>CM067308.1:46206693-46846693 GCA_034231615.1 Meghimatium bilineatum
GAGACAAGGGAAAACTGACTGATTTCTTCTTTTGTATTTGTCTTTTTCTTTAAAATGCTTTTTTTTTTACCTCAAATTGAACGGTTAACTACACACAAGTTAACCATGAAATATTTACATTAGAAACACTAATCTGTAATGAGAACAATGTGATGAGCCCAGCACAGTTGAGACCTAATTAATTCTCTTCTTCTTCTTCTGCACTTGTTCTCAAACTCCTGTAGATTCACAGGATGTTGTCCAGAGAATAATGGATGAAACCAATGCAACCATTGTCATGAAAACACAGACCTAACACCGTATTTCCTCAATTGGCCTCACTGGCGTGGGAGAAGTGAAAACTTTTGTATATATAATCCCACGTTACGAACTAATGGAATTTTGTTATACATAATTCCACATTGTGAACTAAATGGAATTTTGTGGTACATAATCCCACATTGTAAACTAATGGAATTTTTTATACGTAATCCCACGTTGTGAACTAATGGAATTTTTTATATGTAATCCCACGTTGTGAACTAATGGATATTTTTTACATAATCCCACATTGTGAACTAATGTAATCTTTTATACATAATTCGATGTTGTGAACTATATTTTTTGTCATATTCATCTTCATTAAAAAGGAGGAATATCATCGTTCTGGAGACACTCTGTCTTCTTCTATGTCTATTCCCAAACACCTGCAGATTATCATGATGTAGTCCAAAGAATGGAATTTGTTGTGTCATGATTTACAGCTTGACTGCAATATTTGTGCCTTTCGACCCGATGCATCCATTTTCAGCATGCTTTGGATCACTGAGTTTGCCATGACTTTCTTGAAATCTCAATGCATGTTGTAGGAAAAAGGGTTGATTCCCTCCTAGAAACTCAGATCATGGATGAGATAATAGTCACATACCAAACTTTCTTAGTCAACTCTTATTGCATGCATGGTATGCAAAGACTTACTATTCTTTGCTTCCATTTCATGCTCATGTAACACATGACAATAGGAAAACATGGAATCTTATTGAATAAATTGTTATCCGAGACCCGAAAGGCAGTAAAGAATCGTAACACTGTTACCTGCCATATATGCCATATGAGATGAATAAGGAGATTTGCAGGTTGAGTTGGCTGTCTCATAAAGGATCAAAATGACCCAGAATCCATGCTGAAGTCAGATATGTAAGTCTAAAAGGTGCAAATATCACAGCAAAACTGTAATCCATTATACAAAAGCATTCCATTCTCCTGACCACATCCTGCTAATCTGCAGGAGTTTGAGAACAAATGTAGAAGAATAAGTTGTGTATAATACCTGTTATTGTAGTTGCATACAAAAAGCAATTCATAATAAATATTTACTGATACTGTTCAGATGAATTGTGTAGAAAGGAAATCCAACAAATAAACTCATATTCTGGAATACATAAACCCACCAGAAAGCTCAAAGAATTTTTAATCTTTTAAATCCTATTATTTTGGTTTAAATCTAAAATGTGTTTTATTTTTCAGGTTCCGTGTAAAAATAGAATCATTGAAGGAAAAGCTGGAAGCAGGCACTACAGTGAAAGGGGGTGAATATATTGATGTACCAGCAGATAGCAAAAAGGATTACAAGCTGTCATTCTATTCTTACAAGGAAGGAATCAGCAGTGTTAAGGTGGTCATAACATGAATTTGTAAATAACATTTCCCTATGTCACTAAAGACTTAGACTAATGCTCTTCTTCTTCTGCTTTTGCTCTCTGATAGCCAACATGAAAGTTCATGTGATTTCCACCATGTGCTACCATTTTAGTTTGCATCTGTGGCCTAGCACATCTATTTTCTACATGCCTGATTCGAGTGGGTTTCCCTAGCCTGTGACAGCCTAGGTGAATGTGGTGAATGTGTATTGACTCTATGCCCTGATGATTTATCATCCACTGTGCCCTTGGACTTTTCAGGCCAAAGCATGTCCCTGGGTGGCAGTCTCAGAGGAGGTGGTAATTAGGGATTTAGGCTTGGGTCGTCTATATCTATCTCGCATGAGGTGTTCCGCTGCCAGTGAACTCGTCTCGCATAATTAGATGTATTGTGCATGTTCCTATCAGGTTTTGAACCTTTTCTCTCTCTGCGAGCATGATTTCATGGAGGAAAACCTCGATGATAGAGTTGGGCCCTGGTTCATTTGTCCTCTTAGCCACTGGTGTCATTCACTGACAATGTGAACCCATTGCCCAAAGCTGAGACTCTACACATATTTACGAGAGCATGAGACAAGCAGCTTGTTCTCCAGCTGAACAAAATTTTAGTTCCGATTTCCACGTAACATTTTCCTGTTGTATTTGCACATGTCGCTGTGATGCCCTCTGATTGTACTCAATGTTTTATCCTTACAAAGACTAGCAGATAACTCTTGATATTCATCATGACTTCTACTTATGTTGTGACATTTGCCATGACCACCCCTCCATTGCTCTAGCCGGATTGTCTTGCGTCACTGTGTGTCGACAGTGCTGCTGCATATGTTGGTGCATAGGTGTCTGAGATATTGCCTGTCTTTTGCGGTCAACTTTCATTCCATCTGCTGCCTCCACATTCATGAACATGATCCCCCAAAAGTATTGACCAGGAACACAGCACAAGCAGCTTTATTTCTGTTTCCAGGGTGCACCTCGAGGAGGTATTTTTGGGATCTTGGTTATCTGCTAAACTTGGGGCCGCATGAGAGCAATACAGTACTCTTAACACTCCAGGTTCATACAGAGTGATTTCCCTTCTTATTCACATCAGCAAATTTTTGTTATGGTGCTGGAAAAATAAATAAGACTTATAGTAAAACAAGTACTAAGTTCAGAATAGTTAGCGTTTAGAAAAGGAAGAGGTTACACAGGTTACCCCCCCCCCTTCTATCCTTTATCTACAGGCTTGGCCACATGGCATTGATTGAAGAAGAAGAATGTTTAAAAAGTCACAGAATATGTTCTCAGGTACTTTGTGTCTAACTTTCTCTATCAGCGATGTTTCTTGTGTACCAAATCTTTTTTAGTTCTTACTGTACTCTCATATCAAATTTTGTCTGGTTACATTCACCTGTCTGGTAGCTTTTACAAATTTTGTCTGGTTACATTCACCTGTCTGGTAGCTTTTACAAATTTTGTCTATTTATATTCACATGTCAGGTAACTTTTACAAATTTTGTCTGATTACATTCACCTGACAGGTAACTTTTACACATTTTTCTGATTATATTCATCTGTCAGGTAACTTTTACAAATGAGCTGACTGGAGAATATCAATTTTATGAGGTGACGTTTAGAGCCACTCGACCAGGCACAACTGGTGTCATTGAGCTGACTGCACTTGTGCGTCAGAGTATGCCGTATGTAGTCAGTGTTGAGAACCCACTGTCATACCAGGTCAACTTCCAGATAAACTGTACAATTGCTGAGGTTCTTGTTCCCAGTCAGTTTTCAGTTCCGGCTCATTCTCAGGTAAAGTAGACACTAATGGTATAGTAGACACTAATGGTATAGTAGACACTAATGTTAAAGTAGACACTAATGGTATAGTAGACACTAATGGTATAGTAGACAGTAATGTTAAAGTAGACACTAATGGTATAGTAGACACTAATGGTATAGTAGACACTAATGGTATAGTAGACACTAATGTTAAAGTAGACACTAATGTTAAAGTAGACACTAATGTTAAAGTAGACACTAATTTTAAAGTAGGCATTAATGTTAGACTTACATGAAAATATAACAATCATGTGGTCTAATCAAAGGTAAAGAAGACAAGACGATTAATGACACCAAGAAATAGATGAAGAAATGGAAATAATATTTTTAGGACTTTTAAATAGAATAAAATCATAAGTCTCACCAGATATACTGACTGCAGACAAATAATTGCAAGTTAACATGGTGACACCTAGTAAAGAAGAAATATAAAATGTGATAAAAGTGAAATATGAATAAAAAACAGCAGGCACAAATCTCAGAAGCCATCAAAACAAATAAAAATATTACAACAGATTTAATGTACAAACTGCTTGGTAAAATATGGAAGTGAGAAGAAATACAGACAGACTGGAAAGGTATCTTGTCAAGCTACCTAAGAAGAAATACCAACAGACTGAAAAGGTATCTTGTCAAGCTACCTAAGAAGAAATACCAACAGACTGAAAAAGTATCTTGTCAAGCTACCTAAGATGGAATATTTCAAGGATTGCACAAATTACAGAGGGATAATGCAATTATCCGTTCTAGGAGAGATACTAAACCAGGTTATTCTAAACAGATTAAAGGATGTCATAGGCAAACAGGCAGGTTTTCAATAGAACAGATGATGCACAGACCAGATAGCAACCCTACACATGATGATAGTTGAAGAAAACTGAGAGTGGAAATATATGTAGATTTTGTACAGACTAGATAGCAACCCTACACATGATGATAGTAGAAGAAAACTGAGAGTGTAAATATATGTAGATTTTGTAGACTAGAAAGCAACCCTCATAGCTGTCAACTTATTTTTTCATAAATGTGTATGTTTAACAATTTAGTTCCGTATTTCAATTAAAAAAACATCTGTATTTAGCACCCAAAAACAACTCCCCACAACTATTTTAATTGAATTTTAATTTTTTTGACATTTTTTATCCATCAATATGTGTGTGTGTGAGATTTTTATTTTTTAAATACATTACTAATAATTACGAGAAAATTTAAGACTAAATGAATTTATTTTTTTAATTGGGTTTTGGGGGGGGGGGGTTTTGGGGGGGGGGCACGAAATCCGTATCAATACGGAAAATCCATATTAGTTGACACCTATAAACCTTACACATGATAGTAGAAGAAAACTAAGATTGTGCAATCCATCAATATCTATGTATATGTAGGTTTTGTAGACAATGAAAAGGCATATTACACAGTTTAGATGGGGAGTCTCTGTGGCCGCTATTAAAGCATTGTGGAGTTCACAAACCAAAGGGAAAAATATATGAAGGAATGAAATTTAGAGCTCTCAATGAACAACAGGACCTTTTGAAATAAGAATCTATATTTGACAGGGATTGTCTCCTGTCACCATTTCTGTTTTTGCTAACTATAGATTGTATTATGAAATCAACAATAATGGATAAAAGATTTGAAATCCAATGGACCCTAACAAAACAGCTAAAAGATTTGGATTTTGTGAACATTCTTGGATTTCTGTCCCACAACTAAATTCAGATCAAAGAAAGATGAATATTTTTCTTATAGAAAAGCTACAGCAAAAAAGACTTGAATATACACAAACAACAACGATCGTTATGGTATAAGGATAAATGTAGCTAATAAAAATCAGATTGGACTAGGTGATACAGCCCTAAAGGATGTAGAATCATGCACACGCCTAGACAGCAATATTGACAGAGAGGGAGGAACAGACAAAGATGTCAGGATAAGAATACAGAAAGCAAAAAAAAAACCTGAATTGTATTAGGAAATATATGACAATCACAAGAAATTACATGAAATATGAAACTAAGAATAATTAACTCAAGTGTTCAATCAATGTTGTATGGCTCAGAAACATGGAGAATACAATGAATAACCAGAAAACTACAAACTACAAAAAAGTAGCAAGAATGTCTCAACTAGAAATGATGAAATCAGGAAAAGAATCAGTATAAGACCAGGCACATCGAAAAACAAATGAAAAAATGGTTTGGACACATTATGAGAATGAATCATAGCCAATTACCAACAAGACATAGAACATAAGAAGATCCAGATACAAGACCAGAGGAAGATCTAGAAAAACATGAATAGATAACATCCAGACAACCCTGAACAAATACGAATTCAATGCAGCCAAAGTGACACATCTCGCCTTGAATAGACAGCTTCCAGTCACCACCCCTATGCTTAATGGCAAGTGTGGATATTGTGGTCATCTTCCACCTGGGGACAGAAAATATAAAATGCCTATGTAGAATAGAAGGTTTGAAATTGTATGACAAGTCCACTAATGTGGTAGAACATGGAAAGAACTGGGAGCAATAGCTAAAGATAGGATAAGATAGAGAATGTGTGTCGAGGACCTATGCTCCGCGTGGATCTTAAAGGTATATAGATAGACAATAATATTTGATAAAGTAGACATCAAAATTAGGTAATATAGACAACAAAAGTGAGGTAATATAGACAATAATATTAGATAATGAGTCATCAGTATCATTCACATTTAAATCAAAATCTCATCGACCAAAGGTCAGTAACAACAAATAAAGGTCAGTAACAACAAATAAAGGTCATTCATATTACATGATCAACAAAGTTGAAGATCATTCAGGATCAATAACAACGAAGGTCATTTACAATATTAATTCAGCAGCAACCACCATTCACATCATACAGTCAGCAACATATAAAGTCACAATATAAATTCAACAACAACCATCATAAAGTCAGCATCATATAAAGGTAATTCACAATATAAATTCAACAATAACAGCAGCTTCAATTATTGACTGAAATATTTACTTGTCTGCATTTATATCTTTATGCAGGGGCAGTTTACTTTTGAGTATCAGCCTCTGAAGGTTGGAGTTGTGCGTGGTCTTCTGGAATTAAACTCTTCTGACCTAGGTCTTTACTTTTATGACCTTGTCTTGACTGCTGCTTCTGGAGCACCAGAGAAGGCAGTTTATTTTCGCACAAACTTAGGTTCATGTATTACACAAATGGCCAAATTTCTGAATTTTTCCAAGCAGAAAACAGACTATACATGCAAGGTAATTTTTTGGAATAATGTTCTCTAGGTTAGATTATGTTTGAAATCTTATTTATTTGCAATAAATAAACTGGTCATAAGAATAATTATATTTCAATGCAGTGGAACCTTTTTATAGCATAGGCCCCTAAATGTTTATAATAAATTTTCATATTTAACAATACTTTTATCAAACACCCAAATTAGTTTATTATTTATTGTACATAGCACATTTTACTTATTACATAAATGAAAACATGGCCAAATGGCTAGAATGATAGTCTCAGAACTGTCAGATCTCTTTTTCTGCATCTCTGAGATCTTAGACTCAAACCATGGTTGGGACTAAATGTTATCTTTGACATGTGTCAGATTACGCATGTGGTTGCGTCTGTGGGTCTCACCAATGGCCCACTAGACATACCACCCATGCAACAGAAAACCTTAGTGGATGACATGCCGTTATATTGAGGTTATCTTCTTAGAGAAGCTTCATGGCACGTCATCTATACAATTAGCTTTTATTTTGTTGTTGAAATGTGTTTCCTGTTTACCTGAATATATATGTATGCACCCTCTGTGGTTGGGAGGGAGCCAGAGATGTACTATGCAGCACTGGGGGAGGAGGAAACTGACAGCACTGTTTTTTCCTATGGCTGAAACCCATCATAGAGGCACAGTGACTCAGGACGTGACAATCCTTTTGACTTGAATATTTGGTTGCATGCCTGGAGCAATAGAGAAGTTCGGCATAACCAGTAGTCAATTGGTGGTGGGGAATGAGCACAGTGAACCCTATCTTGGCTGCAGTGGCTAGGAGCAGTGCATAGGTTGAAACCTACCTTCCTGGAGGTGTGATAGTTATTCTCTGGCTCTGTCCCGAGGTGGGCCAAAAATCCACAGACTTCCCAGCAATATAATGCTATTTAATGGCATTAGGTCAAAGGGCATGAGCCCATGGACCGCTGGATCAGCAACCAACCAACTAACATGTGCCAGGTCTCTGAGATCTTAGACTCAAACCATGGTTGGGACTAAATGTTATCTTTGATGTGTTGGGCCATTGGCGCAAAGAAAATTACGACACAACATATTTCCTTTTCTGGACTATATTCCTGCTGGAAATCTAGTAGGATTATTGTTGTGCTACAAGAGATAACCAGCAGGAGTTTGAGAATGAATGCTGAAGAAGAAGATGGTTCATTACAGAATGATGTGTCCACACATTCCAACTTTTTAATATTAGGCTTGATTTCATACAGCTTCCATGGCACGGAGATAATAAACATGTTATGTCTGCTACTGATCATTCAATCTGCGTGCATTGCACTGAGATCCCCTCCCCCATGGTCTTCCAGGGGAGAGGGCCTCTCAGATCAATAGATGCTGCATTGTATGTGCCTTTAGTGAGAGTTAATTTCGTTAAATGATGTATTATTTGTTTTGTAAACAATGTGGACTACACAATCACATAACGAACCAGAAAATACCACATACACAGCCAAAGTCAGATGTGCCTGGCCATTGGCACAAATAAAATAGCAACACAATGCATTTCTGTTCCCTGGATTACATCCTGCTGGAAATATAGTAGGACCATTGTCCTGCTACAAGAGAGATCTATTAGAACTATTGTCCTGCTACAAGAGAGATCTATTAGAATTATTGTCCTGTTACAAGAGAGATCTATTAGAATTATTGTCCTGTTACAAGAGAGATCTTGTAGAACTATTGTCCTGTTACAAGAGAGAACTAGTAGAACTATTGTTCTGCTACAAGAGAGAACTAGTACAACTATTGTCCTGTTACAAGAGAGATCTAGTAGAACTATTGTCCTGTTACAAGAGAGATCTAGTAGAACTATTGTCTGTTACAAGAGAGATCTAGTAGAACTATTGTCTGTTACAAGAGAGATCTAGTAGAACTATTTTCCTGTTACAAGAGAGATCTAGTAGAACTATTGTCTGTTACAAGAGAGATCTAGTAGAACTATTGTCCTGTTACAAGAGAGATCTAGTAGAACTATTGTCCTGTTACAAGAGGAGATCTTGTAGAACTATTGTCCTGTTACAAGAGAGATCTACTAGAACTATTGTCCTGTTACAAGAGAGATCTAGTAGAACTATTGTCCTGTTACAAGAGAGATCTAGTAGAACTATTGTCTGTTACAAGAGAGATCTAGTAGAACAATTGTCCTGTTAAAAGAGAGATCTAGTAGAACAATTGTCCTGTTACAAGAGAGATCTAGTAGAACTATTGTCCTGTTACAAGAGAGATCTAGTAGAACTATTGTCCTGTTACAAGAGAGATCCGGTGGGAATTTAGGAATGAACATACACATACATTTTTAAATGCCACAATACATCATTATTTGTGGTCAAAATCAAAATTAGTAGCATATCCCATACAGGATGTAGCCATCAACCCATAATTATTTTGGTTCTAGTGATTTTTGCAGTATTTACCATCACTAGTTTGCCATTGCTTTCTCAGCGGTCTGGATGCACAATTGTCTGAAGTGGGTTTCAAACTTGGTACCTCGGCCATCACCCAGAGCCGGATATGTCTTTAAGCTATTCAATATTTCACATCTAGTCTATCTTCTTTTTCTTCTTATGCCTTCATTCTCAAGATTCTGTAGATTGGCAGGATGTAGTCAAGACAATAGAATGCAGTGTGTTATGATTTACAGCCTATCTGGGATATTTGTACCTTTCAGCCTGACACATCCAACTTCAGCAAGGCTTCTGAGTCAATTTTATCCTCTATGAAATGGTACAACCAACTGAATAAGGGTGGCCCACACACAAAAATGTTCATGCAGAATAGGTATACAGACCCCTGAAAATATACTCTAAGAATGTCCAGATTACAAAGAACTGCAAGGCAAGACATAGCCATACTGAACTACGGCAAAACTTTGGGGCTCTGACCTAGAGAAGACAGAGTCTTGATGACTGGCCTGAAGATCTAGCAAGACCAAAAGAATCCTGAATACAGAAAAAGAAGGACAACCAATTCCATCCACATAACATCTTTAGTCTCTTCTTATAGCATGCATGGCAGGTAACAGTTTTGCTATTCTTTGCTCTCCTTTTGGACAACAACAATGTACAGGCAGAATTTTGTTGTATCAGAATTGCGACCATCAAGAATAATGAAGGTTGTGGTTGAACCATGACCTCGGAAGTAATATTGCACATGTTTACTACAGAATAATGAAGGTTGTGGTTGAACCATGACCTCGGAAGTAATATTGCACATGTTTACTACAGAATAATGAAGGTTGTGGTTGAACCATGACCTCGGAAGTAATATTGCACATGTTTACTACAGAATAATGAAGAGAAGACTAATACTTTCTTCTTCTTCTTCTTATGGTCCGCACCGCGTGGTGTTATTTATCATGTCTTTCCACAGCCTTCTATTTCGTGTGTTGTCAATCATTTCTGATACCGATATTTTCCCATGCCACAATACTAGATTGTCAAGCATCTTCTCTCTTGGTCATTTAAAGGCTATTTAAAGTGTAGTATTTATTTCTTTGGTGGTGCTTCCATTTCTGCTCATATAAGATCCTAAGTATTTAAAAGGTATCAGTTTCGTCTAGTTTCTGTCCATTTTTTTCACACTTCATTGATAAAGTATTTTAATCAAAGTAGTTTTTAATATTTTTCTATATATAAAAATATGTGTATATATGCAGATTGAGAACCCAGATTTCCATGTGGAGAAATCAGTAGCCGCAGCTCCAGGCTCAAATGGGGGAACAGAGGTGGCGCTAGATGTAATATTTGAGCCATCAAAGCTGGGAGAACAGCATACGATATTGTTGGTATCATCCCTTGCTGGGGGAGAATATTCAATTCCATTGTTTGGGACCTGTGACCCACCCAAGCCACAAGGTCCATTCATAGTCAAAGTTGGCACAAGCCTTCCAATCATTTTCAGGAATGTGTTTAGTGCCACTGCACAATTTACTTTCCAGGTAAGTACACTGTACTGAGACCAAATATGTTGGTATATAAGACCAGGTAAGTACACTGTACTGAGACCAAATATGTTGATATATAAGACCAGGTAAGTACACTGTACTGAGACCAAATATGTTGGTATATAAGACCAGATAAGTACACTGTACTGAGACCAAATATGTTGGTATATAAGACCAGGTAAGTACACTTTGAGGAAAATTATTACATGTGAAATGAAGTGTCTGAGAAAAGCTGCAATGGTTACCAAACTAGATCAAATAAGAAATGAAGAAATTAGGGAAAATGTTGGTATAATATCATGCATTGAACATATTGAGAGACAGCAAGCAAAATGATTCGATCACCTTATGAGAATGAACCCAAACCAAATACTAATAAGAGCATATAACAAAATAATATGCAGACGTAAAGCAAAAGATAGACCAAGAAAACGGTGGATAGAAAACATCAAGATAGCCTTGAAAAACATGGACTAAATGCAACCACAGTGACACACCTGGCCTTGAAACGACAGCTTAAGCTCCCACCCCTATGCTTAACAGCAAGTGTGAATGCGATCAACCATGATTTACCTGGGGACAGACAATGGATAAGTTCACTTTACCGAGACCAAATATGTTGATATATATAAAACCAATCATTATTGTACTTCCATGCAATATACATTTTTTAAAATTTTATTTCTTTTTTTGTACATAGGAATATCTCAGCATTGATCAAAGTGTTAAAATTAAGGTCATTTTTATATGCGATGGTGTCTAATTTCTAAGAATTATAAAACTTACTCTGTGTTGCCTGGACAATGACTTTTCAAATTCTCGTATTCATTTTTGAACAGCTGAAGATTTTTTTAATAATTACACCACAAGTAGATAGGACCTCTAGTCTGGGCAGAAGAGATCATAAAATATATTACACCACTTGTAGATAGGACCTCTAGTCTTGGCAGCAGAAATCATAAAATATATTACACCACTTGTAGATAGGACCTCTAGTCTGGGCAGAAGAGATCATAAAATATATTACACCACTTGTAGATAGGACCTCTAGTCTTAGCAGCAGAGAGATCATAAAATAATTACACCACTTGTAGATAGGACCTCTAGTCTTGGCAGCAGAGATCATAAAATATATTACACCACTTGTAGATAGGACCTCTAGTCTTGGCAGCAGAAATCATAAAATATATTACACCACTTGTAGATAGGACCTCTAGTCTTGGCAGCAGAAATCATAAAATATATTACACCACTTGTAGATAGGACCTCTAGTCTTGGCAGCAGAGATCATAAAATATATTACACAACTTGTAGATAGGACCTCTAGTCTTGGCAGCAGAGAGATCATAAAATAATTACACCACTTGTAGATAGGACCTCTAGTCTTGGCAGCAGAGAGATCATAAAATAATTACACCACTTGTAGATAGGACCTCTAGTCTGGGCAGCAGAGATCATAAAATATATTACACCACTTGTAGATAGGACCTCTAGTCTTGGCAGCAGAAATCATAAAATATATTACACCACTTGTAGATAGGACCTCTAGTCTTGGCAGCAGAGAGATCATAAAATAATTACACCACTTGTAGATAGGACCTCTAGTCTGGGCAGCAGAGGTCATAAAATAATTACACCACTTGTAGATAGGACCTCTAGTCTTGGCAGCAGAAATCATAAAATATATTACACCACTTGTAGATAGGACCTCTAGTCTTGGCAGCAGAAATCATAAAATATATTACACCACTTGTAGATAGGACCTCTAGTCTTGGCAGCAGAGAGATCATAAAATAATTACACCACTTGTAGATAGGACCTCTAGTCTGGGCAGCAGAGGTCATAAAATAATTACACCACTTGTAGATAGGACCTCTAGTCTTGGCAGCAGAAATCATAAAATATATTACACCACTTGTAGATAGGACCTCTAGTCTTGGCAGCAGAAATCATAAAATATATTACACAACTTGTAGATAGGACCTCTAGTCTTGGCAGCAGAAATCATAAAATATATTACACAACTTGTAGATAGGACCTCTAGTCTTGGCCATAGAGATCATAAAATATATTAGTAGTAGTTCTTAAAAATAATTCAGAAATGAGGCCCTAAACGCCTTATACTTCAATTATTATTTTTCATTTACATATGGAAAAGTCAGAGTACAATGAAGTCAGTCCTCTGTGATTTTTAACCCTAATTTGTAATCATATTTTATTTGTCCTCTAATTTGTAAATTTAAAAATTGTGAACAAATATAATAAATCATATATATAGTGCCTATGCTACACATTAAACATATACTGACTTGGAAAAGGAAAGCAGAGCATACACAATTGATAATCCATACAATATTACTTGACACTAAAGTCTTGGAACTTGACAAAAAGAACACTGGAATTATTTTATAATACATACCGGTACCTCTATTACAAAATTCCCTATTAAATAACACTTTTCAAAATCCCCAATTAGTTTATTCTTTATTGTAATTGTATATTCTTCTTCTGCGTTCACTCTCTTATAACCACAACATATAAATCGTGCGATTTCCACCGGGGAGTGTGAAGTATGTTGTACTGCTAGTTCCACTGTTGAACTGTGTTATTTACACCTCCGTTGGCTCACTTGGTGTAGCCCGGACATCCGAAGTAATTGCATATAACAAATTTGTGCTATTACATATATACAAGGATGATTCATTAAGTAAGGGAAAACTGCAAATATTTCACTTATTAAATATCAGATATCTTTCAAACTTCTGTAAAGGAAAGGCCCATTATCAGAGAAGATTGTGACACTGTCCGATATATGGCGCAGTTTGTGTAATTGTAAAGGACGTACTTAGAAATAAAATGGTTACTCCCTTAGTAGTGTGCACCGTAGAAGAGCAGCGAGAAACTATACAGTTTTTGTGGCCAGAGGGTGTGAAATCTCATGAAATTCACAGAAGAATGCTGCAACAGTATGGAGACGCATGCATTGTTGAGCAGAAAGTATACAAGTGGGTAGTTTTAAAATTGATGCCCACCAATTTGTGATGAGCAACATCCCAGTCGTCCAAGCACAATTATCGCTGATGAAAATGTGGGAAGTGCTGATGCCCTTATTCATGAAAACAGACTAATTTCTGTGGAAGATCTAAGCAGGGAGTTGGATATCAGTAAGGGATCAGCATCATCCCCCATACAGTCCTGACCTAGCCTCCTCTGATTATCATGTGTTTGGACCCATTAAAGAATCTTTGAAGGGACGAAAGTTTGGGAACGATGACGAGATTAAAGTAGCTGTACATCCCTGGCTGAAGGGACAACCAAAAACATTTTTTTCTGGCAGAATAAAGAAGTTGGTGCAACGGTGTGAAAAGTTCATTCAAAAGGAGGATGGTTATGTAGAAAAATGACTTATTATCTGTATCTCTATATGAATTATATATGAATTATTTAATTTTCAATTTTGCCCTTAATGAATCCCACTTGTATTTCACCTGTGTGGGCCAATTTGTTATATAATGATTCCACTGTATATGAAGATTAAACCATATTTTAACATGCTGCTTCAGAGACACTACTATGAAATATCAATTCAGGTGGCATTTAGTAAACATGGGGATGATGAAAGCCACTTCAAGTATTTCAGGTGGCATTTAGTAAACATAGGGATGATGAAAGCCACTTCAAGTATTTCAGGTGGCATTTAGTAAACATGGGGATGATGAAAGCCACTTCAAGTATTTCAGGTGGCATTTAGTAAACATGGGGATGATGAAAGCCACTTCAAGTAGCATCTAGCATTTTAAAAGTTACATAAACATACATTAATTTAGCATAATATTGACAATATTTTTTTATGCATTGATACCAACAGGTTGACAATCCACTCTTTCATGTCGCAAAACAAAGTGAGTTCATTAGGTCACACAAAGAGCATAGGATTCTGGTCAGTTTTGATGGCAATGATACTAGCTCTTCGGCTGCTGTCATGGGAAAGCTTATTGTCTCTTGTACACACACTGCCGGGGGCAGTTCCAATGTTCAGTGGGTTTACTATCTGAAGGGAGTTTAACACTGATCATTCTTAAACAAGACACAACTTTTGCTTCCTAGGACTAATGTCTATTGACTTATGTGAATGAACTCTAGATGTAATGAGGATAAAGAAATGACCATATAGAACAGGTCATTTTAAAATACAAATGTAATTATTATAATTGACCACACAGAATAGGTCATTTAAAAATCTAAATGTATTTATTATAAATGACCACACAGAATAGGTCATTTAAAAATCTAAATGTAATTACTATAAATGACCACACAGAATAGGTCATTTTAAAATCTAAATGTAATTATTATAAATTACCACAGAATAAGGTCAATGTTATTTTAAATATAAATGTAATTATTATAAATGACCACACAAAACAGATCATTTTATAATATAAATGTGCAAGTGACAGAAATTTATTATTGATATATTTAAGATCTTAGATAAAAATTAATTTCTGTTATCCAGTTATCAAATGCCAGCCAATCTACAAAATAATTCAATGTTAGTAAGCCTACCGGCTAAGAATAAAATTTGTGTTGGTTGGTATGCAAGTAAACACTAATCAACATATATTTAACAATATCAAAAAGCATTGACACTCTTGTGCGATAAGCTCTTATAAAACATGTCTAGAATTTTTTTTTATCATATTGTTATATTTTTTGCAATTGTACAATTAATAATTCATCTTAAAATAGCTTTTCTACACAAGTTTTTTTTTATATGTTTGATATTTACATGTTTCCTGAATAGATTCCATGCCAGTTAACCTCATTAGATAAAACTTTGTATTAGTAGTAGTAGTAGTAGTAGGCACTTTTCCATCTTTGCAGATGATAGTATTATTGTTGTACCGTACTATATATAATCTGTGATCCATGGCGATGATGGATGTGACTCACATGACTAATCTGAGCCACAAAGGAATTCCTGCCCACTTGTACCATTATGTGCTTGTGTGTGTCTTCTTAGATGTGCAGCACTTGAATCTGTGTGTCACGTTCTTCTTTGACTTTATACCATTCCGGATCTTTCCCCTCCATGCAACAGGTAATGGTAATATAAGTTATGAACCAACATCATACATAATTACTCAGTTGCAATGGTGCCATTCCTCAAACTTTCCATAGCATGGCACAGGTACACAACTTTCTAGTGACTGGGTGAGCCATGGGAGTAATTTTTATTTCAAGCCATGAATGGGTTACAAACCCAGGTTTCCTGGTCAGTGTGTAAATTATTTAATCTTATATTGCCGTGGTTCTGCTACATGCAACACAATCCATGGCAACCTGTTCCCATAATTCCATATCAATGTTTATATCATGCATATCACATTTGCATACATAAAAATCTGCAAGCCTATACTATTTGTATGTGGTGTGGTCAAAGACAGGAAGATCATGTTAACTCAAGTTGCAAGACGAGTAGGTGCCATCTAAGCAGACCTGGTTTAAATCATGTTTGCTGCATTCTGATTTTTCCTTAGGCCTATACTAAACAAAAAGTTCATAAAGGATAACTAAAAAACCATATTAAATTTGTGTCTCTCAACATATATATCAGTGGTTCTTAACCTTTTCCCTACCAGGGACTGCAAGAAAAGCATGCCACTGCTTGATGTTACATCACCCAAATAGCTAACTTTATGTGCCCCACTACCCCAATTTCCAACTTTTCTCCGTTGCCTCAGAGGGCCATGTTCACAATCACTGATATAGGTAATGAATTTACAGATGATGTAGTCAAACCATTTCAGTCTCTTTTTTTCAATATATTTACCTGTAACCACAGACATTGTTCCAACAGTTCTTGTATTATCTTCATTTCTTACATGATCTCTTCTTGTTCTGTTTGCTGCCTTTCTTAGACATCTAATTTACCACCAAAGACAGATGTGTCAGGCCACTGATGCAAATAAAATGGCAAAACAATGCATTTTCATGCTCTGGACTACATCCTGCTTGAAATCTAGTAGGACCATTGTCCTGCTACAAGCGAGACTTGTGGGAATTTGAGAATGAATGCAGAGAAAGTAAAAAGCATATACTTTCACATATTGTAAGTTTTCTCTCTTGTTCTTTATAGTTAGTGTCCATGTCTGACATTGATAACACAATGTCGATATGAAGATTTCATTTATGATTTGCTTTTTGATTCCCATGGAGATAGATGTGTGTTTCAAGATTGGTTCATAATTTAAGTAGTTTGCTTTGTGGTACCTAAAACCACAATAATAGTTTAAAAAGGTTGGCATTGACAAGATAGGCTTCAACTATTAAAATACTTTCTTGTGACCAGACATAGTGCAACTTTCTTCTTCAGAATCCCCATAGCAAGAGCAGTGCAGTCTTATCTCTGCATATCCAGTCAGTGTGATCATGCAATGGATCCCTATAGCAGAAAACAAAGTAGCGGACAGACTTGCAAAAAGTGGTGCCTCAAACCAATAAAAGCAAAGACCTTGTAGTATGGGAACAGTCAAACAGATTCTCAGAAACAACACCAGAGAAATCTGACTGAAGAGATGAACAAATGGGCTGACTGGTCAAAATGTATTTAGTGAAATGACACGGCCAAAGGACAATGATAACATAAACAAACTCTGCAGGAGAAACTAATCACTTATCTTTCAGTTTTGAACAGGACATGCAAGGATCAATAGCCATTTAAACTGTATCAAACCCCAGCAGCTACCCACTTGTAGACACTGTTCTCATTCCAATGAAATCGTGGACACCTCCTTATTGACTGCCCTTACCTTTCAACTGCCAGGAACAAATTTCTACAGACACCCTTAACAGTCATTAACTTGCTGTATGGATCACTAAATCAACTTCAGAAAACCTGCACTTTTTAAAGAATGGCATTTTGTCGACAAGAGTAGCATTACTCATCATCATTTGGATATCGACAACAACAACCTTCTTCAGGATTGCACCACCAATACTAGATACTGCTTTGTTTGCAACATTTTGTCTTGTTTTTGTTTTAGTTTTGGTCCTAGTTCTGTAAACAAATATTCACTTGTCTAAATAAATATTTATATCGAGCAACTGTTTTATATTTATATTAGTTTATAATTTGTGCCCATGTTATGTGTATTATTCATTACCCATACCAATTTCAATAATACAGTCCATGTTGGACAATCTCTATAAAATTGGATGGGAAATGTATTAAAGAAGTTGAATTGCCTAGATAAAAGCAACATTTCACAAGACGAACTATCTATGTAATAATATCTTTGTAATGATAATACGTACTATGAAAGTAAGACCATGTTAAAAGCAGAATATAAGAAAAAGTGGAAGCAAAGGCACCCAACTGCAGAACCAAATGACCCCTACCACCAAATGTCACGCAAGGAACAAACCATCATTTTCAGACTACAAACTGGTCACAACAGACTGAGAAGTCACATGTTCCGAAAGCTGAAGATTGGTGAGACAGACCTGTGCAACTGTGGACTGAGCCCAGAGACTGCAGAACACATTCTTCATGCCTGTCAACTCTACCAAGAAGAGAGGGAGAAAATATGGCCTACTTAGACGGCACTGCTCATCACACAATTCATTGAAGCTATTGGTGCTGTAACCTGATATCTGACTGAAGAACGATGAAGAAGAAGATATCTTTGTCAATTGAGGTGGGAGAGTTCTTATAGATAACCAATTCTGATTTATGGAAGTAAATCTTGAACAATCATCAGAATAGTTACAAATTATATAGAGGCACCAGAGATGTGGTTTTATAGAAGAATGTTAAGGACACAATGGATAGATAAAAAGTATAATAAAGATATCTTGAAAGTTAATTCAAAAAGATAACTTCTTGCCCAATTCAGAAAGAGGCAGCCCACATTTTTGGATACATCATGAAAAGAGGAAAATTGGAACACATCGTGAAGACACAAGTTGAAGAGCAAGAGGGATAGTTGAAGACCAGCAGAGATGATGCTTCACGGCCTGACATTGTGACATGGGAGAACATCAGTATCAGAAATTATTACCAGCACACAAAACAGAAGGCTGTGAAAATACATAATCTATGCCACACATTATAGACATGCAAGAAGATGGAGTAATTCCATTATAACAACTTGGTTCAGGCAGAATAAATATTTATCTAATAACAGAAATTCACTATATACAGTATAGACATTAAAGAAGAAAAATAATATTGAAGATTTTGAAATGTGTTGTTAAATAGGGAAATTATTATAAACATATGATTGCACTGTATAATTGAGACATTCTATAAAGAAGTTTTACCAACAGGAAGAAGTCTTACTAACAGGGGAATTAAACACAGTTCATTTTAAATTGTTTTTAATTGCCTGTTGTCTTTCTCCAGGTGGTTTGTTATCTACTCTTGCAGTTAAGCATAGGGGTGATTGAAGCTCGAGTTTGCATTCTAAAGCCAGATGAGTGGCCTCGGTTGTGCTTTGACCGTTTTTGCTCAGGATGTCCCTGACGTTTTCTATCCATCTTTTCTGTGGTCTTCCTCTGGCATTGTACCCTGATCTCATTTGGTTATATACAAAAAAATCTGGCCAGCATGGTGGACATGAATGTGTAAACATTCAGGTCCTGCCCAAGTATCTTCTGTGGCTGGCTTTGCGAGCCGATAGAAGTATTTGTGCGCAAACATATTTGAAGGAGCAATCCAGTTGGCTTTAAATTGTTATCTCTCATTGTATCACATATAAAAATACAAATTAGTAATCACAATATTTATTTCAATTACAGTGCTGTCTAAAAGCTGTAATCATCATCATTGAACCCATAACCCTTCAGGGTTGTTGTAGTGTCACTCTGGAAACATGAACACAAAGCTGTAATATTACAGAATAACTATACAGCCACTCTTATACCAGCTTTACACTACAAAGATTAAATTATTGTTATGTTACATTTATCACCATTTTGCTGGTACAGAGCTCGTCTGTGGTAACAAGTTCGAACCCCGCCACATGCAATTGTGCATCTGGACCATTCAGAAAGAGATGGTAAACTACTAACGTATTCATATTGCCTAAAATCACTACAGCCAAAAAATACTGTGTTGATAGCTACTTCCTGAATAGGATATGCTAAACTAATTTTCTCACCATTAGAGTCATATATTTCCAAATTCACTTCGGTGTGTAATGTTTGTTTATCTCTCAGTTTTTCCGTCTCATAGTGGTAGCTACAGGGTCAGTTTGTTTATTGGCATACCATTTCCTGTGGGAAAGTTTATGGCAATTATTCCTCACCTGATATTCTTATTATTGGATATGTGGAATCTTCTTCAGTGTTCGGCCACATTATGAGAATGCATCACGAAAAGTTGCCCGTTGAGGCATGTAACAAAATGAGATCAGGGTACAAAGCCAGAGGAAGACCACAGAAAAGATGGATAGAAAACATCAGGGACATCCTGGACAGACACGGTCACAGCCGAGGCCACACATCTGGCTTTAGAACGCAACCTCGAGCTCCATTCACCCCTATACTTAATGGCAAGAGTGGATGACAAGCCACCTGGGGAAATACCACAATAGACAATAGGAATCTTCTTCTTCCATGTTCATTCTCAAACTCCTGCAGATTTGCACAATGTGATCAGGATAATAGAATGTGTTGTCGTGGTAATATGTCCAAAATACTTTATTTATTTGATCTTTATTTCATTTAATA
Source organism: Meghimatium bilineatum (assembly GCA_034231615.1). Lineage (NCBI taxonomy): Eukaryota > Metazoa > Mollusca > Gastropoda > Stylommatophora > Philomycidae > Meghimatium > Meghimatium bilineatum. Next base: position 46,227,167 of record CM067308.1, read on the forward strand.
CTTCTTTTTTCATAAACAGTGCTGTTAGAACTTGTTTATTCATTTTCTTCTCTTTCCATGAATTTCCCCCTCTTCTTCTATATATCAACATCTCAGAGGCATCAATTCTGTCTTCTAGTTGTTTGCTCATTGTCCGTGTTTCTAAGCCATACATTAATATAGATTAGATGTAGCATTTTATAATTCTCATTTTAGTTTGTAATTTGTTTAGATGTCAATATTTTCCTCATGTCATTGAAAGTACTTTTAGTCATTCCTATTCCCCTTCTAATTTCTGTTTCACATCCACTATTATTTATGATTATAATATCAGAGATATTGGTAATGTTCTACTTTGTACAGAATAGAAAGACTGAAATGCTATAAGTTTACAAATGAACAATTGATGGAAAGAAACAAATACAAGAATAAAATAAGAGGTTAAAAATGATGACCAACTATTAGTATAGCAAAGTGTTGTCTTATTTCTGGAAAATCAAAAGATGAAACAAATAAGGAACATTATTTCAGAAGAAAGCTGTAAATATTTTTAAAGTAACTGGAAGGATTGTACAATGCCTAAAAGAGTGTCATATAGTATATGAAGACATTTGCTCCAAAGGATTATTATTTACATGTGAGAATCCGACAGATCAGTCCCAAATTGATTTTCTCCTCTGAAGATGAAGAGGTATATTTGTTATTCTCTGTGATATTCACATATTTTTTTCCCAACATTTTATATAAATATATATCAAAATATATATTTCTATCATTCTCATATTATCCATTTGTGTCTTGTTTTCTAATAAAATTTGTTTTTGCTTTCATCATATATAATTTGGGAAAAGTGAAAATAGTTGGAAAAAATATGAATTGTTATATTGTCATATTTTTTTAATTAATATATTAAACTATTTTGGCATACTTCTGCAGAAAATAAATGTGTGTGATATACCAAGTTGGACATTCTTTTTTTTTTTATTTCATTCTCAAATTTCTGATGGCTAGCAGTAAGTAGATTAAAAATTTTTGCATTGTTGTTTACAGTATGAATATCTGCAGCTTTCAACCCAACACATCAGTTTTCAACATTACATTTTTGGATCACATAATTTTTAAAGAATGGGACGGTCAGTCCCAAATCTAGCCTTCTTCAATCACATTGTCTGACAAGAAATGGGACACCCAGTCCCAAACATAGCCATCCTCAATCACCTTTGTATGACATGAAATGGGATGATCATTATGGGATTCTTCATAAAGTAGATCATTCAGTGTTCAACTATATTCCATCCTTCTAGTGTGTTCCAGTCATCACAGTTTGAGCATAGACAAATCTGTGATATTACCTGTTCTTTCCAATACATTAGTGTTGGTTACTTTGTCCTGATGCCTAACTCTAAGAATTTTAATAGTCAAGCAAAATGAATTAAACAGGTTACTAAAACACGTACCGTGCCTATTAATAAAAATATATTAAAAAGTATATATAAAAAAACATACAATAAAACTAAACAGGACAATTCTCCACGTATCGGCTCAAATTGAACCTTTTTCAAGAGACAAACAACAGAAAACAACACAATAAAAACAAAATAGATGACTAGATTTCAAAATAGATTGTAGATTTCAGTCATCTATTTTGTTTTTATTGTGTTGTTTTCTGTTGTTTGTCTCTTGAAAAAGGTTCAATTTGAGCCGATACGTGGAGAATTGTCCTGTTTAGTTTTATTGTATGTTTTTTTATATATACTTTTTTATATATTTTTTATTAATAGGCAAGGTAAGTGTTTTAGTAACCTGTTTAATTCATTTTGCTTGGCTATTTGTTCATTAGGTTACTGCGGCACCATCCACTTTGTCGGACACCCTCTGACCATTTGGTTATTTATATCTAAGAATGTTATGTTGGTACCATATGTGAAAGCTATTTAGTTGTCTCTACTGGTGCATATAGGGTTCTCCATATTTTACGGCTGCATATGGACAATACTACAGAATATTTCAAGACATTTAGCTTATAAATACAAGAACCACATCTGAGTTTTCCAACAAAAAGAATTGACTATTGCAGTTCTGCTATATCTTTATTTCAATATTTGATAAGCACATAGCATTATTGTATCATGTGACATATTCTTTCCAGAACATAATAGTATTATTATTAAATACAAATGCGTTGAATTGAACTATAAATTAAAACTAAAAGTGAAATATCAAAATAAGATTTTTTTACGCTCATAACAAAGTCAAAAATTATTATCTAATGCCCTTTATCATAGGGGACCACATATCGTAGTGGTTAGCACACTAGCTTCGCATATGAGTGGTCCTGGGTTCATCGCCAAGTTGAGGCAGAAGTGTTTTTAAGATTGCAACGTCTCCCAGGTAGACCCATTCTTAATTGGGTACCGTTTAGTCCAGGAAGTAAAGACTGTAAGGGCGAGGAGATGGCTACCGCCCTCAAATAGCAGAGCCACTGAAATGTGAAATCGCTAACACATCGCAACCCTACAGCATTAACAAATGCTATTGGTTAACTTTGCTATTTTATCCACCTTATGACACACTGTCAGATACATTAAAAACCATACAGTGTACTCATTGGATAATGAATACATACAATGCTTTTAAAACATGACATTGTCCATGATTGATATATTTAATATTCTGACTACTTTTCCACTACTGCCTCATGTCTTGTGTTCATTCTCTTGCAAGTTTTCAATTTATTTACTTTTATTTTCCTGTATCCTACTATGCAAATTCTTGAACATGTTTGTATTGTTATTTTTCCAGCATTACCATACTGTGTGTGTCATTTCTCCAACACTGCTGTTCTGTGTGTCATTTCTGCAACACTGCTGTTCTGTGTAATTGCTGCAACAGCGTTGTTCTTTGTGTCATTTCTCAACAGTGATGTTCTGTGTAATGTTTCAAACAGTGCTGGTGTGTCATTTCTCCAACAGTGCTGTTCTGTGTGTCATTTCAGCAACAGTGCTGTTCTGTGTGTCATTTCTCCAACAATGCCATTTTTTGTCTGTTATGCAACTCTGCAATTCATTGTGCATATTTATTTCAGTGTCATTTCTTGTGTCTTTTTCAACACTGATATTGTGTCATTTTTTTCAAGTCCCATTCTTTGTCTTTTTCCAATAGAGCCATTCTTTGTTACTTTTTCCACCAACAGTGTCATTCTTTGTATCAAACAGTGCCATTTTTTGTCATTCTCCCTTTGGCGCCATGCTTTGTAAATTTTTACCAACAGTGCTATTCTTTGTTGTCTTTTTTCAAGTACCTTTCATTGTGTGTTTGTTCCAACAATACTGTTGTGTGTGCCATTTTTCAACAGTGTTATTCTGTATATCTATTATCCAGTGGTGCCATTCTTTCTCCCTCTTTTTTAAAACAGTGTCATTTTTTGTACATATCTTTTCCAGCAGTGATATTTTTGGTCTTTTATCCAGCAGTGCCAACCAATCCTTGTATCTTTTTCCAACATTGACATTCTTGTCATTTTTCCGACAGTCCCATTCTTTGTGTCTTTTTTTTAAAAGTCAATATTTATGTCCTTTTTCCAACAGTGCCAATGATTTATTCATTTTTTCCAACAGTAGTATTCTTTATCCTTTTTCAAACAGTGTCATTCTGTCATTTTTAATGTGCCATTCATTGTATCTTTTTTCCAAATGTGATATTCTTCGATTCAATTTTCCAATAGTGTCACTCTTTGTGTCTTCTTTCCAACAGCTTGATTATTTGTTTATTTTTTTTAAACAGTGCTATTTTTTTCATTTATCCACCAGTGCCATTATTTGTGTCTTTTTCCCCAACAGCGCCATTATTTGTGTAAAGTTGTCATACAGTTTAATTCTTTTCTCTGTTTACAACAGTGCCATTATTTGTGTATGTTGTCCAACAGTGTCATTCTTTTTCCTTTTCTCCAACAGTACCTTTATTTGTGTATTTTGTCCAACAGTGTCAATTTCTTTCTTTTTTTCCAACTGTGCCATTATTTGTGTATTTTGTTCACCAGTATCATTCTTTTTTCTTCCTTCCAACAGGGCCATCATTGGTGTATTTTGTCAGTGTCATTCTTTTTTCTAACAGTGTCATTATTTGTATATTTTTTCCAACAGTGTCATTATTTGTATATTTTTTCCAACAGTGTCATTATTTGTGTATTTTGTCCAACAGTGTCAATCTTTTTTTTCTCAATCAGTGTCATTATTTTTGGATTTTGTCCAACAGTGTCATTCTTTTTTCTTTTTCTCAATAGTGCCATTATTTGTGTATATCGTCAACCAGCAACAATCTTTTTCTCAACAGTGCCATTATTTGTGTATTTTCTCCAACAGTATCATTCTTTTTATTTTCAAGAGTACCATTATTTGTGTATTTTGTCAAACAGTGTAATTAATTTTATTTTTTCAACTGTGTCACTCGTTTTTCTTTTTCCAACAGTGCCATTATTAGTGTATTTTGTCCAACAGTGTCATTCTTTTTTCTTTCTCCAACATTGTGATTATTTGTGTATTTTTCCAACAGTGTCATTGTTTTCTCTTTTTCCAACAGTGTCATTATTTGTGTATTTTATCCAACCGTGTCATTAATTATTTTTTTTCCAATAGTGTCATTATTTGTGTAAGTTGTCAAACAGTGTCATCCTTTTTCTTTTTTCCAACAGTGTCAATATTGGTGTATGTTGTCCAACAGTGTCATTCTTTTCTCTTTTTCCAACAGTGTCTTTATTTGTGTATTTTATCCAACCGTGTCATTAATTTTCTTTTTTCCAATAGTGTCATTATTTGTGTAAGTTGTCAAACAGTGTCATCCTTTTTCTTTTCTCCAACATGTCATTATTTGTGTATATTATCCAACAGTGTCATTATTTTTCTCTTTTCTAACAGTGTCATTATCTGTGTATTTTGTCCAACAGTATCATTCTTTTCTCCAACATGTCATTATTTGTGTATTTTGTCCAACAGTATCATTATTTGTGTATTTTCTCCAACATGTCATTATTTGTGTATTTTGTCCAACAGGATCATTCTTTTCTCCAACTTGTCATTATTTGTGTATTTTGTCCAACAGTATCATTCTTTTCTCCAATAGTGTCTTTATTTGTGTATTTTATCCAACAGTATCATTCTTTTCTCGAACATGTCATTATTTGTGTATTTTGTCCAACAGTATCATTCTTTTCTCGAACATGTCATTATTTGTGTATTTTGTCAAACAGTATCATTCTTTTCTAACAGTGTCATTATTTGTGTATTTTGTCCAACAGTATCATTATTTTCTCCAACATGTCATTATTTGTGTATTTTGTCCAACAGTATCATTCTTTTCTCCAACATGTCATTATTTGTGTATTTTGTCCAACAGTATCATTATTTTCTCCAACATGTCATTATTTGTGTATTTTGTCCAACAGTATCATTATTTGTGTATTTTATCCAACAGTATCATTCTTTTCTCCAACATGTCATTATTTGTGTATTTTATCCAACAGTATCATTCTTTTCTCCAACATGTCATTATTTGTGTATTTTGTCCAACCGTATCATTCTTTTCTCCAACATGTCATTACTTGTGTATTTTATCCAACAGTATCATTATTTTCTCCAACATGTCATTATTTGTGTATTTTATTCAACAGTATCATTATTTTCTCCAACATGTCATTACTTGTGTATTTTGTCCAACATGTCATTATTTGTGTATTTTGTCCAACAGTATCATTCTTTTCTCTAACTTCTCATTATTTGTGTATTTTGTCCAACAGTATCATTCTTTTCTCCAACATGTCATTATTTGTGTATTTTGTCCAACAGTATCATTCTTTTCTCCAACTTGTCATTATTTGTGTATTTTGTCCAACAGTATCATTCTTTTCTCCAACATGTCATTATTTGTGTATTTTGTCCAACAGTGTCAATCTTTTTCTCAACAGTTCCATTATTTGTGTATTTTGTCCAACAGTGTCAATCTTTTTCTCAACAGTTCCATTATTTGTGTATTTTCTTCAAAAGAATCACTCTTCTGGGTTTTTTCCAAGTGTCATTATTTTTAGATTTTGACCAACAGTGTCATTCTTTTTTCTTTTTCTCAATAGTGCCATTATTTGTGTATATCGTCAAACAGCAACAATCTTTTTCTCAACAGTGCCATTATTTGTGTATTTTCTCCAACAGTATCATTCTTTTTATTTTCAAGAGTACCATTATTTGTGTATTTTGTCAAACAGTGTCATTATTTTTATTTTTTCAACTGTGTGATTCGTTTTTCTTTTTCCAACAGTGCCATTATTAGTGTATTTTGTCCAACAGTGTCATTCTTTTTTCTTTCTCCAAAATTGTGATTATTTGTGAATTTTTCCAACAGTGTCATTCTTTTCTCTTTTTCCAACAGTGTCATTATTTGTGTATTTTATCCAACCGTGTCATTCATTTTCTTTTTTCCAATAGTGTCATTATTTGTGTAAGTTGTCAAACAGTGTCATCCTTTTTCTTTTTTCCAACTTGTCAATATTGGTGTATGTTGTCCAACAGTGTCATTCTTTTTCTTTTTTCCAACTTGTCAATATTGGTGTATGTTGTCCAACAGTGTCATTCTTTTTCTTTTTTCCAACTTGTCAATATTGGTGTATGTTGTCCAACAGTGTCATTCTTTTTTTTATCTCTAACAGTGTCATTATTTGTGTAAAGTTGTCATACACTTTCATTATTTTATCTGTTTACAACAGTGCCATTATTTGTGTATGTTGTCCAACAGTATCATTCTTTCCTCCAACAGTGCCATTACTTGTGTATATTATCCAACAGTGTCATTATTTTTCTCTTTTCTAACAGTATCATTATTTGTGTATTTTGTCCAACAGTATCATTCTTTTCTCCAACATGTCATTATTTGTGTATTTTGTCCAACAGTATCATTATCTTCTCCAACATGTCATTATTTGTGTATATTATCCAACAGTGTCATTATTTTTCTTTTCTAACAGTGTCATTATTTGTGTATTTTGTCTATTAGTGTCTTTTTTTTTCTTTTTCAACAGTTTCATTATTTAAGTTTTCCCTTAAAGTAACAGCATTATTCCTTGTTTATTTTTTCAATGTCATTTTTGTGTCTTTAGTGCCATTTTCTTTTGTCTTTTTTCAAGAGTGCCATTCTTTGTTGTTATTCATTTTTCAAAAGAGATACTAATTTTACCTCTAATGTAACCTTTCCTTGATGAAGACATTTTCCTCAAATGTTGATTTAATCATTTTATGTGCTGATACTTCATTTTTTCTTTTATTTAGCCTTTTAGTATCAATTACAAAGTAGATTTGTTGACAAAAATCTACTGTCTAGTTATATTGTGTGTGAATGATGATGTTAATTATTTGTACCATCGTGTCCCTTTATGGTGATGTTATCATTACAATTTGAAAAGCTCCGGAACTGTGTTTGAAATGTAAACAGATGGATATAGAAGTAAATAGGTGTTATTATTGATGTTATTATTGTTTGGTCATTGGGTTCAAATCGAGCTCGTGTGTTTTTTTCTGAGATCCCACTTAAAACTACGGAGTTACATGCTATGAGTGGCACTCTCAGCAGGTGGTGCCACTTCATTGAGAAGAACAAGAGTACATATGGGGTAACTGAGATAGAATTAAGTCAATCCTCTACTCCTTTTGAGTGTTTTATCATGATATCCATGCTGCAGATTTGAATCTACTCTTGGTAACTCAATACTATTCTTAAGAAAAAGTGTAGGTCTAGATTGAGTTAGTTAAGAACATCTGTGAAAGTTTCTTCTTGGCAGTTAAGAGGGAAGGCCACTCCATATAAACAGTATCCAAATAATTGAAGAATAAGTCTAGCTTGAATATCTGTGGAATTCAAGAGCTCCTGTTTGTTCAAGCTGTCTGACTGTTGCGTGGGGTTCACTCCCCCATGTCATATAGGGTCAAAATAACCCAGAAGCCAAGTTGAAATTAGATGTGTCAGATCGAAAGGTACAAATATCGCAGCCAAACTGTAAACCATGAAACAACGCTTTCCGTTCTCTGGACTACATCCTGCTAATCTGCAGAAGTTTAAGAACGAATGCAGAAGTATACAGAAACTCATAAAGACTGCTCACATTCGGATCACGGAGTGGTGAACTAAATTCTAAATCATCCATTTGTTGCCAGGGCTGTTTCACACTGTTTCCTGCTATGCATATTTACCCTGCTATGCATATGTACCCTGCTCTGCATATGCACCCTGCTATGCATATGTACCCTGCTATTCATTCACGTAAAGGATTATTGAACTAAAATCTAGATGTATATAAACTTTACAAAACTATAAAAAAATGTTGAGATTTCAGAATGTAAGTTGGTCAGAAAACATAACAATAAGCATACACAAGCATAGTCTTAATTTCTATTTCCTCTCTGAGCAACAAGCATAGAGTGGGCTCTGTGAACATATGATGGAATTTCAACAGGTGCCTGGAGCCCACGTCTGGCATATAAAGTAAATTTCTCAAAGTTCTCTATGACATACCCCACAACTTGGTCTAGAGTTCCCACTTCAGGACTGGGGTATTCTAAAAGTGATAATGGAGGAGACGACACACTTAGATGAACTTTTTCTGATCCTATCCACTGTTTCTGGAATGTTAAAGCTGCCCGAAGCTCCATCAAGCTTTTAGTGACAATAAGAATTGTTTTAGGTTCATAACCCATGCCTTTGAGCATGCGCTGAGAGAACTGGATGTTCTCTCCTGTGTTGGTTGCTTCCTTTTCTAGAAAGATCTTGTGAGGAGATACCCCTTTTGATAACATTATCTCAAAAAACACGTCTGCTTCAGTTTTGTTCATAGGTAGTTTTCCTGAAAATAATTACAGAGATTCTTAAATAGATAAACTGATTGTACAGACACAATGATACAGTTTAATAGATAAACAGTTTAATAGATAAACATTTTAATAGATAAACAGTTTAATAGATACACAGTTTAATAGATAAACTAATTATACAGAAACAATGATGCAATTTAATACATAAACTCATTATACAGACACAATGTTTAGTAACAATTTGGGGTTCACACAGTTTCTTTTCAAGTCCTTAATGACTGATTTACGTAATATTGCTATAATGACTGATTTACTTAATATTGCTATATGGTGTAATGTCATAAGTTGGTCAGTCTTCTACCCCAAAGGAGAATTTGTCATGAGTTTTTTGTAATCTCAAGGCAAGCTGCATTCCATCCAACCAGTTGGGTCTTTGGCAGGCTTCATCACAGAAGAGATCTTACTACTCCAACCATTGATGGACAGCACCCATGGGATTCACTACTCCAACCATTGATGGACAGCACCCATGGGATTCACTACTCCAACCATTGATGGACAGCAACCATGGGATTCACTACTCCAACCATTGATGGACAGCACCCATGGGATTCACTACTCCAACCATTGATGGACAGCAACCATGGGATTCACTACTCCAACCATTGATGGACAGCAACCATGGGATTCATTACTCAAACAGCCGAAGGCGGATGTGTCTGGCCATTGTCGCAAATAACATGGTTACACAGCGCATTTCCATTCTCTGGACTACATCCTGCTGGAAATCTAGTAGGATCATGGTCCTGCTACAAGGGAGATCCAGTAGGAATTTGAGAATTAACACTAAAGAAGAAGAACTACAACCATTGATGGACAGCACCAATGGGGTTTACTACTCTAACCATTGATGGACAGCACCCATGGGATTCACTACTCCACACCTTGATGGACAGCATCCATGGGATTAAATACTTCACCACTTGATGGACAGCACCTATGAGGCTCACTACTTTATCCATGAGTGCTGACTACTCCACCCCCTTGATCTACACTGTGATGACACCTAATGAAGACTTCTTGAACAAACTTCTTGTTGGTAGAGAACAAACATTTATATCAGCAAAAGTTTCAAGAAAGTCTCTTCTGGAGTCGATGACTATTCATCTAGTAAGTTGCACTCCTACAGTCACATTGAGTAGATGACTGTCCTAATCCTAAGTTGTACCCCTACTGTTGCATTGAGTAGATCAGCCAACTGGGACGCATTCTATTCCTATTTATCAGTCATCTGGGACTCATCACACATTGAGTAAATCAGTCACCTTGGGCTCATACCTACAATCAAATTGAGTAGATCAGTCATCTGAAACTTGCAAAAGTTCAGGAAAACCATTCCATCGTAAAAGAATGCCAGAGAAACACCAATCTTGAGCTGAACGTAAAACTTCACTGTCTGGCATAGGGAACAAGAGTGACAAGCTCGCACTCCTTTCGGGGTTCTTCAGAACAATTATGAAAACATCTAAGCAACATATCATCGCAAGGCTTTATTTGCACCTGAAGGTTAGTCCGTGAAGTTGAGATGGGGCGTAGTCCAGTAATCTGAGGCTGTTGACTGTCGGTTTGATTGGTCTCACTAAGATTGGTCGAGTCATATCCTACATCGAGCAGAAATACAGTCCTGCCCAAGCAAGAACAGGTGCTGAATGAGAATAGAGGGCCGAGAGGCACACCAGAAACCATGGTATCACACAAGACGATTAGATAACATGTCTTCACAACCTGACGTTTGCCAAACAGTAATTAGCAACAAAGCATTCACTGCCATATCTACACAGCAAGTTTGGTTTTCTTGCTAACTATTGCTGTATTTGAAAGTTATTCAAGACTCCCATACAGCTTTCTGTGTATATTTGTCTCTATGGGCCTGTACTCTGTCCATAGCTGGTTTAATATACTGCAATTATGTAGAATATGTTCTGCAGCCTGTGCTCCCTGCCTCGAGCCCCTCGTAAATTATGCAGTGGTGAACTCATTGGTATCATTCTTCTAAAGTGACGCCCTTTGACATTTACCACGATTTTCATTGGTCACTGTGTATACTTGGTGTCGACAGCCAATGAAATTCAAAGGAAAAGTGAAATAGCATCACTTTTGAAGGATGTTTCCCTGATTCCAGCAACTCCCCTGTGTACGCGAGTACAGAGCCGATGGAACCAGTCTTAGTCTATGAAACTGACTGTTTAGTCTGTTGTATTCTGTCCTGCCAAAGAATATCACTTTCTCTGCTCTGTCGAGATAACGATATTGTAATTGTCTTTTTGGTGGTAAACTTTTCTACAAGTTTGATGAGGGTTCTCTTTTACAGTTAGATGATGTCTTGGTGGGGGTTTTTTGTCCAACAAAAAAGCTCAATCCAGATATTTCTGGAACACATAAACTTACCCCTTGTTCCTGCTCCCTCTTTGCCAGAAATAACAACAAAGTCTGCCCAGCCTTCCAGGAACATATCTGCTGCATGCTCTGCACAACGAGGGTCGTCGTTTCCAAGCACAACCATCGTCTCACTCTATGAAATCAGATGTCATGTCGCTTTATATCTCAGTCAATGTTATTTATATAATTACAATTTTTAATCGATGGACAGGCAGCCATGCGTACACACCGAGACTGTCCACAGTAAAGACCACAGTAAAGAAAGTAATCATGACCTGAAAGCCTAATATTTGTATTATTTCCGTGAAATTCTTTAGTCGGCCTTGGTTTTTTTTTTACTCTACTACAAATATATAGTGACCAACCAGAATCACAACAGTATCAAAAACGTCACGAATGAAGTCTTGTTTACTATCTGTTGAGAGGTCTATACTGGACTCTATGCTTATGGATTGCTTTTGGAGCATCTAACCAGGGCGGAGGCTCCGGTCGCCTAATCACATGCACACAAGTAAGTTGCACGAGTAGTTAAACACGAGTAGTTTAATGTTATCATCTAAGCCTGTTGATATTGGGGGGGGGGGCGATATTGTATGGCTCAAACCCAGCTTCCTCTTTAGGAAAATAGAATATAACACGTGACATGCACATCTTAATTTCTACTGGTTGTAGCATTAATAGACGCCAAAACGCTGGACGTACTCTTCCATTATTAAACAACTTGTAGGATAGACATTGAATCCGCAAAAAATACCACCTGTTGACATTGACTTCTGGTGGCTTTAATTATTTTTGCACAAAGCACACACAAAAAATACCACCTTTTGACTTCTTGTGGCTTTAATTATTTTTGCACAAAGCACACACAAAAAATACCACCTGTTGATTTCTTGTGGCTTTAATTATTTCTGCACAAAGAACACACAAATGTATAGTAATTTACTATAAAAATTACACAAAGATAATCGCAAGTGAATTTATTAAGTTTTTTATCAATTTTTTAAGTTATCCGTTCTTGGCGCCAAAAAAGTTTTAGCGTACTATCCCATCAGAGTAGAAACGTTCATTGGATTCTTAAGACCTAACCTTTAATCTTCTAATATAAAATGAATTATGCTCTCACACACTGGTTTCAGACAAATCATATTTAGAAATAGTTTAGTTCCCAGAACTGAAAACGGAAATTCCTTATCTGTACTGAACATTTTAGCAGAAAAGAAAAACAGACGCATGGAGCTGCATTAGATTATATACCTTTTATATATATATTTTATATAGGACTGTAAATACGTGTTTCTGATGGGGGAAAGGGGACGGGGAGAGAGCTACCTACTTACAAAAAAAAGGTCACTCGGAAAATTCACGCTACGCCACGCCACTGCTAAATATAAAAGCAAGATATGATGTCACAATGGTAGGCGGTTTTCAACAAACATTGGGATTTGCTTTTGTATTTCATGTCCTTGAACCAATTTTCACTAACAGCCGTCGACAATTATAAGACCTACTGGCTCGTCCGGCTCTACAGATCGTCGGTGGCGACCAAGGTACCGAGTTCGATCCCTGCCACAGGAAATTGTGCATCAGGACCATTCAAAAAGCAATGACAAACTACTGAATGTATTTATATTTCCTAGAAAATCTAAAACCTAGAAAATAGGATACGCTACCATAAAAACTGGCTCATTTGGGAATCATCCTTCTGCAGTGACATATTTGACTTTTCCCGGGATTTTCATTAGTCACATTGTGTATAATTTGAAAATTAAATACCAATATAAATTACGGGAAACGGCAAATGCGTCTCTTTAGAATGATGATTTCTAATTAGCCTGTAGGTCTTATATTTGTAGATGGACACAAGTAGGCCTTATACCTAGAAAATGTTTTTGAGTCCAGTATATACTAAGTCCTTCACCAAAAAAATATTCCTGTGTGCTGATCTCACTCAACGTTACTTATATTGTCTTATAATAATAATTTTTCGGTGATTTTCAATGGCTGTTGACACAAAGTACATTGTTTGTGCCGTTCTAACCTATGGGAATACATACGCAAAAAAAAAAAAAACTTGTTTTTCGTTGTTAGGATGCCGTGTTTACTATTGGTTAACACTTTATTCGATACAGTACAAGTAGACTCCACCACGTGCTTAATTATTTCCCTTCTCTATGTAAATTTAATTATGTAATAATTGAATAATTTATTTTTACGGGTTGGGGTTAAGGTTAGTTATGTAAAACACAACTATCGCAACCATAACACAAAAATAAATGAATATTTCAATTATTAAATGATGGACATAAAATTTACAAACATTGACAAGGGAAATAACTCTACTATGTGGTGGTGTCTACTCGTACTGTACTCTTTCTTTACCTATTTACATTCATACCGGCATGTTCCGTGTTACAGCAGCGCCTAAATTTCAAACCTGTTGGATTTTATATGACACTTTCGTGATTTATCTCTCACGAAAAATAATGTTGGGAGGTCCGTTGCAGCCAACCCTTTAATCCCGGAGACGGCACTTGATGAGTCATCTGTGTTAATACTTGAAATGAGGTAGAGGTTATAGGAATATTGTCCATGTCCGTAAATTACATCAACAATTGCTTTTCCAATTGTTCAACCCTCTTTCCCCCTCCTTCTGGTGGATTTACCCGTCTTTTGGCTAAATTTCGAGGATTTCCTTTAAAAACCCCAGATTATGTCAAATGTGGTCAAAATAACCCCAACAAACCCATTAGGTCCAAAACTCTACAGTTCTAGTAGGAAAACAACAGCTGACATCTCTGGCAGTAAACAACGTGGGATTGTATTTTCCCGTCGAAATATTTGTTTAGATTGTGTTGTTGTGGTCATATTTTGTTTGATTTCACTTTAACATTTTTTTTATTTGTGTTGTTCTCCCATCACAAGTGATGATGACCAATTGTTACATCCACTTTTGAAATTTAATTAGTTATGCCCTTGACTATGAGTTCGTAGATGACTAATAGACCATATTCTGGTCGCGAATGTCCTTGGGCAGTTCGTGCATAGAATTACCACTGTATATTAGATTTTTTTGTTTCTACTCGTGACTTTCTATCTACTATCTACTTTTGAGCTGCAGCAAGTATCCTCTTTTCACAATATGCTGTTCCTTTTCTAACTGTAAGGCACCATGTAGCCATATTTTGTGCAAGTTCTTTCCATGTATCTTGGTCTCTTTCAATGGGTTTCAACGGATCCTTGTATCGCTTCTTTTGTCCATATTGAGAACGTATGTCCTTCTGCAATTCACCATAGAGAAGTATATTTGGCAGGCGATGAACTGCAATACGTACTAGATTACCTGCTCGGTGAATCTGTGCCTGTATCAGAACAGTGTCAATACTAGGGATACCAGATCTATCAAAGACAAAGATATCCTTAATGTTGTCTTGCCATCTGATGTTCGTAATTTTCCTGAGACAAAATGTGTGAAAGTGATTAAGCTTCCTCGCATGCCGTCTATACACGGTCGATGTTCCTTTGCTTTGTAAACTTTCAGCTTAGTCTGTTGGTTAATGTCATTTCAATACGACACATTTGCTTACAATCTGCCGAACGTACTGCTTGCCTTGTATACACTTTATCAGTGACGTTGGCATTCTGTGATAGTGTACTACATAGCTATGTAAAGCTTTAAGTAAGTGGGTCACAAATAACACGACTCTTACATCCTTTATATATCGTAAGAGGAGATTAAACAGGTTTTGGAATGGTATTGGATTTTCAATTTGAACCCTTAACTCACCGCACGGCTTGTTATATCGTGTGAGTGGGGTTGCTCCAAATCCGTAGATAATGGGTGGGTTTGGGGTTCAAACCCCTCACGATTATTTCCAAAAAAAGTTCATCACATTTCGCAGCACAACCACGGGAATTAAACAGGAAACAATCGAAACAATAACATATATACGGTATATATTATATGTATATATATATATATATATATATATATATATATATATATATATATATATATATATATATATAGAGAGAGAGAGAGAGAGAGAGAGAGAGAGAAAGTACCACTAGGAACAAATAAACCAGGATGTGTTGTCAATCAAGAATAATCAAATGTATGTCGTAGACAGTAATCAAGGAGGGTTGGGAGGGATACACATTTTTGTAACTGATCAAAGTTATTCCACAAATACTAATACCATGTTGAAGTCATAAGTCCATATGATATGCGTAGGTATCACAGTCAAGCTGTAAACCAGGACATGACGTTTCGCTACAATCTACATCCAGCTAACTGGCAGAAGTGTGAGAGCAAAAACATAAGAAACCACAAAGAAGAACAAAAATATGCATAAACAGAATAATGTATAAATTAAACATTTCAAACAGTGAAGTACAAATTGAAATCAACGAATGTCACTCACCCGTGTTGGAATCTGATTCAGTCTGGAGAAATCCCACAAAACTTGTGCGCACTGTATCAGATCTTGTTTCATTGTAGCTCTTATATACTGTCAACAAATTTATTAACTGTTAAGTATATAATTTTAACTATTCTTGTAGTAGAAACAGAACGAGAAGTTTAATCACTGAATAAAGAAAGTATTATCTCAATCTCTGCATTTACGAAATAAAAATTCAAATGAACTGACAAATTTATTTATTACGAAGAAAGCCTGTTTACTTGTAATAACCGGGGTCATTTGTAATGCTTCTAAATATAGATATCTGACCTAGTTTCTTAGACACGTGCTGCTTATTGATCAAAAGAACTCTCAAACCGAAATATAGTCAATTATAGAAGTGTGTTTCTTGATAACAACAGCTACTCACGTGAACTTGGTCAATAGTCACCACGCCGTGTAAGAAAGTCCTGGACAAGAATGGTCATTTGCGCGTAAATAAAGCCCTCTGTCTTATCAACAGGAAATAAAGCTTAGCCCAAATGGTCACAGAAGAGAACAAAGAAGACAGTACAGTGTGGTCATCTAAAACTTGATCTGACCGGTTCATATTTGAATCGGGTACCTAGATCGCCACCGATTGGCAGTAGATAAGTAGTGTTGGTGGTCACGCCTAGGTTTGTTGATATGTGACGTTGCCAGCAGAGATAACATTGCCAGCGTCTGCTGACACAACACAGAATTACGGTAGTGAAAATGTGCATGAGTTTATTATTAAATCCCGCTCGTGACGAAGTGGTACAGAGCGCGTCTGTGATGGCAAACTTCTGGACGTATTTATATTGACTAGAAAATAACTACAGCCAAAAAATGTTGGATTGATGTTTACTTCATGAATACGATTCATTCATTTTTCCTTTATCGCTGAAGTTAGGGCAGATGTCAGATCTCTCCAATTCCGTCTGTTCAAAGCTATTCTGTGCAGTTCTTGAATAGTATGTATATTGATTGTTTTACTTTCTCTAAGTATTGTTCTTCTGAGTATTTCTTTTAGTCTACCCCTGGCTCTATTGCCTGTACGTATCCATTCAAGAGATTGGTGGTGAATTCTGCTGGTGTCTGCGTGTAGGACATGTCCGATGTAGGACCAACGGCGTCTTCTAATAACATCTGTGATGAAGTTTTGATGAGTCTCTTCTCTGATTTTATCATTCGATGTGAATTCACTCCAATGGGTGTTAGTTATCTTACGAAGACATTTATTCTCGAAACTCAGTAATTTCTTTTCTGAAGATAAAGAGCTTTTCCAGCTCTCACATCCATATGATATCACCGGAATAACGCAGAAATTAAATAAGCGCATTTTCGTGACAGTTTTCTTTCATTGTTGTTTCTCTGGGTCAGTGTATTTGCCTCCGAATTTCATATTCCTCGTATTCCTGGAGAATAGGCATATGCTCTGGTGTATTCGTCTACGTGCACACAATGGCCGTGTTGCCAATCTTGAACTTTGTACATATGTGGCTGCGGAGTCGGTTGTGTCTTGTTCTGCAGAATAATTTGTTCTTTTCGCAGACTTCAATTGTTAATTTTTAAAATTACCAAGATATATGATTCTTCATCGTTCATTCTCAAACTCCTGCTGGATCTCCCTTGTAGCAAGACCATTGTCCTACTAGATTTCTAGCAGGATGTAGTCCTGAGAATGGAAATGTGTTGTGTCGCCGTTTTATTTGCGCTAATGGCCCGACACATCCGTCTTCTGCGGGGATATATGATTCTAATTGGTTTGTTGTTTTAAAAAAGGGAGGGGTGGCTAAAACGTGTAATAGGCCTACATGGTTAATATATTATTCGGTGAAATCCTAGTTGAATTTATATCCAGGAAAACAAAAACTTTTTGCACATTTTAAAATCATTACAGACGCAATTGTAGGACCCCGATCGTAAACAGAAGTGACCTAATAATTAAGGCTATTACTTTAGATAGACTTGGGCTGGCAGAGTTGGCCCCGATCCTGACGATCAAGCAGGGATTTGGCCAGACATTACAGAAAAGTATTGCTCAATCTGCTTACAGGGCGATGAAGCAGGAGACTACTAGAGCGTGATGTGCAAGACAGGAAGGTCAATGCATGATTTTAAAAAAAGGACTGCCTCGCCCTTCTCAACAACGCCCTTTTACAAATTTCGGCATGGAATACTTTCCAATACATGCTAGAATCATAGGCAACGAAAACAGCTACTAATATTCATCATCATTAGGTGCCATGACAGCTGGCATAGGCGATCATGATTCTCGACACCTCTCTATCTCAAGTATTAGGTTTATGTATCAAGATCGTTGTTGTTTCCTTGCCGTGCCAGGTTGTTAAACTGTCTCTAATATTTTCTCACGTTGTCGGTCTCTGTTGATTTCAATCTTGCCTGTTGTGACTATGTCCCCCAGACCTCATAGTCTCATAACGTGGCCAAAGAATGAAGATTGTCTTTTCCTTATAGGCCTATTGTTGATTAAACTCTTCTCGCATTTGACTCTTTCAACTGCGAGACGGAGCTTACTTAAAAATACAATCTTATTAATGTCTATTAATGAACAATATAAGAAAAAGACAATCTTATTAATCAACAATATAAGAAAAAGACAATCTTATTAATCAACAATATAAGAAAAAGACAATCTTTTTAATCATCAATGTAAGAAAAAGACAATCTTAATTTTTTTAAATACTATTCCATTGTGTATACTTTTGTTTCCACGCTATTATCGTGGAAACAAAACAAAAAACAAATCTGTAGCAGTTAACTTTAAAAAACTTTTGTCCGTGGTTAAAAGTGGAGCATCTCTACAAAATGAGGCTTTAAATTTACAAATTATTTTAAATACATTACTGGAAAATAATGTCTGAAAAGGATGCAAATAAAATAGTTTGGATATTCGAGGAGACATACACCGAAGTAAAAACAATGAAAGATTGTTATTCTATTTTTTTTAAAAGACAAATTCAAAACAAAGGTCACGTCGACCTATACAATTACGACCGATATTCTACCGTATTTCGAGTAATTCAACTTACGTTTTGTCAGGCACTTGTATTATACCCTTGCATGCGTAAAACGTATTGTTTTGTTTTTAACACAAGTTGTTCTTTTGCTGTTAAGACAGTATCTCGACCAAGCCTGTAGTGAATCATGCTTAATTAAATCTGGCCAGAACAGACCAAATCCGCATGATCTTCACTGTAGGGTCAGATGGACATTCCCATTTGGGTATTAACTACAACTGATGACGTGTTGATGAACAGTGATGTTTCACGCAGGAGGACAGTGACGGTTCAGAATGGTGCTATTTATAGCATTAATAGACAATCGGAGTTTCCCCACTATAACGTTGCTACATCTATTCTATATTCTTCTTCTTCTGCGTTCGTTCTCAAATTCATGTAGATTAGCAGGATGTAGTCCTTGAAAAAGGAATGCGTTGTGTCATGGTTTACAGTATTGCTGTGATATCTGCGCCTTTCGACCTGACACATCCGACTTCAGCATGGCTTTGGGTCACTGACCCTATATGGGATGGGACAGCCAACTCCATCCCATAACCTCCTTAGTCGCATTTTGCGACATGTGTGGAAAGCAAACAGTGTTGCTATTCTTTGCTCCCTTTCGGGCCCCGGCAAAACACGGGCGCTACATCTATTCTATATTAATGTATGGATCAGAAACATGGACACTGAATAAACTATTAGAAGACATAATTTATGCCTTTGAGATGTGTGTATGTATGAGAATAGACCACGATACATGGGAAGAACTTGCACAAAATAGATCTACATGACGTTCTAAAATAAAAAAGAGCGCATCATCTTGTGAAAAGAGGAAAAATGCAGCAGCTCAACAGCGGAGAGCAGCTAGAAAGTCACGGATAGACCAAGATCCGTCGACTGTCGTCATTCCATGTCCGAACTGTCCAAGGACATTTACAGCTCGAATAGGGCTCATTAGCCATCTACGAACTCATAATCAAGGACATAACTAAAATTAAATTTTCAAAAGTGGATGTAACAAATGGTCATCATCACTTGTGATGGACGAACAACAACATATAGGAGAATATGGAGAACATCATGGAAAGAGATGAAAACAATTAAAGAGGTGCTAAAAAATACTTAATATGAAGATATAATTACTAATAAATAAAGACAGGGTACATACAATATTTTGGACACATTAAAAGACATTGTTTTTCTTCTTCAGGGTTCATTCTCAAATTCCCGCTGGATCTCTCTTTTAGCAGGATCATTGTCCTACTAGATTTCCAACAAGATGTAATCCAGAGAATGAAAATATGTGAAGATTGGTCTTGTGGACTACGATGTGGATGATGCTATTAGATGGTACAGTGGTGTTGAGCAGAGCTGCATTAATCACATTGCACTCAAAAAATCCTGGTCATCTTGCATCCTGTATTATTTTCAGTGGTCTTGATTCTGTCTTGTCACATTAGTGTCAAATTGGTAAGAGGGTGAGTTTGATTATTAGAGCAACATCCCTAACTAAATTTGATCATACTTGAATCCAAATAATGACTAATGAACAGTATGGTCAGCCCAGACAAATGACTATGCACATAGGAACTCAGGCTTCTAAAGCAGTGTTCTCAACCCTTTTTTTTAAACTGGTAACACATTTTGGCACAATTTGTTTCTTCCTACTGGCCCCCTGTGTGCATAAAAGCGGTCATTGGCTTTCTTTGCATTTCATTTTTAAGCTTCATCATGAGGCCCTATATACTAGGTGAAACTTGAGTGCTTCTTCCTTCAGTGTTCATTCTCAAACTCCTGCTGGATCTCTCTTGTAGCAGGACAATGATTCTAGTATACTCTATTCATTCTAAGAATGAAGTAGGTCAGTGCTTCTGATTGGTTGTTGGATGCAGAATGAATTGATCGATTGTTAAGTGTCCAATAATATTGTTTTTAAATATTGTTTAAATATTGTTTTTAAATGTTTTAAATAATATTGTTTTTACATGTCATCAGCTGTTTAAAAATCACCAGTTGTCACAGAGTAAAGTGGGGGTGTGTTTTGACCCACTTCATTTTTAAAGTGAACAGAGTATAGATTTTTAGCCGGATGTAGTCCAGAGATTGGAAATGCATTGTGTCACCATTTTATTTATGACAATGGCCCAACACATTCGTCTTCAGTGGGAAACCTGAGTACAATTAAGTCAATCCTCTATACCTTGTGAACGTTTTTGAGCAATTTTCATACCAGTTTACATTACATCATATCACCATCCACATATAACAAGGATATTACACAAAACGTCAAAAATTGATATTGAATTACAATGAAGATGTATTCTTACCCAAAACATTTCTCAACAAATAGATACAATAGTTCATGTTCTGCATCATAAATAAATACAATACATATATTATATTGTGGAACACAGTCTATGAATTATGCATTCATTTCTGGTGTGGACAATATCTTAATACGAGGTTATAGATAATCTCTTTTCCTTTCGGGGGAGGAGTGAATATACAACCCCTTCCCCCCTACAGACTTGTCTTAACTCCTTAGTGAACATACAACCCCTTCCCCCTACAGACTTGTCTTAACTCTGTATCTCCAGAAAGCCACTAAAACAGCCAATTCTTCTTCCTCTTCTTCTCATTCACAGTCTAACATGTCAACAAAGCAAGTGTATTTTTGACATGCAGACATGCTAAATGGGCAGGCATATCAGAAGACAAGTACTTGCACCTTATTCTGTCACAGTTTTAAGTATATGCTTTGCAGTTTGGTTGTCCTGCCCATGTGCACATTTTGTAGATGTGCTAATTGTAAATTTTATGTACATATGGCTGCTTAATTGATTGTGTCCAGTACTGAGTCGAAATATGATGACATGCTCTTGTCCATTTATTAGATAATAGTCATCCCATGAAGGTAAGTTAGGCTTTTGTTGTGCCTATATATGGATTTCTTTTGGTGAAAGCTTGTTGGTACATCAGGTTGTTGCCTGTTAGAACCTTCTTGGCCAGTTGATAAACTTTGTCAATTCCTGCTATTCCACAGTGTGATGGAATCCATTTCAATATGAGAACAACAGGATGATTTAAACAAATATTGTTGACCCCAACACTGAACAAATAATCCCAGAGTCAACTAAGTCTCAGAAAATGGGTACCAAAGCAATCTATAAAGTAAACATAAACTGACCACATATAACAATAGCAAAATAAAAACATAATATTCCATATATGTGAGTAAAGTAAAGTAACCCATATCATTTATTAAATCCGTAGGGGTGTGAGATGTTAGCGATCTCACATTTCAGTGGCTCTGCAAATGAGGGCGGTAGCCATCTTCTCTCCCTCGCAGTCTTTACTTTCCAAAGTAATCTTGTACCCATTTAAAGCTGGGTCAATCCAGGAGCCGTTGCGATCTGAAAAACATTTCCGTCTCAACTAGGGAATGTACCCAGGACTACTCATATGCTAAGCCAGTGCGTTACGTGGCTCCCTATATACTGCAATACACAAAGTTGCGGTCCTTATCAACATACTTTATCAAATGCATAGCCCTTGCTGCATTACTACTAGTACCAGCACTAGCGCGGTTCCATATACGTAAACAGTGTCGAATCAAGCTCTCTTTAAACTGTTAAATTTACAAGTACACAGCTAAAAAAGATGATACAAGCACTCAGGACAATGCCACATTGTTGGTATCAGACACACATGTACTGACAGTGGAGGATCACCTTAAATACAAGGATATATAGAGATATCAGTGAGCAGATACATTGGCGAGCATGGCCACAGTGTAAAAAAAAGTATATCAATGAATCAATCTGACATAATCAATGCGCTGAGAGACCTTGTTCGATCAGAATTTTTCATAATTTTTAATCATTGTCATTCTATGTTAAAAGCAGAATATAGAAAAAGTGAAAGCACATGCACACAGTTGCAGAACCAAATGACCCCTACCATCAAATGTCACGCAAGGAAAAAACCATCATATTGAGACTATGAACTGACCACAACAGATTGAGAAGTCACATGTTCCGAAAGCTGAAAATTGGCGAGACAGACCTGTGCAACTGTGGACTGAGCCCAGAGACTGCAGAACACATTCTTCATGCCTGTCAACTCTACCAAGAAGAAAGGGAGAAAATATGGCCTACTGAGACGGCACTACTTCCAGACTTTAAGGGTTCCATGGATGACCTGAAGCGAATCACACAATTCATTGAAGCTATTGGTACTGTAATATGATATCTGACTGAAGAATGATGAAGAAGAAGATTGTCATTCTCAAGATTGAAGTAGACTGGTATAAAGATTAGAGCAGCCCATAAAGAGAAACATAATATGGTAGATATACAAGGAGAATAATAAATTTATACTGAACTGCAACTGTGAGCTACTACACTCTGATGAATTTACTGAGGTCAGAGTACATATGGATTTGTCAGGTCTGGGCTGATAACCTACACTCATATACACAAATGAAGGTGAAGCTGTGGGGCAACCGTGAGGACCTCCTGCTGACGACTGATTTCATGGAGGCGGCCCACCTTCCTGTATAGACTTATGAGTATAGGAAACTGATCGAAGAAGAAGAAGATATACATAAACAGGTACTTCCGGAAATACGCTCCATGAAGTCACACATTTCAATATATTGACTTTTTGCTGTTAATGATTTATATTCTGCTTTTAATTTTAAACTCTTGATATCCACTGAGCCACTAATATCGACATTTTACCAAAAGGCCACAGAAATTGACATTTTTTTACGACATTGCTATCATGATTTATAAACATCATGACATTCGTAAAATCAAACGAAACCTTTACATATATATCATTTTTAAACCATTTTATTTAAGCCAATGACCCAATACATCCATTTTCGACGGTAGATTTGCATACTGCCTAGTTTTGTAGTCTTCTGGATATGAAAGAAAACCTTGGAGTAACTTCCCATTTGTACAAAGGAAACAAGGGCTTCATAGCTCATAATTCCCAAGATTGAAACATATAAACAGGGATGGATAAATTATCATGTTATTTTATCGAAATTTCTATCTCCAGACATAATATGTGGAATGTATCAGAAACATAAAACTGGGGAACTAATCTATCAAATAATTTTGTTATGTGAGTTTCATAGTAAGAAATGATAAATGATCCAAATGGGAAGAAATGAACCATATGGCAAGAAATTATCCAAATAGCAAAAAAATGATCAACATGATAAGAAATTCTCCATATGGCAAGAAATGATTCTCATGTCAAGAAATGGTAGATATGGCAATGTCAGAATATACAACATGGTCAACATTACTGTCATATAAACATATGGCAAGAAATTATCCATATGACACAACTATACTACTATATAATGTGGCAAGACTATATTATAACCCAAGATTATACACATTAAACAATACTATACACATTTAGCAAGGCTACACTACCAACTTTATGATGGATTGATGACATTAAAGATTACATGAATACATCGCTAGAAAATGCAAGCCGCATCGCCCAAGACAGAAAGGGGTTCAGAGAGTTCATTGGGAAGGCAACGTTCTGGAAGGAATACATCACATCACACACTACCACCTAAAACTGTACACAAGAAGAGAAAGATTACTACCATTCCTACATGCAGCTTATTTCTTGCAACACCACATTTCACTCCCAGGTACTGCATTCTAGCCTTAGATACAGAAGAAGAAATATGCCCAATATCTTCCAACCGGTCAAATTCCATGATTGCATTCACAATATCTGCATGGTCCATTTAAGTGCTGCTTGTCACTGTGGACAAGCTGGCAAATCTATTTGCTCTTTCATTTCCCTCAACACCCACGTGTCCAGGTACAAAAATTAAGGTAACTCTCTTCAGCATAGATTTTGTCATCAACTCAAACCACTGACGGTGTAGATAGTCCGACTGAATCTTTCGAAGCATACTAATAGAATTAGTAAGAAAACAGACACTTAGCACTCTAAGACTTCAGCCATATCATCACCTTTATAAAGACTATACTACTACCTAAGATTATACACATGCAGAGAAATACTTCAACCATTCAAGACCAAATATATCTAAAAATAATATCTAAAAACTACACAACCTAAGCAAGACTACACTACCACCTAAGATTCTACTATATCTAAAGAATAACTGCAATCACCAAAGGCTTATAAATATATATTTAGCAAAACTGTACCGCCACCCAAGACTACACATTTTCAGCAATAAAAGCTATTATACAAGATTTTTTAAAATAAAGATTATATGAACTGAACACAAATTATTAACTGATTCACTTCGCTGAGAGTTTTCAGCTTGGGTGCTCAGCTGTCCATTTATTGACTATTTGAAAACTCCAATCAGTAAGTTTTGTGACAGTTTTTTAAAATAAAGTTGTGCCAGCTGAAGGGCTGCACGGAGTGAATCAGTTAAAATATAATTATTTTCTTCCTTTAAAATGTTTTATGAATCATTGCACATCCTTTTGTAATCTCAATTAACAAAAAAATTGTATTTCAACTGCAGAACTGTTCTTAAACTTCATGAAAGTATAAATCATGGAATGTCATTTTGGTAATCACATACATTCATCAACACATTGATTGTGTTTGTAGTTTAGATAACACATAACAGAAAACATTATTAGAACACATTTTTTGTACAATTTAACACTTTACTGACCAGCAATCCATAAACATTGGTAGCATATCCTATTCAGGATGTACTCATCAACCAAACATTTTTTGGCTGTATTGATTTTATAGGCAATATAAATATGTACAGTAGTTTGCCATTGCTTTATGAACAGTCTGGATGCACAATTTCCTGTGGCAAGATTTGAACTCGATGCCTTGGCCATCACATACGCTTTCTGCACCACACCGCCACAGCATCAGACGGTATATACATAGCCATCTTAATTCCTATTACTAAGGGTGCTTGAACATTTTTGAAACACTAACATTGCTATCGCTAAAAATCTGTATAAAATTGAAATCACAGAGCTTTGAAATTTTGTCATTTGTCACTATGAATATTTGCATTTTCTGAATGAATTTAAGAGTCCCAGAGTTATTTCAAGAGTGAAATCCTACTTTTTATAATGTTGAATGTGGATTTAACTATCTATATATCACGAAAACCTACCTTCACGAATATCTGCGATTTTTCAAGAATAATACCTTATATTTCCAAATATAAGCCTACCCATTTAGGGACCAAACCCGAAATAAAGGAATGACGAAAACGGATGTGCTGGACCTTGGACGTCCTGACCACAAGTGGTCAACCGGGGTGCAAATAATCACAGTTCTACTGTGGAACTTGCAGCACAACGTACTTCACGCTCCCCGGCGGAAATCACACGAAATATTCATTGTGGTTATATGAGAGCGAACGCTGAAGAAGAAGCCTACCCATTTATAAGCTGTGGATGTAACTTTAATGTCCAATGTGTCCAAAATCAGAAACCTGTATATATGTAGAGTATAAAAGAATAATACTGTGGAATCTAGTTTTATAAGAATGAAGAAGCAAGTAACATATTGATAAAAGGAAAATAACAAACTTTAACAATGGTAAGACACAAGGTCATTTCTTCCATTTGCCCCACCCTACCTGTACTCTCATAAAATACTACATCTAGGGTAATACAGTGCGACCTTTGCCTGGAGACCAGCCTCATGAAACCTGTGACCACCAGGCACCAGAGTGTTCCAAGATATCAAATTTATTCATCCAGTGCCATCTAGCAACAAAGGTTGGCTGCAATGATCACCTCAGCCATTATGGTAAATTCAAAGTCTAGACAATGAATTTATAAAGTTAACTTTTAGGGTTACCTTCAAATTGCACAGTGAAATAAACAACAGTTAAGATGGTTTTTGCAAGAATGGACATGAACAGATGTCTTTCACTGTTACTTTAAGGTAGCATCGCAGATGGGGCATATTTCACCCCCACCTCCCCTGTGATTTATTTTTTTAAATTAAGATTCTGCCTAAACAAGTTAACTTCCCTAGTGGCATGTTTGTGTGTGCCCACGAAAGGTTGAATGAACGAAAGTGGCACACTGTAATAGCTGGATAAAGTGTGGGGGGCAGAGGATGAAGACCACTATAATAAAAACCATCCATACTAGTCTGGTACTCGTTTCAAGCATATCTCACCAAGAAAGTGGAAAAATGATGCCGTGAGATGAGGGTGTCTGTATCTAATTCCTTACCTCACCCTACAATCTACTAAATGTCTCCTTTTAAAAAAATTTACGGACAGATTTCGAGAAAAATGGAATGAATATGGACATCCGATTTAGCTGTGACAAAGGGTGGCAATGTAAAAAACGCTGACATCATCACAATCGCTAAGAGGGTTAAAGAATTGTGGGATATTCTATCCGATCTTTCCAAATAGTGCTATGTCAGTAATGCAATGGATGAAAGTGAGGAACATGGTATCTTTAAGGGTGATACCAATAATGTACCGGTAGACAGTGAGATAGAGACTGATAACATCTACCCTGATGTTCCCACGACAGAGGATTTATTGATGAACTGATTCATAATTCAGACAGTGATTCAGAATTTGAATGATTTTTTATACCAATAAGTTTTTTCCTGTTAATAGTAGGCCTCTTTTTACTGTATTCTTTGTTATTGATTTTCTATTTATACCTGTAATTTTTTTAAGTTGTAGCATGCGCATATATAAGCCGAAACCCCTACATCAATAGCAGAATAAAATATAAAAATTCTTGGTTTATATTTGAAATATACGGTACTCATAAATGACATTGAGATACTGTACTTCCTGGGGGCTGCCATTTTG
This sequence comes from Meghimatium bilineatum, assembly GCA_034231615.1. Lineage (NCBI taxonomy): Eukaryota > Metazoa > Mollusca > Gastropoda > Stylommatophora > Philomycidae > Meghimatium > Meghimatium bilineatum. The sequence goes on from CM067308.1 coordinate 46,254,726, forward strand.
AAATGACATACTAACTCAGATGAGCTATTCTTAGTAATACTATCATTGTGGTTGCTGTATTTCTGAAGTATCATAACAATTTCTGTGATCATTGAAGTTGGACACCAAGAGTACCGGTACATAAAAGAAATTTGAATTTGATTACAGTCAAATTTAGTCAGCAAAGTGTTAAACATAAAACTTGCAATTTACACATACAAAACATCAACAAACTTGCAATGTTTCAAACTTGCAACAGTATAGGTCAAGAAAGCTACATTGCACCTTCCATCTTTGTTACTAAATATAATATATTTGTATGTAAAGCAGTGATAAAACTGAAAATGTGAGGTTATCAAATATAACTACATGTATGCCAGATACCATCGCTACTCCTATTATATTATCAAGTTATTTCTGAAATGTAAATTCTTGAAATTAAATGCTACATCTATGTCTCCAACCTGGCAAGTAATTTAGCATCACTCAACATCAAAATGCTGTAAATATGGAATCAATTGAGCAGAAGACAACATCATCAATTTTCTAGTTGCAACACAAAAAAACACATCAACAAAATGTGTAAAAGTTGGTGTACAAACAATTGTCTAAATCAGTTTAAAATAAATTTTGTAAAAGTGACATAAATCATATATATATATATATATATATATATATATATTTATTTAAATAAATATATATATTTATGTGTGTTTGTGCCCTATGCATTTGTGTACATTTCTTGTCCATGATCCAGATGTATTTATTGTTGTCCATGTGTTGTCAGTACCTGAAATGGTTGTAAAGAATAGCAATGCTGTGACCTGCCATGCAAGACGTAAGAGATGACTTGGTGGTGGAGTTTGCTGTCCCATCCTATAGGAGACAAAGTGACCTGAAGCCATGCTGAAGACAGAAGTCTCAGGCAGAAAGGCACAGATATCATACCACATTAGTAAACCATGACACACTGTACGTCATCCTCTGGACTTCATTCTGGTAATCTGCAGAAATTTGAGAACGAACACAGGACGATTATGTCAGTTTTAATTAATGTCTCCTGTAGTCTTTCTTCGGGTACAAAGGCAAGTATTAGGGATGACTGGCCTTCAATGAAGTGGGATGCTGTTTATTCATATTCAAATTCCATCACAGTGTTTCCATGCACTTGAAAAGCCACAGACTAACAGGGTTCTGACTCTCTGTGATTTATCTAGCAAGCCACAGACTATCAGGGTTCTGACTCTCTGTGATTGATCTAGCAATTCACAGACTATCAGGGTTCTGACTCTCTGTGATTGATCTATCAAGCCACAGACTATAAGGTTTTTTCTGACTCTCTGTGATTGATCTAGCAATCCACAGACTATCAGGGTTCTGACTCTCTGTGATTGATCTATCAAGCCACAGACTATAAGGGTTCTGACTCTCTGTGATTGATCTAGCAATCCACAGACTATCAGGGTTCTGACTCTCTGTGACTGATCTAGCAAGCTAAACATATACTTATATACTTCTAAGGAGCTAGGTAAAAATAGCATGTACTTCCCATTAATCCACACAGCATAAGTTGCTCAGCAAATAGAATAACTTATAAATGTATATTAAATGTGTTGAGCAACCAGATCGCATCTTTTAAAGCAATTATGAAGTACATACTAAACTTTAATAATAGGTACAAGAATTAATTTCAACAAATTATTACAAAATGGAATATTCACATTTCTCACACACAACCTTTGCTGCAAATGTTTCTTATTATCCATATATACAAATATTCATTTAAAAAACCAAATCTACTAGTCCTCAAAATACAAGAACAAAGGAAGCACCAATTTTGACTATTAGTTTGCATCTTTCTGGATAACAATCATGCAGTACTCATGTTCTGTGGAATAAAAAACAAGATTATGTATATCAAATATCCCTATCAACTGAACTGCGCATATTAACACATATATTCTGGGCTGTATTGAAGACATATAGTCATGTGGAATTATAGAATTATAAAATGCTACATATACCGGTATTCTACATTAATGTATGGCTCAGGAACATGGATAATGAAGAAACAACTAGAAGGTAGAATTGATGCCTTTGAGATGTGGATATATAAGGCCTAAGAAGAATATGGAGAACTTTGTGGAAGAAGAAGAAAACAAAGAGGTTCTGACAATACTATGAAACAAAACAACTATTAAAAGAAATACAAATCAGACAAATAAAATAATTTTGACATTAAAAAATAACAGAACACGAAAGAGACTCAGTAAAGCATTCCCAGTAGGGAAGACATGCTCAAACGTCATAGCAGAAGCTAGGGCACTCCTGCAAGCTCTAGCTTCCACAGATCATCCAACACCATTAAATGTAGTAACATTCACGGACTGCAGATCCCTATTGGAAACATTACAAAGCAACAAAAGCAAAAACACAATAGACAAAATCAGACTAGAACTAGCAAACACAAAAAATGCTCAAACATCACTCTTCGGTAGCTACCCACCGATTGTGGTATTACTGGAAATGAGAGAGCTGATGCCCTGGCAAAAGCAGGAGGTAAAATGGAACAATTCAGTTATCCTCAGGGTGACCCACACAAATGAATGTCAATTCGGAGCAGGCATACAAACCCTCCCTGAACACATACTCCAAGACTGTCCAGATAACAGAAAACTGTGAGGTAAGACATGGTCAATAGGTGTCAACTTATTTTTTCATTAATCCATATTTTTGACAATTGATTTCTGTATTTCAATAAAAACATCTGTATTTAGCACATTTTAAAAAAAACCCACTACATTACCCCCTCAATATGATCATGTGAGATTTTTTTTTAAAAGTCCGCTTTAGTTTTAATCACTAGGAAAATTAACACCAAGTGACTTTTTTTTAAATTTTAATAAAATAAAATTTTTAATTGCAGTTATTTTTAATTATGGATAATCTACAGTATAGCAGAGTGCACCAAGGCAAAGGCAGAAGATGTTGAAGGTCTGTTATAGCCAACCTTTGATCATAGACAAAACCTGATCATGATGAGTCATGTGGGAGCTATGTAGTCACAAGCAGACCAATATAAATACTGGCAAATTTTTCATACTTTGGTGTGATTTATATAATCTAATCCGGTCTGCATATATGATGGTGGACCATGTCTTCTACATAAACAAAATAGATCCCCTCTGAACTGGAGTCTTCTGATATGAAAGAAAGATCTGGAAAACCCCACAATGCATATAGGAAACAAGAGCTTCAATGCTCATATTCCCAGATATTAGAAACAATAATAAATCCGGGAAGCATGCTTCACTAATGACAATCCCAGGGGATAAAAACAATTATCAAGCAGGGAAGCATGTTTCAATAATGAAAATGGGGTGCAAAGGGAACGCATTGCTCTTGGAGGGCCCAGGGTTAGCAGATAACCAAGATCCCAAATGTACCTCCACGCGGTGCACCCTGGAAACAGAAATACAGCAGCTCGAGCTGATTCTGGCCAAATCATTTGGAGATTGTGTCCGAGAATGTGGAGGTAGCAGATGGAAAGAGATTTGACTGCACAAGAGATAGACAATATCTCCGACACCATCAGCATCACAACATATAACGACACTGTCGACATACAGTGAAGCTAGTCAGCTCAGTCCGATCATTGGAGGGGCGGCCAATGTAAAATGCACATAAAGGTAGATGCATGGCAAGAGACAAATAGATTTCATACCGAGTACAATGAAACAATGAAAGGGCAGAACAGCGCTAGAGGGCAGCGCAAACTGCAAATAGAAAGTGAAAAGTCCCTAGGAAAGGGGAACTACAAGCTCCGTCAGCTCGAGACGAGCTTCTCGTTACCTGTGTTCCTTACAGGCAGAGACCCAGACCCATTCATTGGCATTTGGTAAAGCAAGAAGACCTAATCCAACTCTAATGTCGAGCCTTCCTAAACCGGAAATATGCTCACGAAGAGAAAGGGTTCTGTACCCGATGGGCTTAGGCAAGAAAGGGACAACGATGGTAGTCCTGGCCCAACTCTACTGTCAAGGTTTCCTATACTGGAAGTACACTTGCAGAGAGAAAGGGTTCCGTACCTGATGGGCTCAGGCACAAAAGGGACAACGATTTAGCCCTGGCCCAACTCTACTGTCAGGTTTTCCTACACTGGAAATACACTTGAAGAGAGAAAGGGTTCAGTACCTGATGGGCTCAGGGGCTATTGGGACAAGGACGCTCAGCTCGAGAGCGCCTTGCTCTCAAATGCGTGGTGTGAGACTCGAACTTGGACAAGGGGTACACGATGTCGGTGAATGACACCTCGGCTAAGAGGGCAAAAGAGCCAGGGTCCAACTCCTCTGTTGAGTTCTTCCCCTTAAGGAACCAGGCTCATGGATGAGAAACGGTTCAGTACCTAATGGGCACAGGCACAGCACGTCCAATTACACGAGGCAAGTTCATAGACAGTGGAACACCTCGTGCGAGTCAGACGAGAGCAAAAATCATCTGGGCGAAGAGTCGCCACTACGCGTGCCTTGAGACAGATATAGAGGCTGTCACAGGCTAAGGGTAGCCCACCCGAATTGTCAAGGCATGCCGAAATCGGATGTGCTAGGCCTACAAGGCGCATAATGGTGGCACAACGTAATCACGCTCCCGGCGGAAATCAAACGGATATCCGTGATGGTTACAATGGAGCGAACGCAAAACAAGCAAACAAACCTGGAGCAACCAGAATCTCATGTTTCTTAGACCAGATACCCAACCTTTCAATCTTCTGGATAAGATTTAAGATCTACTTTACCTGGAGCAACCAGAATCTCATGTTTCTTAGACCTGATACGTAGAAATCTCAGGTCATTGGTGGAATCAATTTCTTTAATAACTGCATGAGCTTTAGAGACCAAACTGTGAATGTGACTGGCATAATGAACCGATGTTGTATTGTCCAGTGTTGACTTGATGGGTATACCTGTAATATGACAAATAAACAACATGATACATAATTATTAACTGTTTTCCATAAGTAGGTCCATGTCAAATCCACAGGACAGCATAAATAGGCAACATCATAAAGATCAAACAACAATATTTAAGCTGTGAACAACACATGTACAACTTAACAAACACCTACAAAGAATTACTGCAGATTGCAACCGCTGAAACAGACAAGAGGAGGAAACAGTAAAAAACCACATTATTGAATTTCCTGCAATTGAAGACCTGCAAAAACAATTGTTACCACCAAATGACTTTATCACTAACACCTTTTATACAGACACAACACAACTGATGAAGACATGCATCTATAACCACCTGGTACAAGGAAATCAGTCTATAAGTAGGAGACAACATAGTAGAGATATAGGCTAAATCATATTAAATTGTTCACTAAGTTCCATGACAGTTGTTTTTTTCTGATAACCGTAATGCATATCACTGTGGTATTAGCCAAGTGTGTAAAAGAACCAGATGCTAATTTACGTACCAAACTAGGAGTTGATAACTTGCACATGCACTGCATAGAATATTATAAGTAAAGGTGATCTAGTAGTGCTTGTCACATTTCTGCTTTCATTTTGGAGCAAATGGTTCTGAAATTTTTGAAATGCTGCACTCAGTTTTTGGAGAGTCTTGCATAAGTCGATGTAAAACATTTTAGTTTTATTCCTATTTCTTCTGCGTTCGTTCTCAAACTCCTGCAGATTAGCAGGATGTAGTCCGGAGAACGGAATGCGTTGTGTCATGGTTTACAGCATTGCTGCGATATCTGTGCCTTTCGGCCTGACACATCCGACTTGAGCATGGCTTTGGGTCACTGGCCCTATATGGGATGAGACAGTCAACTGCATCCCATAACCTCCTTAGTCGCCTTTTACGACATGCGTGGAAGGTAAACAATGTTGCTATTCTTTGCTCCCCTTTCGGGCCCCGGCAACACACGGGCTGTATTCCTATTTAAAAGTGGATGCAGATCCCAGCTACAAAATCCCTCCCTGCAACTCCTTAATGGGAAACATACAGTATTTGACAGTTTTACAGATCCCTTGAAGATGTCAAGACATACAATTCACCTTCCACACAAATAAGATCATGGCACATAAACAAGAAATCATATTCACTGATAGACATCTGACTATCGGAGACATCGCTAAGGATATTGAAATATCAACAGATACATAATATAAAATTGAAACTGAATTTTTTCACATATGACAGGTGACACTGAAACTTGTGTTAACCTCCTTAGGACCAGAAGGATGATAGGTTGTCCATTTGCACCACAAAGACATTTCTGCAACACAACACTCCGTTGCTCCCAATCCTCTATGCTCACACAACACCTTTACTTAAACTTAACGCAGGAGTGAATTACAACTTCTGCTGAAGACGTATGTGTCGAGCCATTGGCACAAATAAAACAGCAACACAACACATTTCCATTCTCTGGACTACATCCTGCTGGAAATCTAGTAGGACCATCATCTTGCTACAAAAGAGATCCAGCGGGAGTTTGAGAATGAACGCTGAAGAAGAAGAAGAATGACAACCGGCTTTCGGGCTATGGCACATTTGGTCGCTTGATATGCAGTAATATTGTGACATATCTTGCTGTTTCCATTTTCATGCTGTTTGCTCTTATCGCTGGCCAATAAGGAATACAGTATAACTAATAAATAGCACAAATACCAAATGTAAAGTAGTCAATGAAAAATAGTAAAAACAGTCATAAACAGCTTAAACTACCTGGCAACACTGAATTTAAAGTAAATGGATAAATTACATACCATCATTGTTGATAATAATGAGTCCAAGTACACCTTTATGTGCTTGAATTCTCTTAATTGTTTCATCAATTTCTTGAGACTGTAGTGGTAAGACAATTGTTGAGGTTATAAAGAAATGTAATGACAATAGAAAATAACTTCTGCTTTCGTTCTCAAACTCCTGCAGATTAGCAGGATGTAGTCCGTAAAACAGAATACAATGTGTAATGGTTTACAGTATTTCTGCGATATCTGCGCCATTCAGCCTGAAACATCTGACTTCAGGATGGCTTTGGGTCACGTTGTCCCTATATGGGATGGGACAACCAACTCCACCCTATAACCTCCTTAGCTGTCTCTTATGACATGCATGAAAGGTAAACAGTGTTGCTATTATTCTGCTCACCTTTCGGGCCTATCAACATACAGGTGAAAAATTAATTATAATGTAAAAGTAAACATGGAAAATAACATTATAATGAGGAATTCTTCTTCAGCATTCATTCTCAAACTTCCGCTGGATCTCTCTTGTAGCAGGACAATGGTCCAACTTGATTTCCATCAGGATGTAGTCCAGAAAATGGAAATGCATTGTGTCACCATTTTATTTGCGACAATGGCCCAACACATCCATCTTCAGCGATGGAAATAGTCCAGATAATGGAAATGTGTTGTGTCACCGTTTTATTTGTGCCAATGGCCCGATACATCCATCTTTGGCTGAATGTGGAATTCAACATTTTTTTTATAAATCCTGTTCAGTATGTTTAGCATAATTCTAGTAGGAAGGCACTGGGAAGTGGATGGTAGCTATTCTTATCCTTCCCTGATTTTCTGTCAGTTATCAAGTTAAAGTACCAAACGCTTCAATCTTCTTCTTCTCGTTCGCAGTTTGACATGTCTACACAGCAAGTCCAATAGCTTCAATAAACTGTGTGATTCTATTCAGGATCTGAACAGAGTCATTCAGAAACTTAGGTGACACAGTGAATATTTTATCTGTCTTAGGTAGAGTCCCTTACATTCTGAAGTAACACAGTCTCTACAGGTCATATTTTCTCAGTCTTCTCTGTTGAGTTGATAAGGAAGTGTTCTGCAGCTTATGGGCTCAAATTTATACTACAAAAACCAAATTAGTCACACTAGCATATTTCTTCTTCTGCATTTGTTCTCAAACTCCTTTGGATGCAGTCCAGAAAATAAATGTGTTGTATCACAGTTTACAGTTTGACAGAATTGTATCTGCCTCTTTTGATCTGACTTTAGCAGGAATTTTTCTTTTATCACTTTTCTTTGACCACTATTGCATTATTATGAGTTGGAACAATCAACTCCACCCCAAACATCTTTAGTAGTCTCTTATAATTTGCATGGCAGGTCAGAGTTGCTATTATTTGTTTCCCTTTCAGTATTCCTTCCTCAATACATTGGCGCATATCGGTCATTAGTAGGTACTTGGACATCTGGGATTAGCGTGTTTGGGAAATTTTGCTTAGGCTATAAATTTCTTGTGACAGGGTTTAAAATAATAGTGTTCTCATCATTTGTTGTGTTTGAAACTAGATTTATTAAGTTCTGTAGCCATTTTTCTTTTTATATATGTAACTTTTAAGAGAGTAAAACAATGCCTAAACCAACAGTTAATTATTTAAAACATCAACATTTGTTTAAATTATGCAAATTAGCCAACATTTTGAATATTAATTAGCTGTACGTGCATCTGGGAATCACAGCAATGTGATCAACAGATGTGTCTTGTCTTTGCGAATACAAAAATAGATAGTTTCTGTGGTATTTTATTATGTTTAATAGATATATAATTTATTTTCATTTTAATTATGCAAATTAGCAGCCATTTTTAATATCAATTAGTTCTGTGTCCATCAGAAAATTCCTGAAATGTGATCAACATAAGAGTCGTGTCTCAGCAAACACAAAAATGTATAGTTTGTGTATTGTATTATTGAAAATAACAAAGATAATTCAGAAATTATCAGCTTGGCTACATTTTGTGGTCACAAGTTTTATTTCTGTTTTCCTATATGTTCCATGTAAATTATTTTGATGTCAAATTCATTAGAAAAAAATCATAACTTTTTTCAGCATTGACGTACATACTTGGTTGAGGTATCGTTGAATTGCAATTTTTAAGGGCTATCTAACTATATTATTTGTAATTATGTAGCACTATTTTGAAAATTTTGTCCAAGTACCTATTAATTATTAGCTAGCAGGAGATCGAACGTTGAAGACGAATCAAAATATAACAGTTATTGACAGGGACTGAACATTGACTGAGTATTATAGCGCAAGTCCAGTTTATTACCATTAAGTTGAGGCAACTTTCTTCATCAAGCTAAACCAAGTCTCAGTAACGTAAATACCACAATGGAAACACGTCATGCATGATGAGATTTGCAAGCAATATTATTCAATTATACCAATATATAGATAGAAGTACTGGGCGCACACGCAAAAAATGAATTGATCGAGCATGCAAACGAGGGTTGCATTGCACAAACTACCTTATAAAACTGATGTAAAATAAAACTGAAACAATGTTTACATTCAGAAAGATCACCTACCATGTTTTATATTGGTAAACGAGAAATGTGGACGCAATAATAGATATAATTAAATTAATGCTGTAAAACGATTTTTAGTTATTGTCTGGATGGATCTCTTCTGCTTCCGTACTACTTCCGGTGATGATTATTTGCGCATGTGTGATGATTTGATTACCGTAGCAACTAGATTGCGAAAATTGAAAAAGGGGTAGTGATGGTTTGCGAATCACAGATCATGGAGTAAATTCACACAAATCAACGTTTCGGCCAAAAGACCTTTATAAAGACCATACCAAAGTATATAATTGGTAAAGAATGTGATCACATCACAATTCTAAATGACGTATTTTCTCCTGTTTTGTGTTGCTTGTTATGTTGGTTATTTGATTTGTGGGAATCTTGTTACAAGTGAATAACAAAAATTCAATACCCTTTCCAAGTTTCGCCCGAATAATTACAGTTTTGTTACAGTTATGATATATTTTAGGATGGCTAGTGGGTATGGGATTAGTCACTTTTAGTGAAGCAGGCGATGTCAACTACGGACGTAAGTCCATCTTAGTTAGCCTATATGGTGGTGTTGTCCATATCTAAATGCTGATGAATCTACTTTTGTTAGCACAATGTCATTCTTTAAAAAGTGCAGGTCTTCTGAAATTTATTTAGTGATCCATACAGTAAGTTACTATTGACTGTTAAGAGTGTATGTAGAAGCTTTGTTTTCCTGGCAGTTGAAAGGTAAGGGCAGTTAATGAGGAGGTGTTCTACTGTTTCATTGGGATGAGAGAAGTGTCTACCAGTGGGTAGTTGATATGGTTTGATACAGTTTAAATGGCTATTGGTCCTTGCATGTCCTGCTTGAAATTAAAAGATAAGGGATTGGTTTCTTCTGCAGAGTTTGTTTATATTGTCATTGTTCTTTGGTCGTGTCATTTCACTAAATACATTTCGACTAGTCAGCCCATCTGTTCAACCAGATTTCCTTGGTGTTGTTTCTGAGAATCTGTTTGACTGTTTCCATACTCTTTGCTTCTGTTATTTTTATGCGTCTCTTTTTGCAAGTCTGTCCGCTACTTCATTTCCTGTTATATCGCTATGTCTAGGGATCCAATGCATGATCACACTGATTGGATATGCAGAAATAAGACTGTGCGCTGCTCATGCTATGTGTAAAATATCTTTATTTTCATATGGGGGTGTGTTTAACTGCTTCCAAAACTGACATAGAGTCTGTAAAAATGTCTCTGTATGATGGTTTTTGTTCCATGAGATCAAACTTTTGGTGTATTAAAGCAATGTCTGTCTTGATGGCATCATCCTCTGGTTATACTATATCTTCTTCTTCTGCGTTCGTTCTCAAACTCCTGCAGATTGGCAGGATGTAGTCCGGAGAACGGTATAATTTGTGTCATAGTTTACAGCATTGCTGCGATATCTGCGCCTTTCGGCCTGACACATCCGACTTCAGCATAGCTTTGGGTCGCTGGCCCTATATGGGATGGGACAGCCAACTCCATCCCATAACCTCCTTAGTCGCCTTTTACGACATGCGTGGAAGGTAAACAGTGTTGCTATTCTTTGCTCCCCTTTCGGGCCCCGGCAACACACGGGCGGTTATACTATATAAAAACAGGGGATAAATATTTCAGTGTCGGGTAACGACCCTAAACAGGAAATGGATGGCTGGGGTAACACAAGGCAAATGTCAAAATGAAAAATAAAATATTTATAGGCCTAAGTGTTACCGAAATAAGTTATAAAAGAACCTAACAGCTAGACACAGTGACGGACGACGTTTCGACTAAGAAGCCTTCATAGTTAAGACCCTACTGCTATGCAATGGCCACTCAGCCGAGCTATATATAGGGCATATCTTCTTTTGCGTTCGCTCTCAAGTAATCAGTACGAACATTCACTTCTTTTAGGCAGGCGATTGTGAAGTACGATGTGCTGCTAGTTTTACAAATATGCTTAGTAAATTGCGCCTTTTGGCCCAGGACATCCCTTTACGGAATAGACCAAAGATAGCCTACGACTTTGGTAAACAATTGAAGAAAGGTTATTTCTTTACAAACATGACTTTCCACTTTAATTTCGGAGAGGGGGGTTGGGCAAATAATTTTGTGGGGAAACCACTAAGAGATATGTTACTTCTAGTTTACTTGTTTCTGAGAGGTACGTGTGGTGAAAACCAGTCCGTCACTGTGTCTCGTTGTTTAGATGTTTTATAGTTTTATTTTGGTAACACGATTACCTATTTCTGTTCATTATGATATTTGTCCTAGCCACCATTTCCAGTTTCTGGTTGTTACCCGACGCCGGAGCTTCTATCTCTGTATTTATTCTGTATTGTTTGTACACCCTATTGTATATAGTGAATTTGTGTTATTACACAGGCCTAGTAGATTTGGAGATTTTCTCCAAATTTAGTAGTTTTGCGTGAACAAAATAAAACTTCGCAGTTCTGAGTGAAAGAAGTAAGAACTTTGTAGTTTTTAGTGAACGAGATAAGAACTTCGTTGTTATTAGTGAAGGAACTATCTAGGCCTATCATGACATTGGTAGCGTAGGCCTATCCTATTCAGGACATAGCCGTCAACCCACATTTATTGGCTGTAGCTATTTTTCTAGGCAATATAAATACGTTCAGTAGTTTCCATTGCTTTCTGAACGGTCTGGATGCTCAAATGCCTATGTCGATGATCGAACTTGGTACCTTAACCGTCACAGACGCTCTGTGCACCACTGTGCACACAGGGCCGGACATCATGACATTGTTGATGGTAAACAGCTAACTATGTCTCTTTAATATGAATGAATCGAAAATTAGCCAGCAGGACTGCATAAATGACGAAAGACACTATTTAATTGTCCAGTTTTTGTCAAAGGTGAAATCAGATGTTTCTAAACGGAAGAATAGCTGTGCTATCAATTTTACTACCAGGATAAGTGGGCGTGGTCATTTATAAACCCAGAACCCGCACGGCAAGTCCACCGTGAGTCAATGCCTTGATTGTTCAGCGAAAATTGACCCCAAAAAATATGATATGACTTTTGAGTGGTTCACTGTTGAATTTTGTTCTTGCAGACAAGAAATTTTCTTTTGGTTAATACGTGGAACCAAAATAACAATAACAAATAATGTATCTCTGCATATCCTCAAAAGAGCACTGTGTATGTAGGCATAGGCCTATATATATATATACATATATATATATATATATATATATATATATATATATATATATATATATATATATATATATATATATATATATATATATATATATATATATATATATATATATATATATATATATATATATATATATAAGAACTGGGCTTTTTGTCTTATGAACTGGGATCTTTTTAAAACTAAGAGTGATAACGCTGGTGTCAAGTTGTTTACAAATTACATGTTCAGTTGCAAAAGTTAATTCAACATCTCGAAATCTAACAGCAAATGTTAAAAGCTAATTTGTTAGATTTCTTTATCATTAATTGTTCAATTCTTGAAAGCACAAATTATGGATATCCTATTTTTAATGATTAATGTTGCCTATGATAGACAAACTAATGTGTGGTGTAAATATTTTAATATGTCACTTTCACTACGTAGGATGGTGGCTGTATTAATGATTGTTAGTAGTATATTTATAAATAATATCACACTTGGTGCAGCAGCTTCTTATAAGCTTAGGCCTACTAACAATAGCATAACTCAAAAATGAATGTAGCCTCTCTTTCTCCTCGTCTAAACATAGACACTCAGTGTTATTTTGAACCGTTAGCCCTCTCTATTTATGCATATTACTCTTTATTCGTGTGTCTTCCTTTGCTTTATTATAATAGTTTAGTTTATAATAAAGAATTTCCCAACTCCTGCATAATATCAGGCAAGAACCGGAATGTAGTCAAGACGAAGATAACGAGATAACGACATGTCAGGGTTTACTACTTGGCTGTGATATCTGCACCTTTCAAACTGACACATCCTTCTACTGCGTTCAGCATTTGTGGTCATGTTATATTGTCAGGGCGAAGTCCACTGTCTTCTCCAGGTCAAAGCCTCATAGCTTTTGCCTCAAGTCTGTATCCTCTGGCCAGGTCTGCTGTCTCTTCTATTTGTTTATTGGGCAGTCCTGAAGTCTGGGTTCTGGAGTCTGGGTTCCAGATCCACATGCTGACACATCCAACCTTGTTCAAATTCTGGGTTTGGGTCACTTGACCTATTGGATTGAACAGTAAATTCTACCTACATTCCTTGAAGTAGAGACAGTGTAGATCTAGTATTAATCCCCCACAAGCACACACACAAGGGTATCACTCGTTATTCATACTGTGAAATACAAAATGATCCTGTGATTGCCCCTGCCACAAGAAAGTAGGGTATTGGAGCTCATGCTCTGGGGAAGTCAAGGAATAGAACCATTGCTACTTAGCAAGCATGATATGCAACGTTAGTTTTTGGTCATTAGCTGACTAAGCAGGTGAGCACTTCTAGGAGAACCATGTGCTATAATGCTGTTCACTGACTAGGCAGGTGAGCACTTCTAGGAGAACCATGTGCTATAATGCTGTTCACTGACTAGGCAGGTAAGCACTTCTAGGAGAACCATGTGCTATAGCGCTGTTCACTGACTAGGCAGGTGAGCACTTCTAGGAGAACCATGTGCTATAATGCTGTTCACTGACTAGGCAGGTAAGCACTTCTAGGAGAACCATTTGCTATAGCACTGTTCACTGACTAGGCAGGTGAGCACTTCTAGGAGAACCATGTGCTATAATGCTGTTCACTGACTAGGCAGGTAAGCACTTCTAGGAGAACTATGTGCTATAATGCTGTTCACTGACTAGGCAGGTGAGCACTTCTAGGAGAACCATGTGCTATAATGCTGTTCACTGACTAGGCAGGTAAGCACTTCTAGGAGAACCATTTGCTATAGCACTGTTCACTGACTAGGCAGGTGAGCACTTCTAGGAGAACCATGTGCTATAATGCTGTTCACTGACTAGGCAGGTGAGCACTTCTAGGAGAACCATGTGCTATAATGCTGTTCACTGACTAGGCAGGTAAGCACTTCTAGGAGAACCATTTGCTATAGCACTGTTCACTGACTAGGCAGGTGAGCACTTCTAGGAGAACCATGTGCTATAATGCTGTTCACTGTTCATAACTCAACTTACCTTTATTGTACCCACATATTTTCTTAGTAACCTCAAGCAACATGCATGTCCAGGCACAGTGTTGCTATTCTTTTGCTCCCCTTTGAAGCCCAGACAACAAACAGATGATGTATCATCTTTGTTTCCATATTGGCCAGAGGAAACAACATTGGAATCAAAGCTCTATAGGACACTGTATGAACTACAAAAGACAGTGAGTGTTATTCAGGAGACAGAATTACAGATATAGACATGTTTCAAGTGAATGAAAGAAGAAGAAGAAATCTTTGTTTCCTATCATGTGTTGTCATATCAGATGGTATCTGAGGAGAAAGACATGGCCCACCCTGAATAGCGTCAAAGGGAAACTGTATGGCAAAGTGGAAACTCTGAAACAAACATCGGTCTATATCATAGAATCTGGAGTCCCAATGTGAGTGATTATCGATGAACCAGACAGTGGCCCATATCAGAATCCAGAGTCCAACCTGACTGAGTGAAGTAGAAGAATATTAGATGATCAGTCCATGGGTTGTTAGGGCTCAAAAGGGGAGCAGAGAATGATGACACTGTTACCTGCCAGGTAAGTTATAAGAGGCGACTAAGGAAGTTTGGGGATGGAGTTGGCTGTCCTATCCTCTGTACAGTTAAAGCAACAATAAGTCACGCTAAAGATAGATGTCTCAGACTGAAAGATGTAGACATCGCAGCTAAGCTGTAAACCATGACACAATACATTCTGTTCTTCTGAGTCTTGTCTGTACTATCCATGTGTGCCGCTAGGTGTCGTAGATACCTCCCATAAAGTTAATAAAGTTAAAACTAATGTAGAAGTTCTCAGAGATGCTGTTGCAAAACAACAAATTATAGCGAAACTTAGAAATAATCAAGATTTTTACGGCATGTGATGAGAAAAATAAAACTTGAACATGATCACCTCTGTTACACATAGAATGGTACTTGATTGATTGATTCTGTTTATATTGCTAGATGTTTATTTCAATTTTTTACTGTTATTTTTAAATTATATATAGGATATATTAATTATCTTCCAGGAACAAGATGATGCAGAAACTGAAGAATCTGTTGTATAACTTAATTGTGTGGTCAGGTATTATAAACCACATTGGACTTGTGATATTTATTGTATGGGAACGATTTCTAAGCAGACCTAAAAAATATTGTAAGCATAAAGAGGCAGATAAATCTGGCCATACACTAACATTGACAAGATATAATGGCAGGAATTACCCCATTATTGCTATAGACAAACTTTGTTCAATTCCTAATGTAAAGATTAGAAATGATGATGTTTTGCTGTGCAGTTACCCAAAATCGGGTTGCCATTGGCTACATGAGATTATGCATATGTTGGTTACAGGGAAAATTCAGATGACTAAAGTAGGGAAAGAGTTTGCTGGTGGAATTGATTTTCTGCCTGACCTCTTTCTGGATTCACTTCCATCACCAAGAATTCTGAACTCACATCTCTTGTACAGAGAATTACCTATTGGGGTTAGGGAGAAGAAAGTGAAAATTGTTGTTTTGATCCGAAATCCCAAGGATAGCGTGATTTCATTTTTTCACCACCATAAAGGTTTGAAGAAGTACTATGGGTATGATGGAGATATGAGCGGATATTTTGATATGTTTATGGAAGGAAGGCTTGAGTATGGTAGCTACTTTGACTACATTTTGGATTGGGATAAAGTTTTGAAAACAGGGACTGAAAACCCAGTTCTTTTCATTACCTATGAAGATCTGAAAAAGCAGCCTATAGAAGAAGTGTTGAAGGTGGCCAAGTTTCTGAAACTCAATGTTGCACATACGTTTTTGGAGGAGGTCATTGACGCATGTGACTTTGATAAAATGAAAGCGGTTCGAAGCAAGCTAGGAAAAGCTAGCTCAATTATGTACAGAAAAGGTAATAATCTGTTGTTATGTGACATTTCTTCTTCTATGTTCATTCTCACACTCCTGTAGGTTAGCAGGATGTAGTAAGAAGAACAAAATGTGTTGTATTATAGTTTACAGCTTGCTGCAATATCTGCACCTGTCTGCCTGAAATAGTAAACTTCAGCATGGCTTATCAGTCACTACGATCCTATATGAGATGAGACAGTTAACTCCACCCCAAAAGCTCCTTAGTCATCTATTAAAATATGCATGGCAAGTTACAGTATCATTGTTGTTTACTCCCCTTTCAGGCCCCAACAATACATGGAAGGAATTAAGTGCCAAAATATTACACATTCAGTCTTTCTTTTCACGGACAGTTAAGTACATCCCAGTCCACATCTCATGGGTCTGTACGTGAGAGCAGTGCAGAAGTTAGTATTCTGACCCTGAATTTCACGTGAGAGCAATGTGTTTAAAATGAAATTAACTATCCCAAGGTTTTTGGAGACAGCAAACTGTCTATAGTGTGAAAAAACATCCACAGGCTGTGTGAAATGGTGCTATAAAAATAAGAAAAGTTCCCACCAAGACAAAAAACAGTAGAAAATAAATAATAATTACGAAGACTGTTTCAAACAGTATGTGATCCTCAAAAAATAATTTACCTGTAGTACTCAACTGTAGGACTGAAATCTAATCCCCTTAAAATTACAATAGTGCTATGAGGCCAACTATTTTCTAGTTTAACTTGGGGCTATACACACTTCTCTCACCTTTCCTTCCATTGTTGACAGCATTTTCTAGAAGGCCTAATTGAGAATGAAGTACAGTTGAACTGTCATATTCTGTTTAATATCCTCTCATAACTCATGTCCACTTTCATTAAGTTTTCTTAAGCTTGGAGTGTTATGCCAAGAATTTTCTTATGGATGTGTTGAAAGGATGGCATGAAAAGAGTGCTGTTGGAGGGGACGATAGAAGGCAGTAGAGGCAGAGGCTAACCAAGATATCATTTCTTCTTTTTCAGCGTTCATTCTCAAACTCCTGCTGGATCTCCCTTGTAGCAGGACCATGGTCCTACTAGATTTCCAGCAGGATGTAGTCCTGAGAATGGAAATGCGTTGTGTCACCGTTTTATTTGCACCAATGGCTCAACACATCCGTCTTCAGCGGGAGATATCATTTGACAAGAGATATTCAGGAATGCATGCACATTGTCGCTAGAGGAAGCAGGACAACGTGCCAGAGTCCGCGAAGATTTCAGGAGATTCATAAGGAAGACTATGCTCTGGGAAGATTACACCACATGACACAAGCTCAGAGAACAGGAACAAGTCATTCAAAAGGTCAACATATACAATGATTCCTGTTGGGAGATACCATGATGCCTGATGAGACACATGAATGTTGTGCTTGACCAGTAAAGTCTAAATCAGATTGGAAGAATAGTCATAAGCATTGTAATGATGAAGCTGTCAAATTTCCATTGCCTACAGATACTGTGATTTTTATCAAATAGCATCACAAAGACATCAGATGACTAAGTTTTGCATGAATAATGTCCAAATATATTTAATGACCTCATAATTTTTGTTATGTACCTAATAGAACATTTTCCCCTATCTACCAATGTGTGGCCATCTCTAAAGTGATTGTACCACTCATTAATTTGCATGATGCTCATGGAATCATAGCTGAAAACATGCTGAGTTTTCCTAATATTTTCACACGATGTTACTAAGTCTTTGGCAAAATCAGATGCAATATCTCTGCTCTAGATTTTCCGTCAATCTGCAAAAATTAAAATGTTGCAGAATTCACGTTGTAGAAAGGTCACTACACACCCTTACTTTAATATTGATTGCCAGCAAAAAAAAACTTATAAAGGAAAAATTTCTTGCATACACAATACTGGTTCTTCCCCCCCTCCCCCCAAAATTCAACTCAGCAAACAGCACAGTATTTGTTTTCCCAGAAAAATATTATACAGTCAAATATTTTTGGAACAGCCCTTGTATTTGCTTGTTTCACTGAAATGTAAGTTATAGATGAACTTAATATTATTTTCTTGCTTCACTCAAATGTTTGTTATAGTTGAATTTAATTATTTGCTTGCTTCACTCAAATGTGTGTTATAGATGCTTAATTATTTGTTTGTTTCACTCAATGTATGTTATAGATAAACTTAATTATTTGTTTGTTTCACTCAAATGTATGTTATAGATGAACTTAATTTGTTTTCTTGTTTCATTCAAATAATAGTTTATTTTCATTTATTATGGTTGTGCTCAAATGTTTTTTTTAGTTTAACTTAATTATTTGCTATTTTCATTCAAATGTTAGCTTGTTTGGCATATGAGGCTTGAACTTTTAGTTCAGGGTGAAAATAATAGGTTTGCTGTATTCTTTCTAGGCATGTCATAAAGGTGACTAAGAAAGTTAGGGGAATAGGCTGAAGATCTTTTACTTGTGAAAACAACATTATCACATCTTGTCTCAATTTCTGACTTTTGCCTTCTATCAAATAATCCCCATGGATGATGAAGAGGTGCTGGCCAAAGGACATTGCTAATTTGTACTTTTGTAGCAGACTCTCCTAGGTAACGGATAATGCTATATGTGCTGTCACTGCAGATGGGTCAAATCTGATGGAAAAATGGTGAAACAGTTGGCCCAGAAGTGTGCTATACACTTTGCAGGACATGATAAAGCTGAGATACTGGCGCACTAGAATGCCTTCCTTTCAGGGACTAAACATGCATCCTTTTGAGACAATCTTAAGTGAGTTCCTGTTACACCTCAATTATACAATTGAGAAGAATCTGTGCTTTTTTTCAGAAAAGCTATGGGCTGTTAAGAGTTATCTGCTCACAACTAAAGGAATTATTTCATCATCATCAATCAAATGGTTGTTACAGTTTACTTTTTATTTACTAGTTACACTCACATTTTTTTGTTATAGTTTAATTAATTATTTACTAGTTACACTCACATTTTTGTTATAGTTTAACAAATTATTTACTAGTTACACTCACATTTTTGTTATAGTTTATTAATTATTTACTAGTTACACTCACATTTTTGTTATAGTTTAACAAATTATTTACTAGTTACATACACATTGTTGTTATAGTTTAACTAATTATTTACTAGTTACACTCACATTTTTGTTATAGTTTAACTAATTATATACTAGGTTCAACCAATTGTTGTATGTATATGTTATCTAGGAATAGTAGGAGACTGGAGAAATTGGCTAACTGATGCTCAAAGTGAGGCTGTGGACTTGATGTGGGAGAAGAGAATGATGGGATGCATATACCAGCCACAGTACTAATTGAATTACACAATACACTGGTGCCTTTATAAATAAAATATGTTTCTTTGCTTACTTGTGCCTTCATGTAAACATACTTGCTTATTGTAAGTTCTGTATCTAACATTCCTTCATACAAACATGCTTATGGCTGATTAACATGTTGACATGTGCCAATGTATAGACCACAATACGAACTGTAAAAATTCTGTACTTTTACCGGTATCTTCTACTTCCGTATTCATTCTCAAGAATTGAGTGTGTTGTGTCATGGTTTACAACTTGTCTGCAATATCTGCACCTTTTGGCATGACACATCTGACTTCGGCATGCCATCTTCTTCTTCTTCAGCGTTCATTCTCAAACTCCTGCTGGATCTCTCTAGTAGTAGGACCATGATCAATTCTAGATTTCCAGCAGGATGTAGTCCAGAGAATGGAAATGCATTGTGTCGCCGTTTAATTTGCGCCAATGGCCCGACACATCCGTCTTCGGCGGGAGGCATGCCATCTGATTCACTTTGAATCTATACAGAATGGGACAGCTAACTCCCCCCAAAAAAAACTCATTAGTCGCCTCGTAGGACGTGCATGGAATGTAAAGAGTGTGGCTAATCTTTGCTCCCATTCCTCTTATCATCATCATCAGGTGCCATGCCGGCTGGCATAGGCGATCATGGCTCTCCACAGCTCTCTGTCTACAATATTATGTATCAAGATCGTTGTTGTTTCCCTGCTGTGCCAGGTTGTCAAACTGTCTAATATTTTCTCACGTTGTCGCCCTCTGTCTCTGTTGCCTTCAATCTTGCCTGTTATGACTTTGTTCTCCAAACCTGCCTGTCTCATGAAGTAGCCAAAAAACGATTGTCTTTTTCTTATATTATTGATTAAAGTCAATTTCGAATTTGACTCTTTCAACACTTCCACATTAGTTTTTCTGGCAGTCCATGGTATTCTCTGCATTCTTCTATAGAACCACATCTCTATTGCTTCTAATTTCCCACTTTCCAGTTTGTTTATTGTTCAAGACTCGCATCCATATGTTAGTATAGGAGTTATATAGCACTGCAGAACTCTTTCTCACCTTTAATGACACATTACACAATATATTTTTCATTTTACTGAATGTAGTTTTTGCCTGCCCCATTCCTTTTATCAATTACTTTATATAGGCCAGACCACATATGCATACAAATACCTTGATTCTTGATTAGAAACTGGTCTCACAGCACATGGAGCATTCCCATAAGGGATCCACCCTCTGCTCCAGCAGCCATCCAACTTGATGGCGTTTCGAGTCTAATGCCACCTAAACAGACGTCGACATCAGGACACAACTCTGGCCCTTGCGACAGGTTTCTTTGTTGTTCTGCCCACCGACGCCGTGCCTGTTACTAGTTCAAACACAAAATGGCCTGTCGGAACAACATGGTAACTGTTATCGAAGGTTACGACTACAGGAAAATATCTTGTCAGTTACTTCATAACCTTCTGAAGATGGATGTGTCGGGCAATTGGCACAAACAAAACAGCCAACACAGAGCTTTTCTATTATCTGGACTACATCCTGCTGAAAATCTAGCAGGGCCATTGCGCTTCTACAAGAGAGATCAGCGGGAGTGTGAGAATGAACGCTGAAGAAGAAGAAGAAATATTCATATCAGTCAGACCAAATATACACATTAATATCTGTTGTCAATTACTTCCTGTAGGTCAGACCACATATACATATTAATATCTGTTGTCAATTACTTCCTGTGTAGGTTAGACCACATATGCATAAAATACCCTTTGTAAATTACTTCATGTGCTCAATTATGCAGCACCACTGTAAACCAGTAGCACAACGTACTTCATGCTCCCCGGCAGAAACCACACTATTTGTACTGCTTAACAGAGGGCGAACGCAGAAGAAGAATAATGCACTAGGATCACATCAAAGAATGAATAAATCCTACGGACCCCCATAGGTTCATAGTTAATTGGGTGCATAGACCTCACAACAAGGATTTTCCATTTCTTTCTACAGATATATGGATTTCCTTAGATATTTTATCAGCCTCATTACATGTGCTTTCTCTGTCAAGTCCTTCATGGACTTTTATCTGTATGTTCCTATATGTCTTTCCTGTAACCTTCTTCCCTGTTATTGTCCATGTGTTATCGGTACGTCGTGCCCTTGAGACTGAAACAACCACATATGTCCTGGCGATATCTCAGTTACGCAACTGTGAAGAACATGTGCTTTTGTCAGAATGTCAAGAGCGATCTTCTCACAGCTAAATGAATTATTTCATCATCAATGCAGGCATCCAGTGGTGAAGATTTGTAATGTAATGTCTACATGTTACTTAATCTGATATAGGCTTATATACTTAAAATAATTATTTTTCTTCTTCGTTTGTGTTCAATCTCAAACTCCCGCAGATTAGCAGGATGTAGTCAGGAGAACAGAGTGTGTTGTGTCATGGTTTACAGTTCTGCTGTGATATTTGTGCCTTTCTGCCTGGAACATCCTACTCAGCATGGCTTCTGGATGGGACAACCAACTCCATGGCATAACATCCCTAGTCGCCTCTTACGACATACATGGAAAGTAAACAGTGTTGCTATTCTTTGCTCTCTCTGACAACACGTGGACGATACTTAAATAATTTATCTTGAACTTGCTTCCGCCGAAGACGGGTGTGTAGGGCCATTGGCGCAAATAAAACGGCGACACAACACATTTCCATTTTCTGGACTACATCCTGCTGGAAATCTAGTAGAACCATTGTCCTGTTACAAGAGAGATCCAGTGGGAATTTGAGAATGAACGCTGAATAAGTAGAAGGGAAAAAAGAACTTGCTGAAGTCTGATGTGTCAGATAATTTGCACAAATAAAACTACGCGCATCTCCATTCTCTAGATTACATCCTGCAGAAAATCTAGAGTATTCAGTTCTGTTTTTGTATACTTCCTATTTCTGTATATTTCCTGTTTGTGTCACCTTTGACCTCATGTCTATCATTTCTGCCAACTTACTAGACTTGTGAACGCAAGCTGTGTCGTCCTTACTTGTCGTCTTTGATTTATATGTGTTTATGATCCTTGATAAAGGCATTTCGTTCTAAACGTCGATTTGTGTGTGTGTGCCTATGTGTGTTTCGTAAAATTAGCAAAACTGTATTACCTCGTTTTAAACTTTACCTATTGGATTTCAGTTTTGCACAGTGAGTACATACTTTAGAAAATCTAGATACCCATTTTCCTGATACCAAAGAGTTCATGTGGGAGTTTTCTCCTGAATATTTACAAATAAAAATATAATAATTTATCATAGTCTATCTTGTTACTTTGTCCTGTTTTTATTTTCATATTTAAGCACTGCCTGTGTGTTGCCAGGGGCGAGAAAACAAATAGTAACTCTATGACTTACCATGCATGTCTAAGAAGGTATTCGAATACGGTTGACTCGAGACTGTTAGAAACTCTGTGACTTAACATGCATGTCTAAGAAGGTATTCGAATACGGTTGATGCGAGGCCGTTGGTGATAGAAGACCTGTTCACATAATTAATTAGACCTTCATTCGTTCCTTCTTTTTTTTTCCATTGGTCACTATTTGTACACTTAGAATCACAAGACAAAAATAGCCAAGGCGACTCCAAGTATATAAATAGTAACCAACGGAATTGCCGACGATAATCAAAAACGTTACGAATGAATGCCTAATTAAGGTCATGGTTGACTGTCCCATCCCATGGTTGGTTTGTGCTGATCCAGCGGTACATGGGCTCATTCTCTTTGACCCAATGCCATAGTGTGATATAGGGTAAAATCGCGCGTGGGGCAAGACGGCGTTTCGTGTTTTTTTCCGAGCCTATGGATTTTTCCAGTAGGACACGTGACTATGTCTGGCGAGAAACGTCCATTCTATGATACATCTAAATTTGACAGTTCACGGACAGGTCGTTTTCCAACCATGAGGTAAGTTTGTTTTTCACGTTTGTTATGCATGTGTTTGTGAGCTGTTGTTTAGTTCTATATGATGTGTTCCATTTATCAGGCACTGGAGGGAGTCCCATCCCATAGAAGGTCAAAGTGATCCTGAAATCCAAAGTATCAGGTTACAGGCACAGATATCACAGCAAAACTTTGAAAGCGTTTCACAGGCATTCTACTCTTCGTATTGCTTCTTTTGCAACTTGTTGAATACATTTATTCAACTCTGTGTCTATGGCATTTATGTCTTTTCCTTCCATATCTATGTGTCCAGATAAAACACTGCTGAGTGTTTAAATAGTCCGCAATTTGCATTTTTATATTTATATCATGGGAGGGTACATGCATTCCCCGTGGGTTCATTTTAAATACTAAAGAAGGAATAGTCGGTGGTCACTACCTCTAAGTTGTTTCCCCACTGTTCTGTTAATTTCCCATGCTAATAGATTATCTGACTCGGGAAAATGAACCATAATGATTGATCCCTTGTGCTTGATTTTGTGTTTTGTCTTGCTGGTTTTTGTATTGTTGTGTTCGTGTGTTCCCAATGTCCGAAAAGAAAGGAAAGAATAGCAACGCTTTTTGCCCTTCCATGCATGCCATAAGAGTCGACTAAGGAGGTTGTGCAGCGGAGTTATTTATTCCATACAACAGGATTGAAGTAACCCAGAAGCAAATCTGAAGTCGGATGTGTCCAGCCGGAATCGGAGGTATCGCAGTAAAGTTGTAAACGATGACACATCACATTACGTTCTCATGCTATATATTGATTAATCTGTAGGCAGGAGTTTGAGAACGAAGGCAGTAGAATTAAGTTTGTTGCTGTTGCTATTATCGATGATTTTCATACACATTCTATGATTGTCTTACAGCCGGGTCTCTCATCTTCACATTACAGAAAGATAGTGACATGTGAGATAAAATAATTGAGGCAAGCTGCAGGGGTCACTGGGCTTGATAGATTAAGAAATGAAGACATCAGGGAAATAATAAGTATAACACCTTGCACAAAATACATAGAAAGTCAGCAGATCAAGTGGTTTGGCCACATTATGAGAATGCATTACGACGAGTTTCACGTAAAGGCATATAGCTAAATGAATCTGGGTACGTAGCCATAGGAAGACCACGACAAAGATGTATAGAAAACGTCAGGGACATCTTGAACAAACACAGTCATAGCACAGCCGAGGTGACACATCTGGCCTTGGAACACACGTTCGAGCTCCAATTACCCCTACACTTAACGGCAAGAGTGAATAACAAACCACCTGGGGAAAGACAATAGACAATAGGTCTTACAGCCAATATTCCTTCTAACGTGCTAGTGTGCGCGGCCGGTCACGACATTAGAAAGCTCACTAAATGTACCACTCGGCACATACATCACCAGTGAATGACATTTTTTATAACGAAATCGAAACCTTTATATTGAAATATTCACCGCTCAGATAAATAGAAAATTAAAGGGAATTTTATACTTAAGCTCATTCGTACAGGCGTATTAGGACAAATGAGTTGTTTACCGAAGAAGTGCCTGATAGTTTTTTCATTAGGAACATTTTCTGTACTGTTGTGTTCTTGATAGTTTTTTTAATTAGGAACATTTTCTGTACTGCTGTGTTCTTTCTTTTGTCCAGTGTTACCCCGAGAAAGACATATTTATTTCATTGAGCTGTTGCCCATCCAGGTATAGTTCAATGGGTTTTCTTCTTCTACTTTCGTTCTCAAACTCCTGCAGATAAGCAGGATGTAGCCAAGAGAACGGGTGCGTTGTTGATGGTTTACAGATTCGTTGAGATACCCGCACCTTTCGTCCTGACACATCCGATTTCAGCATTACTTCAGTGTCATTTTGATCCTATATGGGACGGGACAGCCAACTCACTGCAAAACCTTCTTAGTCACTTCTTACGATAAGAAGGTAAACAGTTTTTCTATTCTTTGCTCCCCTATTGGACCACGACGACGTTCTGGTAGATTGGTTTTCTTGTTTTTTTAGACTCCCAGCGAGGGCCCATGCTGCTCTCATGTTTGCTGTTTCTTGGTTTAAGTTTGTAGATGTGGCTGTGGAGTCTGCTGTGAGATGTAGTTTATGTACATGATGAATACTATTGGTGAGATTTCGCTTCCTTCCTTGTAGGATGCTATCCGGTTTGACTCTTGCTGTTCTGCTATGGAGGAAACCTTGTAGCCATTTGAAGCCAATCTCCCTTTTACTTTATATTGGAGTTTCTATTGTAATCCAGTATTCTAATCCTGTCAAATACATTTACCAGGTCGAAGAAGACTGCCATCGGTTTCTGTTTGAATCCGTTTTCTATACACTGAGTGATGTATAGCGGTTGGCCTTCCGTGTTTCTATTTTATTGAAAGTCTAGCTGTGCCTTTGTGAAAATTGTGTGAGTTTTGCGGTACTAGGTGAGTCGGCTGTTTACATTTTGCTCCAATAGATTGCCTATAGAGCTTATTAGGCAAATAGGCCTGTAACTATGTGGGGTCGCTACGAATCTTATCTTTGTGGAATTTGGTATTATGTGTGTTTCCTTCTAGACATCTGGGACTCTACCGTGTTTCCAATTTGTATTCTAGATGGTGTGGAATTTGTGTCTGGACTATGGGTCCTAAGTGTTTAAGCGTTTTAGCATGTCGTTCATTATATCATCGGGTAATGAAGTCTTTTTTTTGTAAGCTTTCTGATTGCTTGTTCAAGCTCCTGCATGATGAATATTTTCATCTTCCGTGAGGATTATTTGATTAGAAATTTAGATAAGACATTCATAGAAAATTGTGATTTTTTTCATATGTGACGGTTTGTCATCCTATCCCTCAACGTTCCTTAGTCGTCTTCTATGACATGTCTGGAAGAAAATATCAGCACTATTCTTGAACCCTGAACTAGAAGTCCAGATCCCGGTTGTCACATGGGCGTGCATAAAAGGATACAATAGCTCTGTTGTTTGTAATTTTGGGGGATTCAAGAAACAATGTACTTTTACTTTTTCCCTTCTTCCTTTTGCACGGGCGGATCTGTAGTTCAGAATGTGCGCATTTCATGTGCATCTCAGCTCAGAGCGAAGAGAGAGAGAGAGAGAGTTGTGATGAAGGACAGGGGTGCATATGTTATGTTATGTTATGTTCCTCCAGGGCCATAGGCGGCGCATAGGGCAGAAACCATAGTTTTCCATTTCTGTCTTTGTGTTGCCAGGTCTTTCAATTGTTGCGTGTTGTTTAGGTTCATTGACATGCCTTCTCTATTAATGGTTCTTCGTAGAGTTTCTCTAGGTCTCCCTCTTCTTCTTACTCCAGGTGGCACCCAATATAGTGATTGCTGGGGAATTCTTAGGCTGGTGCATACCTATAGAGATAATTGCAGTAACCAAAGGAATAACGTGGCTGGTTAAGGAAGCGTGTGGATGGCTCGCGGGAAGTGGTTGAAAGTCTTTAATGTGACCGAGGCTGACAATAAGTAGTTTAATTTTTGTACTATGGGACAACGAATAGTTTCTTTGGACTACATTCTGACAAACCGCAGGAGCTTGAGAATTAACGCAGAAGAAGAAGGCACATCAAGAAGGTTGTGGCTAGACATTGGGGTCTTCCAATGACTTTTGAAAACACAGGTCCAAACTTCGAAAGATGCAAACTCGCTTGTATCTATAAGAGTGGATTGCGCATATATTTACTTTCAACCTCCTATATGGATCTACTGTCCTGGACATGTCTACCGCTACAAAGAGAGAGCAAATAGACATACATATAGTGCTGCTATAATCGGCGAGCTGACGATGAACAAGAGGGTTGTGCTGAAATTGCTATGTGCGCCAGCTGAACGTGGATATTGCGATACACGACTAATTTATTGTGATTTAGGAAATAGGCTTATGGTGCGTCTTTGATGAAATAACAAGAGGTAGGTGTGCAAAGGGAGCTCACTGCTCTCGGCGGCTAACCCAGGGTTAGCAGATAACCAAGATCCTAAAAGAACCTCATTGTGGTGCACCCTTGAAACAGAAATACAGCGGTTCTTGCTGATTCTGGCCAAAACTATTTGGGATGTGGAGGGTGCAGATGGAAATATATTTTACTGCATAAGAGACAGACAATATCTCAGACACCACCAGCGCCAACGCATACAGTGGCACACAGTGATGCTAGTCAGAGCATTGGAGAGGCGGTCAATGAAAAATGCACGAAAAGGTAGAGGCATGGCGTGAGACGAAAAGACAACATATTGAGTACAATGAAAGGATAGCATGGCGCCAGAGGACAGCGCCAACTGCAAATAGAAAGTGAAAACGTTCCATGGAAATTGGAATTAAAAGCTCTGTTAGCTCGAGACAAGCTTACATATACTCCTTACGGTCAAAGACCAAAACCAAATCGTGGGCGTCAAAAAGACCTCACCCAACTATAATGTCGAGATTTCCTATACCGGAAACATGCTTGCAGAGAGAAAGGGTGCAGTACCCGATGGGACAATGTCGTTCAGATTGGGAACACGCCTTGCTCCCAAACGCATGGTGAGACTTGGACGAGGGGTTCACGATGTCACTGAAAGACACATCGGCTAAGAAGGCGAAAGCGCACGGGTCCAACTCTTTTGCCGAGTTCTTCCCTCACCAGAACCATGCTCGGGAAGGATAAAAGGTTCAGTACCCGATGGGCACAGGCATAGAACGTCTAATTACATGAGACACGTTCACTGACGGTTGAACACCTCGTGCGAGATAGACGTGAACGATAATCGTCTCGGCGAGGAGTCATTTTACGCCCGTTGACAGATAGGCAGGCTGTCATTGGCTACGGAAGCCTACTACCCGAATTAAAAGCATGACGAAAACGGATGTGCTGGGCATCGGATGTACCGGTCACAAAGTGAACCAACCGAGGTGCAAATAACACAATTCAACCGTGAAACTGGCAGTACAACGTACTTCACGCCCCCAGGCGGAAATCACACGATTGATTCGATGTGATTACAAGAGAGGGAACGTAGAAGAAGAAAAGGAGGTAGACAGAGATACAAGTGGGAGAGTAACATATCAAGATGGACAGATTGCAGTCGAGCAGAGTGACCACCAAAACAATGAGATATGGGATGCTGGACGTCTGTTGCAGTCAACCTTCGTTGTGAAGACGACAATTGATGATAATGATTAAGTGTGGCCAGAATTGGACACTGCAGACAGATTAGTAATATTCAACCAGCAAGCCATGAGAACCATCAGCAATCATACATCCGATGTCTGTTGGGGAAGACTTATCACCATCTGTTTGACCATAGTGCAATGACGTCAGTACATAAACAATACCTGCGTCTCCCCCCCCCCCCACCACTGTGGACATATGTGGCAGTTTTGACTCTGGTTGATGAGGACGTAGATGATAACAGATGACGACTGCAAACCTTTAGTGAAACGCATGCGCAAAGAAGTGATTTTCATTGGTTCAAGGTATAATTATGCAGATGTTGCGGTTGCAAGGTTGGGCGCCTTTTATATCACGTGACCATATTCCGCCATGTTTGGCTAATAGTCTGGAAACGAAATAGAAAACTGAATGAAAGATACATTACTTTTGTGAACAGACTTTCACACATTTATGGTAAGATTATGAACCTGGCATTTTACAATGAACCAGGTTAAAAGAAGAACGAATGTCAGCTCAACTGTAGCAGAATTTATATGCAATATATTGAAAATACTACTAGTTAGTAAAGTGGACGTACGGTATTGTCTGTGTGTGAGAAAAAGACAGGACGCTAGATAGATCATATAAACATGGCGCCAGTGCCGGGAAAACCATAATCTCCCTTGATTGCCTTATGAAAAAGTGTGTAAACATGATTTTATATTATTGACTGCTACGTGGTTTCTGCATGTACTGGAAGCAATATCAAATGCAGTTTTTGTTTGCAACAAATAATGCTGAGAAGACATGACTACCCCGAACAGAGAAAAGACTAGAGAAAGTCGGAAGATTAGCAGCCAATGACTAAACTAAGATTAATATTATTATTTTTACCGTTGTTTTTTATGCTTACTTTTCGCGATATCCTCACCAAGCAATAGTTTCAATGTTTTATAAAAGGCGTCAACATTTTTTCTATTACACATTTGATTTAATTATCACCTAAGCCTAATTATAAAATAATAATCAGGGCCAAGCACTGATGAGATAATAATAGGCCCCTGCCTACACATGATATATAACAAAGTGGCACTGGGTCTATTTATGTTATGAATAGCCTAGCAAGCTTGTAGATATGGGGGTGAGGCAGAATGGGTTTGACACACCACCCCCTTCTTCCCACTGAAATCAGAATATGACATGTAGTACTAGGAAGCAAGCCATAAAGTGGTAGCCCCCCCCCCCCTTCCCCCAAAAATGAAACATTGAAGAACAATGAAGGAATTAGCCATGAAATAAAGGAAATGTTTTCTTTTTTATGTTAATCCCCTTATAAAAAATGTATCATCAGCTAAGTTCTGGTTTATTTTATTATTCTTGGACTTATCCATAATTAGGTCCCTATGTTTTGAGTCTGGGGTCATCAATCAATTATGCCCTACAGTGTGTCAGTAAATTTGCTGTTTAAGTAACTGCTGCGCTATAAATAGCACACTGTTTACATTTTGAAGTAACTTCTTCAGCGTTCATTCTCAAACTCCTGCTGGATCTCTCCTGTAGCAGTACTACTAATCTCCAGCAGGATGCAGTCCAGAGAATGGAAAATGTGTTGTGTCGCCGTTTTATTTGCACCAATGGCCCGACACATCCGTCTTCAGCGGATGAAGTAGCTGACGTCACAGGTTTCCGTGTAACACCAATCAAATTGAAGGATGCCGTGATGTCACATCTCTCTCTTCCTCCGGCATAAACGAGTTTTTGCATTGCTGCATCCTAGCATCCACCAATTTGATTAGTTTCACACGGAAATTCATAGTCAGTTAATTAAAAATGTGAACAGTGTTATACTAAATGAAATCCACCGAAGACGGATGTGTTGGGCTATTGGTGCAAATAAAACCGCAACATAACGCATTTCCATTCTCTGGACTATATTCAACTGGAAACCTTGTAGGAACATTGTCCTGTTACAAGAGAAATCCAGCGGGAGTTTGAGAATGAACGCTGAAGAAGAAGAAGAAACTAAATGAAACACCTTACTGATGTCTCTCCTCCGCAAACCATGAATTATTTCTAACATTTAGAAACACTTCTAAAATCATGACGATTACTACCAAAACGTCTACAATGCAACATATATCCATCAATTTTGCTAGCATTTTTTTTTATCAAATTCATATATTCGCCTCAAGACGGACACTCATAATAGTTACATATTAATCCTTCACTCATGCACCAGTCCAGAACACATTTATTTTGTGCTCAAATCATATCTCATAGAGTCAGTCATCTTTTTCTAGTGTGATTCAATATTTGCGCATGGAACTGGTTTCTTCTGCCTTTTTTCCCCCCCGCCATAAATTGCGCATGCGCAATTGACAGTATAAAATCTTGATGAAGACTCGAGATTTATTTGTTTTGCAATTACATCATTATTTTTAAATAAAATTTGTTGGGGAGACTCAACCACACCCCTTTTTTTAAAGTTAACAAATTTGTTGACCCCCTTTTTAAAAAAAAAACATGCATATCACAGAGCTTCTGCTTTGAAGTTATTGCAGTATTTCCCTGTGGCAATTGATAGTGAGAGGTCTTGTGAGCTAATATGAAGTTGTTTGGCTGGTGAATACAATGGAATCCATTTATATAAAGCATCCTTTTATACAAAATTTCCCTATTTAGCAACACATAAAAATCCCCAATAATCTTTATTCTTGATTGTTTATACTATATATATTGAATTTCTTTTATTACGTACATATTTTGATGGTGCGGACCACGTTGTTATAATGGGATTCCATTGTATTTCCATGGGAAGGTTTTTGATAGTACTTTATGTGCACAGGTGGTACATTTTGTAAGCGGTACCATTTAGTGACGTGCACACCTTAGAAGGAACATTGATCCTCATTCTTCAACAACACAATAAGACAGCACATACTCAAACTAAAAGAAATCAAGATAGTCTTAATTTAACTTTGTTTCTTTCTATGCCTATGTATGTTGGGGCCTAAAAGGGAAAAATAGGATAGGGACACCATCTTACTATGCATATCATTAGAGGTGACTAAGGTGGTTTTAGGGATGGGGTCGGCTGTCCCATTCCATAGATGGTCATCAAAGTGATTTGGGAACCATGTGGAATTGGATGTGTGATGGCAGAAAAGCACATATATTGCACCCAAAATGTAAAGCTTGACAGACCACATTCCACTTTCTGGGCCACATCCTGCTTATCTGCAGGAGTTTGAGAGTGAATGCATATTTCTTCTTCTTCTGCGTTCATTCTCAAACTCCTGCAGATTAGCATGATGTAGTCCAGAGAACGGAATGCGTTGTGTCATGGTTTACAGCATTGCTGCGATATCTACACCTTTCGGCCTGACACATCCGACTTCAGCATGGCTTTGGGTCACTGACCCTATATGGGATGGGACAGCCAACTCCATCCCATAACCTCCTTAGTCGCCTTTTATGACACGCGTGGAAGGTAAACAGTGTTGCTATTCTTTGCTCCCCTTTCGGGCCCTGGCAACACATGGGCGAAATGCATATTTAACTTCACAGAAATTAAATTCAAGATATAGCTGGTCAAGAAAACCTCAGACTGACTACTATAGTGAAATCTGATAGTGCATAGATTTATAACAAACCTCACAGTTTAATCATACCGGTACTTTTCACAATCACCAATTATTTTTATTCTTTAATTCCAGTTGTATATAATTTTTTTGCATGCGGTTGCATCTGTGGTTCTCACCAATGGCCCACAGGTCACTGGACAAACAACCCATGCAACAGAAAACCTTAGTAGATGACATAGTTATATTGAGGCTCTCTTGTGCAAGCTTTGTGGCATGTCATCTATATAATTATATACCCCCTCTGAGTAGAAAGCTCCTTCAATAGGCATTATACTTAGCCAAAAGCTGAAGTCTCCTGGGCATGAAAGAATTATTATGATTCAAAGTCCAATTAACAGATAAAAGGAAAGATACTGATCTGTGAACATATCATGAATGTCATGTAAGAAGTTTACTTGTCATGTAACATTCATTCATTTGGTGCCATGTCTGCTGGCATAGGCCATCATGGCTCTCTTCTTCTTTTGCGTACATTCTCAAACTCCTGCTGAATTTCTCTTGTAGCAGGACCATGGTCCTACTATATTTCCAGCAGAATGTAGTCCAGAGAATGGAAATACATTGTGGCGCCGTTTTATTTGCGCCAACGGCCCGACACATTTGTCTTTGGCGGATCCACAGCTCTCTATCTCCAGTATTATGTATCAAAATCGTTGTTGTTTCTCTGCTGTGCCAGGTTGTTAAACTGTCTAAAATTTTCTCACATTGTCTTCTTCAATCTTGCCTGTTGTGACTGTGTTCTCCAAAACTCCTTGTCCCATACGTGTCCAGAAAATAAAGATTGTCTTTTTGTTATATTATTGATTAAGCTCCATTTCGCCTTTGATTCTTTCAACACCTCTACATTGGTTTTCTGGGCAGTCCATGGTATTCTCAGCATTCTTCTGTAGTCACATCATTATTGCCTCTAATTTCCCTCTTTCCCAGTTTGTTTATTGTCCATGACTTGCATCCATATGTTAATATAGGAGTTATATAGCACTGCAGAACTCACCTCTAATGACAAGGTCATATTACACAACATATTCTGTGTCGCAATGACTTTCATCTTAGGAGAATAATGTGGTAGTTTCTCGTTGGTCATGTAACATGCAACAGGAAAAAATATGTGCACCAGTTTAAATGTCAGCTTCATTTACTTGTGTCAATTTGTTTGACGATATAAATATTCAAATGAAAATTACAAATTAATCTCCCTAGACAGCATGACAACAACATTCTGTACCTGTTGACTACTCCAAACATATAGCCTTATTCACATAAAGAAGCCCTAGATATCCGGTTAAACAGGCTTCCAAACGGATCTAGCTTTTCTGAGAATTTTGATACTTAAATACACAACGTTCTGCATGTACCCCCAAAGAATGACTCATGTAGAAATAGTGAACACTAGGCCTAGTCTTGATCAAATGCAGAGTAATCTCGATCAATGTCATTTGCTGGAGCTGATTTCTCATGAAATTGATCAATATTGACATAGATCAACTGTGTTGTCTGTTTTCAATCATTACTAGGTTTATAGTGTGGAGGGATGTGCACATCATTAATTAGGCCTACACTATAGATCGATAATCGTTGCTATTTCAAATTCTAAATATTATACTAATTCACCATCAACGTCTAATTCATTAACGTTCTGTAAAATTCCATTAACAAAATTTCGTCTCAACATCTGAATCATAAGTAGGTCAATTTTTACCAAGTTTTGATGAAAGTTGAGAGTAATAATAGACCTTTTGCAGTTTGGAAACAGCAGCTGTTAGAAACTATAGGAAAACAACACTGGAAGCAGCCATTACTGGTAATCTCGTCAGGGCTAAATTTAGCATGTCTATTCGCATGGAACCGGTACTGGATATCAATCTGAATTTTGTGCCTAAGTTTGTATTTAATAAACTGGTACTCTCATGGTGAATGTGATTTTCTTGATGAAAAGTGTAATTTCTGTTTTTCGTGATGTAACCAGCAGTAACCAATGTCCTAGCAATGACGCACAGCACTGTCAATTAGTGATAGGTTTCACACGTTTGTAAAGACATGAACAGGGATTGAAGAAGTAGTGCTCTGCTAATTCTACCTGACACCCACAGAAATAGTAATGCAAATAAAACAGGACAATTTTCAACGTATCACAAACATTTTTTGCATTACTATTTGTTCATTTGGTTACTGCGGCATCCTCCACTTTGTCGGACATCCTCCGACCATTTGGTTATTTACACCCACAGAAATACTGCGAAGGATAGTCAACATGTTAAAATCAGATGAAGTTATGCTCAGAAGACTGCATTATAGGAACATGGCATGCATAAGAAATAAAGTAGAATGAAAGTCTTACAGTTACACAATAATCACTGCTTTAAAAAGTAAAATGAAAAGCATTTGCTGGGTTTGGTCATGTGTGCCAAATTGATTTCCTGGCAAAAATGAGAAACTCACAGGGGACAGTTGATGGTGGAAGAAGCAGAGGAGGGTAAGAAAACTGTAGGCAGACAATATCAAAGATCAAATCTATCAAGATCATTCCCACACTTATCTGCCTCACTTGGGTGCTCTGTTGGTGTATACCCTACAACCCTGATTGGTTATGGGTTTATTGATGGAAGTACAGTGTAATGTGTATTTCAAAAAGAAGGAAGAAAGTTGTGGAAACTAACCAAGCAAATAATGATAGCAATTATATGTGACAAATAATTGCACTAGAAGATACAGGTAAACTTAACACTGGCAAGCTAGCAGCAGACATACATACATAATCCTGAATGAAGAGGAGCTGGTGTACTACATGGGTACCACACTTGATAAGAAATTGACATGGAGACCTCACATTGAGGAAATAGAGAAGAAAGCAAGAAAGAAACTTGCCATCCTCTGGAAATTGGCAGAAATAAGCTTGGCGGAGGCGGGGGGGGGGGAGGTGAAATGAAGCAACATTAAAGAAGGTATATACAGGTGCAATTAGACCAGTACTAGAATACGGATCGACAGCATGGACTTCAGTAACCAATTCTCATCTTCAAGCTCTGGACAAAGTATAAATGAAGCAGTTCACCTTATCACAAGTGCATGAAGACCTCTCCCATAAATAAAATGGAAAAAATTACAGCCATCATGCC
This sequence comes from Meghimatium bilineatum, assembly GCA_034231615.1. Lineage (NCBI taxonomy): Eukaryota > Metazoa > Mollusca > Gastropoda > Stylommatophora > Philomycidae > Meghimatium > Meghimatium bilineatum. The sequence continues at coordinate 46,290,288 of CM067308.1, forward strand.
CTTAGCATAAATGTGTGACACTAAGACCATGATCCAAGCAGAAAGTACAAGAAAATTCCAGTGAAGACCAAACTCTGTGACATAGCAAGTGGAAGTCTGAAGGGAAGCAGTTCTATTCACCAAAACAACAACAAAACTAAACAGAAAATACAAGGATAATCTACCAGACATGACAAAATAAATAACACCAACACTTTTCCCAGTTCCTTGGGAGCAATATCAAAAGCTCACTATCAGAACCACTATAAATAATACTTACATGATGAAAGAACTGAATACTCTCCAAAATAAAATAATAGTGTGCAACATGATTGAAGATATGTACCTCAGATAAGCAGGGATAAAAGTATATACTGATGGATCATTTCTTTTTAACTGTACGGATTCCTGGTTTAGATGTAGCACTAGTTTGTCTGCTTGGTAATAATTGAAATACTTGCTAATATGTGATCAAGTCATTTTGTCTATTTCAGATGGAATCAAAAAATGTCAGCCAGGATGATACAGTCCATGAAAACGACTGCCCAAGAACTATGTTTAAAGGAACCTCACTTAGTAATGGAACAATTGATCCAGAATTTCAAGAGCAAATTGCAGAAGTGAACATGACTTCAGTGATCATTCCAGAAAATGAATCTGAGAGCATAGCAGACAGTGAATCTGTGTACAATGGAAAAATAGAAATGGAAGTTGTACAGGATTCATGTGAAAGTAAAAGATGTAATGTTTCAACTGAAGATCTACGGAATGTTAGCACTTACAAGGAGAATGTACAGATGGTAGAGATTTCTGAGTGTGGAGCCACAGATACTTCTGTTAATACTGTGAGAGTATCAACATCCTCTAAAGATGCTTCAGGGAATGTGGCTGCGTCAGATAAAAATACAGACCTAGATGATACTCCTGATGGGCAGAATATCCATGAGGATAAGCTTAGTGAGGAGTGCAAAAATAGCTGTGATGTGGACAACAATGAAGGTAATGCCTTTGAGAATGTCAAATCCACTCAGAGTGGAAATGAGGCCAACAGCCATGCTTGTTCAGTAGCTACGCCAGAAGAAAAGATGTCAAACAGTCCTGAGAGTGAAAGTGGCCGCAGATCGCCTCATCAGGACACTTCTAACATTTCAACCCTAGGGACACAGTTAAATGAAAGTAAAGAGAATAAAGACAGTGAAGATGAGAACTCTAGCCAGGCTATACGCATTGTAGATATAAAAAGTTCATACGATGTTCAAGAAACATTCAATAATGAAGGTAGCGAAGAAGATGATGATGTAACATGTTTAGATGTTGAAGAAAAGACAGTTACCGATAAGAATCCAAAGAGTACAGCTAATGTAAGCAATGATAATACAAAAAATATAGGTTCGGGAGTCACAAACACTGATGTTCAAAATGGCTTTAGGGAGGACAAAGATAATACAGATTATGAAATGCGTGGAAGTTCAAAAAATAAGATGAAATTGAAATTCAATTTTCAAAAGATGAAGCCAAAGAATAATCCTGCCGTAGAAAAGGGTGACAAGTCTCCAGATTCTTCTAATGATGATGTAGAAATTATTGGAGAGTCCAAAATTATCCGTTCAAATAAGCCGGCCAGTTCACAGAAAGCTCCACAAAATGTGCCAATTGTTACAAGGTCTACCTCATTGAAACCAGGAGTCCCTGTCGCTACCAATCTTTTGCATACTGCTTCTAAACATATTTCTCCAGTAGTTACAGGAGTTACTTCCTCTCCTGTATTGTCCCAGGGCTTCAAACCAGGAGTTGGTGTTCAAAGGATGCCAACAGCACCATCAGGTTTCGTTAATACTGGTAGTGTCCCAGGTCAAGTTTCTCAGAATGCACCTTTCGTACGTACTTCCGTGGCTCCGCCAAAACCAAAGTCAAGTTTAGATCAAATTGAACTTATCCGTTGGGAGATACAGAACAGAATTAACACCCGTCCCAAATACTTCAAACCCAGCCCTACTTCAGACCTTGGCCCACTGGCCAAGTTTCTCTTTGATATTGGTTCGGATTTGATCAAAGAAGCAGTTTACCATGATCTGGTCAAGATCCAGTCTAGAAAGAACAATCACGATAAGCTTAACGAAAAAGAGAAGGAAGACTTGATTAAGCTGAAGAAAATAGAAAAAGATCTGTGTGCTACGATTGGTCACCTGAAGCTGAAACTAAAAAAGCGATGTCAAATCTGTAAATTTCAGACAGAATCTAGCAATGTGATGTTCTATCATAAGCAATATCCACATGAAGACAATAAATGTATGAGGTGTGCCCATTGTCCATTTATTACCAAGCAAACAATGACATTTAAGTTTCACATGGAAACCGACCACAGCATGCAGGGTAAGCTCCTAGACAAAAAGGCTACTTATGAATGTGACCTTTGTCCATATGAAAACAACCACGAACAGAAGCTTACTCTTCACAAACAAAGGTGTATTAAGCAATTTCGGCCTCTTTTTAATCTCCATCCTAGTTGTCTTTCGGGGGCTGAAATTAACTTATGTTTAGAAAACATCTTTTATAAGCCAATTATTCCAAAGAATTTGAAACTTCTGCAGGAAAAATATGCTCAGCAGCAAGCAGCTTTAACAGAAGCTAAACGGCAACAAGCAGAAATGCAAGCATTAGCAGCTCAGAAAAAAGCAGCAGCAGTTTCTGCAGTAAAGAAACAGCCGCAGCCTCCTGCACAAAAGAGTATGTTTCGAGCCATTGCTCCGCGGTTTAGTGCCCCAGCCACTGGCAGAATGCAGAGTCCACAACAAACTGTACCCTACAATGTACCTGCCACTGTGAAGAGTGTGCGTGCGACTGTACCCAACATGGTAAACAGCAAACAGAGACAACAGGCTCCTCCAACTGGTGCACCCCAGAATGCAGCGGCTGCTGGCTTTGAAGCTTGTGAGATATGTGGTGGGTATGTTAAAGACAGGAAGGCTCTGCGAATACATTTCTTTTATGCCCATCGTATAGATTTGCCCGTAAACCTCTTTGAGTGCTATCAGGCGCCATTGTACTGTGCCACATGCTACGTTCGATTTTGGACTGCACAAGGCCTCCACAAACACATTGATTCTCACAAGCAAGAAAATCAGACAAGGGGTGTTGTGGGAAAATGTATATCATGTGGACATCGCGTACTGAATTTATTGCTTCACATGCGTGTCGTTCACAATCGAGAGATGCAACATTATATTAATGCTCTCATGTGCATGTTTTGTGGAGGACATTACAATTCTCGAAATGAATGTGAGCGACATATAACTCAGGTTCATGGACAAGTTGATCCTGTCTCTGGATCACTCAAATCATCCCCAAATATGCAGGCACAACAGCAGTCTCAAAAGATGCCAGTAACTCAGACAAAGATGGGAAACAACAATTTTGTGAAGGGAAGTGTTTGTGTGTTGTGCAATCTGAACTTTGGTCGTAACGTTGACCTGACACGCCACTGTATGCGTATGCACCATACGTGTATGAAGTGTGGCATGGTTGTCATTGACAAAGCCTCACTGATGAAGCACGTTTGCTTGTCCTCACCTATTGGTACCCGTGACTGCAGTGTCTGTGAAGAAACTGGTTTTCATCCCGCATATTATGTTAAACACCTTCGAGATAAGCACCTCAAAAAGTTAACAATCAGTGTGGCTAGACTCTCCACAGAAACCATTGAGCGCTGGACTAAATGTCCGAATATAAAAGAAGAGCCAGCTGAGATTCTAGTTGAGATTTCAGACTCTGATGACGAGGTTGATAATCCTTCAAATAAAATTCGGGTGTTGTCAGTTGAGACTATTTTAGAAAAACCAGACATTAAACCTACTTCCACAACTGTAGAGATTAATGGGAACCCACCTGCTGAAGATTCTGTCAATACAGATAATAATAGAAAAGCTGTCAATATTGTCAACACCGATATTGATCAAACAGCTGAAGATTCTGTCAACACCGATATTGATCAAACAGCTGAAGATTCCGTCAACATAGATAATGATCAAATAGCTGAAGATTCTGTCAACATAGATAATGATCAAACAGCTGAAGATCCTGTCTACATAGATAATGATCAAACAGCTGAAGATGCTGTCAACATAGATAATGATGAAACAGCTGAAGATCCTGTCTACATAGATAATGATCAAACAGCTGAAGATGCTGTCAACATAGATAATGATCAAACAGCTGAAGATGCTGTCAACATAGATAATGATCAAACAGCTGAAGATGCTGTCAACATAGATAATGATCAAACAGCTGAAGATGCTGTCAACATAGATAATGATCAAACAGCTGTCGATACTGTCAACACAGATAATCATCAACAAGATAATGATGTGAAAGAAGTGACAGATTTGGATTCTGCAATGGAAATTAGCAGCGCTGATGAAGAAAGTAGACCCAAGAATGTTTTGTGTGGTGAAAAGAGAAAATTGGAATCACCAAGTTCTGAAAATTCACCGAAGAGACAGAAACCATCATAGTCACCATTTTGTGTGTATATCATAGATTTGGTGTAGAGCAGTGGTAGTAAGTTGGGGTGTGCACGTAAGTGGATTGTGTTTGGCTTCCAGCACAGGCAGTTATCCAGCTGAAAATCATTACCTGGGCATTCTTTGAGAGGAGTTAACCAATGATGGCTACTATTCAGCAGTCTATGAGCTCTTGTCCTTTGTCCTTATACCAATGTATAGTATCTGCATGTTATTTGTGAACTGTTTTTATTCCATACAGTGTGTTAAATGTTATATGGTTTTGAAGGGAGAGCATTCTTCTGATACATCCAGCTGTGGACGTGCAATAAAAGATGATGGCAAACAGTTTAGTCAGGATGTATGTGTGCTCGCAGTCTGCACCTTGGAGTATGTTGTGCTTATATTCTGTTCTAGTGATTTATTCTTTCTGTAGATATTTTCACCATTCCTACTAACCATTTCTGGATAGCAGGATGTAGTCCAGAGAATGGAATGTACTGTATCATAGGTATCATAGTTTACAGCTTAGTTGTAATATGTCTTTCAGCCGGACACATGGGTCTTCAGCATGCCTTTTGGTGTCACTTTGATCTATGTTTAGCAACCACCCCCAAACCTCCTTAGTTTACTCTTACTTCATGGCTGTTCAATGTTGATATTTTTTGCTACCCTTTTGGGTCTTGATAATACAAGGGTGGTTCAAATGATTGAAATAAACTGTGTATTTAGTACTATTTACATATTCTAGGAATCTCCTATAAAGCTTAAGACAAATGTGTACATAATAAAAAAATTTTAAAGTAAAATAGAAATGTATACAAGTCCACAAGAATTATTGCTTTTAATAGTGAGGTGACGAAAACTTGTATGGTTTGAATATGTATGCTGACATGATTTCTTGTTAAAAACAGCAAGGAACTGGAAAAAACAGAGGAGGACAAAGAAAAGTATGGACAGACATTAAAGACTGGGCAGGACAAGATTTTTCCTCACTTGCCCGCATTGTTGAAGATAGAAATTGCTAGAGGACTCTGTTGATGCATTAAATGTGGCACCCCTACAACCCTGATCTTTATGAGTTTATAGATATAGAATACTAAGTCGGGAGATGATACTGAGGTATGTTCTGCTCTGATGGTTGATGTCTCTGGGATTTGAGCTAGTCATATACTTGTAGATTTCTCTTTTACATTTCCCATTGCCCATCTATTCAGCCAAGCCTCCCTATTTGCAATAGATTCCAGGACCATGTGTCTTTTGGGTTCGTTCTCAAACTCCTGCATATTAGCAGCATGTAGTCTGGAGAACTGAATGGCATGTGCCATTGTTTACAGCTTAGCTATATCGACACCATTGGATCTGACGTCAGTATTGTTTATGGTTGAGTTTTACCTCCATGTGACGGCCAACTCCACACCAAAACCTCCTTAAAAGACATATGGTATGTAAGTATTGCTGATATTTTCTCCCCTCTTGTTCCGGGAAAACACACAGGCCACTGAGCTGGTTAGCTAGTTTAAAAAAGACAATACCCTATGGTGGAGGAAGCTTTCAGAGTTTAAAATAACTATATCCTCTATAGTTTTTTCATACATGAAACGTTGGCATTTTAAAATTTATACTTTAAAAAAAAATAGTGGTCACGGTAGGCCATAATCAATCCTATCAACACACTTTCGCCTCAGAAAAGGCCACTACAGACTATTAGGTTACCTTTGTCGACTGGGCATCTCATGTGGATCTGGAATCCAAACCTTCAAACACATACTTCAGGACTAAAATACAAAGAACAGAGATTGCGGATATGGCCAGATGATACAGATTTGAGGCAAAAGCTATGAGGCAGCCACTCAGACCTGGAGAAGACAGTGGACTTCGTCCTGATGATATGTTCCTGACAATCTAACATGAATGCAGAACTCTCCCCATTCTTGTGTTGCCTGGGCCTGGAAGGGGAGCAAAAAATAACACAGCTACCTGCCATGTATATCATGAAAGTAGAATAAGAGTGTTTTGAGAGTTGTGTTGACCATCCCATAGTGACTCAGAGTATGTGCTGAAGTCAGATGTATTGGGCAAATAATGTAGCTAAGCTGTGAACTGTGAAAAATGTATCAAGCAAATAATGCAGTTAAGCTGTGAACTGTGACAACTCTCATTCTGCTATTTGGACCACATCTTGCTAATCTTCAGAAGCTTAGGAACAAATGAAGAGTCCTTTCCAGACATTCCTATCCTGTGTCTTTCAATTTCTCACCAACTATTCCCTATTATCTGCCTCTCAACCTTTTCCTACCAGCCCACACTTGTACCATGGGGATTCCATGAGTGATACTGGTCTGGGATATTTGTAGTCATGCTTCCTTGATTAAAGTCACTGAAAGCAGACTCTGCAGCATCCTGCACAGCAACAGTAAACTCTCCACTGTGCTCAGATCAATGGCAGTCTCTTGAAGCGAATTCAAGCTCACTATAACAACTTGATCTAGATTGACAAAATATGTATATAATAACAGAAATTCACTATATACAGTACAATAGAATACATATACCCGGTAGTTGAGGATTCTGAAAAGTGTTGTTATATTGGGAGATTTGGGTTCATGTCTGGTAGATGTTATAGCAGAAAACCATAGGCTCTTTAAAAAAAAATGAAACTTATCACGAGGTTGACAAATATAGCTTGGAGAGGAGACAGCTTATTTGGGTTCTTGATTAGAAATTTGCATCACAGCATGTGAGGCACTCTCACAAGTGGTCCATTCCAGCAGCCATCCCAGTGTATGTAGACTCAAGAGTCCCGATCAGGTGTTCATTGTGAGATCTTCTGGATTTTCCAAAAAATTACTGTAGTTTTTGTGGGTGAAGGAATTAGGAATGGTGTTAGAATTCTAGCATTGTTGAGTAGGATATGTAGTCTTTGAGATGTGGGTGGTTTCACAGGTGATGTTAGGGATGGTGTAACACATCTGCGATTGCATTTCCTATTTTAATATCAACTCGTCTGCTTGTCAAGAGTCGAAAAGGGAAGCCCAAAATTGACCAATACTGTTACATACTACACGTAATAAGATATGGCAAAGGTTTTGTATCATGACAAACCACCCAGAAGCCATGCTGACGAATGTGGCTAAAAGCCATTTATATCACAACTAAATTGTAAAGCATATCCCAGATTACATCCTGCTAATTTGCATGAGTTTGAGAATAACAAAGAAATAATCCGTTTCCGCTGTTCTGCACTATATAATATATGATTGCCCTACCTTCCTGAGATAACTAGTGTAGAAAAACAGACGGCCTAGACATTTCTTGTTTCCCTCCATCATTTAGTCACAGAACATAATAAACTCAAAAATTTAATTTTCTATGTTGATGCATTGTTTCGATTCCCAGAAATTATCAGCAATAGAGCTCTTACATCCTTTTGTGCAGTGGGGAAGTTTCTCCAGAGCTTATTTCATACCTAGAAGACTGCAACTCTCGGCAGTGAGCTATGGCCGGGTTCCAGCAGAAGACCTGTTCGCTAAATTAAGTTGGACCCCATTCGTGATGTTTTTCATTGTTCTCGTTCTTCTCATTGATTAGTATTTATATACTTGAAGTCAAATGCCAAGGCCAACTAATAGATACACAGATACTAGTTCATGTTTTAGTTGACAGATCTCCTATAACTAGTTCATGTTTTAGTTGACAGATCTCCTATAACTAGTTCATGTTTTAGTTGACAGATCTCCTATAACTAGTTCATGTTTTAGTTGACAGATCTCCTATAACTAGTTCATGTTTTAGTTGACAGATCTCCTATAACTAGTTCATGTTTTAGTTGACAGATCTCCTATACTGCCGATCGGCCACAGGTGAGCAACACTTTTAATTCTATTCTGAGGTGGTAAAAGATAATTGTATAGATGAAATCTTATTCTGCGTTAGTTCTCAAACTCCTGCAGATTAGCAGGATGTAGTCTGGGGAACGGAATGAGCTGTGTCATGGTTTACAGATTGGCTGCAATATCTGATATTTTGGCCAGATACATCCGACTTCAGGGTCAGTTGACCCTCTGTATGGTGTGACAGCCAACTTCACCCCCAAAAACCTCTGTAGTCACTTATGGCAGGTAACTCACTATTCTTTGCTTCCCTTTCAGGCCTCTGCAACACTAACGATATATATGAAGAGTAGTGGGACTCCACAACAGGAACATATCTGCCAGTGAGACCTCCCACATGCGGGTGTCAATGTTTTAACCCACTCAATCCCTTAGCAGCCAAATTCAGTCGTTCTAGTCTGATTGACACAAAGTTATTTAGATTGATGTCCATTACCAGTTCCATGCAAATAGACATGCTAACTTTAGCCCTGGCATGACTACCGGTAATGGCGGCTTCCAGTGCTTTCTGATCTTTTCTAACAGCTGTTGTTTTCGAACTGCGAAAAGTTTATGATCTTCAATTTTCGTCAAAACTTGGTAAATATGGACCTACTTATGATTCAGATGATGTTGATAGACAATTTCTTAATGGAATTCTAGAGAACGTGAATGAGTCAGACATTGATGGGGAATTAGTTTAGTATTTTGAATTTGAAGTGCACCCGTCTATCTGTAGTGTAGACCTAATTGATGATATGCACGTTCCCCCACACACCATAGACCTAGTAATGATTGAAAATAGTCAACACAGCTGATCTATGTCAATATTTATCAATTTCACGAGAAATCAGGGCCTGCAAACAACATTGATCGAGATTACTCTGCTTTTGATCAAGACTAGACCTAGTTTTCACTATTTCTATGTGAGGCATTTTGGCAGAACGTTACATATACGATATCAAAATTTTCTGAAAAACGAGATTCATTTTGGAAACCTGTTTCACCAATTACCTAGAGCTTTCTTTATGTGAATTAGTCCTATATGTTTGGAGTAGTTAGGTTACAGAATGTTGTCGTGTTTGTAAGGGAGATTGCTTTGCCTCTTTCATTTGAACATTTATCAGCAAATTGACACAAGTAAATCAAGCTGATATGAAACTGGTGTACATTTTTTCCTCTCGCATGTTACATGACAAGTACACCTATCTTACATGATGTTCAGAGATCAGTATCTCTTCCATTTATCTGCTAATTGGATTTTGAATCATAAAAAGTGATTGTAAATTGTATTTTTTATTAATTTTGTTGCACAAATCACTTCTTCATTTTGCAGTTATTCCCCTTGTCCTGGGAATGAAGCCTGGAGTTTTTCCTGATTATCCAGCATTGAAAGGGTTAACGTGCTGATTTTAAAATGCTGGCTCATCTAGTATGTGGCCCATTTGTTTTCATTTCCTTAGACTTCTTGTCATGAGACAACTAGTGTTGTCTTATTCTTTTCTTGTTAACACCCATAGTACATGGACATGACCTTTTAGAGGGGTGTCAAGTGAAGCAAAATGTAGGTTGCTACAGTAGAATCACTTTATAGCGTGTTCTTTTATAACAAATTTCCCTATATAACAACACTTTTTAAAATCCCCAATTATATTGTTTATACTGTATATAGCAAAGTTCTGTTATTACATACATATTTTGTCTGTCCTGACCAAGTTGTTATAATAGGTTTACCTGTATTTGTTAACCTGTGACAGATTGTCGTCATGGGCTTACACATATATGATTGTGCATGTTGATGGTTGCAATTCTTTCACATCAGTGGCATTAGTATCTTCTTCTGCGTTTGTTCACAAACTCCTGCAGATTAGCAGGATGTAGTCTGGAGAACGGAATGCATTGTGTCATGGTTTACAGCATTGCTGCGATATCTGCGCCTTTCGGCCTGACACATCCGACTTCAGCATGGGCATTAGTATAAAAATGGAAGTCTCCCATGTCTTGGTTGGGCTCAAACGGGAGTAAAGAAATAGCAACACGGTTGCCTGCCATACATGATGTAAGAGGCAACTATGGAGGTTTTGGGATGAAACTTGCTGTCCTATCCCATATAGGTTTAATGTGACCTACAAGCCATGCTGAAGTCAAATGTCTGTGTCAGGTTAAAAAATGAAGATATTGCAGCTAATCTGTATCCATGACAGTGCATTTTGTCCTCTAGACTACATTTTGAGTTTGAGAGTTAGTATACTGGAGGGTGTATGTGGCACTTAATAGTGTGTGAGGTGACATTTGTACACACATGTATGTCAGTTATGTCCTGTGTATGTTACTATAGTGTATGAGATGTCCCTTCTATACGTGTCAGTTATGTCCTGTGTATGTTTATTATAGTTTGAACGTGTATGAAAGTTTGGACACGTCAAAAAAAAAACAGCAGTGTTATGATGTTTGGTTTATGACTTGATTTGATTTCTATATCTCTGACTTTTTGTGACAGCCTGTAATTTCTGCACCCTTAATGATGTCAAGGATATTCCATGAGGGTAATCTGCTGGTTATTGGGTATTTCTGTGTTGGTAACTCTCAACCAACAGTGGAATCCTTGGATAGTACATGAGTTTTTAACATATTTCCATATTTAGCAACACTTCAAAATCCCCAATGACCTATTCTTATTGTTTATATTGTATATAGTGAATTTCATTTATTACATGCATATTTCATCAGTCCGGACCAAGATGTTATAATTAGATCTGATTTTATAACAAAATTGTTTTTCTGTTTTCATTCTCAAAATTGTTCAGATTAGCAGGAGTTTTTGTTTTCATTCTTAAATTCCCACCGGATCTGTCTTATAGCAGGACAAAGGTCTTACTAGATTTTTCAGCAAGCTGCAATCTAGCCCACTCAATCCTGAAACCGGTCATTATATATTCATTCCCAAACTAGCCATTTTCGTACAATTTACATAGTCATTTAGATTGTTGTCCTTTACGGTTTATATTCGAATAAACATGCTAAATTTAGCCCTGTTGTGAACACCAGTAATGACAGCTTTTTTTTTAGTTTTCTGAACATTGTTAACAGCTGTCATATAGAAGCAGTGAGATATTGAATATGACCTTTAATTTCCCATTCTCTGGACTTCATGCTGCTGGATGTCTTGTAAGACTTATTTGGAATCACTGAATGTTGTGATGTTTTTGCTATGGACTCTATTGTGGAGTATTTGAACTGCTTTTAGTGCTGCAGTTGCCTCTGCCCCTGAAATTTGTGCATTTTATTCCTGTGGTGATTGTTTATATGTGGTAGATTCTGAAAACACGATGCATATTCTACAACCACTATTTCTTGTGACTTGTTGCTGATTTGTCTGTGCACACATACATCCAGATATATCTGGGATATTGGGCTTTTAACATTTGAAGTGATAAATCTCTGTTCTGTTTCTGTCTGGGTTCATGTCTTGGAGTTCATATTCGATTTTTCAGCAAATATTTTGTGTCATTTTTTCTTGGATGAGAGTTAACGGTTCAAAAGATAAAATCTCACGCATGTTAATATCAGGTTATAGTAATCCATGACATTGCATACATGATTCTCTTACTTGGTAATTTGGTCTTTTTCTTAGACTTATTAATTGTTTCTCAAAATGCTTTGTTTAGAGTGTCTTTTTTCATATTGTAATATAATTTTACATTTTCCTCGCATATCTAGAAGTGTAATATTGACAGTTTTTGTCATTTCTTTGATGTTGATTCTTTTCATTGTACCAAGTATTATTCAAAGTCCTGTGTATTGAATTGTCTTGTTTTTCTGTGTTCCTTTTGGCTGCAGAAACGCAATAGCTAGAGGCATAATCCAGAGTTGTTCTGGCAGCCCCTGTATATTACTGAGTTCTCTTATTAGGATGTGCTCTCTAAGTTTTTTCATTACTGCAATGTTTTGAAATGTTCCTGATTTTTGGTTTACAGGTGTGTTTGGTGTGGAATGTTTGTTTGTTTTGCGTTCGCTCCATTGTAACCATCACGGGTGTCCGTGTGATTTCCGCCGGGAGCGTGATTACGTTGTGCCACCGTTATGCGCCTTGTAGGCCTAGAACATCCGATTTCGGCATGCCTTGACAATTCGGGTGGGCTAACCTTAGCCTGTGACAGCCTCTATATCTGTCTCCAGGCACGCGTAGTGGCGACTCTTCGCCCAGACGATTTTTGCTCTTGTCTGACTCGCACGAGGTGTTCCACTGTCTATGAACTTGCCTCGTGTAATTGGACGTGCTGTGCCTGTGCCCATTGGGTACTGAACCGTTTCTCATCCGTGAGCCTGGTTCCTTAAGGGGAAGATCTCAACAGAGGAGTTGGGTCCTGGCTCTTTCGCCCTCTTAGCCAAGGTGTCATTCACCGACATCGTGTACCCCTTGTCCAAGTTCGAGTCTCACACCACGCGTTTGAGAGCTGAGCGTACCTTGTCCCAATAGCGCCTGAGCCCATCAGGTACGGAACCCTTTCTCTCTGCAAGTGTACTTCCAGTATAGGAAACCTTGACAGTAGAGTTGGGCCAGGACTACCATCGTTGTCCCTTTCTTGCCTAAGCCCATCAGGTACAGAACCCTTTCTCTTCGCGAGCATATTTCCGGTTTAGGAAGGCTCGACATTAGAGTTGGATTAGGTCTTCTTGCTTTACCAAACGCCAATGAATGGGTCTGGGTCTCTGCCTGTAAGGAACACAGGTAACTAGAAGCTCGTCTCGAGCTGACGGAGCTTGTAGTTCCCCTTTCCTAGAGACTTTTCACTTTCTATTTGCAGTTCGCGCTGCCCTCTAGCGCTGTTCTGCCCTTTCATTGTTTCATTGTACTCTGTATGAAATCTATTTGTCTCTCGCCGTGCATTTTACATTGGCCACCCCTCCAATGTTCGGACTGGACTGACTAGCTTCACTGTATGTCAACAGTGTCGCTATATGTGGTGATGCTGGTGGTGTCTGAGATATTGTCTGTCTCTTGTGTAGTCAAATCTCTTTCCATCTGCTACCTCCACATTCTCGGACACGATCCCCAAAATATTTGGCCAGAATCAGCTCGAGCTGCTGTATTTCTGTTTCCAGGGTGCACCACGTGGAGGTACATTTGGGATCTTGGTTATCTGCTAACCCTGGGTCCGCCTAGAGCAATGCGTTCCCTTTGCACCCCAGTGTGGAATGTAACTTGAAGAAAGGTTGGTGAATCAGTTTGGGGGGTCTGTTAGTTATTTATTTTTATAAGAATGTGTTCTTTTGGTGATGAAAGAGAAAAATTTAGCTGCCATAGTTTTTTAATAATAATAAAATTGACCTGTCTTACATATCATAGAAGACTGGGAGACGTAGCGATGTTCACCTGTTGACAAGAAAAATACGGGTTTCGAATGCACTCAGTTATTCGTGGTTTGAAATAAAAATAATTACTCTGTGGTTCACCCAGCCATCAGGAAGTAGGGTACCAGGGCTCTTTGGAGGGTCGAAGAATTGCGCCATCACTGCTGCACCAGTGGGGTAAGCGACACCAGACAGGTGGTTTCTAGTCAAATGCTGAGCACTTATGGGAAACCATGTGTTATGGCGATGGTTCATAACTCATCTTTATAGAAGATGACTAAAGAAGTTTGGGATGTAGTTGCTGGTTCCATCTCATAGGCCAGAGATTCACAGCAGTGGGCATAGTTTTACATCACTCTCTCGCTGATCTGCTCTCGTGGTCACTTGTGATTTGCAAACAAAAAATGGTTTGGTCTACTCAGCTGCCAGAAAATAGGTACCAGCACTCGTGCTCTGGAAAGATTAAGGACACTCACCATCATTACCATCTGGCCAACCATAGACTAGGTAGGTGAGCACATCTGGCCAACCATAGACTAGGTAGGTGAGTACTTATGGGAAACTAATTCAACTTACATATTTTTATTTCACAGGTCAAAGTGATATTAAATACATGCTGAAGTTGGATGTGTCATGTTGAAAGGTGCAGATATCACAAATAAACCATAAGACATTCTGTTGTAACTATATCCTGCTCCTGCTGGCTAGCATGAGCTGAAAGAAGGGATGTCAATAGGTTATAGGGCTGCTGGCATAGATGCACATGTCATCCCAGTTTATGTACTTCCTGGCTTTAATTATTTTGCTGGATGGAGTAACACCCATTCTTCCTTGGTCAGATTTTATGACATGTGGTAATCATTCATTGCTTCTATATCAGTCCCCCAGTATGATACAGGTGAAGTTGAGGGCAACAAAGGAATTATAATAAATATTGGGTCAGTCAGAAAGTATTTTTGTCATATTTATTGTTATTATAGCAGTTTGTTCTCAAATTACCCGGTACTTTAAATTAGCGGAATGTAGTCCAGAGAAGAGAATGTGTTGTGTCATGGTTTACAGCTTAGATGCTATATCTGCACCTTTTGATCTGACACATTCGATTATGGCACGACTTCTGGATCATTTTGACCATCTGGGTGGGACAATCAACTTCGCCCCAAAATCTCCTTAGTTGCCTCTTACAACGTGCATGATAGATAAGTCACTATTCTTTGCACCCCTTTTGGGTCCTGTCAACACCGGCAGTTGTAGCAATTTTATGATGTTACTTCTTCTTCAGCGTTCATTCTCAAACTCCCACTGGATATATCTTGTAGCAGGACAATGGTCCAACCATATTTCCAGCATGATGTAGTCCAGAAAATGGACATGTGTTGTGTCACCGTTTTATTTGCACCAATGGTCCGACACATCCGTCTTCGGCAGTAGGATGTTACTGCTTCACTTCCTTCTAGATCATCATAGGTATGTGAACTTCTTAACAATAATAGAACAGTCAAATTCCAGACCAATACAGAAATACAGTGGAATAACAACTTGGTCCGGACTTACATAATATGTCTGTTATAACAGAAATTTATCTTCTTCTGCATTCGTTCTCAAACTCCTGCAGATTGGCAGGATTTAATCCAGAGAATGGAATTCAATGTGTCATGGTTTACAGCATTGCTGCGATATCTGTGCCTTTCGGCCTGACACATCCGACTTCAGCATGGCTTTGGGTCACTGACGCTATATGGGATGGGACAGCCAACTCCATCCCATAACCTCCTTAGTCGCCTCTTACGACATGCGTGGAAGGTAAACAGTATTGCTATTTTTTCCTCCCGTTTCGGGCCCGGCAACATGGGCAACAAAAAGTTATTATATGCTTGTAATTAAGGATTTTGACAAATGTTATATGGGAAATGTGCTATAAAAGAATGCGCTATAGAGGGATTCCACTGTAGTAATGGAAGTATATCCTGTTTAGGACACTGCTTTTCCAGTATTGTTGAATGTTTGAGCATCACTTATGTGGTTGAGCAGTGTCAATGTTAGAGCATCACTTATGTGGTTGAGCAGTGTCAATGTTAGAGCATCACTTATGTGGTTGAGCAGTGTCAATGTTAGAGCATCACTTATGTGGTTGAGCAGTGTCAATGTTTGAGCATCACTTATGTGGTTGAGCAGTGTCAATGTTTGAGCATCACTTATGTGGTTGAGCAGTGTCAATGTTAGAGCATCACTTATGTGGTTGAGCAGTGTCAATGATCAAACCTCTGTTCACCTTGGACCTCAAGTTCATCTTTTGTGTGTATGATGACAAAACTAAATTACTAACCCCTCTTTCACAGAGACTGACTGAAGGTAACAACAAATGTATCTTTCTGTGAGCGTTGATTACTTTATCGCTCATTGAGTTCATGCTTCGCTGTTATCTTTCAACTCTGCATATTTTTTTTACTCTTTCTCTCACCCATATGATGCCGAAGCCTGAAAGGGAAGCAAAAAAATGGCAACACTATATCTGCCATGCATGTCATATTAGGTGACTAAGGAAGTTTTGACGGTGTTGTCGGTTATTCCATAA
Organism: Meghimatium bilineatum; assembly: GCA_034231615.1. Classification (NCBI taxonomy): domain Eukaryota; kingdom Metazoa; phylum Mollusca; class Gastropoda; order Stylommatophora; family Philomycidae; genus Meghimatium; species Meghimatium bilineatum. Next base: position 46,306,568 of record CM067308.1, read on the forward strand.
ATATCAAAGTGACAGCGGTTGTGCTGAAATTGAATGAGTAATGCTGAAAGGCGCAGATGGTATGGGCAAATTAAACCTGACAAAATTAAACATTCCGTTCTCTGGATAACATCTTGTAAATCTGCAAGAGTGAGACACAGAAGATGACTTTCAAGTGTCACTCCTGCAAATTAGCAGGATATAGTCTGGAGAACATAATGCGTTGTCATGGTTTACATCTTTGCTGGGATATCTGCGGCTTTTGGGTCTAACATATCTGACTTCAGCATGTCTAGAGAACAAAAATATGTGCTTGACTGCGATATCTGCATGGGGGAAATATGTGAATGTCTCACTAATGGTCACTATCTGACCAACCATTATGCAACATTAAACTCGCACTAAATGATATGCCAATACAGGGAGACTTTTGTGGAGGCCCCACAGCATTTTATCTGTACAATGACATTTTCCTTTGTTTGTGGTACAACATTCATTTTAATCCTGCATTACACATCATGCTTGTGTGGAGTCAAATGATCTCCATTTTAATCCTGCATTACACATCATGCTTGTGTGGAGTCAAATGATCAATCCTGAACATGATGATGATGCTACAAGAGAGATGCAGTGGGAGTGGCTTTGGTTTGTTAAGAGCCACTTGCTCGCTACTAAAGGGATTATTTCATCATCATTAACTGTCAATGTGTACATGGTCCCCCAGCTATGAACAGGTGACACATGGGGGTGTGGGAAAAAGTAACTCTGTGCAGGATGTGACAATTCTTAGATTTTACTCCCATTGAGTAGGAGACTTCTCAAAGCATTGCACACCACCGACAGTCTTCTGGGTGTGAAATAAAACCACCCCATTCTATATAAGAAGAAATAGCCAATTGTTCACAATTCCTGGGGGATCAATACAACTGCAACATCTATACAGTTGAATCCCATTATAGCAACTTGGTCTAGACCGACAAAATGTGTACCCTAAGTAATAACAGAAATTCGCTATTCACAGTACAAACAATATAGAATAAATATAATTGGAGATTTTGAAAAGTGTTATTATATAGGGAAATATGTTATAAAAGGTTGCACTATAGAGGGATTCCGCTGTACCTCTTGATCTGACTTCTCAGCATGATAATTTGTTACTTTGACCTTTGTCAAGAATGGTGACCTACTCTACTTAGTCATCACTTACATGTATGGTACACCACAGTGTTTCATTTCTTTGCTGCCACACACTGGTTGTTTCCCATCTCACAGTGTTTCATTTCTTTGCTGCCACACACTGGTTGTTTCCCATCTCACAGTGTTTTATTTCTGTGCTGCCACACACTGGTTGTTTCCCATCTCACAGTGTTTCATTTCTTTGCTGCCACACACTGGTTGTTTCCCATCTCACAGTGTTTCATTTCTTTGCTGCCACACAGTGGTTGTTTCCCATCTCACAGTGTTTCATTTCTTTGCTGCCACACACTGGTTGTTTCCCATCTCACAGTGTTTCATTTCTTTGCTGCCACACACTGGTTGTTTCCCATCTCACGGTGTTTCATTTCTTTGCTGCCACACACTGGTTGTTTCCCATCTCACGGTGTTTCATTTCTTTGCTGCCACACACTGGTTGTTTCCCATCTCACGGTGTTTCATTTCTTTGCTGCCACACACTGGTTGTTTCCCATCTCACGGTGTTTCATTTCTTTGCTGCCACACAGTGGTTGTTTCCCATCTCACAGTGTTTCATTTCTTTGCTGCCACACACTGGTTGTTTCCCATCTTACAGTGTTTCATTTCTTTGCTGCCACACACTGGTTGTTTCCCATCTCACAGTGTTTCATTTCTTTGCTGCCACACACTGGTTGTTTCCCATCTCACAGTGTTTCATTTCTTTGCTGCCACACACTGGTTGTTTCCCATCTCACGGTGTTTCATTTCTTTGCTGCCACACACTGGTTGTTTCCCATCTTACAGAAATCTGAGTGATCACTAAGTTTGTATATGTCTAATTCTGCTCCATTATTTTATTATTGTCAATAATGGTGATCATTGTTTGTAACTGATTCTATATTTCAGCCAAAGACAGTTGTCTTAGATGATTGACACAGATAAAACCGCGACACAACACATTTCCATTCTCTGGACTGATCCTGCTGAAAATCTAGTAGTACCATGGTCCTACAAGAGAAATGCAGCTGAAGGGGCTATGTTTTGTTAAGAGCCACCTGCTCACTACTAAAGGGATTACTTTATCATCAAGACACTGGAAAAATTCAATGAAGTTTAGAGATTGTTCTTGACCAGAACACAGTGGAATCTCTATATAACAGATTGGTCCGGACTGACAGAATATCCTAATAACCAAGATTTTGAAGTGTTAAAATAGGCAGTTGTGTTATAAGATTTTGTAGTGTTAAAATAGGCAGTTGTGTTATAAGATTTTGTAGTGTTAAAATAGGCAGTTGTGTTATAAGATTTTGAAGTGTTAAAATAGGCAGTTGTGTTATAAGATTTTGAAGTGTTAAAATAGGCAGTTGTGTTATAAGATTTTGAGCTATAAAAGGATTCTTCTGCTTTTGTTCTCAAACTCCTGCAGATTGGCAGGATGTAGTCTGGAGAATGTATGTGTTGTGTCATGGTTTACAGTTTAGCTGTGATATCTGCCTGACACAACCAACTTCAGCATGGCTTCTGGGTCACTTTGATCCTATATGAGATATGATGGTCAATTTCATTTTTTTTTAAATTCCATAGGCGTCTCTTATGACATGCATGGACGATAAGCAGTGGTGCTTTTCTTTGCTACCCTTTTGGGTTTCAGCAACACCGACGAAAAGGATTTCACTGTACCAATAAAAACTTTTGATAGACATGACATGCTTAGTTATTGTTTTCTAGTATCTTGATCCATACACTGTAATATTATTACACATCATGCTGAAAATGGATGTGCTGGGACGGAATTCACTACGCTATATTTATTCTATATTGCTTGTACTGTATATAGCAAATTTCTGTTATTACATACATATTTTGTCGGTCCAGGCCAAATTATAACAGGATTCCACAGTATGTACTACACGGCTTCCCTGCAGAAATCACACAAACTTGTGTGTTGGTTATCAGAGAGGGAACGTAGAAGATGACACGTCTACTGTATATATTCATCCTAGATTTACCTCTGTGTTGGACAGATTTCCAGTCTGTAATATTATAAATGCATTTTGTGTTTAAATCAGTGTTCTTCGAATGTCAGAATGCTGAGCATTGTATTAGTTTGTATATTTGACATTGTCAAAGTCTGGGTGTGTGCATATCAGATTACATTGATCGATGACAATAAAAACATTTTTTAATAAAAAATACATTTTTAAATGTGTTTTTCTTCTTTTGTCTGCGTTCTCAAACTTCTGCAGATTAGCAGGATGTAGTCCAGAGAACAGAATATGTTGTGTCATGGTTTGTTGCGATATATAAAGTGCTCCTTTCGACCTGACACATATACTTCAGCATGTCTTCTGGGTCACTTTGACACTCTATGGGATGTGGAATACCAACATCTTATCCACCACTTACGACAGATAACTGCCTCTATACTTTGCTCCTCTTTTTGGCTCTGGCAACACAGAAGTCTTCCGTTATGTTGTTTTCTTGTTCACATAACCAATAAAATCACATTTCCACCTTAGAACGGACCACTGCAGACTGCTATGTCACATTTATCAACTAAGGATCTCATATACAGACTTGGCGCAAATAAAACAATGCATTTCCATTCTCTGGACTATATCCTGCTGGAAATCTAGTAGGACCTTGGTCCTACTACAAGAGAGATCCAGTGGGAGTTTGAGAATGAACGCTGAAGAAGAAATACAGATGAATTTCCATGTTGATCCAGAATCCCCTTGAACACACACTTCAAGCCTGCCCAACAAAGAGAAGATGCTGGTCTGGTTGGAGGATATAGAGCAGAGGTAAAACGCTGACCTGGAGAAAATTGTGGCCTGGCGATAGTACTGATGATACAGCATGACCACAGAACTCATCTTCTCGTTCAAAGTTTGACATGTCTACACAGCAAGTCTGGTTTTCTGTATGCTGCTGTATTTGAGAACGCCTCAGTACTCCCATACAACTTTCTATGGAAATCTGTCTCTGTGTGTCAGTGTTTCTCTCTTAATTGGTTTAGTGTAATGTAATCCTGCAGGATATGTTCCTCTGCTCACATGGACACAGAGGTGATGGAACCAGTCTTGGGCCGTGTAGTCTGTGTTGTCCTGTCCTCATGCGGAAGATAATCTGCTCAGCTCTGTCAAGATTGTGATAGTTGTCTTTTGGGTGGTCAACTTTTCTGATGCTCTCCTGAGGATTCTCTGTTCTATTGTCTTTTCTCTGCTTATGTTGTGAGGCATCGCAGGATTGAATAACAATCAGTTTTCGGGCTATTATACGTTTGGTTGCTTGATAAGCATTAATACTGTTGTGTCAGAACGTTAGTAAACCTCTTTCAATACACCTTCTTCTTGGTCTTCCTCTGTATCTTGCTGTTTCCATTTTCATGTATACTCTTGCCGCTGGCCAATATGGGTTAATTCTCATTAGGTGGCCAAACCACTTTTATTTGAGCACAGATGTTGTTCCAACAATTCTTGTAATCTCATTTCGCACAATATCTCTTCTTGTTCTGTTTTCTGCTTTTCTTAGACATCTCATTTCACACGTGGTAAGCTTTCTCTCTTGTTCTTTAGTTAGTGCCTCTTTTCTTGGTAGGTGATTTCTTTGTCGTTTTTTATTCCTTTGTTGCTCTCACTATTCTTCGTCAGCATATCTGCCTCGTCATAACTCCTGTTTTTCCTATATATGTTCTTTTTTTTAAGGTCTTAAATTTCTGTTAGGCTGTGTTTTGAAATATGAAAAAATGTCCAGGTTTTTACATTCACAACTTTTCATTACATGTTATTATACTATTACAAACTCTGTGTTACCAATATCAAACATGGCCCTTGACAAAGACACTAGTGAAAAAGATCACAGTTTGCAAAATGAGATGTTTGAGGAAAGCTATAAATTTCATGAGAAGAGACTATTGGAGAAATGAAGATAGGAAAGAAGTCAAGACTATCTCAAGTCAAGACTACATCGAGAGGCAGAAAACCAGATGGTTTTTTTGTCAAGTGCTGAGAATGGAACCTGTGCAACCAGCCTTTTGTGCATACATCAGCAGAAGACGGGGCTACAAGGCACAATGAAGACCAAGAACTAGATGGGCAGAAACAATCAAAGAAACAATAAATAGAGCTGGCTTACTATGGCCAATGCAACTAAAATGCCAAATACAAAAAACTCTTAATTTCCCCCCCCCCCCCCCCACTACGCTTAACAGCATAAGTGGAAATGACGATAGATAGATTAATATCTTCTTCTTTCTTCTTTTGCGTTCGTTTTCAAACTCTTGCAGATTAGCAGGATGTAGTCTGAAGAACAGAATGCATTGTGTCATGGTTTACAGCATTGCTGCGATATCTGCGCCTTTCGGCTTGACACATCCGACTTCAGCATGATAAGACGGATTACCTGACTATTATAAGAGGGGTGCAAAGGGAACGCATTGCTCTAGGCGGACCCAGAGTTAGCAGATAACCAAGATCCAAATGTACCTCCACGCGGTGCACCCTGGAAACAGAAATACAGCAGCTCGAGCTGATTCTGGCCAAATCATTTGGGGATCGTGTCCGAGAATGTGGAGGTAGCAGATGGAAAGAGATTTGACTGCACAAGAGACAGACAATATCTCCGACACCACCAGCATTACCACATATAGCGACACTGTCGACATACAGTGAAGCTAGTCAGTCCAGTCCGAACATTGGAGGGGCGGACAATGTAAAATGCACGTAAAGGTAGATGCATGGCGAGAGACAAATATATTTCATACCGAGTACAATGAAACAATGAAAGGGCAGAACAGCGCTAGAGGGCAGCGTGAACTGCAAATAGAAAGTTAAAAGTCCCTAGGAAAGGGGAACTACAAGCTCCGTCAGCTCGAGACAAGCTTCTAGTTACCTGTGTTCCTTACAGGCAGAGACCCAGACCCATTCATTGGCGTTTGGTAAAGCAAGAAGACCTAATCCAACTCTAATGTCGAGCCTTCCTAAACGGGAAATATGCTCGCTAAGAGAAAGGGTTCTGTACCCGATGGGCTTAGGCAAGAAAGGGACAACGATGGTAGTCCTGGTCCAACTCTACTGTCAAGGTTTCCTATACTGGAAGTACACTTGCAGAGAGAAAGGGTTCCGTACCCGATGGGCTCAGGCACAAAAGGGACAACGATTTAGCCCTGGCCCAACTCTACTGTCAGGTTTTCCTATACTGGAAATACACTTGAAGAGAGAAAGGGTTCAGTACCTGATGGGCTCAGACGCTATTGGGACAAGGACGATCAGCTCGAGAACGCCTTGCTCTCAAACGCGTGGTGTGAGACTCGAACTTGGACAAGGGGTACACGATGTCGGTGAATGACACCTCGGCTAAGAGGGCGAAAGAGCCAGGGTCCAACTCCTCTGTTGAGTTCGTCCCCTAAGGAACCAGGCTCACGGATGAGAAACGGTTCAGTACCCAATGGGCACAGGCACAGCACGCCCAATTACACGAGGCAAGTTCATAGACAGTGGAACACCTCGTGCGAGTCAGACGAGAGCAAAAATCGTCTGGGCGAAGAGTCGCCACTACGCGTGCCTGGAGACAGATATAGAGGCTGTCACAGGCTAAGGGTAGCCCACCCGAATTGTCAAGGCATGCCGAAATCGGATGTGCTATGCCTACAAGGCGCATAACGGTGGCACAACGTAATCACGATCCCGGCGGAATTCGCACGGATATCCGTGATGGTTACAATGGAGCGAACGCAAAACAAACAAACAAACTATTATATGAAGGATTACAAGAAAAGTCCAAACAAAAACTATTTCAATGAATATTTAACGTAGGCCGATGTTTGAATTTTGTGCTTGTCGCATTATTCTTTAAATTACAGATTTCTTTTATTTGTATGACCCTTAATGAGGTACTAAATTGGAGTCATGCAGATCTGCTCTCCAGTGTCTGATTAAAATGAGAGTAAAAATTGATAATGTTAAGTGTTTTTATCAATTTTTTTAGAAATGTAAAAATATTTGTGGAAAAATAAAAAGAAAAGATAAATAATTTAAATGAATTGTTCTCACATCAGAAATGAGCTGAACATTTTGAAAACTAGCTTAAAACATGTAGGGCTTATTGACTGTCATTCTGAATTGTTAAAATTGTTTAAAATTTATCAATTCTTCTTTGCTATATCTCTCTTGCCAATGCAAATGTTGAATAACTTTTCTCATTTATGCAGGTTCAATATCAAAGGATAGAAAAAAAGTTACTGAATTTGTCCGAGAATTTTTATTTCTGTAATTTAACTATCAGAGATATGTCTTTTAAACATTTTCATAGTTACTTTGAAAAAAAAATACATTGCTAAAACAAACAAAAAAGTAAAATTGACATCACAGAAACCACGGTGACAAGAATGTGTCACTCCCTCTGAGTGTGAAGCTGACTCTTCATCGCCATTACCCTTGTGAATACAAGTAATCTTTGAGGATCGTTCCTCTCCAACATTAGTGGGAGTTGGAGAAAGGAGTGGCAATCTGAGTGGTTTATCTAAAAATAATGTACAAGCGCTAGGAACCAATTTTCAACTGGGTCAACTGGAAGAGTGTTTGTGTCAGGAGAAGAATCATGAAGCTGGCATTTTTTTTTCATCTGGGCGTAGTTTCAAACGTGGTACACTGCATGTGATAGTAAACAAGCTCACTATACTACCACACTCCTCTGGTGGCAGGACAAAGTCGCTAACTGGAAAGAACAGCAATATCATAGTATTTTTTATGCTTAGTCTGCATGGACTCAGATGTCTGGGGCCCACTAGAGAATGACAGTCTGGGAACATATCTCTGGGTCGACCTCTACTTGATGGATGCATGTTTAGTCTGCATGGACTCGGATGTCTGGGGCCCACTAGAGAATGACAGTCTGGGAACATATCTCAGAGTCAACCTCTACGTGATGGATGCATATTTAGTCCCCCAAATTGGTATTCCAGTGTGGCAGTATCCCAAATGATATTTGTATGTATTTTAAACAGCATAAGAATGATGGACTTCTGTTTGTATTTCTAAACAAAGACATCTGCATGATACATCCATTTATACAGAATCATGGGACAAGAATGCCATGTATTGTGTTGCACGGATGTAAAGATCAGGAATGGTATAAAGACAAAGGGGAAAGTGATAGCAAATAGTTCAAGAGCTGCATGAAAAAGACAAGAGCTCTAAAAAGACACAATAGCTCATGTTGGAACAGGTAGGCCTGTGATTCCATGTACATACTGTGGAAGACTCTTTGTGACTTAGATTGGTCTTATTCTTCTTCTTCAGCGTTCATTCTCAAACTCCCGCTGGATTTCTCTTGTAACAGGACAATGGTCCTACAAGATTTCCAGTTGAATATAGTCCAGAGAATGGAAATGAGTTGTGTTGCCACTTTATTTGTGCAAATGGCCCAACACATCCGTCTTCAGCGGTAGATTGGTCTTATGAATCACATTAAATATTGCTATGAATTGCAGATTATATTTCTTATAGCATAACAATAATGATATTGTATGGAAAGGTTCCTACTATATAGTTTATGGTGTTTGTCAACTCCAGTTCACTGACTTAAATCATCTTATTATTTATGTTTCAGTTCATAAGCCTACCTGGCAACTTCCAGATGGATGATTCTGTATTTTAACCCTTCACACATCTAAGATTATTTATATTTACTCAATATTAGGTAGTAAGTGCAGTAAAACTGAAACCCAACAAATGAAATGTGGAAACAGGGTGAAGAAATTTGCTAATCCTTGGATACACACTTGATATATCTTTAAAAATCAGCATTTCAACCATAAAACCTTTATCATAAACAGATTCACAACATAGCAAATGATGAATAAGAATGGCGAGGTATACATTCACATGATAAAAATAAATGATCGTATAGTATACTCACTAGATATACCTTAGACTATATAAAGACATTCTGGAAGGGATATGTCATTTGATAAGGATACCTTTTATTTACTCAAGGTTTTGTCCATATTCTGTATGAACTTCACTAAAGGCATAAATAATCAACAATAATGTAGATATAATTAACAATAATGTAGATATAATTAACAATAATGTAGATATAATTAACAATAATGTAGATATAATTAACAATAATGTAGATATAATTAACAATAATGTAGATATAATCAACAATAGCATAGATATAATTGAGGAGGACACTTGTATATTTTCTCTAGAATACAACAAATCTGTATTAGTTGGCAGGCTTGCTAGGTACTAGGGCCTATCTATACATCAATCAATCAAGCATGTGACAACCAGGGTCTGGATTTCTAGTTCAGGGTGCAAAGAATATGGCCACTGTCTTTTGTCCATGCATGTCGTAGGAGATGACTAAGGAAAGTTAAGGGATGAACTGAGGACATGTTAATTGAAAAATTATCCTTGTCACTGCATGACTTTCCTCGATGTCTTACTTTTGTCTTCTGTCAAATGGTGCCCATGGATGACAGAGAGATGCAGGCCAGCAAACATTTCACCGTTGTCTTTTTTGTGGCAGACTCCTAGGTGACAGGGATTGCTAGGTGTGCCATCACTGCAGATGGGTCAACAGATCTGACGGAAGATTGATGAATTAGTTAGCCCAGACATATATGCTGCACTTCTAGCAGAACGTTATGATTTTGGGATACTGGAACACCTCCCTAAACATGCATCCATCAACCCCTGACATACCTTGTGATAGCAAATCTTGTGTGTTTGAGTGTTGCTTTGGTTACTCAACTGAGGAAGACATATGCTTTTTTTCAGAAAGGTTATGGTTTGTTAAGAGCCAACTGTTCACAGCTAAAGTGATTACTCCATCCTCATCAAGTCTCTGAGAAAATTTAATTCTTTTTATCCTGCCCTTATGTTTCTGCTCCTGATCTTTCCACATGATACCAATATCACTCTCATCGCTGAAGTCAGATATGTCAGGTCAGTCGTGCTAATAAAACGGTGATACACCACATTTCCATTCACTAGACTACATCCTGCTGGAAATCTAGTATGACAATTGTCCTGATATAAGAGAGGTCCAATGGGAATTTATTTTTCTTTGTGTTCGTTCTCAAACCCGTTAAAATTATCAAGAATTTATCTAGAGAATAGAATGCATTGTGTTATTGTTTACAGCTTTACTGTGCCTTTTGGCCTAACACATCTAACTTCAGCATGGCTTCTGGATCTCTTTTGCCCTGTATGCTGATGGGACAGTTAACTCCAAGTATAACAAATTTTTTTTTAACATGAAAATAACTAAATTGATAATAAAAATGATACACTTCTGCCTTAAACTGATAACAAAAATGATACACTTTTACCTTAAACTGATAACAAAAATGATACACTTCTGCCTTAAACTGATAACAAAAATGATACACTTCTGCCATAAACTGATAACAAAAATGATACACTTCTGCCATAAACTGATAACAAAAATGATACACTTCTGCCTTAAACTGATAACAAAAATGATACACTTCTGCCTTAAACTGATAACAAAAATGATACACTTCCGCCTTAAACTGATAACAAAAATGATACACTTCTGCCTTAAACTGATAACAAAAATGATACACTTCCGCCTTAAACTGATAACAAAAATGATACACTTCTGCCTTAAACTGATAACAAAAATGATATAACTTCTGCCTTAAACTGATAGCAAAAATGATACACTTCTGCCTTAAACTGATAACAAAAATAATACACTTCTGCCTTAAACTGTAAAAAAAAATGATATAACTTTTGCTTTAAACTTATCACATAAATGATACACTTCTGTCTTAAAATTCACATTAAAGCTAACAATGTCATAATTTGATTTCGGAAGAATATGAAACTCCATTACGTCTGAAGAATTCAGCCTTGACATGTCCAACACGTACATGCTTCCTGTCTGGATGGTCAACATGACGATTTAGCCAATGACCATACACAGATGAAGACAGTGCTGGGACATCTTTCTGTGTTTCCTATAAGAACACAAAATGGTTTTTTTTATATCTTGCATTGGTTACATATCATATTTAGCTCAAGTCTACAAATCGCACTTTGTTCTTCATCAACAAGTCACAGAAAAATTGGTTACAGTTATTTTATATTAGTTATTTATATCAGGGAACACTCATAGGTGCGGAGTCAAATTTAGATTGTTTCAAGTGGCTTTTTCAAGTTGCTGTTTCAAGTGGCTGTTTCAAGTGACTGTTTTAAGTGGCTGTTTTAAGCGAGTACTTCTTAAAGAAAATTTCATCTCGAAGAATGGAATGCTATGAACTGTGATGTACAGCTTACTGATATCTGCACCTTTTGTTATGATTTTCATCATCTATTGTCATCGTCTTCTTCTGCGTTCATTCTCCGACTGTATCTCCCTTGTAGCAGGACAATGATTGTAGGCCTACTAGATTTCCAGCAGGATGTAGTCCAGAGAATTGAAACATGTTGTGTCACAGTTTTATTTGTGCTAATGGCCAGACACACCCATCTTTGTGGCATCATTTAGTGTGATCTCTTTATCAAAGGTTCCCGCATGCAGTTGCATCTATTGGTCTCATCAATGGATCATTAGACAAACCACCCATGTAACAGAAATCTTAGTAGATGACATGCTGTTATATTGAGGTTATCTTCTTATAGAAGCTTCATGGCACGTCATCTATACAATTATGTTTCTCATGCTTTTATTTTGTTATTGCAATGTGTTTTTAATATATCTATGTACCCTCTGTGGTTGGGAGAGAGTCAGAGATGTACTGCACAGTACTGGGGAGGAGGAAACTGACAGTACTGTTTTTCCTATGGCTGAGACCCATCATAGAGGCACGATGACTCAGGACATGATAATCCTTTTGACTTGAACATTTGGTTGCATGCCTAGAGCAATAGAAAAGTTTGGCATAACCAGTAGTCAATTGGTGGCGGGGAATGAGCACAGTGAACCCTATTTTGGTTGGCAGTGACTCAGAGCAGTGCATAGGTTGAAACCTACTGTCCTAGTGGTGTGATAGACATTCTCTGACTCTGGCCCAGGGTAGGCCGAAAATCCACAGACTCCCAAGCAACATAATGCCCTTTTAATGGCATTGGGTCAAAGCGCATGAGCCCATGGACGACTGGATCAACAACAAACCAACCAGCCAACCAACCTTTATCAAAGATTCGCTGCAATGGATCACCAACATCCTCTGTCTCTTGACTTGGTGGTACACTTTGATAGACTGTATCCTGTACACTTCATTATATTTCCTTCTCATTTGTATCTTTTCCTACCTCATTCTCAGCTCTACCTTCAAGTAAGGTCTTCAACAAGGTATTTGAATATGTCAAAAATATTTTATTTTATTTTTTAAATTTCCTTTAATTGTTCTTTTTCATACACAGTGTCACCCATGTGTTGTCGGGGCCCGAAAGGGGAGCAAAGAATAGCAACACTGTTTACCTTCCATGCATGTCGTACGAGGCGACTAAGGAGGTTATGGGATGGAGTTGGCTGTCCCATCCCATATAGGGTCAGTGACCCACAGACATGCTGAAGTCGGATGTATCAGGCTGAAGGGCGCAGATATCACAGTAATGCTGTAAACTATGACGCAACGCATTCCGTTCTCCTGACTAAATCCTGCTGATCTGCAGGAGTTTGAGAATGAACGCAGAAGAAGAAGAAGATACACAGTGTTGCCAGAACCTCTTTGTTTGTTTTCTTCTCTTTCCATGAAGTTCTCCATATTCTTCTATATATATATATATCCTCAACTCAGGCACTAATTTTGTCTGCTATCTGTTTGTTCGCCCATATGTTTCTGTGTCAAAAAGGGGAGCAAAGAATAGCAACATTGTTTACTTTTAATGCATGCCGTAAGAGACATAGGGTGATGTTGACTGTTCCATCCCATACAGGGTTCAAAGTCACACTGAAGTCGGATGTGTCAGGCCACATGGCACAGATGTTGCTGTTAAGCTGTAAACCGTGACAACACATCCTGTTTAAAAATGTGGTGGTGTTGGTGTCTACTTACACTGTGCCAATAAATTCATTTGAAATGAAATGCTACAGAAAGATTCTTCTTCGGCGTTCTTCAGTCAGATATCAGGTTACAGCACCAATAGCTTCAATGAAATGTGTGATTCGCTTCAGGTCATCCATGGAACCCCTCAAGTCTGGAAGCAGTGCCGCCTCAGCAGGCCATATTTTCTCCCTCTCTTCTTGGTAGAGTTGACAGGCATGAAGAATGTGTTCTGCAGTCTCTGGGCTCAGTCCACAGTTGCACAGGTCTGTCTCACCAATCTTCAGCTTTCGGAACATGTGACTTCTCAGTCTGTTGTGACCAGTTCGTAGTCTGAAGATGATGGTTTGTTCCTTGCGTGACATTTGGTGGTAGGGGTCATTTGGTTCTGCAGGTGGGTGCATCTGCTTCCACATTTTCTTATATTCTGCTTTTAACATGGTACAGAAAGATTCTATGACTAACATGGATAGAGGAAAAGGAGAATATTGAAATTGCTGAAACTAAAGGAATAGTGGTGTCTAAATACCATCATAAGAAGGAAGATACAGTATTTTTATCACTTGAAGTGACATGATGGTATCGAAAGGCTGATTCTGAAGGGCAGAGTGTCAGGCGATAGAAGAAGAGGAAGACCAAGAAGACAATGGACTAATGACATCGAAGAATGTATGCACATGTCTCTGGTCAATGCAGGCCTGCTTGCCTGGGACAGAGAAGCGCTCAGAGTATCCCTAATGAAGACAACATTCTGGAAAGAATATGTCACTTGATATATATATATAACACAATGTAACAAACATTCTTTCTGTAAGGATGAAGAAAATATGTAGCATTCACTAAAACAATGGGATTAATACTGGTATATGTATACCTCGATGTATAAAACGATGGGATTAATACTGGTACATGTATACCTCGATGTATAAAACGATGGGATTAATACTGGTACATGTATACCTCAATGTATAAAACGATGGGATTAATACTGGTACATGTATACCTCGATGTATAAAACGATGGGATTAATACTGGTACATGTATACCTCGATGTATAAAAGGATGGGATTAATACTGGTACATGTATATCTCGATGTATAAAATGATGGGATTAATACTGGTACATGTATACCTCGATGTATAAAACGATGGGATTAATACTGGTACATGTATACCTCGATGTATAAAACAATGGGATTAATACTGGTACATGTATACCTCGATGTATAAAACGATGGGATTAATAATGGTACATGTATACCTCAATATGAACAGTCAGTCCTCTTGATTTGGCATGTTCTCTGTCATCTCTGTGGATTTTGTTGTTATAATCATCAGCTATTGTAAATTGTCTGTCGTATCTGGACACTCCATGATAATCCTTGCAGGAAACAAGTTATTAAAAGTTATGAGGATGTTATTTTTGTTTAATATGTTTTACCAAATCTTGCTTGAGATAAGACAAATTATATTATTTTATTCCTGGTATATTCTCCTGGGTCACGTTTTAAGACTAGATTCTTCTTCTTCTTCAGCTTTCATTCTCAAATCCCGCTGGATATCTCTTGTAGCAGGACAATGGTCCTACTAGATTTCCAGCAGGATGTAGTCCGGAGAATGGAAATGTGTTGTGTCACTGTTTTATTTTCGCCAATGGCCCAACACATCTGTCTTCAGCAGCTTAAGACTAAATGAAAACAGAATAAACCAAAAAGCCCTTTATGTGGACACCTGAGGGTAAAAGAAAATGAGGAAGGCCTAAAGGAACCTTAAAAAATGGGAAATAATAGGCTGCATGACCATACAAGAACTAAAACTGCAGGCAGATAGCCGCAACACATGAGGAATCAAAACCTCTACCCTATGTGATGCCTGTGGCATGAAAGGAACAAACTAACTAATATCCACACCCGGAAGATCTGAAAGTCTCATCGAAGGCCCACTAGACCAACTACCATCAAACAGGAAACTGCTTGTAGATAACATGCCCATTTAGCAAGGCTGCCCTTTTATGGAAGCTGTACAACACTTTCTCCATACAATTATGTTTTTGTCCACTTTGTGTACAGTGGTTGATCTGGACAGCCAAGTTGTCATGTCTCATAGTTCTGGACAGCCAAGTTGTCATGTCTCATAGTTCTGGACAGCCAAGTTGTCATGTCTCATAATTCTGGACAGCAAAGTTGTCATGTCTCATAGTGCTGGACAGTCAAGTTGTCATGTCTCATAATTCTGGACAGCAAAGTTGTCATGTCTCATAGTTCTGGACAGTAAAGTTGTTATGTCTCATAGTTCTGGACAGTCAAGTTTGTCTCATAGTGGTGACTGTGAGCTTTAGTGTCTATCCAAGGCCAGATGTGTCACCTTGGTTGCGTTGAACCCATATTTGTTCAGTGTTGTCTTGATGTTATCTATCCATCTTGTTCTAGGTCTTCCTCTGGCCTTCTATCTGAATCTTCTTATATTATATGTTCTTATTAGTAGTTGGGTATGGTTCATTCTCATAAGGTGTCCAAACCATTTTATTTGTTGTTTCTCTATTATGTGCATAGTTTTATACCGCTTCTTCTCCTGATTTCATCATTTCTCATATTGTTTAGTTTGGTCACTCTTGTGGCTTTTCCCCGGCATTTCATCTCACATGTTGTAATTTTTCTCTGCTGGGCTGCTGTGAGCGCCCATGTCTAGCATTGATAGCACAGTGTTGGCATAAAAATAGGTTTATCATCTGTCTCTTGACTTCTACCTTGATCTTTTGTTTGGGCAGTGATGGTGATAGCTGGCATGTCACTATATAATGCATTCTGGTATCTTGTCTCGATCTCTCTAACATTCAGTTGTCTGTGAATATATTTCCCAGGAATTTAAGTTCAGATTATATATCCTGACATGACGCCCATTCAGTTAACAGCACTTCCACTGCGATAGACCTGGCAAGTTGGCAGTATACATTGCTAAATAATTAAAGGACTGGGAGCGGCATGAGGACTAGAACCTATCGTAGCCTTACTTAAAGTTTAAGTTAAACTAACAAAATATTAAAGTAAGTAAAGTTTAGTAAAGTCATAGCACAGTCAACAACCTACTTTTCTCGCAGAGTTGAAGTATGTTCTCTCTTTAGGGATGTCTCTTATTTTCGCTGGAATGTGAGAAAAAGCAGAAAGCTCACATGGTCTTCCGCGTAAGACAAACACGTCTGTATCTGTTACAACAGTAAGTTCTCTAGGCATTTCCGCCATATTGCCGTATCTTTGTATACAATGTTCACACTTCCGTTGCTAGGCAAAGACTTCGTCCTGCTTTTAGCAGAAAATGACAATTCAAATTCCTTTTGCGGTCCCTTGAAAAACAAAAAAATATATCTAAATATAAATTTTTTTTAAAGAAAAAGGAATTCCGACGTTTCCATAAAAACATTTTAAAAAGTGAACTAAGAAGTTAATTACATAGTATTAATTAATCCATTAATTAAAAGGAGAATATGAATGGCTAAAAGTACCTTTAATGACATGAGGAAAATATTAACATCTAAACAAATTACAAACAAGTTAAAAATGAGAATTATAAAATGCTACATCTATTCTATATTAATGTATGGCTCAGAAACATGGACACTAAATAAACAATTAGAAGATAGAATTGATGCCTTTGAGATGTGGGTATATAGAAGAATAGAGAGAATATCACAGAAAGAGAAGAAAACAAATAAAGAGGTGCTAAAGACACTTAATATGAAGAAAGAACTACTCAGAGAAATAAAGATCAGGCAAATAAAATATTTTTGACACATTAAAAGACATGACACCTTATTGAAGACCTTACTTGAGGGTAAAGTCAAAGGGAAGTGAGCAAAAGGTATGCAGATATACAAGTGGGAGAGTAACATCACACGATGGACTGGTTACAGTCTAGAAGAGTGCACCATCAAGACAAGAGACAGTGAATGTTGGAGATCCGTTGCAGCCAACCTTTGTTGCGGAGACGGCACTTGACGATGATGAATTAATCCATAAACTAAATTAGACATTAGTACCACATCTAATAAATCCCAATGGAAACCTACAACAATGGCTATATTTCATTGTATTAGCTACAATCAATTTTCATAGCCCTACCAAAGAAACCTGATGCAGTAGATTGCGAGGACCACAGAACAATCAGCCTTATGAGTCAGATGACCAAGATTCTACTGTGCATAATTCATTCATTCATTGGTACCATGCCTTCCGGTGTAGGCGATCATGTCTCTCCACAGTCCTCTGTTTGTTATACATTTAAATATAGTTTCTGATGATTCTGCATCATGCCAGGCTTTCAAGCCATCCAACATTTTCTCACATTGTCTTCCTCTGTCTCTTTTACCCTCGATCTTTCTAGTTGTTACGATGTTCTCTATCCCACATCTTCTCATGACATGACCCAGAAACTGATTGTCGCCTTCTATTACAGTTAATAAGTTATCTATTTGAGTTGACTAATTGTAGAATTATAGCATTACTCTTTTTAGCTGTCTTGAAAATGTCCACTAAAAACTGTCTCGAGAAAATGTCCACTAAAAACTTTGAAAAAATGCAGATTTATAAATGAAGGATAACTCCCTCAGTGGATTTAACATCACGTTCGACAGGCTTGTCTCCTTTTGAATGTCTGCTCGTCCGTGTGTTTCTGTACCGCGGATATCGACAGAGTACTACAAGACTTCTAACAAGATTAATGAGGCATTCATTCGTTACTTTTCTTGATTATTTCCATGTTTTCAGTTGGCCAATATTTATATACTTGGAATCGCATGCCAAAGTTATTAGCCAAGGCTATTCAAAATATATAAATAATAATTTTTTACTAGATGCGTTTCCATTCCTGCGTCATGGAGACGTGGCTTTATGAAATGTAAGTCATCTATTTTGTTTATTATTGTGGTGTTTACTGTTGTTTGTCTCTTGAAAAAGGTTCCATTTGAGCTGATACGTGGAGAATTGTCCTGTTTAGTTTTATTGTATGTTTTTTATATATACTTTTTAATATATTTTTATTCATAGGCAAGGTAAGTGTTTTAGTAACATGTTTAATTCATTTTGCTTTACTATAAATAGTAAGCAAAGGAAACCGTGACAATACTAAAATAAAACGTGCCGAATGAAAGCCTGTTTAAGTTTAACAGTCAGGTCTTCTATATATCTGCCAACAGTCACGGCTGTACCGTGATCTTCGGCATATATGAAAGCTGTTGACAGAATTAATTAGGCCTTGAATCGTTACGTTGTTTTTTTTATTATTATCATGATTTCTGTTGGTTACTTTCTATATACTTGGAGTCGACATTGCTATTTTTTGCATGCGATTGCATGTATATACGAGGGGGAGTCAATAAGTAAGTCACAAATTGATGTTGGATGGCAGGAAAATGCAGTAGGTGGTTTCTAAAGCTGTTTATAGTTGATATCATCATAGAACTTTATGTTTATGTTCGCTAGATGGCGCTAGCTGTACCTTGCGCATGCGCAGCACAAAAAACAAAATGGCTACTGTACTTACAGAGTGTACAATCAATGAACAACGTGCTGTTGTGCGTTTTTTATGGGCAAAAGGACTGCCTGCAAAAGACATTCATAAAGAAATGCTTCCTGTTTATGCTGACAATTGTTTGTCCCGTAAAGCGGTGCACAGCTGGGTAAAAAAATTTTCTCAAGGACGCTCTAAAATTGTTGACGAAATCCAATCTGGTCGTGCTGTTGAAATTGCAACAGACGCATCTGTGCAGCGGGTTGAGGAGATGATTCGAGGTGACAGACGAGTAACGATAGACGCTGTAGCAGCTGCAATAGGGTGCTCACATGGTTCAGCATACAGCATCATGCATGACCGATTGAAATTTAAGAAAGTGTGTTCAAGGTGGGTGCCCAGACAATTGACGGACGAACACAAAATGAACCGATTAGGCTTGTCATTGGAGCATCTCTGTCAATACGCACATGAAGGAGAAGACATGATGAACAGGATTATTACTGGGGACGAATCATGGGTGCATCACTACCAGCCTGAATCAAAGCGTGCTTCAATGCAATGGAAACATCCTTCTTCGCCTTGTGTCCAAAAATTCAAGGTTACACCATCAGCAGGGAAGGTTATGCTGACAGTGTTCTGGGATTGTCAAGGAGTGCTTTTAACCAATTTCAAAAAGAAAGGTGACAATGTGAATTCTGAATCATACTGTGAAGTTCTATCAGTGCTTCGGGATGCAATTCGAAGAAAACGTCCAGGGCTGCTGACTAGAGGAGTGCTACTCCTTCATGACAATGCTAAACCACATACGGCTCGATTAACTCAGGAGAAAATAAAAAATCTTGGTTGGAAAATTCTGGAACATCCTCCTTACAGCCCCGATTTAGCCCCTAGTGATTTTCACCTTTTTGGTCCACTAAAAACCCACCTTGGCGGGAAGCATTTCGCGACTGATGCAGAAGTTGAATGTGAAGTGAAAATGTGGCTTAAAAAGCAGAGCACGCAGTTCTACGCAGCAGGTTTGGGAGGACTCATAAAACGATGGGATAAATGCATCAATGTTGGTGGAAATTATGTTGAGAAGTAAAGGGATAATGTATGTGTAAAAATAAACAGTTTTCAGGTTTTTATCGTCTTCAGTTTTTTTCTAAAGAGCCATTTGTGACTTACTTATTGACTCCCCCTCGTAAATAATTGTCTATTGTCTTTCCCCAGGTGGTTTGTGATCCACTCTTGCGGTTAAGCGTAGGGGTGATTGGAGCTCAAGCTTGCGTTCTAGAGCTAGATGTGTGGCCTCGGCTGTGCTATGACCGTGTCACTCTTGCGGCTTTTCTCAGGCATTTCATCTCACATGTTGTAAGTTTTCTCTGCTGGGCTGCTATGTCCCTGAAGTTTTATATCCATCTTTTCCGTGGTCTTCCTCTGGCTTTATACCCTGATCTCATTTGGTTATATGCTTGTACGGGCAACTTTTCATGATGCATTCTCATAATGTGACCAAACCACTTGATATGTTCTCTCTCTCTATGTAATATCTTTCAAGATATTATATCTATTCTTTCCCTGATATATTCATTTCGCAATCTATCAAGCCTGGTGACCCCGGCAGCTTTCCTCAAGCACTTCATCTCACATGTCACTATCTTTCTGTAATGTGAAGATGAGAGAGACCAGGTTTGGCACTGGTAACACGGTGTTGGTAGGAAAATACTGTATATATTTGTCTCTTAAAATCCATCTCGATCTTGGGGTGAAGAAGTAGTGGTGACAGTTGGTATGTTACTGCATTTGCCTTTTGACATCTCATCTCTATTTCTCTATCGATGCTTCCATTTTCAGTAAAAATACTACCGAGATATTTGAACTCTGTTACTTGTTTTACTCCTATAGAAATAATGACAAATGGAAATAATTTAAAAAAGTAACGAATGGAGGCCTAATTAATTCGGTGCATATATATTTATTTATTTCAGACGATCAAGCTCCAGAAATGTATGAAAAGAAAACTAAGAAAATAAATGTTAAATACAATCTTTAGGATAGGCCTATATTAACAGGCATGACACATTGTTGAATACATTACTTGAGGGTATAGTTGAGGGGAGGCGAGTAAGGGATAGGCAGTGATGAAAGTGGAAGGGAAAGATCACGAAGGAATGTGACTTCACTAGTTAGAGTCCTCTCTACAGAATTAATTAAGACTTTCGTTACGTTTTTGATTATTGTAGTAATTTTCGTTAGTCACTATTTAATGTAGGCCATATTTATATACTTAGAGTCGCATGCTAAATATAGCCACGGCCGACCAACGGAAAACACGTAAATGATCAAAAATAGGTCATGTTTACATTTCTGTGCACGGTCTCCTATACTGTCGGAAGTCAGGATGGCTATGGTTACAGACTATCAAAGTTCCCTATTGAAGCAGAAGATAGAGGATGTTCAATGTCCGTTGCTGCCAGTGGTCACTGCGGAGACGGTCGTGATGGTAAATAAAGCTAGGGATTGTAGTCAAGCAACGAAATTTTATCATTTTCTGTCTTTGAAAAGAAGGTCATCGTTGGGTTAGCGGTCACTAAGAGGTCACAGATAGCGTGTCTTCACTTCCGTCTGCTTGATGACTCCACACTAGTTCCATTTCCGGTGTGACTTGTAATAAGTATCCACATTCTTAGGAATGGGCTGGATATGGGGTGAGGGTTGGCAGGTGTTACACAGTCATCATCTGAATCTTTCGTCACGTATACAGTTATGTGTTGCCATCGGGGTTTTCCCTCAAAAGTAAAAGGAAAAAAATAACTTTTGGTGGATGACATTGATGAGTTCACAGGACTGTGTAATTGACAAAACAGATCACAAAATCACACGCCACGCAGAAACCAACAAATATGAATGGAAAATGGACAGAATAATTGACTATGTTGTAAAAGTGCTATTCGTGCTTGGGCATACAGTTGCGACCTGGTGTTGACGGGTCGGAGATGTGGGAGAAGTAATTATGCCATATTTGAGGCAAGAAACGACTAATGATAGTTAGGTGTAGGTTTGGCTACTCCAACCAGTAGACAAAGTGATTCGGTATACTTTATCAGTAGGGGGATTGTATTGGACCAAGATATAGCCCTCTGAGGGTATAATTGTCTGATCCCCAAGATGTGCCAGTTTCAATATCTGTAATCGTTTCAATGTTTTATTTTTGACACTTTCTACAAGCTTCGTAATGGTAAGCTCTCGGTCAAACGTTAATCCGAGATGTGATGGGTGTTCTTCTCCTGGCAATTTATGTGTATATAATCATAGACTGATATCTTTCTTTGGCTACTTTATGACTCCAGGTAAAGATGGTATAGAGAGTCTTCGCACAGTTTACGTTTTCATATTTTACAGTACTTGTGCAGTCTTCTTACTCCTCCATTTAGTCTTTGGGTTGCACTGTCAACATTCTCTGCCATATTGTTAGGTTTATCAGCATAGAGGGCTTTTTCAGCTGTGATATACTTGGCCAGGTCATTAAGTAAGTGAGAAAGAAGTTCCAGCTTAAAGCATAACCATGTGTAAGCCTTCCTCTAGAACTTATTTAGACGAGATTGCATGATATATCTTTGTCTGAATCAGGAAAATGCTTCTCCCTCCAGGGCCAGATAAATGGAACACATTATATGGAACAAAACAACAGCTCACAAACACATGCATATATCACACAATGGCATTGGGCCAAAGGGCATGAGCCCATGGACCGCTAGATCAGCAACCAACCAATCATCTTTGTCTGAATTGTCGATCAACGAGGAAGTATTTTATCCAGTTGTATAGCTTTTCACTAATTCCCACACCAATCATCTTTATCAAGAGACCTTTCTCCATACTCTATCATAAGCCTGTTGTACGTCAAAGAAAATGACTGCAGTATGTTTGTTTTCCTATAATCCATCATGGATTTTCTTTGTCAACCTAAATAGTTGGTCTTCTATGCAACTACCTTTCTGAAGCCAGACTGTTCGTTGCAGAGGATGTTTGAGTTCCCAATGATCCAGTAAAGTCGTACGTTAACTATTCTTTCTGCCAATTTCCCAAGACATGATGTTAGTGATATGGGGCGGTAGCTTTTGGGTTCATCTGGAAGTTTATTACTTTTCAGGATGGGAAAGATGTGAGCATTTCTCCACTGTTTAGGCAGTTTTACATTTCTCCAAGTCATATTTATTAGTTTAAGGACTACTTATTTCCCTAATGTGCCCATGTGTGTTAAAATTTCATTATGAATTTTGTTTGGTCTAGGAGATTTCCTAGGTTTTAGTTTCTTCAGCGCGTGTTGGAGTTCCTGCATATTGAAATCATCTTCAAATAGTTTTTTGTTTTCAAATAGAGCTAGTAGTTGTGACATTTTCTTGTTGTTTCAGTAGGTAGAGACGCTTCTTGTCAGCCTCGGATAAGCTTCCCTACTAGGTTTATACTAGCAAAATTGTGGATGGAAGTAAATAAAGAGAAAAAAAATCGTTGACGAATCTTGCAATACAGCTATAGAGATAATGATTTGCTTGGGCTACCTGCAAATAAGACAGAGGAAATTATACTAGAACTTATAGAACTGTACTCAAAGCCACAATATATAATTACTCGTATGTACACTTATGGCTCAATAGTAAGAGAAACAGATGCGGATATGACGTTATCGCGTACCACAATGACAAGAGGGTGAGGGGAAAATCTGGTGTTTATCCCAGCACAACATCGAGCATGAGAATGGAAACAGAGGCAGAAACAGCAGCTCCGACTTGGCTGACGACGTAACCATCAACACCGATTCTATCAGACTCCTAAAGTATGCTGCACAAGATAGAGGCAGAAGTAGGGCAACGAAAGAGCCGACACTTTGGAGGGAAAATCTATAGTGAATGGTAAAGTGATGAGAGGAGACCGTACACAATTAATTACAGCAGTCATAGATACACAACAAAATGATGAAGATGATGTCATAGATACACTACAAAATGATGAATATATGATGTCATAGATACACTACAAAATGATGAAGATGATGATGTCATAGATACACTACAAAA
This sequence comes from Meghimatium bilineatum, assembly GCA_034231615.1. Taxonomy (NCBI): domain Eukaryota; kingdom Metazoa; phylum Mollusca; class Gastropoda; order Stylommatophora; family Philomycidae; genus Meghimatium; species Meghimatium bilineatum. The sequence continues at coordinate 46,330,316 of CM067308.1, forward strand.
TGATGAAGATGATGATGTCATAGATACACTACAAAATGATGAAGATGATGATGTCATAGATATACTACAAAATGATGAAGATGTTGAAAAAAGACAACGTACATGTTCAGAGAGTGATAGAAATGGGAGGGACCAGGGGAGAGGGAAGAAAGTGCGTCCAACTGGAAAGTCCAGAAAAACCAACAACTGACTGGGAAACTGAGCTTATATACTTTTAGATGACTGGATGAATGGAAAGTAGAGCGTCTTCTTCTCTTCTGCTTTCGTTCTCCAACTCCTGCAGATTAGCAGGATGTAGTCCGTAGAACGGAATGCGCTGTGTCATAGTTTACATCATTGCTGCGATATCTGCGCCTTTCGGCCTGACACATCCGACTTCAGCATGGCTTTGGGTCACTGACCTTATATGGTATGGGATAGCGGACCTCATCCCATAACCTCCTTAATCGCCTTTTACGACATGCGTGGAAGGTAAACAGTGTTGCTATTCTTTGCTCCCCTCTCAACAACACATAGGTGAAGTCTTAGATATGACTTATTAATGGGAGGGGGGATCCTTACCTTAAAAACAGGTCGTTCCCGATTTTTCGAGTGTCAGATCGAGATATTTTGATAACAGTTTTGTCCAAAATTCGCTATAGTTTTTTTTCTGTGGCTTTTTACCCACCTGTTGGTCGCTCCTAGTGCTAAAAGTAATATTCAGATTTGCAAGGGGGTGGGTTTTTGATCACCTAACCCCCCCCCCCCCCCCCCCAATCTACGGGCTTGAGAATGTCCCTTGTATAGAAATGCTGGTTCGTATTCACGAATCAAGAAATCCTTTCTACAATCAATCAAGAATAAATAAATTATTGAGTGATATTCAATCAATCAAGTACCATGCCGAATGGCGTAGTCGATAACATCTCAGTACTCGAATTACATTATATTAAGTGATATTACATCTTGTTTTTTTACAGATGTACTGTAAAAGTTGAGTCATCAAACAAACAAAATTGTTTTTAAAATTTATATTGCTCGAATGTAATCACCGGCCGTAACAGTCTGTTCAACAATTGTTCCTTCCACGACACGTATAGTATGGTTCCTTGACATATAAGACAGCAGCAGGGTTGCCAGATTAAAATGAACATTTAAATGAAACAGAGCTAGAAAAAAAGTCAGAAGCGAACAAGCAAATTACTGACATGTTGCGAGCTTTCACTCTTTCTCCTTGTGCCAGGGGGTGGTAGGTGCATGTCTTCTTCAGCTGTTTTGTGTCTGTATAAAGGGTGTTAGTAAAGGAGGGGTTTGGAGGTAACAGTGGTTTTGTAGGTCTTGCAGCGATGGTCATTCAAAAAGATGGTGGTTTACTGTTTCCTCCTCTTGTCTGCTGCAGTAGTTGCAATATGGTGTTTGGTCTGCGGTAATTCTTTGTAGCTGTTATTTAAGTTGTACATGTGTTGTTCGTAGCCTTAATATTGTGGTTTGATCTTTACAGTGTAGTCTATTTATGCTTCGTGTGGATTTGGTTGGGCCATGTCTGCATATAGCACTCTTCCATTGAGTCAGTGGCCCAGCAGTCCATCCATTGTTGTTTACATTTATTGCGGGATAATGTGTTAAGCTGTTCAAAGGATTGCGGAAATTTCTTGTCGGGGCATACTTGCTCTTTTTTTGTCAGGTTATCAGCGTTTTCTTTTCCGCTGATACGCGTATGGCCTGGTATACACCGTAGTGTAATATTGATGCCATAGGATGTAAGTATGTTTGTTATTGAAGTAGGGTCTATGTAGCTTATTGTTTTCTCTAATGTTGAATTCCAGTTTTCAAGGGCATATAGAGCAGACAAGAAGGCTATGAATATTACTAGTTGTGTTTTTTTTACGTGTTGCATCGTTTTTGTATTTGTTGGTTATGTAGGAGAGTGTTTCTGATATTGCTTCCACCTCTGCATGATAGTTACTGCAGAACTCTTCACCAGGAGCAGATAACTCTATTGATATTTTACTAGGGAGGAATAAAAGATAGCCATATCCCGCATTGATGGTGGCTTTGAAGGCTGACCCACATGTATATGCTTGGATCCAGTCCTTGGGGTAGGAGTCAATAGTCTCTAGTGCAATGGACTTAAAGGTGTTTTGGTTTGTTGTCTTGGTTGCTGACTTGTCAATTAGTGTAGTGTTTATTTGGGGCAGTATGAGGGATGCATTTGGTGGGATATTTGATACTCTTTGAGATTCCTCTCTATCTTCTGGAAGGCAATGTTTCATGTTTAGTTCTTCTTACTTTTTTGTTAGGATGGTTTTGTGGGAGTCATTTGTTTTTTTCAGCAGCCTCTATAGTTGCCTTTTCTATTTTAATATCTAGTAGCACTATGTTTGAATTGATTTCACATGTCACTGCTTTTCATCTGTGCAAATTTTGAATTCTTCCCAATCTGCTGTTTATAGTTCCAGCGAGGTGTTTTTCGTGTTGGTTGGTTTCTTGTTTGTGAGATGTGGAGGAGTATTGGGCGATGGTCACTTTCCACGTCACTAAGGACCCTCAGAGTACAGTAATTTTGGAGGTCTGCGTATATGATGGCAAGGTCAGATCTAAATATTGATCCATTGGCTCTGTGGAGAGTGTGGGTGTGATTGAGGAATCTTGTAATATTATGAAGTTACTGGTTTTGCATAGTTCCTCTATGTTGTTTCCCATGGTATTTCTGTCCATGTATCCTGTGGCAGGAATGTCCAACATAATCATTGGTTCTGGGTCCCTTTAACCCTCTATGAGATGGAACAGCCAATTCCATCCTAACAATTCTTATTCGCCTTTGTCTAACAATTTTTATTCGCCTTCGTCTACATGCATGACAAATACAGTATCGCTATTATTTTCCTCCCGTTCGTGTAACATGGACACTAAACAAACAATTAGAAGACAGATTTGATGCTTTTGATATGTGGGTATATATATAGAATATTAGGTTGAACATCATGGAAAGAGAAGAAAACAAAGAGGTTAATATGAAGAAAGAATTATTAAAATAAATAAAAAGTAAATAAAATATTTTGAACACTTTAAAGACATGCCACCCTGTTGAAGATCGTGCTTGATGGTAAAGTCGAAGGGAGGCAAACAAGTGGTAGGAGAGATACAAGTGGGAGTGTAACATCACAAAGCGGACAGGTTACAGTCTAGCAGAGTGTACCACAAAAACAAGAGACAGGGGATGTTGGAGGTATGTTGCAGCCAACCTTCGCTGCTGAGACGGCACTTGATGACGATGAACTCTTTATTTTAAAAAAAAACAGTAGTGTGTCTACATGAATATTTTTATTTGTCCTTATTTAACACAGTGAGATGTGCCAGGTCCAACAACACACATATCGCAGCTAAGATGTAAGCCATGGGACTATGTATTATATTCTCTGGACTACATCTTGCTGATCTGCAGGAGTTTGAAAACTAACACAGAAGAAGAAATAGTAAGTCATAATGTAATTATGTAGAACCAATTTTTTTAAAGACGAGAAAAAGCCACACAAAAAAAGACCTAATTAAATATCTGAGGCTAATTAAGTGTTTGAAAAGTCAAATTTCTGGAATTTTACTTAAAATAAGTCAGTATGGCAACTCTGATTACAGCCACCTGTTTTGATATTTTTACTAATATAGATTTCGCAATAAATCCACAAATGGTCAACCCCAGAGGCACCAAAAGAAAAGTGAAAATCGATATTTTAACACGCCGTAGGGTATTACGTATAAGGTTGGTGTATGGAAGGGAAGCGGTCTAGAAAGTCTATGGTTTTTTTTAAATATTTTACTTTGCCAGTTCGTCCTGTAAATGCGACCATGTTCAAGTCTACCAGTACTGACCTAGTTTCGTGACCTATATTCCGGCTGCAGAGGCACAAGTTAGATTTTTGATGCCCGTTCCTCTCTTTGTTATATTCCCACCCTTATTCAGCCTCGGAGATTTCGGCTACCACTGACGCCCAAATTTAGGTCGACATTGTTGTCTCCAGATGAAGTTGTTTCCAGCCTGCTGATTGGTCACGGATATCTTGGTACAAGGATGTAGAATGTTTCCAGCCTGCTGATTGGTCACGGATATCTTGGTACAAGGATGTAGAATGTTTCCAGCCTGCTGATTGGTCACGGATATCTTGGTACAAGGATGTAGAATGAACGTGTTAGGATCACAATTTTGGTTGTAAACACAAACCTTGTTGGGAATTTTATGACCGTATTATCATTGTATCACTGTGTGTCATGTGACGTATTCTTTCCAGAACGTAGTCGTCCTTATGGATTTTCTGAAATCCCCGCGGTCTCTGACAAGTTGTTCTGCCTCATCTAGCGACATCTGCCGTTCGCTCTCTCATAACCACCACTAAAGTTCGTGTGATTTCCGCCGGGAAGCATGAAGTACGTTGGGATGTTAGTTCCACAGCAGAACTGTAGTATTTGCACATTGGAAGGTCCCAGGACATCCGGTTTCGTCAAGCCTTTAATTCGGGTAGTGGGCCTCCCTAGTCTGTGGCAGCCTTCCTATCTGTCGCCAGACGGCGAAATGTGTATCGACTCTACGCCGTGACGGTTTACTAGTCACTGTCCCCTTGGACTTTTCAGGCCAAAACATGTCCTTGGGTTGCAGTATCCGTGGAGACGGTAGTAAGGGATTAAGGGACGTCTTGGTCGATCCTCGCTTCTACTGTCTTCTATCGTCCCTTCTAAAACAACACCCTTTTCATGCCACCGTGTCTCTTCACATAGGCGAACAAAAATGTCCTTCTTAATATGGTGTTTCTTCTTCAGCGTTCATTCTCAATCTCCCGCTGGATATCTCTTGTAACAGGACAATGGTCCTACTATATTTCCAGCAGGATGTAGTCCAGAGAATGGAAATGCAGTGTGTCGCCGTTTTATTTGCGCCAATGTCCCGACACATCCGTCTTCGGCGGGAATATGGTGTTTAAAAGCCAGCCTTTTTGGACGTTGATTTTGCTTAGCACTTCTTGGTTCGCCTGTTATCGCTGTGCTGATGAAAATTGTCTCAAAAGACAATATAACCAAATATGACGTGTTATTCAAGTCCCCATTTCCAGTGTCTTGTTACTTTCCCAACACTGAAACTTTATCTATATGGCTATATACAGACTGTCGCCGTATAGACCTTCCAACGGAATTAATTAGGATGCCATTCGTGACGTTTTCTATTATTGTTGGGATTCCGGTTGGTGACTTTATTTACTTGGAGTCGACATGGTTATTTTTGGCATGTGATTACAAGTATGTAAATAGTGACAATAGAAAGCCAAAAATAAAAGGTCAGAAATGGGGGTCCTAATTAATATTCTGTTAGAAGGAAAACGGCCATGATACATACAGTACTGTAAAAAAAATGCCGTAAATGTTTGTTTAAATATAGCTGATACCGTCCGTCTGTTACATAGAAAACCTTTGCACAGAATTAATTAGGACTTCATTTGTACGCTTTTGACTATTTCCATGTTTCCGTTGGTCAATAATTACATATTTGTAGTCACCTTAGCTATTTTTGGTAAGCGAAAAGTTTATAAATAGTGGCAAACAGAAATCACGACAATAATTTTTTTAAAGTTAAAAAATGAAGGACTAATTAAGTCTCTGTAGAGGTCTTCAAAAGCAGGCGGTCGTGGTATCATAGACAGACACATCCCGTATCATATCCTTGTATCTAGAGTGTCATGGATTGGTTCAGATTTGTAGGATTTTCCCCAACATACATTACGTCACATACCACTACCGCCCCAATCCTTAGCCATCTTAGATCAATTGTTGATCGATGCTTTAGGTAGCGTAGATAATCTTTGTTCGTTCTCAAACTACTGGTTTCACCCATGTGCTCCCAGGCCCCAGAGCGGAGCAAAGAATAGCAACACTATGTACTTTCCATGCATGTCGCAAGAGGCCACTAAGGAAGTTATGGGATGGGGTCCGCTATCCCATCCCATATAGGGTCAGTGACCCAAAGCCATGCTGAAGTCGGATGTATCAGGCCGAAAGGCACATATATCGCAGCAGTGCTGTAAACCGTGACACGGTGCATTCCGTGCTCCGGACTACATCCTGCTAGTCTGCAGGAGTTTGAGAACGGACGCAGAAGAAGAAACTACTGGTTGTATGCAGGATATAGTCCTGATAACGGAATGTGTTGTACATATTATTTACATCCTTCAACATTCTGATATGTGCTGCGATATATGCTGTGTCGAATAAGATATATAGACTTACGTTTTATCTAAAAAAAAATATAGGTAGATTTCGTGGCAAAGTCCTTCTTTTGGATAAGACAATTGATAACATTTTTGTAAGAAATCGTTCAAGGATAATTTTTACCCGCCTCTTGGCTACGTTCCTAGCAATGTAATTCTGTTATAACTTGGTCCTCGCCCACAAAATGTATATGTAATAAAATTAGCTATATACAGTACTAAAAGTACAGAATAAATAGTTTGTTGGGATTTTGAAAAGTGTTGTTATATAGGGAAATTTGTTATAAAAGAATGTGATATAGAGAAATTTCACTAAGTTATGTTCTAATTTACTAGGGGGGGGGGAAATGGGGGTGGAGATTTATACCCTATATCTACATGCGACTCTGTAATCACCATAAAGTCTTGCCGACAATAGGCCTATGTTGATTAACATATTGTAATAATATATTTATGCTAATGTAATTTTAATATAAATTTATTCAAGGTTAGTTATGTAAAATAAAACATCTACTAACACAAAGCCTAAGCCTAACCCTAAAAAATTAAGTTAAATTAATAATTAAATATAAATTGGCAAACATTGCCAAGGGTAATAATCGTCTTCTTCTTCTTTTTCAGCGTTCGCTCTCAAATAACCACAACGAATATTTCGTGTGATTTCCGCCGGGAGCGTGAAGTACGTTGTGCTGCAAGTTCCACAGTAGAACTGTGATTATTTGCACCCCGGTTGGCCACTTGTGATCAGGACTTCCGAGGTCCAGCACATCCGTTTTCGTCATTCCTTTATTTCGGGTTTGGTCCGTAGTCCGTGACAGCCTGTGTATCTGTCGCCGGGCACGCTGGTGTGTAGTGCCTCTTCGCCAAGACGCTTGTCGAGCGCGTCTATCTGGTACGAGGTGTTCCACCGTCTATGAACCCATCTCGTGCAATTAGACGTACTCTGCCTGTGTCCATCAGGTACTGAACCGTTTCTCATCCGCGAGCCTGGTTCCGTATGAGGAAGAACTCGTCTGATGAGTTAGACCCTGGCTCGTTCACCCTCCTACCCGAGGCGTCGTTCACAGACATCGTGAACCCCTAGTCCACGCGTTTGAGAGCAAGGCGTTCTCGAGATGAGCAATCTTGTCCCAATAGCGCCTGAGCCCATCAGGTACTTAACCCGTTCTCTCTGCAAGTTTGTTTCCGGTATAGGAAAGCTTGACACTAGAGTTGGGCCAGGGCTAATATCGTTGTCCCTTTTCAACCTGAGCCCATCAGGTACTGAACCCTTTCTCTTCGCTAGCTTATTTCTGGTTTAGGAAGGCTCGACGTTAGAGTTGGGTTAGGTCTTCTTGCTATGAACTTTTTCCTTTCTATTTGCAGTTCACGATGCCCTCTGGCGCTGTTCTGCCAGTCATTGTGTCATTGTACTCAGTATGACATCTATTAGTGTCTCGACATGCCATCAATCTCGACGTACCTTTTACATTGGCCGCCCCTCCAATGTTCAGTGACACTGTATGTCGACAGTGTCGCTGTATGTGGTGATGCAAATGGTGTCGGAGATGTTGTCCGTCTCTTATGCAGTCAAATATCTTTCCATCTGCTACCTTCACATTCGCGGACACGATCCCCAAATGATTTGGCCAGATTCAGCTCGAGCTGCTGTATTTCTGTTTCCAGGGTGCACCGCGTGGAGGTACATTTGGGATCTTGGTTATCTGCTAACCCTGGATCCGCCTAGAGCAATGTGTTCCCTTTGCACCCCGGGAATAATCTAATAATAATATCAGGGGACACGGGTTCCAAACAAGAACCAAACAACCATTTACAGCATATTAAATACTAAATAAGCTAAATTTTATGGAGTTAAAAAACAAACTTGATAGGCCTACTCCCAATGTTAATATATTATTGAGAATATATTCGATATCAGTCATATTCATAGAGATGGTGCAAACCAAGAATATAATGTATCGGTCTCCGGATCAGTTGGAAAGCAATAGCAACCTATACAAAGATAATATATATATTGCAAGAACAAATACTATTCAAGAACTGCACAGAATAGCTGTGAACAGACATAATTGGAGATATCTCACCGCTGCCCTATGCGCTAACTTCAGCGAGAAAGAAAAATGAATGAATGAATCAATACATTGCGTAACTGAAGACGAAAACAGAATAATTTGCTTTTATTTTATTTAAATGTATACCAGTGTGACTCTAACCACCAAATTTGTGTCAATTAATTAGAAAGCACACTACCGATTGATCTATAGAAACAGGCCCGTAGATAAAGGGGGTTGGAGGTTCAAACCCTTCCTCCTTAGCAAATCTGAACATGATCTAAAATAGTAGCTGCTTGACCAAAATGTCGGTTAAAAACTAAACTTCTTCGTTGGTGTTTTTTTACAAAATGATTCATCTGATCACGAGTACAATCTTCATTTGCTCTTCTCTAACATCAATATTTTTTGTTTGTAATATTTATTGTCTGTTGCTTGTTTACATCCTGATGAAGACTTCTTAGTCGAAACGTCGTCCGTCACTGTGTCTTGTTGTTAAGTTGCTTTATCGAATTATTTTGGTAACACTAATACATATTTATGTTAATTCTATTTGTCACGTGTTACACTAGCCTTGTGGAGCGCATGGCCGTGTGGTTAGAATGCCGTTCTCGGATACTTGGGACCGAATTTTATCTTTCGGAGGTACAATCAAAATCCTTCCTGTACATGTCGTGGCGTCTGCTATGTCAAAGCAGCCATTACTTCCACAGCCCATAGAAAGCATTCCAGCACTCCTTCACAGGAAAACATGCAGTAACGAAAGTTTTTACCATAAATCCCATTTCCAATTTCGGGTTGTTGCAGTGAACCTTTTATCTTTTACAGACACAGAAAGAAGGATTCAGGCTTTTAAAAACAAGTGCTACAGACGTTTGTTAAGAATTAGTTAATAGAACACAAGACAAATATATCTGTCCAGCAGCACACAAATAAACTTGTAAGTTATCAAGAAGCACTTTGTCAGTGGTGAAACTTGTTTGGTTTGAACATATAACGAGACACAACTCACTTAAATTTTTTATTTTTTGCAAGGAACAGTCGAGGGTAGAAGGAGAAGAGACCGAGAAGAAAATCCCGGTTTGATAACATCAAGGAATGGTTTGGACATGATTTTTCTACACTCCCCCGAATGACGTGACTGATGATTGAGATATTTGGAGGGTGTTTTGTGCTGTTGTCTCAAGCGTGGCATCCCTACAACCCTGACGAGGTCATCATATCTTCTTCAGCATTCATTCTCAAACTCCCGCCGGATCTCTCTTGTGGCAGGACAATGGTCCTACTAGATTTTCAGCAGGATGTAGTCCATAGAACGAAAATGCGTTTTGTCGCCGTTTTATTTGCGCCAATAGCCCGACACATCTGTCTTTGGGGTGATAATCATAAAAATTGTTATATGAATGCGGGAAAAAATTGACTTCACAATATCGTGAACTATCGTCTAAAAAATGCAAATGGCTTCTTTTATTCATTACATACAATATAATATATTGAATTAAAAACAAAATGAATACATTTAAAACGTTTAACGGCGTTAAGTGGGCAGTGCCCTAAGTAGTAACTGCAAAATTTGATCCCAATTGGCAAACGGTGGAACCTATACGGGTCAGATAACCTGACAGACAAACCAGGTCTTTTCACCATCATCATCAGGTGCCATCTCCACAAAGAAGGTTGGCTGCAACAGACTTCCAACATCTTCTGTCTCTTGTTTTGGTGGTGCACTCTGCTAGACTGTAACCTGTCCATCTTGTGATATTACTGTCCCACTTGTATCTTTGCCTACGTCTTGCTCGCTTCCCTTTGACTCTACCCTCAAGTAAGGTCTTCAGTAAGGTCTTTTAATGTGTGAGAAATATTTTATTTGTCTGATCTTTATTTCACTTTGAAATTCTTCATGTTAAGTATTTTTAGAACCTCTTTTTTTCCTTCTCTTTCCGTGTTGTTCTCCCTATTCTTCTACATACCCGCAAAAGGCATGGACAGACAACATCAAGGAATGAACAGGTCAAGATATTTCCACACTCATCCGCATCGCTGAGGATAGAATTCGCTGGAGGACTGTGTGCTGAAGCATTCAATGTGGTACCCCTACAACCCTGAAGGGTTACGGGTTTATTTATTGATTGACATACCCACATCTCAAAGGCATCAATACTGTCTTCTAATTGTTTATGCAATGTCCATGTTTCTGGGCCATACATTAATATAGAATAGATATAGCATTTTATAATTCTCATTTTTAACTTTGTAATTTGTTTAGATGTTACTATTTTCCACATGTCATTGAATGTACTTTTAGCCATTCCTATTCTCCTTTAATATATATATATATATATATATATAAAGATATGTCTTTTCTGTTTCTGATACATAAACGGATATCGGACAAAATGGAGAGTGCTGTAGTATCAAAAATAAGGTTCAGAAGACATTAATTACTGTCATATTTATTTTTATTTCATGAATAATAGTAACGACTAGTACATTATCCGTAGTGATTAGGCCTATCACAGATCAGATATAGATAATTATTAGCAGTCGTATGCAGTAATCCCCTAATCTACAACCACTTTTATATACTTGCTAAAATGTAATTCACATTTCTGGAATGTTAGCAAAGAAGTGGAAAAGGGCAACCGTCAGCTAGACGTGTGTGTTTGTACTTGTGTACGTTATCGAAGTGCAGACGCTACCATGACTGACCTACTGACCTGTCTTAACACGCGGCTAAATTTTCACCCTTTTCTTCCGCACCCAGTTTTAGGATACGTTTACGACTGGTATTGAGACGTGCATTTCCCAAGTTTGACTTTTAACTTCCTGTCCAGCCATCTTCAAATGTTTTAAAATATAGCTTAATCTGCTACTTTCAAAATCTTGAATTCTTCTTTTACGATAATTTTCAAACTCCTGCAGATTAGTAGGCTGTAATCTGGAGAACTTAATGCGTTGTGTCGTAGTTTACGGCTTATCTGAGCATCTCGGCCTGCCACTTCCGACTTTAGCATGGTTTCTGTGTCATTCACCCTACATGGGATATGCTAGTCATACACAATGACATCATTAGTCACATTGTGTGACATGTCCATGCAAAGTAAACAGTGTTCCTATTCTTTGTTCTTCATTAGGGCGACTCTCAATTTCGTCTAGTTCAATGGTCATCTCTTCGGTGAAATTTCGTGTTGGTATGGGCACTAAGATGTGGGCCGTCTTGACCGTATCCATGGCCGTCTCCTTTAAAGACTTTTCACTGCATTAATTAGGACCCCATTTGTTACGTTTTTGATTATTTTTTTGGCTTTAGGTTGGTCACCATGTACATACTTGAAATCGCATGCCAAAAATAGCAAACCCAAGTATATAAATAGTGACCAACCGATACCAGCAAAGGGCCTCGTCCTGTTAATTGGCAATTCTAGATATCAGGTCTTACTAAAAACGGTCAGTGATGACCGGTCTCTGGTAAAGATATATTAAAAATTGGACAGGATTGAGATTCTCCGCACTCAAAGAATTGATAACAGAGAGGTTGGTTGGTTGATCCAGCAATCCATGGGCTAATGCCATTTGACCCAATGCCATTGTGTGATATATGCATGTGTTTGTGAGCTGTTGTTTTGTTCCATGTAATGTGTTCCATTTATCTGGCCCTTGAGGGAGAAACATTTTCCTGATGTCCTCCAGCGTTGGGTATTCAAAAAGGTGTTGGTCAACAGTTTCATAAGGATGAGTGCACAGCCGGTACCCTGGAGTGTGTTGTGGTTGTATTCTATTCAGGTGATTGTTAAGCTGTACATGTTGTATGCGCAGTCGGAAGACGATACTCATGGTCTTTTCTTCCCAGGAGGTTGATGTTGTCTTTAGGATTTGGGCTGGGCATATATTTATAGATTTCCCTTCCAGTGTTTGCCATCTATTCATCCAATTTTCTTTGTTCACAGATTTCAACATAATTTTAACTGTGTGCAATGCTTGTTTCTGTATAAGGCTGTTCTTGTTGTGCTCCCATCTTTGCTAGTCTGTCTGCCTTGTCATTGCCAGCTATGTTTGAGTGGCCGGGAATCCATCGCATAACAATGCTGACTTCATAAGATGTAAGCAGGTGGTTGGCATGGTGATATATTTCAACTAGCTCAGGTTTAAAATGTCCATCACATTCCAGTGCTTGAAGAGCGGACAGAGTCTGTAAAAATAACATTTTGGACTTTTGATGGGAAGGCATAAAATATGGTCTTCATGTGGTACACGGCAACTTCTAGTGCTGTTATTTCAGCTTCATAGTTAAAACATATCTCCCCACAAGCATCAAACACCTCATCAGATGTTTTGTCTGGATATTCTATAAATCAACCATAACCTGCTTTGATGATGGCTTTGAAGGCAGATCCATCAGTATAGACATGAATCCATTGTTCTGGGTAGGTGTCTATTGTTTTCTGTGTTGCTTTCATAAGACTTACTGGGTAGGAACTTTTCGTTGCATTATCTCTTAACTGTGTTTTGATTTCCGGAAATTTAAAGCCTGCGTGTGGTGGTAAACATTTGTCTACACTTTGCCGTTCTTGTCTCTTGTCTGGGAGGTGATAGCTGTCTTTTATTTGATTGACATGACTCAGGACTGACTTTTGTTTTATTCTGTGGTTTGGTTGCCAGTTTTCTATTTGTTTATTTGGGTGGTATTTGTTCATTTTTTTTACTTCTTTCATAAGCCTCCATTGCAGCCATATCTCTCCGCATCTCAAGGGGGTCTACATTTGTATATATTTCACATGCAGCCGGTGGTCTACATCTCAGTGCTACACTAATAAGACGTAGGGCATTGTTCTGCACTCTGTTTAGAGATTCTACATTTGTCTTGGAACATGTCGTCAGGAGTGCACTGTTGTATTCGATAACTGAGAGACACGGGGAAATTTTTGTGTTGATGTTTCCAGACCCTTACGACCTTGAAGGTTTATGGGTTTGATATTAATGATAGAAGACATGTGTACAGAAAATGTAAACATGTGTACAGAAAGTGTAAACATGTGTACAGAAAATGTAAACATGTGTCTTTTGACGATAAACTGACATGGAAGCAGCACATAAACAAAGCAACAACAAAAGCCAGGAGGAAGTTAGCTATCCTGAGAAAACTAAGTGGAACCACATGGGGAGCCAGTGGGAATATACTCAGTAAAGTTTACCAGCAAGGCATAAGACCACACCTGGAATATGGTTCAGCTGCGTGGTGTCCTGCATCAAACACCACATTGCAAGATCTAGATAAAGTACAAAACCAGGCACTTAGAATAATGTTGGGAGCAATGAAATCAACACCCATAGCAGAGATGCAGAAAATGGGAAGAATGCAAACACTTGGCGAACGCAGAGACACAAAAGTACTAATTCAGGCAGAAAAGTTTCAGTGTATGCCAAGTCATCCAATGAAGGAAAGATTCCAAAATCTAGCAATGGGACGACTGAAAAGAAGCAGCTTTATCCATCAAGCTAAACGACTCCGTAGACAACTTACAGACCTACCTGAAGTTGACAGCCCCTTAAGGCATGTACCAGAACAAACCCCGTGGAGTGAAAGACATGGAATGCCAATATATATTCAGACCCATGTGAAAGGAATACTAAGCGTGGACGAACAGAACAGTGTGCAGCGAAGGACAGTCACTCTCAGTTTCCTGGATGAGGAATATCCACAAGATATATGGGTCAGAGTATACACAGATGGGTCAGCACAGAATGCCGTGAGGAATGGAGGTGCAGGTGTATATATAGAATATCCACACAAGCCTAGAGATACAATCAGAACACCGACAGGAAAATTCTGCAATAATTATGATGCAGAAATCCAGGCAATTAGTGTGGCAGCTAAAAAATTGCTGAACTCCAACTCTGACCTACAGCCTGTGGTATTCCTGACAGATACAAGGTCAGTGCTTCAAGCTCTCCAGTCTGAAAAACTAACAGACTTGAAAAAACTACTTAGCGAATTGTCTTACCAGTATAGGGTAACCATGCAGTGGATACCCTCTCACTGTGGAATACCAGGAAATGAAAAAGCAGACCAACTGGCTAAGGAAGGTGCTGCCGAAGACCAACCAGATATACCAATCACCTACCATCAGAAAAAACAGATGATCAAGTCAATAAGAAAGCCACAAACACCAACACAAGATGACTATCATATTATGAACAGACCAGAACAAGTTATAATTCTACGTCTCAGAACAGGACACAGCCGACTCCGCAGTCACATGTATACAAAGTTCAAGATTGGCAACACAGCCATGTGTACATGTGGACAGGCAGCACAGAGTGCCAAACATATACTTCAAGAGTGTTCTGAGCATGAAACGCTGAGGCAGACATATTGGCCAGAGGAAACAACACTGGAATCAAAACTCTATGGGACACTGTATGAACTACAAAAGACAGTGAGTTTTATTAAGGAGACAGAATTACAGATATAGACATGTTTCAAGTGAACGAAAGAAGAAGAAGAAGAAGTAAACATGTGTACAGAAAATGTAAACATGACTAAAAAGGTGGATTTTGATTATTTCCGTGAATTTCGTTGGCCGTCCTTGCCTATTTTTTGACAAGTGACTCCAAGTATATAAAAAGTGACCAAATAAAACTTAAGATAATAATAAAAAATTTAACGACTCAAGTTCGAATTACTTCTATACAAAGGTCTTATAGTATTGTCAAAGGTCACGGCCTATCTAAGCTTGATCTATGAGACAGAGATGTGTACTATCCTCCCTATTGTTCATAACATACATAGATCACATCTGCAAAGTAGCAAAGACAACGGAAGAAAACATTCTGAAGGATAATTTAAATGAATTGTGCCCGTGTGTTGTCGAGGCCCGAAAAGGGGAGCAAAGAATAAGGCACTGTTTACCTTCCACGCGTGTCGTAAAAGGCGACTAAGGAGGTTATGGGATGGAGTTGGCTGTCCCATCCCATATAGGGTCAGTGACCCAAAGCCATGCTGAAGTCGGATGAGTCTGGCCGAAAAGGCGCAGATATCGCAGCAATGCTGTAAACCATGATATAACGCATTCCGTTCTCCGGACGACATCCTGCTAATCTGCACGAGTTTGAGAATGAACGCCGAAGAAGAATAAAAAGTAGTGAAAATAGGAAGAAAAAAAAGAAACATTTACAAATAGGGGCCTATATATATATATACTGGAAACAACAGACTTAAACAAGTGATAGAATTCACATATCTAGTAAGCAGAAAGGGTTCCGTACCCGATGGGCTCAGGCACAAAAGGGACAACGAAATAGCACTGGCCCAACTCTACTGTCAGCTTTTCCTGCACCGGAAATACACTTGAAGAGAGAAAGGGTTCAGTACCTGATGGGCTCAGGCGCTATTGGGACAAGGACGCTCAGCTCAAGAACGCCTTGCTCTCAAACGCGTGGTGTGAGACTCGAACTTGGACAAGGGGTACACGATGTCGGTGAACGACACCTCGGCTAAGAGGGCGAAAGAGCCAGGGTCCAACTCCTCTGTTGAGTTCTTCCCCTTAAGGAACCAGGCTCACGGATGAGAAACGGTTCAGTACCCAATGGGCACAGGCACAGCACGTCCAATTACACGAGGCAAGTTCATAGACAGTGGAACACCTCGTGCGAGTCAGACGAGAGCAAAATCGTCTGGGCGAAGAGTCGCCACTACGCGTGCCTGGAGACAGATATAGAGGCTGTCACAGGCTAAGGGTAGCCCACCCGAATTGTCAAGGCATGCCGAAATCGGATGTGCTAGGCCTACAAGGCACATAACGGTGGCACAACGTAATCACGCTCCCGGCGGAAATCGCACGGATATCCGTGATGGTTACAATGGAGCGAACGCAAAACAAACAAACAAACAATTATTACACCAACGGTAAACATGAACAACGACAGTACATAAACAAACGTAAATTTGTGACAGCTGAAATGGCATGCTTACACAGAATCCTATGAATATCGATAAAAGACAGAACTAAGAACGAGGACATTAAACAAACAAAAAAAAACCACCCCAATCTTAGAATATATTAAGAGACAACAGATCAAATGGTTTGCACTCATAAATAGACTACCATCAGAAAGCTTACCACAGCTATGCAACACAGATACAGTGAAGGCAGACTTAGAGGCCTACCACGAAAACAAATGAGGCGACGAATTCCACAATATACTCAGCACACACGAGGACCTTCTCCAGAAAACAATTCTACCTCTGATGCTGAAAGGCAACAAAGGTTTTAGCGAATATATAGTAATATTAAAAGACATGGTACCTTGTTGAACACCTTATTTGAGAGTAGTCAAGGGAAGGCGAAAAGGGTAGACAGATGCAACTGGGAGCGAAAAATGGACCGCTTAGTCTATCAGAGTGCACCACCAAGGCAGTAGACAGATGACAGAGGTTCGCTGCACCCAACCTTAGTTGCGGAGACGGTACTTATTATGAGCCTTTAAAAATAGTCAAATTTGAAAAACAAATCAAATTTTATCCACAAATAACTAGTATGGTAGCCCTGGTTAGTGAGCCGAAGTATGTTTTCTCAGATAATTAAAATGGAAGGCATAGCGTACGCAGAAATAAGCACAGTTCACACGCTTTTCATTGAAATCCGCAAGTGGCCAAACGGCATACGTTGTTTAGTGCACGCGGTAAGGTGTGTTGTAAAAATTCCTACGTGTTATTTAGTAGGAGAGTTAGGTCTGACCCTCCCACAAGGCGTCTGCGTATTCGGTGTACACATTTCCAGCCACGCAGTGAGTGACGCTTTAAATTATCAAACAGTAATAACTCATTTGTGTAGGCGTATTTTTGGGGGGTAAAAGTGTGGTCTTTGAGGTGTTGTCCCAAATATTCTTATCATACGTCTTACCGTGGTCTATGTGGCACGAGAGATAAAGCTCCGGTGACGGGAAACAACTGGAAATGGGGAAGGGGGTAACACAAGCTATGTGGTATAGTACAAATTAGTGGAATGTGCGTCACTAAAGGCCGTTCAATTTAGCTTCATTCAGATCCCAGGGCCCAAATGTTTCTTCGATCTTCTGTCTTGTTCATCATTAATTGCCGTCTCCGCAATGAATGTTGGCTGCAACAGACCTCTAATACCCACTATCTCTTGATGTTACTCTGCCACTTCTATCCTTGTCTACCTCTTGCTCGCCTCCCCTCGACTTTACCATTAAGTAAGTTCTTCAACAAGGTGTCATGTCTTTTAATATATCCAAAATATTTTATTTGTTTGAAATTTATTTTCTTTAATAATTTGTTCTTGCTATATCACGTTTCACCAGCATTGCCCAACTTTAAAATGATGTTTCACAGCAAATATATAACTCATAATTGACATTGTGTGTGTGTGAATTTGAAATGTTATAGACCCTATGAATTATTTTGTTTGTTTTTTTCCCCCATTAAAATGCAGCTACTGGTTTCAGTGTTTGTTTATATGGGATATAGATAAACGTCTACTTGTGAGCATATACCTCACACACACAATTTGGGTGCTTACGGTAAATTATAAGACGCCATTTCCACATTAATATACAATTAGCAATTTAAAAAGAGTGAAATTGCACGATTCTGTACTCTTGAATACAACACATACGGTGTTTAAGGTCGTATCTTGGTGTCACGCTCAAATTCTCCGTCAGAAGTATTTCAACATGTACTGTGTAGTTAGTAGGAAAAATGGGTCTGCCAATAAAATTTGTGACATTAGAGCAGATCACAAATAAGACATATAAGTATTTCTGCGGGGTGCAAAGGGTTCCACATTTCTCTCAACGGACCCATGGTTAGCAGGTAACCACGATACTAAAAGTACTTTCTCGTTGCTCATCCTGGAAACAGAAAGACAGCACTCTTTCTGTCGTTCTGACCAATACGGTTAGGCCCGTGGATATGGAGGCTGTAGATGAAATGAGAATTGCTTGCAAAGCGACAAGCAATATCTCCGAGACCTCTACGTCAACACACCAGCAGCGATTTCGGCGCACAGTCATGTTCATTGCGTCTTGAACAGCAGAAAAAGCAGAAACATTGGAGGGGTGGAGAATATCAGTGTTCGACATGGTTATATCCCGATAGGATGTGATAATCCTATCGACACATTGAATCTGGAAAAGGAAATACGCGCTAGAGTGCAGCATAGTGCATGTAAATCAATATAGTGGCAACGAAGCTACAATTGTCCATCACGAGATCGACTGGCGGAAGTGCTGTTCATGTTCACAGAAGCCACATGTCCCACCACAATAGACCACTTTCAAATTATGAGTCATGAGACAGGTATTGGATACGCCAACTCGAACATGTACCCCTGGGTATGAAAGAAAGCTTTGAATACAGCTCCCCATTGTACACAGTACAAGCATTGAACAAATGCTGGGGAGCACTTTGTTCCAAATTCTGACCTAAGCAGTGTTGAGTCTCGGACTCTGGGCTACATAGGTTGGGGGGGGGGACAAGTCCTTATCATGGAGGAAATTGCTAACTTAGCCCAACTCGACCGTCACCGTTGCTCAACACAGCGCATACAGAGAGAATTTGGTTCAGTACACAAGGGCCCACTGCGAAGCTCCTTGTCCGAGATAGACATACTCTACCTACTTATTTGAGTAATCTACGCAATGGGGAAGAGTCAAAATACACAGGCCACGCCGGGCAATTGATTGGAAGGCGATCACAGACGTTATCTTCATCCCCGACGGCAGATTGCTGACATGGGATCTAGCTTTATCTCTGCCTATCAAACTTATAAAAGTGTACATTTAATTATAACGTTGAATACAATATGCACATGTATTTTTAATCATAACAAAAACGCAGTTTTAGTTTTAAAAAACAAAACAAAAAACGAGCACCATAGACATCAACCAAATCCGTCGGATGTAATGAAATTCTTCTTCTTCTTTTGCATTCATTCTCACATTCCTGCAGATTAGCAGGATGTAGTCCAAGGAACGGAATGCGCGGTGTCATGGTTTACAGAATTGCTGAGCTATCTGCGCCTTTCGGCCTGACACATCCGACTTCAGCATGACTTTGGGTCACTGACCCTATATGGGATGGGACAGCCAACTCCATCCCATAACCTCCATAGTCGCCTCTTACGACATGCATGAAAGGTAAACAGTATTGTTATTCTTTGCTCCCCTTTCGGGCCCCGACAACACACGGGCGGTAATGAAATACAATCGACAGATGTGGCATCACTGACTACAATACTGTAAATCTTTCAGCGGGGCCGGGTTTGTATGTGCGCGTACGGTAGGCTCGTACTCCTGTCGTTGCGACCGCAAGAATCGATACTGCTGAAATTAAAAAAGAAACATTTATATTTAATTTTGTTTACGTTATTTCGTTTCTTTCCTGTTGAAATTTTCAGGAAACTTTGCAGTAATCAGAGACAATTATACACATTCTTCTTCCTCTTCAGTGTTCATTCTCAAACTCCCGCTGGATGTCTCGTGCAACAGAACAATTGCCCTAGATTTCCAGCAGGATGTAGTCCAGAAAATGGAAATGTGTTGTGTCGTCGTTTTATTGAGCAAATGGCCCAACACATCCGTATTCGGCGGTATTATATAAATGAAATATTACAGAGGACTGACGAGATATTAGTTCAAACAATGATGAAAATAGCGCGAGTATTTGTGCGTACATGAGAATGTTAGCTTTCACTCTCTCTCTCTCTCTCTCTCTCTCTATGTGACGTGTCATATAACAGAACGTTGTCCTCACTGCCACACTGTAAGCCTCTCGGTTATGTGCAAGCAGGACTGCTTCTTCCAGTGTCATATTCAGAATGTCTTTGATATCCTGTGTCCATCGTAGTCTTGGTCTGCCTCTTGTTCTCTTACCTGGAACTTTCCCTCCATGATAAATATTTCTAAACCATTGTCTCTTTAAATATCCGAAATGTGTTAGTTTCCTTTTTTTTTTGGTGATAGTTTTGAATTCTTCCTCTATTTTTAGATCTTTGCGGACATCTTCCGTGGTTAGTCTTTCTGCCCATGATATTCTTAGGATCTTTCTGTAACATTGTATTTCGAATGTCAATACAACATTACAGATGTCATTACCCACGACTAACAACTATATTTTGTCACTGGAAAGATATAATTTCATAGTCGTAACTTTGTTTTTCGGTTCGCCCTTTGCCATATATATCTTATCTGTAATTTTTTCTGTTTGCCCTTTGCCATATATATCTTATCTGTAATTTTTTCTGTTTGCCCTTTGCCATATATATCTTATCTGTAATTTTTTCTGTTTGCCCTTTGCCATATATATCTTCTTCTTCTTCTTCTGTGTTCGTTCTCAAACTCCTGCAGATTAGCAGGATGTAGTCCGGAGAACGGAATGCGCTGGGTCATGGTTTACAGCATTACTGCGATATCTGCGCCTTTCGGCATAACACATCCGACTTCAGCATGGCTTTGGGCCACTGACCCTATATGGGATGGGACAGCCAACTCCATCCCATAACCTCCTTAGTCGCCTTTTACGACATGCGTGGAAGGTAAACAGTGTTGCTATACTTTGCTCCCCTTTCGGGCTCCGGCAACACACAGGCGCCATTTATATTTTATTTGTAATTTTTCCGGTTTGCCCTCTGCCATATATATCTTATCTGTAATTTTTTCGGTTTGCCCTTTGCCATATATATCTTATCTGTAATTTTTTCGGTTTGCCCTGTGCCATATATATCTTATCTGTAATTTTTCCGGTTTGCCCTTTGCCATATATATCTTATCTGTAATTTTTTCGGTTTGCCCTGTGCCATATATATCTTATCTGTAAATTAAAAAAAATGTAAGTGAGACGGAAGATGATTGTTAATAAGTATTGACCGTTCACGTTGTTGTTAAATAAAGCTTGATATTCTGCTAAATATAGACAGCACGAGCAGAACTTGCTACGGTTGACCTAAATTTCAAACGAGTAGTCATGATGTTCTAATTGAAAGACATTACATATAAATGGGGGGGGGGGGGCGGAAAAAAGACGGGGTTTGACAAAAGTCAACGGCAAGAAAATGTTTTTAAAACATAGTGACGTAAACAGTATCTTTATTGATTTAATTACAATTACACCAACTAATTAATTTGTTTGAAGCGCCCATTTGTTGTTCACTTTAAGAATAACGTGGGCCAGTGCTTCTGATTGGTTGTTTGACGCATAGTACATTAATCAATTAAGTGCCAAATAATATTGTTTTTAAATATATTTTAAACATGTTTAAATATTGTTTTTAAATGTTTTAAATAATATATTTTATTTACATGTCATCAGCTGTTTAAAAATCACATGTTGTCGCGGAGTAACGTGGGGATATGTATTTACCCACTTCATTCTTAGAGTGAACAGAGTATAACGATACTAAAAAGGGGAGCACAAAATATCGACACTTACCTTCCATGCATGCCGTAACATGCGACTAAGGAGGTTATGTAACTCTCCTATCCCATGGTTAGTGTCAAAGTGACTTAGAAACCATGTTGAAGTTTCATTGAAGCTATCAGGAAGTGCAGAAAAAAACGTAAATATAGAGTTTATTTACTTTTATGTACTTCCTGCATCTCATTTCCATATTTTCGTTTGTTTGTTGTGATAATTTTTCCATTCGTCGTCTTTTGATGTTTTGTGTGTATCTTGATAAAGACCTTTTGGTTGAAACGTTGAATATGATTTGTGTATTGTAATTTGTATATGTTTTCTTGTGTGCATATTATTACCCACTAGTTTTAGTTATAGTCTGTCGTGCCTGATTGAAGCGATTATATAAACCTGTGCATTACGTAAGTACAAGTGTTGTTACGTTTCAAGCAGTTACCTTGTATTGATTGTCGTAAAGAAATTATGTAGTCAGCTGTTTTCTACTTTTTCTGCTAAATTATACTTTTTTCTTGGTGTATGTGCCAGAGAATTGTACATATACCACGGACAGCTAAAAGATAAATTAAGAAGTGTTAAGATCAATAAACGTTGAAGCGGGCTGGCTCCGTAACAATATCATAACAAGAAATCTGAGTTTTTTTTGGTCATATAAAGAGACATAACAACGTGGAACGATTAATAGCTGAAGGTAGACTTTACGGCAACAGGACAAGACGCCCAAGACGATGATGGTGCAGTGATACATCAAATTGATTAAACATGTCTCTAACTGAGGCACGTCAACTCGCGGAGCGTTCAGAGAATCCTTAAGAAAGATCACGTTCTGGAAAGAATATGTCACATGATGATGATGTGCGAGAGGGGGATACACTGCGCCAACAATGTATGTCAATGTTCGACCTGATCCTCCTTTGCCAACAACTGTCAATAATTCAGGGAACCCCATGCTTAATTATGTTAAAACCCACCCCCTCCGCCTAAAAAAAACATTGTTAAATAGCGTTAAGTACGAAAACATACGGTTATTTCACATTTTTATAAAATTGCTTCAAATAAAAACAAGCTAATCGGTGTATATAAAATAATGTTGATGTCAACTTTGTTCACCTCCCCGTTAACTGTCAAGCTTGTGCGACCCCTTCTCTATTGTTTACTTTATTTATGGGCAGCCCAGAGCACGCTGGGAGGCATCAAATATGAATACGTATTTTGGGAGTGTTGTTTCGCTCTAAAAATATGTATAGTCGAATTTGGAACTGAACCTTGGACGCTGTTCGCCGAAGTAGAACTGAATCTTGGATCGCCGGCGCCCGAAAGGGGAGCAAAGAATAGCAACACTGTTTACCTTCCACGCAACTAAGGAGGCGACTAAGGAGGTTATGGGATGGAGTTGGCTGTCCCATCCCATATAGGGTCAGTGACCCAAAGCCATGCTGAAGTCGGATGTGTCAGGCCGAAAGGCGCAGATATCGCAGCAATGCTGTAAACCATGACACAACGCATTCCGTTCTCCGGACTACATCCTGCTAATCTGCAGGAGTTTGAGAACGAACGAAGAAGAATCTTGGATTACCCAAGTATCATGCCAATGCACAAACCACTAAGTTATCGCTGCTCCGTGAGAAAGTGAACTAGATCGATAAAGATGATGGACGTCATGAACGAACGAAGAATATATCGCTGTGTAGTGTTAAAGAGACGCGAGGCGGCATATATGTCTATGCTTCAACCATAGACTGAAGTTTGATGAAATGTTTTGTATGTTCACCTCGTGATGCTAGGCCCGAAAAGGGTGTTCGGAGTAACAACACTGAGTTGCCACGCATGTTGTAACAGGCGACTCACTCGTGTGCTATCTAGACCCGAAAAGGGATTAAAGAATAACACTTTATTTTCGATGCATGTCGTAAGAGTCGACTAATGATGCTATGGAATAAGGTGCCCTATCTCATATGGGTTCACTGTGACCCTGAAGCTAAGCTGAAATCAAATATGTCAGGCCTAAAGGCGCAGACTTCACAGCAACGCTGTAAACCAGGACACAACGTCGTTCACCGAACTACATCCTGCTAATCTGCAGGAGTTGGAGAACGAACGCAGGTCAGTAACCTAAAGGTCATATCGAGATCGAATGTGTCATACCGAAAGGCGCACATACCGCGACCAAGCTGTAAACCATGGCAGAACACATTTCATTCTACTTACTACATCCAGCTATAACTGGCAGTAGATGTGAATGTACGCTGGGGGGGATTCTGGTAACACACCAGAGATCTATAACGCGAAGCTAACGTTTTATTCATTCAGTTTTGTTGTTGTTGAGGTTACAAGTAAAAAAAAAAACCAACCCCAGGCTACCGTGAAGTCTTGTATAACGCCGGAAGAAGTAGTACATAGCAGGCACACGTTGACGTTTGGCCTGGCCGTGTTTTAAGAGACCCCATTCTAAAATGTGGCTGGGGTGAGGTCACGTGACAAGAAGCCTTCGCGACCTTTTCAACTTGGCCCGCTTTTCCTTTTCCCGCCATCACTGCTGTTTCGACAAAGATGTCGGTGGCTTCACAAAGGTAAACTGTGATACCTCTTATGTTTTCTCAATAACTTACACAATTGTTTGTTGTATCTAAGTATTTATGCTTCTTAAGCTAATATAAATAGTAAAATAAGTATATGATTAAATAATTTAGACATATCTAATTTTGAGTAATGAATGGTTTTAATTTAAGTTTACAGTGAGCAACATCGTGTGAAAGCGTGGGAGACAGGGACCACGGGCAAGTAGCAAGCCAACCGTTTTACGATAGTGTGTTTTTGTGCAGTCACATTTTGAATTTCTTTGGGAGAAAAATGCTTCCCTTGATATGAATATCTAATAACTGATTTATAAGTATCGTGAATCTAAATATGTCGGCATCTAGTTATAGCTGAGCAAAGATTATTGCCTATATTGATTATTATGAATAGATTTCAACGAATTTACTCTGGCAGTGAACCACTGGGAGATTAAACATCAACTTGGCCACAGGAATGAATGGGATACTATATTCCGTTGTGTGATAGGCCTATTAATTTGTTCTTGTTGAAAGTGTTGCTTTTAGTAGAATGTTACATTTAATATTAATGAAATGAACAGCAAAATAAACTAATGTGGAAGTCTTGAGATGCTAGAGTAAAAAGATAAATTATAGTATTAAATTAATTAGAAGCAGCCACCCTGCCGAAGATCGATGTGTCGGGCCATAGGCGCAAATAAAACGGCGACACAACGCATTTCCATTCTCTGGATTACATCCTGCTGGAAATCTAGTAGGACCATGGTCCTGCTACAAGGAGATCCAGCAGGAGTTTGAGAATGAATAAAGAAGCAGTCACTGAGACAGTCAAGACACGTGATAACAGCAAAACCTGGAACATTTTTTGAGGCCTAGGCTGGAAAGATCAAGGATGGAAAAGGCAGTAAGGTAAAAAAAATTATGGATGGGTTGTCACTCACTCACTTGGGGCCAGCTCCACTTTTGGAGTGTAACAATAGCATGCCAGTTTTGAAATTTTTTTTTATTTAAAAAAAAATTATGGATGGGTTGTCACTCACTGGCACAAAACAGATATTACCAACTGAACTTTAACATCACTAGAGAGTTGTGGAAACATGATAGCATGTACCACTCTGCATGAAACGTGATTAACCATTTGAGAAAGTGATAAAACCATTTTTGGTAAAAGTAAAGATTAGTTCTTCACTGTGCTATAAATAGCACACTTGTGTTGACAATTTTAACTATCCAACATCATGGATTTCCATGTAACACCAATGAAAATAATGACTGCCATGTCACATCCTGACAATCACTAAGTTCAACTCTAGACACAGATGAACTTATGCATAATCCGTTTGTTTTCCAATGTGCAAATTTTTTACAATTTCCTATTATTTGTGCTGAGCGATCAGTATTTCTGCCTGTTACACACAGGGCGAGGTGCACGTAAACAGAAATATTATTTCTAATCCTAACCGCACTCTAAGTACTTATCCTTCAGCTTGCCAAATCACACAACAGGTAATACCTCGAAACTAGAACAAAGGTCACAGTGAAAAACTATACTTTACTTGCGCCCCAGTTTTTAAACTATGTACTGAAGGCAAAAAACACAAATTATGTCATCTAATTTGCATATGGCATGGTGCTTATTTTTTTTTACACGTCCAACCTGTGACTCATTTCACAAAAACGCATCACTCATGAAATAAAGTATTTAATATAGAATTTAAGTTGTCTGAACAATACGATTTTAATTTGTACATATTCATGTTGCAAGTGGAAGCAGGGCAACTTGCCAGACAGCGCTGGGATTTCAGGAGATTCATAAGGGACTACTACGTTCTGGATGGAATAAGTCACATGACACTGTACACTGATATTTACCTTTATGTTTTGGGGGATCTGGGCCATGGACTCTATTCTATGTGCTATGCATCTTCATTTTCTTCCTATAGAATTTTCCTGTAGCTGCAAAAATACAGCAATCTTTCTCTTTATTGTTTGGGATGTCTGAAACTCTTGCAGATGCAGCAACCAATTAAAGCTACTGTAAAAAAAACTAAATATGTTATATGCCACAGTTAACTGTGGGCATATACTTAGGTCCAGTTATTTCCATGAGTGAATGGGGGATCACCTCCATCACGTTCAGTTTCAGTTCCATGTAACTAACTCTAAACCATAGGAAAATGTGATCGTTATTTACATGAGTGAATGGGGGATCACGTTCAGTTTCAGTTCCATGTAACTAACTCTAAACCATAGGAAAATGTGATCGTTATTTCTCCCCTAATTCTCTTCCATAGTTTGCAATCTTCACTGATATTTAGGTCACTATCAGTGTCATCTGGCACATAAATCTCGGCCACATCTGAATCACTAGACACCATCTTACTTTCAGTTTAAAACCACTTGCAATTTCTGAAAAGTACGCACTTACTTGAGAGTACACAAATATTAAAAGCAATGACCAAATACACGTTTAAACTATCCAGGTAGCTTCTATTGATATGCCAGAATAAGAGGATCTCCACAAAATGGCGGTGGCTTTTTATTATATCCTTAATACCTCCACAGCTAAGGCTTGATGTCTTTCTCATTTGATGTTAATAGCACCTTGTCTGCGTATCTAATTTCTAGAATCTGTAGACCTCCAATGTTTCTGGAGCTGAATTCCTGAATTATTCGTGGTGCACCCTGGAAACAGAAATACAGCTCCTCGTGCAGATTCTGGTCAAACCTTTTAGGGGTCATATCCGTGAATGGGGAGACAGTGAATGATGCATACTTCAAATATGTGTAATTAGTAGGGCTCGGATTTTCATGAAATGTCATATTTTTTTCCTGAAGCATATTTTCAGTTTTAAGTTAATTTCTACGTTTCAAGCATTTCTGAACAATTTTAAGCTGTTTTTATTTGTCATATAAATGCATATTTTGACCATAATTCTGATGAGGTCATATTTTGCCTGAAATTGGAGATTTAGGTCATATTTTGCATATTTTCTGGTGTACTCAACGTTCTGGTGTACTCCGTTTGATTATCAATGTTAGCACATCTTAAACTATGTTTAGAGACAAATTGTGAGGATTGGCTATTTGTCCTTAAATGTGATTGACTGTGAAGTTCTTGAAAGAACAAATCATACCTCCATAGCTGTTCTATTTGATAATTCCATGAAGCTGTTGTGGCCAAATGGAATAGAAAGAAATAATATCCTTCTATTAATAACAGATGCTGCTCCCTATATGAAAAAGGCTGCTAAAGGACTTCAAATTCTCTACCCGAAATTGATCCATATTACTTGCCTTGCTCATGCACTGCATCGAGTAGCTGAGGAAGTTCGAGGTAATTTTCCTGATGTGGACAAGCTTATTTCAAATGGGAAAAAAATATTCATCAAGGCTCCTCTTCGAGTACAAAAATTCAAAGAAGAAGCTCCTCAACTACCACTTCCTCCACAACCTATCCTTACACGTTGGGGTACATGGCTGGACGCTGTAAAGTATTACTGTGACAACTATTCAACACTAATTAAAATATTTAATGCCCCAGACAAACACGGCGCAACATCAATACAAGCAGTGCATAGCTTATTTTCTACCAGACTATCACAAAATGTGACTTATAGAAATTCAAACTTTTCGGCAATTTCAAAAGCAATAAAACGTCTGGAAAGCGAAGGGACTGCACTTTATGATGCATTAGATATTGTGAAACAAATTCAAACAGAAATAAATGGATCACGTGGTGAAGTAAGCAACAGGATTAAAGTAAAATTATAAAGTGTACTTCATAGAAATTCTGGTTATTTCTCATTGTGCAAAATTGCAGACATACTTAGTGGTAAACATGCAACATTTCAAGAGGATGAACCTGAACTTTCAGCAAATGATCTGACATTATTTAGATTTGCCCCTGTGGCATCATGTGATGTAGAACGAAGTTTTTCAAAATATAAAACAATTCTCAGTGACAATCGACGATCGTTCAAATTTGAAACTCTAAAAATGCATGTTGTTGTCGGTTGCAATTGTACAAACAATGAAAACTGAGGAATAAATGTGGTAAGTGTTTTTATACATGCTTTGTTACGTATTACTACTATGTAGGTACTATGACTACTATGTAATGCGTAAAACATGCAAACAATAATAATTTGCGTTTTTTTTGGTTCATAAATGAGAAAAACCGTATGGTCTTATTTCGGCATATTTAGCATATTTTAGGTCATATTGTGCCTTTTTTATGTCATATTTCAGGATTTTTAGGTCATAAAAATCCGAGCCCTAGTAATGTTTTTCCATTATATATTGTATTTGTGTAGTTTCCTGAAAGAAATATTATATATAGATGGGGAATTAAATATAACTACAATAAAATATATAAAAATAACTTCCCGCATCCAAAAATATAGACCTCGTCTCCCTGTACAATTTGTCTGTTAGTTCCATACTTGTTCAATGTTGTATAGCGAAATCAATGTGATACTAGGTCTACTGATATCTAGATCTATGTCACAATCAATAATGATTGTATATCAATTATACATATTGCCGGCTGGCCATTGAAACCCGCGGATAGATTCCGCACTGAATGTTTCCTGATTTTGATTTGTTCTACGCTAAAAGTTCCTTATGTCTTGCATCTTGCTGGTAAACGGAAATTCAATACAACTGCTACAGTAACTCACAGATTTAGATCACATAGCATTACCATTTGTATGATTTTAATTTAATCAAAAATGGTCGTTGTAATTGGGGAATTAATCAGCATATTGTGCTAAATAACTGGGTCGTTTTTTAGGTAATATTTCAGCCCATATGGCGCTAAAGGTTGTGTCTTCTTCAGCGTTCATTCTCAAACTCTCTTGTGATTTCTCATGTAACCGGACCATGGTCCTACTAGATTTTCATGAGAATATAGTCCAAAGAATGGAAATGCATTGTGTTGCAGTTTTATTTGTGACAATGGCCATCATGTCTTTTGCAGAATACTAATATACTTTTATAGATCTGATATTGTTTCTTATATTACAAGAACCGGGTCTTCATTTATTTTTATATACATGGGAGTACAATTAATGCAATTTTGAAGATACTATTTTTGTTCTGGTCCAGGATTTGTATGTCTGTTTTATGTTTTATGTCTGTATAATCTGTGAAGACATTTGTGCATCGCATCATCCAGAGATGTGATGTAATGATAGCAACAGAGACATTTAACTTGCTGGCTTCGTGCTGTGGAGACTTAATAGTGCTCCTATGCCCCGTTACCAGCAGACAATGATTATACCATGTTTGACAGCATGCAGGTATCACTATTGGCATGTAAGACCAACCATTATACAATAGTAAATCATCAGTTGATATATATTTTCATAGCAAGTCTTCCCTCTTGTGGAAGCCCCACAATTCATCTGTACAATTGTGTTTTGCTTTTCTAATGTCCATGTATATATTATGTAGTCATATAGTTCCTTTTGGGTCAGAGATGACACATGACAGTAATTTCTCTAGGGCCTGGTTGCTGTAGTTCTTGTGTATTGTTTTCATGTTGAGGGCCTGGTTGCTGTAGTTGTGTTTTTTTAATCGCCCGATATTGAGCTTTCTCTATTGATTGTTTGGAGTAGACATTCTTTTACTCATTCGTTTGTTCTCCGTCTGACTTCCAACGGACAAAAATATACGGCGTGAAGACTATACTACCAGTACTTTACATTTTTGATGTTATTGCTTCTCATAATCCTTGCACAGTGATTCATTTTTTGATATACATACCAGGATTACTATGAATATGTGAATTTTTGTGTATGCTGGTCCCTAGTTTGTATAAGGTGTTCAGATAAAGTTTTACAATTCTATATAATCTGTGAAGACATTTGTGCATCACATCATCCAGAGATGTGATGTAATGATAGCAACAGAGACATGAACTTGCTGGCTTCGTGCTGTGGAGACTTAAAAGTGCTCTTATGCCCCGTTACCAGCAGACAATGATTGCATCGCATGTCTGACCATTTATGGAAAGGAGGGTCTCAGTATTAGTATTGGCATATAAGCAGCCACTCTGCAGTAATAAATTCAGTAGATATATAGTGTCCATATGGTGAAGCTTTTCTCTTGTGGAGGTCCCACATTTCATCTGTGCATTTATATATCCTTTTGTGGTGTCCATGTATATATTATGTAGCCCTATATGTTAGTATGTTAGTTCCTATTTGTCCAAAGATGGCACATAGGGCAGTCATTTTTGTCTGCATAGTTCCTGTAGTTTTTGTGCATATTCTTGTTCTCAAAATTGAGCTTTCTGGGTTGATTGTCCTGTGTAGTTTCTTTTGGGCAACCTATTCATTGCTTTCTGCTTTCTTCATGATATAGTCCTATAGACTCTTACTAATATACATCTTACATTGTTCATTCTCAAACTCCAGCTAGATTTCCCTTCTAACAGCACAATGGTCCTACAAGATTTCTAGTTTGATGTAGTCTAGAAAATGGAAATGCATTTTGTCCCAGTTTTATTTGTGCCAATGGCCAGCAATTTCCGTTTTTTGCGGAATATTAATATACGTTTATGGACTTTACATTGATTCTCATAATACACGCACTCGGTCTTCAATTTTGACATACATGGAGTGTGCCATCAATGCATCTTTGAAGACATTTTTGTTTGTGGTCCAGGGTTAGTCTTTAATTAAGTTTTATAAGCCTGTATAATCTGTGAAGACATTTGTGCATCACATCATCCAGAGATGTGATGTAATGATAGCAACAGAGACATGAACTTGCTGGCTTCGTGCTGTGGAGACTTAAGAGTGCTCCTATGCCCCGTTACCAGCAGACAATGATTATACCATGTTTGACAGCATGCAGGTATCACTATTGGCAATTAAGACCAACCATTATACAATAGTAAATCATCAGTTGATATATATCTTCATAGCAAGTCTTTCCTCTTGTGGAAGCCTCACAATTCATCTGTACAATGTTTTGCTTTTCTAATGTTCATGTACCGGTATATATTATGTAGTCATATAGTTCATTTTTTGTCAGAGATGGCACATATGATAGTATCTGGTAATTTATCTCTTGAGGGCCTGGTTGCTGTAGTTGTGTATTTTTTCATGTTGAGGGTCTCGTTGCTGTAGTTCTATATTTTTGTGTGCTATGTTGAGCTTTCTCTGTTGTGAATTTTCTTTTATGCAACTTATTTCTCCCTCTGCCTTCCACATGAAGATATAGACATAAAGACTATACTAATACATTTTGATGTTTTATTACTTTCTCATAATCCTTGCACAGGGATTTCATTTTGTGATATACATACCAGGATTACTATGAATATGTGAATTTTTGTGTATGCTGGTCCCTAGTTTGTATACGGTGTTCAGATAAAGTTTTATAAGCCTGTATAATCTGTGAAGACATTTGTGCATCACATCATCCAGAGATGTGATGTAATGATAGCAACAGAGACATTAACTTGCTGGCTTCGTGCTGTGGAGACTTAAGAGTGCTCCTATGCCCCGTTACCAGCAGACAATGATTGCATCGCATGTCTGACCATTTATGGAATGGAGGGTCTCAGTATTGGCATATAAGCAACCACTCTGCAGTAATAAATTCAGTAGATATATAGTGTCCATATGGTGAAGCTTTTCTCTTGTGGAGGTCCCACATTTCATCTGTGCATTTATATATCCTTTTGTGGTGTCCATGTATATATTATGTAGCCCTATATGTTAGTATGTTAGTTCCTATTTGTCCAAAGATGGCACATAGGGCAGTCATTTTTGTCTGCATAGTTCCTGTAGTTTTTGTGCATATTCTTGTTCTCAAAATTGAGCTTTCTGGGTTGATTGTCCTGTGTAGTTTCTTTTGGGCAACCTATTCATTGCTTTCTGCTTTCTTCATGATATAGTCCTATAGACTCTTACTAATATACATCTTACATTGTTCATTCTCAAACTCCAGCTAGATTTCCCTTCTAACAGCACAATGGTCCTACAAGATTTCTAGTTTGATGTAGTCTAGAAAATGGAAATGCATTTTGTCCCAGTTTTATTTGTGCCAATGGCCAGCAATTTCCGTTTTTTGCGGAATATTAATATACGTTTATGGACTTTACATTGATTCTCATAATACACGCACTCGGTCTTCAATTTTGACATACATGGAGTGTGCCATCAATGCATCTTTGAAGACATTTTTGTTTGTGGTCCAGGGTTAGTCTTTAATTAAGTTTTATAAGCCTGTATAATCTGTGAAGACATTTGTGCATCACATCATCCAGAGATGTGATGTAATGATAGCAACAGAGACATGAACTTGCTGGCTTCGTGCTGTGGAGACTTAAGAGTGCTCCTATGCCCCGTTACCAGCAGACAATGATTATACCATGTTTGACAGCATGCAGGTATCACTATTGGCAATTAAGACCAACCATTATACAATAGTAAATCATCAGTTGATATATATCTTCATAGCAAGTCTTTCCTCTTGTGGAAGCCTCACAATTCATCTGTACAATGTTTTGCTTTTCTAATGTTCATGTACCGGTATATATTATGTAGTCATATAGTTCATTTTTTGTCAGAGATGGCACATATGATAGTATCTGGTAATTTATCTCTTGAGGGCCTGGTTGCTGTAGTTGTGTATTTTTTCATGTTGAGGGTCTCGTTGCTGTAGTTCTATATTTTTGTGTGCTATGTTGAGCTTTCTCTGTTGTGAATTTTCTTTTATGCAACTTATTTCTCCCTCTGCCTTCCACATGAAGATATAGACATAAAGACTATACTAATACATTTTGATGTTTTATTACTTTCTCATAATCCTTGCACAGGGATTTCATTTTGT
Organism: Meghimatium bilineatum; assembly: GCA_034231615.1. NCBI lineage: Eukaryota > Metazoa > Mollusca > Gastropoda > Stylommatophora > Philomycidae > Meghimatium > Meghimatium bilineatum. Next base: position 46,363,434 of record CM067308.1, read on the forward strand.
GATATACATACCAGGATTACTATGAATATGTGAATTTTTGTGTATGCTGGTCCCTAGTTTGTATACGGTGTTCAGATAAAGTTTTATAAGCCTGTATAATCTGTGAAGACATTTGTGCATCACATCATCCAGAGATGTGATGTAATGATAGCAACAGAGACATTAACTTGCTGGCTTCGTGCTGTGGAGACTTAAAAGTGCTCCTATGCCCCGTTACCAGCAGACAATGATTGCATCGCATGTCTGACCATTTATGGAATGGAGGGTCTCAGTATTGGCATATAAGCAACCACTCTGCAGTAATAAATTCAGTAGATATATAGTGTCCATATGGTGAAGCTTTTCTCTTGTGGAGGTCCCACATTTCATCTGTGCATTTATATATCCTTTTGTGGTGTCCATGTATATATTATGTAGCCCTATATGTTAGTATGTTAGTTCCTATTTGTCCAAAGATGGCACATAGGGCAGTCATTTTTGTCTGCATAGTTCCTGTAGTTTTTGTGCATATTCTTGTTCTCAAAATTGAGCTTTCTGGGTTGATTGTCCTGTGTAGTTTCTTTTGGGCAACCTATTCATTGCTTTCTGCTTTCTTCATGATATAGTCCTATAGACTCTTACTAATATACATCTTACATTGTTCATTCTCAAACTCCAGCTAGATTTCCCTTCTAACAGCACAATGGTCCTACAAGATTTCTAGTTTGATGTAGTCTAGAAAATGGAAATGCATTTTGTCCCAGTTTTATTTGTGCCAATGGCCAGCAATTTCCGTTTTTTGCGGAATATTAATATACGTTTATGGACTTTACATTGATTCTCATAATACACGCACTCGGTCTTCAATTTTGACATACATGGAGTGTGCCATCAATGCATCTTTGAAGACATTTTTGTTTGTGGTCCAGGGTTAGTCTTTAATTAAGTTTTATAAGCCTGTATAATCTGTGAAGACATTTGTGCATCACATCATCCAGAGATGTGATGTAATGATAGCAACAGAGACATGAACTTGCTGGCTTCGTGCTGTGGAGACTTAAGAGTGCTCCTATGCCCCGTTACCAGCAGACAATGATTATACCATGTTTGACAGCATGCAGGTATCACTATTGGCAATTAAGACCAACCATTATACAATAGTAAATCATCAGTTGATATATATCTTCATAGCAAGTCTTTCCTCTTGTGGAAGCCTCACAATTCATCTGTACAATGTTTTGCTTTTCTAATGTTCATGTACCGGTATATATTATGTAGTCATATAGTTCATTTTTTGTCAGAGATGGCACATATGATAGTATCTGGTAATTTATCTCTTGAGGGCCTGGTTGCTGTAGTTGTGTATTTTTTCATGTTGAGGGTCTCGTTGCTGTAGTTCTATATTTTTGTGTGCTATGTTGAGCTTTCTCTGTTGTGAATTTTCTTTTATGCAACTTATTTCTCCCTCTGCCTTCCACATGAAGATATAGACATAAAGACTATACTAATACATTTTGATGTTTTATTACTTTCTCATAATCCTTGCACAGGGATTTCATTTTGTGATATACATACCAGGATTACTATGAATATGTGAATTTTTGTGTATGCTGGTCCCTAGTTTGTATACGGTGTTCAGATAAAGTTTTATAAGCCTGTATAATCTGTGAAGACATTTGTGCATCACATCATCCAGAGATGTGATGTAATGATAGCAACAGAGACATTAACTTGCTGGCTTCGTGCTGTGGAGACTTAAAAGTGCTCCTATGCCCCGTTACCAGCAGACAATGATTGCATCGCATGTCTGACCATTTATGGAATGGAGGGTCTCAGTATTGGCATATAAGCAACCACTCTGCAGTAATAAATTCAGTAGATATATAGTGTCCATATGGTGAAGCTTTTCTCTTGTGGAGGTCCCACATTTCATCTGTGCATTTATATATCCTTTTGTGGTGTCCATGTATATATTATGTAGCCCTATATGTTAGTATGTTAGTTCCTATTTGTCCAAAGATGGCACATAGGGCAGTCATTTTTGTCTGCATAGTTCCTGTAGTTTTTGTGCATATTCTTGTTCTCAAAATTGAGCTTTCTGGGTTGATTGTCCTGTGTAGTTTCTTTTGGGCAACCTATTCATTGCTTTCTGCTTTCTTCATGATATAGTCCTATAGACTCTTACTAATATACATCTTACATTGTTCATTCTCAAACTCCAGCTAGATTTCCCTTCTAACAGCACAATGGTCCTACAAGATTTCTAGTTTGATGTAGTCTAGAAAATGGAAATGCATTTTGTCCCAGTTTTATTTGTGCCAATGGCCAGCAATTTCCGTTTTTTGCGGAATATTAATATACGTTTATGGACTTTACATTGATTCTCATAATACACGCACTCGGTCTTCAATTTTGACATACATGGAGTGTGCCATCAATGCATCTTTGAAGACATTTTTGTTTGTGGTCCAGGGTTAGTCTTTAATTAAGTTTTATAAGCCTGTATAATCTGTGAAGACATTTGTGCATCACATCATCCAGAGATGTGATGTAATGATAGCAACAGAGACATGAACTTGCTGGCTTCGTGCTGTGGAGACTTAAGAGTGCTCCTATGCCCCGTTACCAGCAGACAATGATTATACCATGTTTGACAGCATGCAGGTATCACTATTGGCAATTAAGACCAACCATTATACAATAGTAAATCATCAGTTGATATATATCTTCATAGCAAGTCTTTCCTCTTGTGGAAGCCTCACAATTCATCTGTACAATGTTTTGCTTTTCTAATGTTCATGTACCGGTATATATTATGTAGTCATATAGTTCATTTTTTGTCAGAGATGGCACATATGATAGTATCTGGTAATTTATCTCTTGAGGGCCTGGTTGCTGTAGTTGTGTATTTTTTCATGTTGAGGGTCTCGTTGCTGTAGTTCTATATTTTTGTGTGCTATGTTGAGCTTTCTCTGTTGTGAATTTTCTTTTATGCAACTTATTTCTCCCTCTGCCTTCCACATGAAGATATAGACATAAAGACTATACTAATACATTTTGATGTTTTATTACTTTCTCATAATCCTTGCACAGGGATTTCATTTTGTGATATACATACCAGGATTACTATGAATATGTGAATTTTTGTGTATGCTGGTCCCTAGTTTGTATACGGTGTTCAGATAAAGTTTTATAAGCCTGTATAATCTGTGAAGACATTTGTGCATCACATCATCCAGAGATGTGATGTAATGATAGCAACAGAGACATTAACTTGCTGGCTTCGTGCTGTGGAGACTTAAGAGTGCTCCTATGCCCCGTTACCAGCAGACAATGATTGCATCGCATGTCTGACCATTTATGGAATGGAGGGTCTCAGTATTGGCATATAAGCAACCACTCTGCAGTAATAAATTCAGTAGATATATAGTGTCTATATGGTGAAGCTTTTCTCTTGTGGAGGTCCCACATTTCATCTGTGCATTTATATATCCTTTTGTGGTGTCCATGTATATATTATGTAGCCCTATATGTTATGTTAGTTCCTATTTGTCCAAAGATGGCACATAGGGCAGTCATTTTTGTCTGCATAGTTCCTGTAGTTTTTGTGCATATTCTTGTTCTCAAAATTGAGCTTTCTGGGTTGATTGTCCTGTGTAGTTTCTTTTGGGCAACCTATTCATTTCTTTCTGCTTTCTACATGATATAGTCGTATAGACTCTACTAATATACATCTTACATTGTTCATTCTCAAACTCCAGCTAGATTTCCCTTCTAACAGCACAATGGTCCTACAAGATTTCTAATTTGATGTAGTCTAGAGAATGGAAATGCATTTTGTCCCAGTTTTATTTGCACAAATGGCCAGCAATGTCCGTTTTTTGCGAAATATTAATATACGTTTATGGACTTTACATTGATTCTCATAATACACGCACTCGGTCTTCAATTTTGACATACATGGAGTGTGCCATCAATGCATCTTTGAAGACATTTTTGTTTCTGGTCCAGAGTTAGTCTTTAATTAAGTTTTATAAGCCTGTATAATCTGTGAAGACATTTGTGCATCACATCATCCAGAGATGTGATGTAATGATAGCAACAGAAACATTAACTTGCTGGCTTCGTGCTGTGGAGACTTAAGAGTGCTCCTATGCCCCGTTACCAGCAGACAATGATTATACCATGTTTGACAGTATGCAGGTATCACTATTGGCAATTAAGACCAACCATTATACAATAGTAAATCATCAGTTGATATATATCTTCATAGCAAGTCTTTCCTCTTGTGGAAGCCCCACAATTCATCTGTACAATGTTTTGCTTTTCTAATGTTCATGTACCGGTATATATTATGTAGTCATATACCGGTAGTTCATTTTTTGTCAGAGATGGCACATATGATAGTATCTGGTAATTTATCTCTTGAGGGCCTGGTTGCTGTAGTTGTGTATTTTTTCATGTTGAGGGTCTCGTTGCTGTAGTTCTATATTTTTGTGTGCTATGTTGAGCTTTCTCTGTTGTGAATTTTCTTTTATGCAACTTATTTCTCCCTCTGCCTTCCACATGAAGATATAGACATAAAGACTATACTAATACATTTTGATGTTTTATTACTTTCTCATAATCCTTGCACAGGGATTTCATTTTGTGATATACATACCAGGATTACTATGAATATGTGAATTTTTGTGTATGCTGGTCCCTAGTTTGTATACGGTGTTCAGATAAAGTTTTATAAGCCTGTATAATCTGTGAAGACATTTGTGCATCACATCATCCAGAGATGTGATGTAATGATAGCAACAGAGACATTAACTTGCTGGCTTCGTGCTGTGGAGACTTAAGAGTGCTCCTATGCCCCGTTACCAGCAGACAATGATTGCATCGCATGTCTGACCATTTATGGAATGGAGGGTCTCAGTATTGGCATATAAGCAACCACTCTGCAGTAATAAATTCAGTAGATATATAGTGTCCATATGGTGAAGCTTTTCTCTTGTGGAGGTCCCACATTTCATCTGTGCATTTATATATCCTTTTGTGGTGTCCATGTATATATTATGTAGCCCTATATGTTAGTATGTTAGTTCCTATTTGTCCAAAGATGGCACATAGGGCAGTCATTTTTGTCTGCATAGTTCCTGTAGTTTTTGTGCATATTCTTGTTCTCAAAATTGAGCTTTCTGGGTTGATTGTCCTGTGTAGTTTCTTTTGGGCAACCTATTCATTGCTTTCTGCTTTCTTCATGATATAGTCCTATAGACTCTTACTAATATACATCTTACATTGTTCATTCTCAAACTCCAGCTAGATTTCCCTTCTAACAGCACAATGGTCCTACAAGATTTCTAGTTTGATGTAGTCTAGAAAATGGAAATGCATTTTGTCCCAGTTTTATTTGTGCCAATGGCCAGCAATTTCCGTTTTTTGCGGAATATTAATATACGTTTATGGACTTTACATTGATTCTCATAATACACGCACTCGGTCTTCAATTTTGACATACATGGAGTGTGCCATCAATGCATCTTTGAAGACATTTTTGTTTGTGGTCCAGGGTTAGTCTTTAATTAAGTTTTATAAGCCTGTATAATCTGTGAAGACATTTGTGCATCACATCATCCAGAGATGTGATGTAATGATAGCAACAGAGACATGAACTTGCTGGCTTCGTGCTGTGGAGACTTAAGAGTGCTCCTATGCCCCGTTACCAGCAGACAATGATTATACCATGTTTGACAGCATGCAGGTATCACTATTGGCAATTAAGACCAACCATTATACAATAGTAAATCATCAGTTGATATATATCTTCATAGCAAGTCTTTCCTCTTGTGGAAGCCTCACAATTCATCTGTACAATGTTTTGCTTTTCTAATGTTCATGTACCGGTATATATTATGTAGTCATATACCGGTAGTTCATTTTTTGTCAGAGATGGCACATATGATAGTATCTGGTAATTTATCTCTTGAGGGCCTGGTTGCTGTAGTTGTGTATTTTTTCATGTTGAGGGTCTCGTTGCTGTAGTTCTATATTTTTGTGTGCTATGTTGAGCTTTCTCTGTTGTAAATTTTCTTTTATGCAACTTATTTCTCCCTCTGCCTTCCACATGAAGATATAGACATAAAGACTATACTAATACATTTTGATGTTTTATTACTTTCTCATAATCCTTGCACAGGGATTTCATTTTGTGATATACATACCAGGATTACTATGAATATGTGAATTTTTGTGTATGCTGGTCCCTAGTTTGTATACGGTGTTCAGATAAAGTTTTATAAGCCTGTATAATCTGTGAAGACATTTGTGCATCACATCATCCAGAGATGTGATGTAATGATAGCAACAGAGACATTAACTTGCTGGCTTCGTGCTGTGGAGACTTAAGAGTGCTCCTATGCCCCGTTACCAGCAGACAATGATTGCATCGCATGTCTGACCATTTATGGAATGGAGGGTCTCAGTATTGGCATATAAGCAACCACTCTGCAGTAATAAATTCAGTAGATATATAGTGTCTATATGGTGAAGCTTTTCTCTTGTGGAGGTCCCACATTTCATCTGTGCATTTATATATCCTTTTGTGGTGTCCATGTATATATTATGTAGCCCTATATGTTATGTTAGTTCCTATTTGTCCAAAGATGGCACATAGGGCAGTCATTTTTGTCTGCATAGTTCCTGTAGTTTTTGTGCATATTCTTGTTCTCAAAATTGAGCTTTCTGGGTTGATTGTCCTGTGTAGTTTCTTTTGGGCAACCTATTCATTTCTTTCTGCTTTCTACATGATATAGTCGTATAGACTCTACTAATATACATCTTACATTGTTCATTCTCAAACTCCAGCTAGATTTCCCTTCTAACAGCACAATGGTCCTACAAGATTTCTAATTTGATGTAGTCTAGAGAATGGAAATGCATTTTGTCCCAGTTTTATTTGCACAAATGGCCAGCAATGTCCGTTTTTTGCGAAATATTAATATACGTTTATGGACTTTACATTGATTCTCATAATACACGCACTCGGTCTTCAATTTTGACATACATGGAGTGTGCCATCAATGCATCTTTGAAGACATTTTTGTTTCTGGTCCAGAGTTAGTCTTTAATTAAGTTTTATAAGCCTGTATAATCTGTGAAGACATTTGTGCATCACATCATCCAGAGATGTGATGTAATGATAGCAACAGAAACATTAACTTGCTGGCTTCGTGCTGTGGAGACTTAAGAGTGCTCCTATGCCCCGTTACCAGCAGACAATGATTATACCATGTTTGACAGTATGCAGGTATCACTATTGGCAATTAAGACCAACCATTATACAATAGTAAATCATCAGTTGATATATATCTTCATAGCAAGTCTTTCCTCTTGTGGAAGCCCCACAATTCATCTGTACAATGTTTTGCTTTTCTAATGTTCATGTACCGGTATATATTATGTAGTCATATACCGGTAGTTCATTTTTTGTCAGAGATGGCACATATGATAGTATCTGGTAATTTATCTCTTGAGGGCCTGGTTGCTGTAGTTGTGTATTTTTTCATGTTGAGGGTCTCGTTGCTGTAGTTCTATATTTTTGTGTGCTATGTTGAGCTTTCTCTGTTGTGAATTTTCTTTTATGCAACTTATTTCTCCCTCTGCCTTCCACATGAAGATATAGACATAAAGACTATACTAATACATTTTGATGTTTTATTACTTTCTCATAATCCTTGCACAGGGATTTCATTTTGTGATATACATACCAGGATTACTATGAATATGTGAATTTTTGTGTATGCTGGTCCCTAGTTTGTATACGGTGTTCAGATAAAGTTTTATAAGCCTGTATAATCTGTGAAGACATTTGTGCATCACATCATCCAGAGATGTGATGTAATGATAGCAACAGAGACATTAACTTGCTGGCTTCGTGCTGTGGAGACTTAAGAGTGCTCCTATGCCCCGTTACCAGCAGACAATGATTGCATCGCATGTCTGACCATTTATGGAATGGAGGGTCTCAGTATTGGCATATAAGCAACCACTCTGCAGTAATAAATTCAGTAGATATATAGTGTCTATATGGTGAAGCTTTTCTCTTGTGGAGGTCCCACATTTCATCTGTGCATTTATATATCCTTTTGTGGTGTCCATGTATATATTATGTAGCCCTATATGTTAGTATGTTAGTTCCTATTTGTCCAAAGATGGCACATAGGGCAGTCATTTTTGTCTGCATAGTTCCTGTAGTTTTTGTGCATATTCTTGTTCTCAAAATTGAGCTTTCTGGGTTGATTGTCCTGTGTAGTTTCTTTTGGGCAACCTATTCATTGCTTTCTGCTTTCTTCATGATATAGTCCTATAGACTCTTACTAATATACATCTTACATTGTTCATTCTCAAACTCCAGCTAGATTTCCCTTCTAACAGCACAATGGTCCTACAAGATTTCTAGTTTGATGTAGTCTAGAAAATGGAAATGCATTTTGTCCCAGTTTTATTTGTGCCAATGGCCAGCAATTTCCGTTTTTTGCGGAATATTAATATACGTTTATGGACTTTACATTGATTCTCATAATACACGCACTCGGTCTTCAATTTTGACATACATGGAGTGTGCCATCAATGCATCTTTGAAGACATTTTTGTTTGTGGTCCAGGGTTAGTCTTTAATTAAGTTTTATAAGCCTGTATAATCTGTGAAGACATTTGTGCATCACATCATCCAGAGATGTGATGTAATGATAGCAACAGAGACATGAACTTGCTGGCTTCGTGCTGTGGAGACTTAAGAGTGCTCCTATGCCCCGTTACCAGCAGACAATGATTATACCATGTTTGACAGCATGCAGGTATCACTATTGGCAATTAAGACCAACCATTATACAATAGTAAATCATCAGTTGATATATATCTTCATAGCAAGTCTTTCCTCTTGTGGAAGCCTCACAATTCATCTGTACAATGTTTTGCTTTTCTAATGTTCATGTACCGGTATATATTATGTAGTCATATAGTTCATTTTTTGTCAGAGATGGCACATATGATAGTATCTGGTAATTTATCTCTTGAGGGCCTGGTTGCTGTAGTTGTGTATTTTTTCATGTTGAGGGTCTCGTTGCTGTAGTTCTATATTTTTGTGTGCTATGTTGAGCTTTCTCTGTTGTGAATTTTCTTTTATGCAACTTATTTCTCCCTCTGCCTTCCACATGAAGATATAGACATAAAGACTATACTAATACATTTTGATGTTTTATTACTTTCTCATAATCCTTGCACAGGGATTTCATTTTGTGATATACATACCAGGATTACTATGAATATGTGAATTTTTGTGTATGCTGGTCCCTAGTTTGTATACGGTGTTCAGATAAAGTTTTATAAGCCTGTATAATCTGTGAAGACATTTGTGCATCACATCATCCAGAGATGTGATGTAATGATAGCAACAGAGACATTAACTTGCTGGCTTCGTGCTGTGGAGACTTAAGAGTGCTCCTATGCCCCGTTACCAGCAGACAATGATTGCATCGCATGTCTGACCATTTATGGAATGGAGGGTCTCAGTATTGGCATATAAGCAACCACTCTGCAGTAATAAATTCAGTAGATATATAGTGTCTATATGGTGAAGCTTTTCTCTTGTGGAGGTCCCACATTTCATCTGTGCATTTATATATCCTTTTGTGGTGTCCATGTATATATTATGTAGCCCTATATGTTATGTTAGTTCCTATTTGTCCAAAGATGGCACATAGGGCAGTCATTTTTGTCTGCATAGTTCCTGTAGTTTTTGTGCATATTCTTGTTCTCAAAATTGAGCTTTCTGGGTTGATTGTCCTGTGTAGTTTCTTTTGGGCAACCTATTCATTTCTTTCTGCTTTCTACATGATATAGTCGTATAGACTCTACTAATATACATCTTACATTGTTCATTCTCAAACTCCAGCTAGATTTCCCTTCTAACAGCACAATGGTCCTACAAGATTTCTAATTTGATGTAGTCTAGAGAATGGAAATGCATTTTGTCCCAGTTTTATTTGCACCAATGGCCAGCAATGTCCGTTTTTTTGCGAAATATTAATATACGTTTATGGACTTTACATTGATTCTCATAATACACGCACTCGGTCTTCAATTTTGACATACATGGAGTGTGCCATCAATGCATCTTTGAAGACATTTTTGTTTCTGGTCCAGAGTTAGTCTTTAATTAAGTTTTATAAGCCTGTATAATCTGTGAAGACATTTGTGCATCACATCATCCAGAGATGTGATGTAATGATAGCAACAGAGACATGAACTTGCTGGCTTCGTGCTGTGGAGACTTAAGAGTGCTCCTATGCCCTGTTACCAGCAGACAATGATTATACCATGTTTGACAGCATGCAGGTATCACTATTGGCATGTAAGACCAACCATTATACAATAGTAAATCATCAGTAGATATTTTCATAGCAAGTCTTTCCTCTTGTGGAAGCCTCACATTTCATCTGTACAATTGTGTTTTGCTTTTCTGATGATGTCCATTTATATATTATGTAGTCATATAGTTAGTTCATTTTGGATCAGTGATGGCACATGACAATAATTTCTTTTCTCAAGGTCCTGATTGCTGTAGTTCTTGTGTCTTTCATGTGTATTTTTTTTTTTGGCCCAATATTGAGCTTTCTCTGTTCTGAGTAAACATTCTTTTACAAGACCTTTTTTCTGTCTTTCACATGAAGATATAGACCTAAAGACTAAACTAATATTTTTTCATGTATTATTGTTTCTCTTAATCCTTGCATATGGATTTCATTATGTGATTATCATTAGATAGTTGTATATGCTGGTACAGTCTGTATAAGGTGTTTAGTTGAAATCTGTATAAGGTGTTTAGTTGAAATCTGTATAAGGTGTTTAGTTGAAATCTGTATAAGGTGTTTAGTTGAAATCTGTATAATCTGTGAAGACATTTGTGTATCACAACATCCAGAGATGTGATGTAATGATAGCAACAGAGACATTATTGTTCTTTACATTTTATCCTAACGTTCATGAATGTGTTGCGTCATGAATGATGCAACAGATTCCTGCTCAAAGCAGCGATTCTCTTTGCCACTGTTTTATTTAACAGACACATTGGCACAAAAACCACGGCACTCGTTCCGACATCTATTTATCTTTAATGTATCCATATTTGACAGTAAGATATACAAAATATACCAACAAAAAAAGCTGGACACATCCTGAAAAACCTAAAATTATAAATAAAAAGAGAAAATTGCCTCAGAACTGTATATTGCCACTGGAAATGTGCATGTTTTGATCATACAGTTTGTCTATGCTACTAGCACTTTACCATGGAATTTTCATTTATTTGGACAAGTTTCAATGTAGCCATTGCAATTCTTTTGATTTCTTCAGATCAGTCTCCTGAGCTATGAATGTTTATGTGAAAATACTTGAAAATCTGCAGTGTACCGCTTTAATTCTAAGTTGTCAATTATTATCAGTGGTTGCTGTATATTCTCTTGATTTTCGCCTTAATTTTCGTTGTTGATGACTATTTGGCTATTTGTAAGTTGATATAACATTCACTCTTGTTCAGAATATCCAAAATAGAATCACTAATGCGAGGGGTTCACGATGTTGGTGAATGACGCCTTGGGTAGGAGGGCGAACGAGCCAGGTTCCAACTCTTCTGACAAGTTCTTCCTCATACGGAACCAGGCTGAGATGTGGTTCAGTACCCGATGGGCACAGGCACAGTACGTCTAACTGCTCGAGATGAGTTCATAGATAGTGGAACACCTCGTGCAAGACAGACGCGAAGAGGCACTACACACGAGCGTGCCCGGCAACAGATTGTCACGGACTAGGGACCAAACCCGAAATAAAGGAATGATGAAAACGGATGTGCTGGACCTCGGACGTCCAGGTCACAAGTTGCCAACCAGGGTGCAAATAATCACAGTTCTACTGTGGAACTTGCAGCACAACATACTTCAAGCTCCCCGGCGGAAATAACACGATAATTTCGTTGTGGTTACTTGAGAGCGAACGCTGAAGAATCACTAATCACATTACTCCTGTAGTTTACCATTGCTATTTAACATTATAGTATAGGTAGAAGTAATACTGTTTTCTAAGCCTTAAGTTTGATCACTTCATATTTGTTACTGTTACGCTCCTTTTTTCAGATATCTGACAGTCATTATCTATTCAATGTACTGAGGCAAGATAGTCGCACTGATTGAGCTGAGACAAACACTCTGAGGGAGTCGCTCTTTCCTGGAGAAGATTCAAAACTCATTTCAACTGGCATGAAGATTAAGCAAAACCAAAAGAATCCTGAATACAGGTGAAGCTACAGTGAGTTCCTGCAGGTGAAGCTACAGTGAGTTCCTGCAGGTGAAGCTACAGAGTTCCTGCAGGTGAAGCTACAGTGAGTTCCTGCAGGTGAAGCTACAGTGAGTTCCTGCATATCTGATGTGAAGTTGCAGTGAGTTCCTGCATATCTGATGGTTGAATGAAATTAGGTGAAGCTACAGTGAGTTCCTGCATATCTGATGGTTGAATGAAATTAGGTGAAGCTACAGTGAGTTCCTGCATATCTGATGGTTGAATGAAATTAGGTGAAGCTACAGTGAGTTCCTGCATATCTGATGGCTGAATGAAATTAGGTGAAGCTACAGTGAGTTCCTGCATATCTGATGGTTGGATGAAATTAGGTGAAGCTACAGTGAGTTCCTGCATATCTGATGGTTGAATGAAATTAGGTGAAGCTACAGTGAGTTCCTGCATATCTGATGGTTAAATGAAATTAGGTGAAGCTACAGTGAGTTCCTGCATATTTTGATAGTTGAATGTTCTAACTTTAGGAAACGCCATAGGAAATGTCAGAAGATTGCCACAAGGAGAAAAGGTTTAAAATAGTGTATTGAGACATTAAAAGTGTTGTGATCAGTTTTCCATCATCAATGCAGGACAATCTACCTGGCAAGAGAAATGGTGTGACATGATTTCTTTGAGCATATTTAGGTTCTTGTGAGAGAACATATGTTAACCTCAGATTTAGTTCAACGAAATGGGCTGACAAACTGTCATGTGTTCATAGATATTGACAGTGTGTCTTTCCCAGTTCTCTTACTTTTATCTTGTCAAATGGCCTCATTGCACAACAGAGAGATGCAGGACTGAAATCATTAAAAAAAATTTGTGTGGCGCACCTAATATTTAATGTGTGGCAACACTTAAAATCCTCATAAATACCTATTCCTGTTGTATATATGTTGTTTGATAACCAATGTAACAATTTGGACATAAAACACGAAAATAGCACACACATTGTAATTATTACCACACATTGTAATTATTACCACACATTGTAATTATTACCACACATTGTAATTATTTTCAATGCTGACCATGATAAGTTGCATTTATGCTATTGAATTAATAAACAACTGTTCTTAAAATAGCAGCATAAAATACTAAAATAACACACACATGTAGATATTACTTACCATGATGATCACGAACCATGTCACGTGGTCCAACATTTAACCAATAGGAAATTTCAATGTGACACAATCCTAATGTACAGCGTACTAGTCCTTCATCTTCAGCGTTCTCTCAAATAACAACGAATATTTCGTGTGATTTCCGCCGGGGAGTGTGAAGTACGTTGTGCTGCAAGTTCCACAGTAGAACAGTGATTATTTGCACCCCGGCTGGCCACTTGTGGTCAGGACGTGCGAGGTCCAGCACATCCGTTTTCGTCATTCCTTTATTCCGGGTTTTGTCCCTAGTCCGTGACAGCCTATGTATCTGTCGCCTGGCGTGTAGTGCCACTTCGCCAAGACGCTTGTCGAGCGCGACTATCTGGTACGAGGTGTTCCACCGCATATGAACTCATCACGTGCAATTGTACGTACTCTGCCTGTGTCCATCGGGTACTGAACCGTTTCTCATCAGCGAACCTGGTTCCGTATGAGGAAGAACTCGTCCGATGAGTTGGACCTTGGCTCGTTCGCCCTCCTACTCGAGACGTCGTTCACAGACATCGTGAACCCTCGTCCAAGTTCGAGTCTTACACCACGCGTTTGAGAACAAGGCGTTCTAGAGCTGAGCAACCTTGTCCCAATAGCACCTGAGCCCATTAGGTACTGAACCCTTTCTCTCTGCAAGTGTATTTCTGGTATAGGAAATCTTGACAGTAGAGTTGGGCCAGGGCTGCCATCGTTGTCCCTTTTCTGCCTAAGCCCATCGGGTACGGATCCCTTTCTCTTCGCAAGCTTATTTCCGGTTTAGGAAGGCTCTACGTTAGAGTTGGGTTAGGTCTTCTTGCTTTTCCGAACGCCCATGATTTAGTATGGGACCTCTCTCTGCCTATAAGGAGCACAGGTAACTAGAAGCTCACCATGAGCTAACAGAACTTGTAGTTCCCCTTTCCTAGGAGCTTTTTCCTTTCTATTTGCAGTTTGCGCTGCCCTCTGGCACTGTTCTGCCTTTCATTGTGTCATTGTATTCAGTATGACATCTATTAGTCTCTCGACATGACATCAATCTCCACGTACCTTTTACATTGGCCACCCCTCCAATGTTCAGCGTCACTGTATGTTGACAGTGTCACTGTATGTGGTGATGCAAATGGTGTCGGAGATGTTCAAATCTCTTTCCATCTGCTACCCTCAGGCGGTGAATAATTATAGCTGCTTGTGGTTGAAATTCTACATATGTGCATAACTTTGTATATTTTTCAACAATTCGTAATTCCGTTATGAGGAATCAGGTCTGTAGCAATTGGGGTGGATACATCTGCACACAGGTCCTAGCAACATATAACCCATCAGTGGGTGTAGAGTCATAACGGGTAACAAATTATTTTGTAGCAGTTATAAGAGTTTGTATGCTGCAGCATAGACATCTATTTTATATCAGTTATTGTGTACTGCAGGATGTTAGACATCTATTTTATATCAGTTATTGTGTACTGCAGGATGTTTAACAACTATTTAGTCTTATTTAATATAGAAATATTGCTCCTACACGGTGCCAGAAAAGGAGCAAATTATAGCGAGTAATGTACATGCCATGCATGTCATAACAAGCAACTAAGGAAGTTTTGGGGACAGATTATTGTACCACCACATAGAGCAGTGATTCTCAACCTTTTTAGACTGCAAACACTGCCCAGATGTAATTGTTAGTGCTTGCATACACTTAACTTACGTCATTACAAAAGCAAGGTTTTTTTTTGATGGTCTGCCATAGAGGGCCAAGTGACAAACGCCATGCTGGAATCTGATGTGTCAGGTTGAAAGGCACATATATCTCACCCAAACAATAAGCCATGTCACACCACATTGGGTTCTCCTGATTGCATCCTGTTAATCTTCAGAAGTTCAAAAATGAACGAATACAAATATAGAAATATGTTAATGTCTCACTATTTATTTGAAATGGATGTGTTTTTAAAATATATTTGTATCATTCTCTACAGGCACATTATTTTGATGGCCAGCACTGGACACAGACTTGAAGAGATGTGTGGTTGGTATGAAAGACATGGGTAGTGAGATCCAGCACTGGATACAGACTTGAAGAGATGTGTGGTTGGTATGAAAGACATGGGTAGTGAGATCCAGCACTGGACACAGACTTGAAGAGATGTGTGGTTGGTATGAAAGACATGGGTAGTGAGATGTGCTCAAGACTATCATCTTACTGCTCTGTCTTTTGTACTGATACACAAAGAGCATGTTAAGGGAACAAGAGGATATGTTACAGTGTACAGCAGCTACTGTCTTACATGACATCTTGTAGTCGATCTGGCTTACCAACAGAACTAATGCTTGTTTTATGTATGTGTACAGTGTTTTTATAGAAGTAAAATATTTGATGTAAGATGTGGGAATATATTTGTAGATCAGAAATGTGGGAATATATTTGTAGATATAAAATGTTCAATTATATTTATAGTTGTAAAAGGGAGCCTGAAAGGATAGTTAAAAGAGTAGCCACAATTATGTACCACTCGTGAAGTAGGACTCAACTAAGGAGTTTTTGGGATGAAGTAGGCAGCCACATCCCATAGAGTCAAAATGACAGAAGCTAAGCTGAAGTCAGATTTTTATCAGTCTGAAAGGTGCAGCTAAGCTGTAAACCATGACACAATGCATTGTGTTCTCTGGACTATATCCTGTAATTTGCATTAATTCTCAAACTCCTTCAGGTTTGTAGATAGAAATATGGAATTAGATTTGATGTAAGATATGGGTTTAAATGTGTAGATATAAAATGTGGGATTTAGATGTAAGATTTCGGTATAGATTTGTAGATATAAAGCGTAAGATTAGATTGGTAGATGTAAGTATTGGGATTTGATTTGTAGATGTGAGATATGGGAATTGCCGGGGCCTCAAAAGGGATAAAATAACAGCGACATCTACTGGGTATGTCATATCGTAAGAGGTAACTCAGGTTTTGGAGATGTAGTTGGCTGTAAGTAGTTTGCAGTTATACGCCAGTGCACGTCTATGTTCTACTTCATAAGGACTTGTAATTTAGGGCACTAGTATGTTACATGTCTAGTTATCTTTATAACTTATATGAGTATTTAACGGTATGTATGATTGTATGTATGCATTTAACTAGTATGTATGATTGTGATGTTGTTAGTGTCCATGTATGATTGTGTATATGAGCATTTAACTAGTATGCATGTATGATTGTAATGTTAATAGTCCATGTATTTCATTTGAAATCACAGCAGTTATGAATCAACATATGTGGCTGTAGGCTAGGACAACCCTCCCTGACATCACAGTCGCTGTGATGTGGTGTAACTCAAAACATATCACAGCCAGCTTTGATGACAGGGTCAACTTTCAGCAACAAAGTACATCCTCATGAGGACTCAATCTACATAGTGCAACTGTTTAGAAAACTTGACCGTTGGTTTTGACAGAGAGATTAAGGAAGTACTATTCAACTGTCACTCATAATTGTTTACTGTGATTATGTTACAATTTTGTATACCAGTATTTAATTTTCTGTGTTCGTTGTCAAAATCTTTAGCAGGATATAGTTCTGAGAATTGAATGCACAGAAACATAGTGTACAACTTTGCTGCGATATCTGTGCCTTTCAGCCTGACCCAGATTGACAATTTTATATGCAAATCAATAAGAAATCGTTTGTCACCAGGAAAAGATGACTGATTGATGAGCTCATGACAAGCCATGACCCTATAGGTTATAAACAGCATTGACAGGAAATGTAGAGATTGAAATTTATAGATAACTAGAAATATCAGTTTTTACAAATAGATCTGTGTATTGAGGAGAGAAATTCTGGTTTTTACAAATAGATCTGTGTATTGAGGAGAGAAATTCTGGTTTTACAAATAGATCTGTGTATTGAGGAGAGAATTTCTGGTTTTTACAAATAGATCTGTGTATTGAGGAGAGAATTTCTGGTTTTTACAAATAGATAGATCTGTGTATTGAGAGAAATTCTGGTTTTTACAAATAGATCTGTGTATTGAGGAGAGAATTTCTGGTTTTTACAAATAGATCTGTGTATTGAGGAGAGAAATTTCTGGTTTGGATTTTATAGCTGATGGTGATAGTCATAGTTGAGCATTTGGAATAACTACATCCAGTATGAGGATGGAGGTTACTGCACCCTCATGTGGATCTCTGGGACTCATTCTGGCTATTTTGTCAGAATCATCCAAACTCTTGTCACATGGATCTACATGCTGGTGTGCGATGCAATGGGAGAGTGGACAGACTCGTGTCTTATACAGGGAGTTGATAAT
Source organism: Meghimatium bilineatum (assembly GCA_034231615.1). Classification (NCBI taxonomy): domain Eukaryota; kingdom Metazoa; phylum Mollusca; class Gastropoda; order Stylommatophora; family Philomycidae; genus Meghimatium; species Meghimatium bilineatum. The sequence goes on from CM067308.1 coordinate 46,381,219, forward strand.
GGAGAACGGCATGTTGAAGTTACTTCATGAGTGCCTACTTGATGGGGACACCTATTGATGATAATCTAGGGTGAGATTTATTGAAATAGACCGTATTGTGCCCATCCTCCTGATCGATGTGCCATGTTGCTGAATTTGGTTCACAGTTTACTCATTCTTGTGACCGCTTTTGACACATTTACTCATTTTTCCATTCCCTAAATTACTAGAACAATTTAATTGTGAAATCGCCAATCGTCAGTGTCTTCAACATCCCATCTATACTGTGTTTTTATTTTGTGGTGTCGAGAAATGCCACTATTTTGAGTTCTTAATGCAGGATAAGAAAGATTCAGCGCTGGGAAAATTCATTTGAACAGCTGGGATCTGTTATTGAGATAAAAGTCAGTAGTGTGGATTCTTAATGTTGTAGGATTCAGTGCTGGGGAAAATCATTTGAACAGCTGGGATGTTACTGAGAACAATGTAGCAGCAACATGGCTAATGCTTGTAGCAATCTATTTTCATTCATTCGAAGTAAATGTCCGCCACTATTTTTCTATTATAACATATTTGTCTGTTATTAGTGTCTGACCCATTTATAGATACTGCCCTCATCTCGATGAAACTGGAATACTGTAAATGACTCCCCTTCTCTTTCAACTGCCAGAAAAAAACCTGTGACAGACACCATCTAGTCACTAAAAAAACAACTGCCAAATACTGCATGTTTCCTGTTAAGGAGTTGAAGGGAGCGATTTTGTAGCTGTATGATAAAGGCAGCATGCTCTTGCAGTCGCCATGTCTTGTACCCGGTGAGTTTTTTAAAATTTACCTTGCGACAGAAAAAAATAATCCAGTCCTTACCAGGGTTCGAACTCTAGACCCCATTAGTGAAAGACCAACAATCAAGTCACTGTATGGATCACCAAGTGAACGAAGACGTACACATTTTTAAGAATCACATTCAGCTGTCAGTGGTAGAACTTTTTATTCACTAGAAATATGTCTATATCTGTAATGTAATTCTATCTCCTGAATAAAACTCTTTTGTAGTTCATACAGTGGCCCGTAGAGCTTTCATTTCAGTGTTGTTTCCACTGGCCATTATGTCTGCCTCTGCTTTTTATACTCAGAATAATCTTGAAGTATATGCTTGGTACTCTGTGCTGCCTGTCTACATGGACGTGTTGCCCATCTTGAACTTTGTGTACATGTGGCTGCAGAGTTTGTCGTTTCCTGTTCTGAGGAGTATAATTACAATTTGTAATTGGTAGAACTAATCAGCAGCCTGTTAGTATTTGGCATGAATTTTATCTTTGCCAATATGTTTTCTAAGACAATCTCCATAAAATGAATTTTTCCGTGCAAATATGTTTTCTAAGACAATCCCCATTCAAATGAATTTTTTCGTGCAAATATGTTTTTTAAGACATCCCTATTAAAATGAATTTTTATTTCTTTTCCAGTGCCTGTTATTTTTAAAACTTTCACAAACATGTTAACACAAGATAAATGTGTATAGTTTCATGTGTAGACCTATAGTAGATGTTGGAGAAACATAGTCCTTGATCTATTACATGTGTATAGTTTCATGTGTATAGTACATGTTGGAGAAACATAGTCCTTGATCTATTACATGTGTATAGTTTCATGCATATAGTACATGTTGGAGAAACAGTCTTTGATCTATTACATGTGTATAGTACATATTGGAGAAACAGTCCTTGATCTATTACATGTGTATAGTTTCATGCATATAGTACATATTGGAGAAAAAGTCCTTGATCTATTACATGTGTATAGTTTCATGCATATAGTACATGTTGGAGAAACAGTCCTTGATCTATTACATGTGTATAGTTTCATGCATATAGTACATATTGGAGAAAAAGTCCTTGATCTATTACATGTGTATAGTTTCATGCATATAGTACATGTTGGAGAAACAGTCTTTGATCTATTACATGTGTATAGTACATATTGGAGAAACAGTCCTTGATCTATTACATGTGTATAGTACATGTTGGAGAAACATAGTCCTTGATCTATTACATGTGTATAGTTTCATGCATATAGTACATATTGGAGAAAAAGTCCTTGATCTATTACATGTGTATAGTTTCATGCATATAGTACATATTGGAGAAACAGTCCTTGATCTATTACATGTGATCTAACACTGTCTACATTCTTCTAGGACTGTGGCAGTTCAAATTGTACAGTTTGTATTATCTGCTGAAGTCAGATGTGTCAGGTTAACAGCACAGATAGGCAGTAAACTGTAATATTATGCAATCTATTCTCCGGACTACTTGTTACTGCTTGTTAATCTGCAGGAGTTTAAGAACGAACGCACAAGTTTGCAAATAGTCATAACTGCAGCAATTGTGTTCAGTGATGGTGTTTGCTGAGTATGTTATGTTTTGTTCTCAGTTGTAAAATTAAAACAATGAATATAAACCATGAAACAAATATTTGTAAGACTTGTAATTTTATTTACAAAAATATTTTTTTCAAGTTCTCAATTCTTCATGAATGTTGAAATTGCTTGACATGTGGTATCCTACATTACAGTATAGGGTACCAGAGAATGCTTTCAGCAGTGTATAGCTGCTGAGCATGACATATGTGTAGACTAGATATATTTATTCATTTTTTAAAACTTTCATAAATAGATTTATGCTCAGAAAATGTTGAAACTCGTAGTGGAATCTCTATTGCTCATCCTTTATAACAAGTTTCCCTATATAACACTTTGCGAAATCTCATGTTATATTTATTCCATATTTAAAAAAGATCCAAAGACGGGATTGACTTCACTGTACTCAGCTTCCCATATGTACTCCGCCACTCTCAATGAGAGTACCATGTCATAGCATGTAGCTCTATAACTTCAAGCAATAATCCACACGGATCTCCGAAAGAATCCACTTTGTACACAAGATGACACGAGTCATCTTAACCACTATGCTAAGGAGATCCCCCAATATTCCATATTGTTCTTCAGCGTTCATTCTCAAACTCCTACTGGATTTCTCTTGTAACAGGACAATGATCCTACAAGATTTCCAGTTGAATGTAGTCCAGAGAATGGAAATGCGTTGTGGTGCTTTATTTGCGCCAATGGCCCAACACATCCGTCTTCCAGGTTGTTATAAACAGAATTCCACTAGAAATCTGTTAAGAGGACTAAAGGGGAAAAAAAGGAACACTGTTATGTACTGTGAATAAGAGGGGACTAAGAATTTGGGGAAGGGGATTGGGGTTGACTGTCTCATCTCATATGGGGTCAAAGTGGCATAGAAGCCATGGGGAAGTCATAAGCACCAGATTGAAAGGTATATATATCACAACTAGCTGTAAACCATGACATTTCTACAAACTACATTCTGTTTGAGTGAGAATGAATGCAAAGTATGAGCAACTCACGGAAAGACAAAATACACCCGTAGAGATACTGAAAACAGATGTGCTGGGCAAGAAGGCGCAAAATAACATAGCTCCACTGTGAAATCAGAAGCACAACGTACTTCACTCTCCCTGACAGAAGCACAACGTACTTCACTCTCCCTGGCAGAAACCACACAGACTTCTGCGCTGGTTATCAGAAGGTGAACGCAGAACATCGGTAGAGAAAAAAATAAAACGGCACCAACGATGGATACAATATTAATACCAGAAGGAAGGAAGGGTGCTGGATGTTGCAGAACATGAGGAACAAAAGAAATACCTGATTGAAATTGGTAATCTAAAAAATAATTGGTGCACGACGGGGTTGGCAAGTTCATGACCGCAATTTTGTTTTTTTAAAAAAATTGTTTACCATTTCTGTATTTTGGTATATTGGCATAAGAAAATGTTAAATTTTACCGGCACATTTTACTACTAAAGTTAGATGTGTCGGGCCATTGGTGCAACTAAAATATCAACAAAGCACATCTCAGTTCTCTGGACAACATCCTTCTGGATATCTAGCAGGACCATTCTCCAACTACTAGAGATTCAGTGGGAGTTTAAGAATGAATGCAAATATAAATTTATTATCTGATAACAGCAGTCAGTACAATTGTTTTTCAATTGATGTCACAACAGAACCATGAAACTGAATGCAACTTCCTAGATGCTATTAGAATTGGAAATTATAATTTAATTTTTACTGAGTTCTAGATCATTTAATTGTTTTCATGAGTATGTGCACAATTTAGAAGTTTGGAAAATTTGGTGGTCATTTTATGAGAAATCTGACCATTAACAGTTTGAACTATCTGGCAACCATACTGCTGGAAGAAATAGCTAACATGAAGAGTTTTGATCTATATTTTGCAGGGAGGTGGAAGATAGTTAATAAATTGTTACATTGGTTTAATGAGCTGGTAAATGGAGTTCGTGTACTTCTATATCTCAAGAAGCACCTACAGATCATCACTGCATGGCATCGAGTCAAAGGGCAAAAGTTCAGGAACTGCAAGTATTGTGCGCATAGCTTAACTGCAGGCATCACTGAAGAAATATCTGAAGCAGACGAATTGAAATTGGATTTATTCAGAATTATATTTAGTCTAGGTTAAAGTTGCTTTTGATTCTACATTGTGCTATAAATAGGGCATTGCATACATGTTTAAGTAGCCGACGTCATGGATTTCTGTGTAACGCGAATAAAATTAATGGCTGTCGTGACGTCACATCCCAACAATCACTGAGTTAAACTCTAGACACAGACGAAATTATGTATAATCTGTTTCTTTTCCAATTTACATATTTAAAAAAATGTCCTATTATTTGTACTGAGCAATCATTATTTCTGCTCGCTATACACAGCGCGAGGTGTGCGCACACATTAGAATTATTTCTAATAACTGTACTCTATGTACTTAATTAAGCTTGCCAAATCACACAACAAAGGTTAGGTAATACCTCGAAACTAGAGCAACGGTCACAAAGAAGAATTAAAAGCAACTTGCGCCTGTAGTCTATATTGTTTGTACTGTATATAGCAAAATTTCTGTTACTACATGCATACATACATATTTTGTTGGTCTGTACCAAGTTGTTACAATGGGATTTCACTGTAATAGAGATAGTCATCTACTGCAATTAAAATGGATATGTGAAACAGCAAGTCAGGGCTGTTATTGTTATAATCTCAAGCCTTGATTTGCTAAATTTTTATCAGCCATAAATGGATAAACTATACTGGGGCTTCACACCTGCGAAAGCTTGTATGGATTTTTTGCCTTTGTTATACTGTAGTTCAGCATAATGAGAGAGCCAATAGATTGACAAGATGCCTGAATCAGTGATTGGGGAAAGGGGGAGTTTAAATTTCCCCCTTCCCATTGGTGCATCTCTTTTATTAGGACACCACTGGGGATGGGACTTAAGATATTTAAAGACAATTTGTAATTGTCCGGGAGACAATTGAGGGACAACGGGGACTATCAGCATACTATCCTATGCCATATCTATAATAGACAACCCAACTCCAATGTAAATACCTGGAGTGTTAATGGTTGCTGTTGACTTCCAGCAAATCAACATCCCAGGTGAAACAATTACTGTACATTGCAATCCTTCTGTACTGTTTCCTTTTGTAACAAATTTTCCCATTTATAAATAACAATACTTCAAAATCCCCTGATAATTTTTGTGTATTCTGTGTACACATTTCATAATCCTGGACCAAGTTGTAATGTAATGTCACTAACATCATATGCACATAATTTTTGTGTGTCTTGGTAATAAAAAGCAATTTTTAACACCCCCCGCCCTAAACTGTTTCAGGACTTCTCCCTGCGTAATTATGTCACAAATTATATATATTTTTAAGTAGAAGCATGAAAACATTCATGATTTATTTTCAGATAGCAGCTTGTTTTCCCCAAATGCAAGAATTTTATTGGTGTAGAAAGAACAGTATTATTGACAGCAACTTTTGTCAACCCTCCCATTTAACAACTGTTCAGTATTTCATGGGCTTCGGACAATCCCCTCTTCTGCGTAATAACAGACAGCACACTTTAAAAATATGCATAGCTTTTGATGTCAACATCTACACATGCTTTATTGACTACAACAAAGCATTCGACTGTGTTCAACATCAAAAACTTTGGAATATTATGAAGGACATGGGTTTCTTGCTATACTTAATCCACCTTATAAAAACATATCAAGACCAGCAAGCAGCCGTGAGAGTAAACAGTGAAACATCTGACTTGTTCATCGTAGAAAAAGGAGTCGGACAAGGATGTGTCCTATCACCATACCTTTTCAACATTTATGCAGAGAACATGAGGAATGTAAGAAATGACCAAAAGAGAAATAACTGACCACTCAACATCTGAAGCCACGAGATACCAGAACTAAGATGCTTAAAGTGCAACATTATTGGCTCTCAGTCAAGCAGGCTTTCAACACCATATATAAACTCCAAGAACAGTCATCTTCATCAAGTGCCGTCTCCACAACGAAGGCTGGCTATAACAGACCTCCAACATCTCTTGTCTTGGTGGTGCACTCTTCTAGACTGTAACCTGTCCATCTTATGATGTTACTCTCCCACTTGTATCTCTGTCTACCTCTTGCTATCTTCCCTTTAACTTTACCTTCAATTAAGGTCTTCAATAAGGTGTCATGTGTCCAAAGTCTAATCTTAATTTTTCTTAGTAGTTCTTTCTTCATATTAAGTGTTTTTAGAACCTCTGTGTTTGTTTTCTTTTACTTCCATGATGTTCTGCCTATTCTTCTATATACCCACATCTCAAAGGCATCAAATCTGTCTTCTAACTTTATTTAATGTCCATGTTTCTGAGCCATACATTAATATAGAATAGATGTAACATTTTATAATTCTCATTTTTAACTTGTTTGTAATTTGATTAGATGTTACTATTTTTCTCATGTCATTGAAGGTACTTTTAGCCATTCCTATTCTCCTTTTAACTTCTGTTTGACATCTGCCATCATTTGTGACTATGTGTCCAAGATATTGATACTGTTTTACTTGTTGTAGTTTCTCTCCATGTATGTTTATGTTCAGCTCTTGTTTTCTGTGTCTTTGCCAGTGCCAGATTTATAAGGCCCTGAGCTATTTGAGATATGTAGCCCTTTATAACTCCAGATATTATATGTCAGTGCCAAATATGATTTTTTTTTGGGGGGCCCCTAAGATATAGCTTATAGGTAAGTCCTACACTGGTCTTTGCTGATTATCATGGTTTTTGTTTTTTGGTTATTTATATCCAGTCCATATTCATTACTTGATTTATTGACTTGATCTATTAGTCTTTGTAGTTCATGTTCACTTTCTGCTAAAAGAACAGTGTCATCTGCATATCTCAGGTTGTTTATTATTTTCCCATTGATCTTGAGTCCTGGTATCTCTTCTATATTTTTAAAGATATTCTCAGTGTAGATATTAAATAGGCTTGGTGATAAAATGCATCCTTGTCTTACCCCTCTTCTTATTTCTATGTATGGTGAGTAGCTGTTTTCATACCTTATTCATGCAGTTCACAATATATATTTATAATTAGTCGGATGTCTTTTCCATCTATGTCTATTTCTTGAAGACATTTGATTAATTTTTCATGTTGGATTCTGTCAAATGACTTGTTGTAGTCTATGAAACAAATATAGATATTTATCTATCACCAGTCAGATACTACGTGTAGCTTCTCTGGTTCCTTTGTTTTTCCTAAAACCGAATTGTTCTTCTCCGACCTCCAGATCTATCTTGTTTTTAATTCTTTCATGTATTATCTTGAGGAGTATTTTAGTTATGTGACTCATCAGACTTATAGTTATATATTCAGTACAGTCCACAGTCTTGGGCTTCTTAGATAGTGGTATGAATATTGTAAAGAACATAGTTAAAAAAAACACCTATTTCTGAATGGAAACAAGACCAAGATTGTGACAAGCGACAAAATCACTAGCAAGTTCTCAATCAATATCAGCGAATTAGAGTCAACAGTTTTGAATACCATGGTTCTCTTATCAACAGTAATGGGAGTTGCTATGAAGTCATCAGGAGGTTGGCTATCTCGTCAAAGAAGCAGATACAAATGAAAAACGTGGCTGAGCTGCTGCAAAACAATAAAATTAACTTTCCTAAGGGCTTGCATATTCGTAGTGGAAATATATGGGTGTGAATCCTGGACAGTCACCAACAAAGTGAAAAATAAAATAGCTGCATTTGAGACAAAATTTTACAGAAAAATCCTCAGAATTCCATGGACCAAAAATATCATCAGTTTGAGAGAAATGAACAGGAAAAAAAACCTGGCTAAACCGCATAATTCTTTCCAGAAAGCTACATTATCTTGGCCATATCAAATGCCATTATGGCTTAGAGAAGACCATAATGGAGGGGACGATGCCAGAGAGATGAACAAGAGGCAGACCAAGAAGAAGATGGATGTAAGACATCAAAGACCACCTGAACATTACAATAACAGAAGCAGGAAGACTAGCTCAAGATAGAAGTTTCAAAAGACTTCTACATACGGTTCAGGATATGCTACCTGATTTTTTTCTCTCCATCCATCAGGTCACAACATCAATAAGCAACGATAGTATGAATTAACTTCATGCAACCAATGGGACTTCAGGTTAGGAAGTTTTAGGTAGCCAATATTTCTCCCTCTTCTATGTAGTGGCTGTGTAATAAAGTATACAAAGCTAAAAAAAATGATGTTGTCATGGCAACTCATACAAATGGGAAGTGACTTCTGCTTAGCAACTAGCAGGTATCGAGCTATTTCAAAAATTGTGATATAATTTGTGTTCATATTGTGTCAGTCTCATGACTGAACTAGGTTAAGTTTGTCAGTCACATGACTTGATTAGCTAGTTCAGTTTTGTCAGTTTCATGGTAACTAGTTGGTTAAGTTTGTCAGTCACATGACTTGATTAGCTAGTTCAGTTTTGTCAGTTTCATGGTAACTAGTTGGTTAAGTTTGTCAGTCACATGACTTGATTAGCTAGTTCAGTTTGTTAATCATGATTTGATTAGCAAGTTGAGTTTGTCAGTAACATGACTAGACTGAATAGTGTAAAAATACAAGCAACAGAAAAAAGTATCAATTACAGAATAAATTAAATATTCAATTTACAAGCAGAAGATATGTTTAAAAGTGTAGATTAAATATAAATAAATTTAAAATAGCCAACTGGCAAAGAAAAGTAGGAGAGATCATTGTTTGACCTCAAAATATGCAAGTATTTGTTGATAAATCTGGTACAATCACATTCAAAACTTGCATACTAAAAATGAAAACAATAACTACACAGCAGTTTTGATAAGGTACAACAACTGGATGATGTAGATAAATTCATACAAATTTTATATGATCAGTTGCTTTTTTATGTGCAACCAGCTTTTGATGACTAATCATAAAACTACAGGCATAGGTAAATGGACACCTGAAAGAATAGTTATTGAAATGGCATATACCATAAATTAGAAATGTTGAAAAACATAAACAGACAAAAGTGTATATACAGTGGAGTCCCTCCATAGCGCATCCTGTTATAACAAATTTCTCTATTCACATTTTTCAAAATTTCCAATTATATTTATTATTTTTTATGCCTTTAGGAAATTTCTGCTATTACATACATATTTTGTCAGTCCGGACTATGTTGTTGTAATGTTCCACTGTATAATTGGAGATTTTGAAAAATGTTACATGTGGTGCATGGCTGAGATGTTATAGTGTTGGTCTCATAACCGTGAAGTCCACAGTTCAATTCCTTGTAACGATTTGGGTTTTATTCTGTCGGAGTGTAAATTAAATTATGGAAATTTGTTATAAAAGGGTGGTTGGCTATAAAAGAATTCCACTGAGCTCTACAAGGAGCTGGCTGAAGACAGATGAAGAAGCATTTCATAGATATTACGGTTTGATGAAGAAGCATTTCATAGATATTACGGTTTGATGCATCAACTATGATGCTGTTCTATATACAGTGGAATCCCATTATAACAACTTGGTCCGGACTGACAAAATATGTAATAACAGAAATTCACAATATACAGTACACACAAATTACAATAAATATAATTGGGGAATTTGAAAAATGTTATATAGAAAAATTTGTTATAACAGAATGTGCTATAGAGGGATTCAACTGTACAGTAAATTCCTTTATAACGCATTCATTTATACTCCTCTTTAACAACACTGTCCACAATCATCAATTACTGTAGTTATTTCTTAATGTATATAACAAATTTTTGTTATTACAAACATTTTTTTGGTTGGTCTGGACCAATTTGTTAAAATGGGATTTCGCTGTAATTAACTTCATAATTTGTTATATGAAGTTGGAAATAATTCACTAAAATACCAAAAACAGCACAGTGGTGAGGAAGAAAAAAACCCAATATATTTCAGTGTTCAATATAATACAAGTACCTAATACACTATACTAAGTAATAGCAATAAACATGTACTCAAGATTCCATTAAGTGTTAACTATGCCAGATAAAAAAAAACTCTGAAGCAAATCTGGTATGAGTTCCAGTTCTGGTTGAAGTGAGACTTTAAATTTAAAAAATCTGGCAGGTGTTTTTTTTTAGTGTCTACTGAAACAATAAGTGTGAAAAAATAAGTTCTGACATGGAAAATGACTAGATTGAAAAGTTGATATATGACTAAATACAATTGCATGAAACAAAATTGTGAAGTCTATTTATATATTTACAGTGAGAGATCACCCAATTGAAATTGTACCTAGGTAGACAGGCTTATTGCAAGTGGAGCCTAGACTTCTAGTTGAGGGTGCAAACAATAAGACTACTATCCTCTTTCCAGGTATGTAGTAGGAGGTAACTAAGGAAAGGATAGGCTGACAATTTGTTAACTGTGGAAAAAACTATTGTCATGGAAACTTCAACTGAAAATTTAAAAATGACAGGAGCAGATAGTTGGACTAGATGAAACTTGAGAAATGAGATCAGTAATGCTGTCTGTTATGAAACTTGAGAAATGAGATCAGTAATGCTGTCTGTTATGAAACTTGAGACATGAGATCAGTAATGCTGTCTGTTATGAAAGAATGTTTCAACCACAAGTCAGACCGCTGATAAACATTTGAATGCAAAAACCAGGATACAGATCTGGAACCTTAGAACCATTGGAGTATCCTGGATGTTGGAAGAGGGCATGCATTCATAAAAAGGATCATACATTATGATAAGCTTCAAGGAATATTAGATAAAACAAGATCATACAGTATTATGATAAGCTTCAAGGAACATTAGACAAAACACCAAGATGCAATATAAAAATAATTATCGGGGACATAAATGCAAAAGGTTGGAATTGACAATATCAATTGTGAACTGAGAATGGAAAAAAATTTGTCCTAGGAACTAAAACGGAAATGCATAATTTTTTGGTCAACCTGCAACGTATATAATTATTTGGTTAAACTATGCTAAGCAGGTGACACTGCTTCTTTCAAATGATATAAAGGGATTGGAACAACTAATCAACGCAGAAATATAGTGAATCACAAAACTTATATTTAAGCGCATAAAAAAAACCAATCATATCAATAGATATGACAACAAAACAACAAAAAATCAGAATAGACAATGCTGAGATAGAGTGTGTGGATAAATTTGAATACTTAGGAGCAAACATGAAAGGTGCAGGAGACTGCATGGCAGAGATAAGAGAGAGATTGGCAATAGCATATTGTAAAATAACTCGTTTGAAAAGCAAGGAATAGCAACAAAACTGCTAATGCTAAGAACTTTTATTTTTACGGCTGCAACATACGGCTGTAAACATGGTTCCTAAGTAAAACAGTGACAAAGAGGATCAATGCCTTTGAGATGAAATGATGCTACAGAAATATACTTAGAATATCATGGAAGGAAAAAAAAGGAAATTTAGAAATTATAAACACATTTAAGATGCCAGTGTTGGTTACTAAACACAATAGCAAAAAAAAAAACAACTATACCTGTTAAACTGTTTGATCATATAAAGAAACACAATTGTTTAGAAAGACGTGTAATGGTCAGAGCACCTGGATGGAGAAGAAAGGGCAGACTATGCAGATGATGGTTTGGCGACATTAAAGATAAAATGAATACGTCGTTGGAAAAGTAATCAGTATAGCCCAAGACAGAGGGTTTCATTGGGAAGATAACGTTCTAGAGAGAATGTCACAAGAATATCACTTAAGAATATTAAGAATATTATCTTAAGAATATTATTAACTTAAGAATATTATCTTAAGAATATTAAGAATATTATCTTATAATGTTTCAACAACAAAATATGCACAAAACTATTACATCACCAGATGGGCATACCCAAAATCAGTTTGATTCACAGTATGTTGCCAGGGCCTAAAAGGAACAAACAATAGTGACAATTACCAACTATGCACATCGCAAGAGTAGGCTTTGCCATTCCATAGATGATTTATGTGACCCAGAAGCTATGCTCAAGTTGGCAGTGTCAGACTGAAAGGTGCAGATATTGCAGCCACGTTGTAAACCTGACAATAAATTTCGTTTTTCAGACCATTTCATTCCAGTTTTCTATGGAACCTAGGACTACAACTGTTGCTGTCCAAGTTCTCTGCTGTGCTTTCTTCTCGATCTGTACCCACGTGGTCCCAATTTATTTCCAAAATGGCTGTGCCCATGAAATAATCTTTTGATGTGGATTTCAAATGATAATTTATAGTTTACGCAAGTGAATTTGTGCAATGAAAATTACTATAACATAAAAAGTTAGCTCTATGTTATGAGAATAACTATAACATAAAAAGTTAGCTCTATGTTATGAGTTTGATCTTACATTCAAATTTTTCAAGATAGAGCTCTTCTTTTTCAAAAGTGTTTGAACAACCTTGATAAGAGGAGTTAGGTATGTTCTGGGTTACTGATCAGCAAAGTGTTATTCATAACGTTGACAAGCTACTCCTGTAACAAGTGATTGTAACAGTGTGCGCTGGTTTTGATTCCTGTTTATAGAATAATAAGAAATCTAGATAAAAAATGTCAAATAAATATCACATGTCCTATGCATTTATGTTTGTGGTTGACCATCATGCTTGAGATATTCTGCCAAAATTTGAAGTCGTCAACAGATTGTACAAGAAATTTGAAACAATAACAATGGAATATTGAAAAGTATTAAAAGGAAAATGGAAAGTTTATGATAATACATAGAAAATTGCATCATGGCCCTGCTGTGGTTTCTGCAAAACTGGCCATGAAAATAAATTACAAATCAGCCAATGTTTTATACAAATCAGACAACAGGTCTTTCACATACCGATTTAACGATATCTGCCACAAACAAGTCAATAGATCACACTCACAAACCAGTCAATGGTAGGGGGGACCTACCTTCCGCAAACCAGTTAATGGGTGTCTTTTATCAACAAACCAGGGAGGGAAGTAATACCTGTTCCTATAAATATTATGACATTGGATATAGGCCTATAAGAAAAATGGTTTAGACACCATTGCCATGTTTTAAGCTATGACAAGTGTGTGACAGAACAACTTTTAAGAGAGAATGAAAAAGATAAAAAAATATTCTTTGACAAGCTGTAAATATTAAAAATTAGTTTTATATGTTGGTAATATTGCAGAATGTTGAAAAACTTATTATTTATTCTTCATTATTAGAGTTTCACAAATGATTTAGATCTACTATACTTATTTGTCTTGTGGATCAGATTGTAATATATTTGTCTGCACAGACCAGATGTAGGCCTAAACTATATAGTACATGAAATTCCCTGAACAGAGGACATATACCAGATTTTTAACATATCCTCCGGATGTATTAGATATTTCTGTGTAAAATAAATTGTCACAGAATCTGGATTAAGACATTAATAGGCCCAATTTATAAATAAATAAAAACAGTATAGGGGCCTAAATAAATTATACAATAATAAGATCTCTGTAACAGTTAATCAAAAGAAGGATACATTTTTTACAACTTAATATTTATTTATGAGCCAGTACAATTGCCTAAAACTGGCACGGAATGTATCAAAACTTGCAGTGAGGTAATTTATCAACAAACTAAATGTTTATAATTTAAAGGCTTTTCTAGCTATTCACCATTTAGCTCCCTGCAGAACATTAATCTTCAACAAAACTCCCATATCTTTAGCCATTGCTTCCAAATCTTTTCATGTTCTACTAAGCATTTATGTTATCCTTATAATTCTTTCCTTCAGGTATTTCCTTGTCTTAATCTTTTCCATTTTCTCCTGGGGGTCTCAGAACAATGCTTGCTTTACAATGTTTTCTGTTGGTCTTCTTAAGGTATGTCCTATCCATCTTCAAGACCTTTTTGTTTTAGTCTTTCCTCCACTGAAGTTTGTTTAGGGTAGTTCTGTGCATGAGTCACAGAACTGGTTGTCTTATTCAAATTTCAAAATTTCTATTCTGCATAGGCATACATTGATGAAGGTTTTGTATTTGTCTGGTTGTCACTTTCATTATAGGCCTACTTTATGTTTCTGAGCCATACAACAACATTGATTTAACATTTGAGTTGTTTATTCTTAGTTTTATATTTAATGTAATTAAATATAAAGTTTTCATGTATTTCCTAATACAACTTGTCCTCTTGCTTTCTGTATTCTTATTGTGACATCTTTGTATGTTCCTCCCTCTTTGTCAATGTTGCTGCCATAGCCTATATATGTAGGCCTATGCATCTACCTGCTGTAGGGCTGTTTCACCTAGTATAATCTGGATTTCATTAGCTGCATTTATTCTTACAATATTTATTAAGATTCTTGTGCAAATTACTTGGTTAAATTCTGTCATGTATTATCTTTAGTATTTTAGTTATATAGTTCATCAAACTTATTGTTCTGTATTCTGTACAATCCACAGCCCTAGGCTTCTTAGGTAGTGGTGTGAATATTGATGATTTTAGGTGTGTGGCCTGTGTCATAAATGTCATTGCAAAGTTCTGTGATAGTTTCCACACCAAATTCATCTAGAGTTTTTATTATGTCTGCTGTTATGTTGTCAGAGCCTGCAGCCTTTCCACAATTTATTGTTTTTATTCCGTTTTTTACTTCTGATTTCAGTATTGCTGGTCCTTCATTATTGTGTATTGTAGATTTTCTGTTCCACTGGTCATCACATAGGTCTATCACATAATTTTCCCATCTTGTAAATACTTCTGTTTTATCAAATATAATATTTCCACTCTTATCTTTAATGCAGCCACCCCATATAGAATTTTTTAATAGAATTTTACTTATTTGTGATCTGTCTTATCTTCTTATACATTTCTTTTGTTGTCAGTTGTAGTGATATCTCATATATTTCTCTGTATTTTGTTTCTAGTCATTGTTCTTTCACTGTTCTGCACATGTTATGTATTTCTTTGTCTATAAGTAAATATTTTGGGGTATTTTTAGCTTTCTTTCTGGCATTTTCTCTAATATATCATGCTAAGTCATTTAAACTGTAGCAGACCCCAGTAACTTCCCATATATAGAAACTACTGTCACCCAATGAAACACTTGAACACCTCCTTGATGACTGTTCTTCCCTTTCAACTGCCAGAAAAAAAGTCTTACTGACATCTTTACAGTCATTAACTCTTTGTATGAATCACAAAGTAAAAAAAACCTGCACTTTTTTAAGAATTGCACAGTATTGAGCTGTCAAAAAGTAGAACTACTCATCAGAAATTGAATATATTAACAACTACAACAATGTGGTTAAAAAGTTGATCATCCGTAATATACTTACAAATACAATTGGATGTATTGATCGTGACTAAAATTTGTCAACAGTTTAGTAGCATTGTCCTATATGGATTTTACTGGACTGCTCTAATAGTTTTGGATACTTTGTTCCCAAAAAAACATCGTGATGCAAAAATATCCAATTAGAAAAAAAAAGATTTCTCTATAAGAGTATGGTACACTATAGTTTACTTGCTTGAATTTTTGCCAAAATTAGATGTACCAGAAATTATCAAAACTCCAGAGATCACATGATCAGTTATAGGCTGTAGTAACACAAATACCAAAGTAACTCTAGTGAACAAGTAAATGTGTGGTACAAATACACTACTACTACTAATAAAAAGATGATGAAGATAATTATAGTGGAATCCCTTTATAGCACACTCTTTTATAACATGTCCCTATATAAAAACACTTCCCAAATATATGTATTTTATATTTGTACTTTATATAAGAAAATGAATGTGTTTTCCTTATGGCGTCAAATTAATAGATTTTCCTTAAAAAAAATTATGGCAACAAAACAAAGATCAAACCCAATAATCAACATAGACAATATAGAACTAGAATGTGTAAACAAATTTGAATATCTGGGAGAAAATATAAACAGTTCCAGAGATTGTTCAGTTGAAATTAGAAGAAGATTCGCAAATGCAACACTCAAATTAACAGAAATGAGAAAATGATGGCAAAGTAGTAACAACGACTCTAAAGTAACCCTTTTAAGATCATGTGTTTTCCTATTGGCAACATATGGATGCGAGACTTGGACTTTAAACAAGACAATATCCAAAAGAATAAACTCATATGAAATGAAGTGCTACAGAAAGATCCTACGAATATCATGGACAGGGAAAAGAAGAACATTGAAGTTTTGAAATTACTGAAACTAAATGAAGGGTGGCTTCTAAATACCATCATAAGGAGGAAACTACAGTATTTTGGACACTTAAAATGACATGATGGTATCGAAAGGCTGATTCTAGAGGGCAGAGTGTCAGGTAAGAGAAGAAAAGGGAGATCAAGAAGGCGATGGACCAGCGATATCGAAGAATGTATGCACATATCTCTGGCCAATGCAGGCCTGCTTGCCCAGAACATAGAGGCTTTCAGAGTATCCACGACGAAGGCAACGTTCTGGAAAGAATATATCACTTGATATATATATACTTTATATAGCAAATTTCTGTTATTACATACATATTGTGTTAATCTGGACCAAGCTGTTATAATTAAATTCTACTGGATAATAAAATGAAAATGGTAGCCATTTCAATCTTAGCTGGGGGCTAAGATCTTCGCATGAACAAACAAATATCAGTAATAATAAGAAAACAAATAATATAGAAAATGTAATAAATTTTAAAAACAGGAAAAATTGAAAAAATACTGAGATGTAATATAAATCTACATGTTAACAAGTCTTCATACTATATCTGAATCTACATGTTAACAAGTCTCCATACTATATCTGAATCTACATGTTAACAAGTCTCCATACTATATCTGAATCTACATGTTAACAAGTCTCCATACTATATCTGAAAAGTCAGTGAGTTCTTGAATATTAAGAACAAGATGGAGTTAAAATTAAAAATATTCTCAAGGTTTGTAATATACAATTAATTATTAGTTGTTATTCATCATTTTCACATGAGTTCTGAGTAAAATACATTTTTACAAATAAAAACAGTTTACCAACTTTTTTTGAGGGGCCTATTATTATCATTAATGAGTGTACTGGTGTTTTTAATTTCCAAAATCTGGTTACCCTGTATTTTGTGTGTGCTTATTCTCAAGATCCCACCGGCTCTCTCTTAAAACAGGACAATGGTTCTGCTAGATTTCCAGCAAGATGTAGTCCAGAGAATGGAAGTGTGTTGTGTCTACATTTGTATTTGCACCAATAATCAGACTCCTCCAATTTCAGCATTACCCTGTATATGAATGTGCTGTAAATATAATTATTTTTATGCTAAAATGAACAATGAAGAAAAAAAAAATACAAATCACTCCAGGAAATGAAGTGAGAAACACTTGCAAAAGCGGAAGAACTGTAACAACCCCCCCCCCAAAAAAAAAAAACAACAACAACAACTGACTTAAACTAAATAAACTATCAAAAGCCACTCTTAGGTCAAAGTGGAGTGAGATTACCCATGTCAAATTAAGCAAATTATCACTTCACTCAATCCGTAAGTCAAAGTGACACATAAACCATGCTAAAGTTGGATATGTCAGGCAGCAAAGTGAGTAGATAGGTGATTGTAACAAATAAATAATAACTATGAGGACAGTTATGAATTAATGAGGGCAGTGCTAGGATATAATAAAGATACGCCCATCATGTTCATGAGATTCTTGTTAGATTTACCCAGCAATGTAGTAATACAACTGGGGAAAGCATGTAGGGAATGGACTGGTGGCAGACAGAGGTGATGGTACCAGAACTTGTTCAGATGCACTCACAACCAAAAGACACATTAGTATATGCAAATGGCTCAGTCAACAAAGAAGCAAATTTGTGCAGATGGAATTTTATTGCCTTCAAAAATGAAAAAAAGGTGCTTAAAAAATCATCGGTACACTCCACTACAACACCATCCCTTAAAAATAGAAGCAGTGACTGCAGCATTCGGTTGATGACTGAAATATCAACTTTTACGGTGATACTCTCTGACTCCCAGAGCATGATGTGGAAGATAGAAAGGTGCATATTAGGAAAGGATTGAGTCTCGTTACTGAACAACTCCATTGTCCAAAGTATATGGATATACTGCCCGGTCATGCGGGGGTCAGAAGCAATGAAAGAGCAGACTTATTGGTGGCAATGCTGTAGTTGATAGCATAGTATTGAAGAAAGATAAGGTCGACATGATAAGGACAGTCATAGATTTACTACAGATTGAAGAAGATGATGCTGGAGGAGATAATGTGGACATACAAAGAATTACAGAAATGGGGATAACCTTGAGTGAGGGGAGAAAGTGTGTCGTCTCTGGAAAGTTACAAAGATCACATAATCAATATGTGACTTTGACTTTGAGTCTGCATACTCTTGGATGGCCGCTGGAACAGAGAACAGAGCACTTATGGGAATGTGCCATGTGCCATGTGCTGGTTTCTAATTAAGAATATCTTCTTTGCTGATCATAGAATTAAGAATATAAAATAATTATTCTGGAAGTTGCAGATACAAATACCAAATTATCCTTCTGGAAGTTGGCAGATGTGAATTAATGTCTAGTTAGTTCACCTAACATGCATGAATAATAAGCAATAAGGCACTCTTGTATTCAAGTAAATTATGTGTAAATATAAATATATATATATATAAAATATCTACTGCCTCAACTTGTTATTATAACATTTTAAAATGTATTATAAAATAATAAGTTGTATATAAATAAGCAAACATTGCTTGAACATTTCATAAGGCACTTCATATGGATAAACATAAACATACGGTTCAATATTAATAAACATTCAATATGGATAAACATACAATACATTTTACAGTAATTGAAAAAAGCAAAACTAATTAAGAATATTAAAAACAAAAATGATTGGAAGAAGCTAGAAATATAACAACATTAAAAGTAAGAATACAATAAACTGTTTGCTATCTTATTGTGGTCCATTTCTGCATGCAAAAAACTTTTGTATGGCAACTGTCTGGCAGCATTCATGATAACCAAGTCATATTAGACACAAATAATGAACAAAACATGGAAGTCCTAATATATATATGGAAGATCTAATGTCTTGAGTTCTGATAAAATGGAATGTTTTCTGGAATGCACAAAAGAGTTTCACAAAAATATATGTCAGCAGTGGTTATAGGCCTATATACAATCTGGAATCTGATCCTCAATTCTTTTAGTCACATTTTCAAGTCACATGACAGTTTTTATATACTAGTAATGGTCTGCATTTTAGGGATAAAGAGGGTAATAACATTCTCTTTAAAACAAAAACAAGAAAGATACAGCGGAACCACTCTAAAGATCATACATTTAGGCCTTGGCCTATAACACATTTCTCTATTTAAAAACACTTTTCAAAATCTCCACTTATATGTATTTATTCTGTATGGTTTGTACTGTATATAGCAAATTTATGCTATTATATAAATATTTTGTCAGTCTGGACCAAATGTCCATTGTGTATAATGGGATTTGATAATATAATTTGTTTGGACCAGGCTCTGATCTTATACACATTTTTTTACTAAGTCACAGTCTCACAAACGCTGAGAAACGCTGGACTAAAAGAGAGATGCCACAGCTGGGATTTTTCACTAGATCTGGGGCTTTTGGCCATTGTCTGGGAGTGCTGGGATTATTTTGGTCAAATTTGCTTTAATCTGAGTTTTTTTAGGTGAAATCCAAATTAGAAAATCAGAAGATGACTTTTGGTACTTGGAATTAAGCCAAAAGTTGAGTAAATCCTTCCTATACTTAACAATTAAAATAAAAATTCTTCACCAATGATCTCATGGAAATTATGCAAATTGCACACGAAAATAGGCAAACCCATTTTTAAAAATGGCAAACCCATTTCCTTTGTTAAAAATATATCTCATGCTCCAGCCTTATTTACAGGCCTGTAGATAAGGCATGGGTGTGGTGTGTTAAACACCCCCCCCCCCCACAGAAAATCTAATATGATTTTTAGACTATGAACTTAACCATAAGGTCGATTAAAAATCCCTACCGTATTAATTTTTTACAAGAAGGTCTTCAAATTTCCCATCAAATAGTGAAATTTACACATGAAAACGGATACATTACCTGTCTATTGTAGGTAAAACCCCCTCTTTATGGTAATCATATCTATGCCCCTACTTATGTAGATACATAATTTTGTCTGGGGGTTATCTGTGGGTTTTTTTTTTAGGGAAATCAGGGGTTATTTCTAAAATGCCAGTGGTAACAGTAGACTAGAGAATAGGCATTGCTAGAAAATGGAGGACAATATTAAAAGATATAATGGTACCTACATACACAACAAGCAATTAGAACCTATCAACATAGCAAAGGTTATGCAGCAACAGAGATCAATTGTTGACATACTTTTATATGGAGATAATACATAATCTGATTCTCATTTGACATGAAACTTATGAGGAGAATTAGTTTCATGCCATGAACAACTCAATGAATCTGTTTCCTAAATGTCTTCTGCTTTTTTCCACTATTGCTCGCTCTGCTTCTATCCTTGATGAGAAAGAAATCAGTGCATCTCCATTGGGTTTACCTTCCAGATTAGTCTGTATACTGATAGACTCAGGTCCAACCTGTGCAGATGGAACAGTGTATATTTTAATATGTAAGATAACATTAATGTCAAGATTATTTATAACTTTTGAAAAAGGGATTACATTTTTCTAGTGAACACATTTATTGTCCATGTTTTTCATTTATAGTGTGCTACTGGTAACAGCTACTGGTAACTCAGCAGTTCTGAAGCTTTTTGTTGCTGATGACCTCCATTAAATATATTTTTCTGCAGTGGACCTTCAAAATATTGCAGATTTGAAAATGTTTATGAATGAATTATCTGTGTGTTAACAAAAGTAAACAATGTCTGCAGTAAAAAAATGTAATGATAAGGTGTTGGTAATAAATAATAAAGCCTAACTTAAAACTGATCATGGATCTCCATAACTATATTTTCAGTATCTTTTATCAGGATTGTTGCTATGTCACGATTTCAGCTTATCTAACATGTACTCATGTTTTTTCCACGATCTCTCTTTCCTTCTATCATTCCCATTGTCAATATGTTCTCCAGATCTCACTGTCTCATAACGTGACAGAAAAAAAATTGTTATTCCCATTGCATTTGTATGATATTATTTAAGTAATCCTTGTCTGTCTCATATTTGTCTCTTTCAGAACTTCCTCATTAGTTGTTCTAGCTGCCCATGCTACACTCAATATTCTTCTATAGAGCCATACCTCTGTCGCCTACAATATACCACTCTTTTGTGAACTTTTTTGTCCAAGACTTGCAAATGTTGATTGAATCAGTGTTATATACTGTAGCTTTGAAGAAATCTCATGCTCACCTCTATAGACTAAGATATTTTACACAGTGCATTCTTCATTTTTAGGAATGCTCCCTTGTTTGCCCTATTCTGTTTCTTATCTCTGTTGAACTTAATCCATCTGATGTCATTGTTGTTCCCAAATACTTGAACTGGTGGACCTGTTGAAGTATGGAGTCATTCATTTTGATCTTGTACGCTGGGGTATTTTGTTTCTTACAAACAAAATCTAAATTTAGTCTTCTTCTCCTTCAGCGTTCATTTTCAAACTCTGGCCGAATCTCTCTTGTAGTAGGACCTTGATTTCCAGCAGGATGTAGTACAGAGAATGGAAATGCACTGTGTCACTGTTTTATTTACACTAATGACCTGACACATCCATCTTCCACGATAAATTTATTCAAAATCAAAGGTATTTTTTGCTTTCATTTTCAAACTCCCGCAGATCACTCTAGCAGTAGATCAGTGTTAGTACTAGATGTTCAGCATGATGCCCTCTCATAGCTGTCATCTTATTTTTTCATAAATTCGTATTTTTAACAATTTATTTCCATAATTCAATAAAGACCTGTGTATTTAGCACATGCACGCACACACACAAAATAAAAAAACAAAAAAACCCACTAAATTTTAAAAACAAATTTTTTGGCCCTTCAATATGAGCGTGTAAGATAAAAACGTTTGCATTAGTAATAATTACTAGGAAATTTAACACCAAGTTACTTTACACAAAAAAGGGGGGGGGGTGTGGGGTTTTTTCTTATGAACCCAAAATCCTTATTAATACAGAAAATCTGTATTCGTTGATACCTCGCACTCTAGAGAATGAAGATGCATTGTGTCACCATTTTTTATTTGTGCTAATGATCCGAAACATCCAAACTTCTGCAATGTCTAACAATATATGTTCCATCAGACAACAATGGTCCATGTGCATGCACTACCATAAATTATTGATGACTAAGGAAGGCTGGATAGCAAAATGCCTGTTTAGTGTCTTCTTCTGTATTTGTCCTAAAAATCCTGCAGATTATCAGGATGTAATCTAGAGAATGGAATACATTGTGTCATGATGTATAGCTAAGCTGTGATATCTGTGCCTTTCAGTCTGGCTTCTGGGTCACTTCAACATTCTATGGGATGGAAAAGTCAACTCCACTCCAAAATTTTGTTAGTAGTCTCTTACGGCATACATGGCAAGTAAAAGTGTCACTAATCTTTGCTTCTCTTTTTGGTCATGGCAACAAACAGGTGGTTAATGTATTCTTCTTCTTCTTCTTTCCTTCCTCTTTTACCCTTTACGGATGTCGAGGGAGATACAATGTTCTTGTTCTCGCTTTTCTGGCAGCTTCAGATAATGTTATTTGGTGTTCGTGTAATGTCTCTTTGATGTTGTCGATCCAGCGTACTCTAGGTCTACCCCTGGTTAATGTATGAATACAGGTAATCATGGAACTACTTTTTATTTACTGCTGAGTCCCTATACCTACCTCGGGGAATCCCTGAAAGTAATTCATGATATCTTGTAGTGTGACATTGATGGGCAGACCTCTCATGATGATCATACATGGTCCTGTGTATGGTCCTGCTGTCATATTTGTGGTAGTTGTGGTGTAGTAAGAAATGGCTGGTGCTTGCTGTGTAGGTGGTGACACAGGTGGACTCGGGTACCAGTACAGGATTGGTGGATAATAAGTGGGTCTCTGTGGCAGTGCTGTAACTGTAGGCGCATAAGTTGGTGGCAGTGGCTGTGTCAGTGACAAGTAGGGAAAAGTGCCGGCTGGTGCTAATGATGTGGGGGTCATGAAAGTCTGTGGCTGCATTGATGGATCAAGAAGGTAATCTGTTGTGAAGTAAAATCAATAAGTTTTTAAACATGGTGACCTGAAAAGACTTCACAAAAATAAAAACATCCCTTGAGTGCTCTGCTCTTAAAGGAATTTCCTTTGTGCCACATGATGATGTTTTCTAAATAAGAATCAAGAAAAAATGCTGTTCTATATGTATTATTGGAAAATACAAAATAATAACCTTTACAGTTCAGAATACAGATTAGCATAAAACAATTATAGCTAACTAACAGTTTACAAAGTGGACTGAATTAACATTAGGACCAAGAGGTCTTTATCAAGAAAAAATACAGGACAGAAAACAAACGATAAGAATAATAATGTTGTAAATGGACTAGACTATAGTATAAACATAATTTATAGGCTTAATACCAATGAGCTCATAACACATCAGGCCCGTAGGGGTACCACATTGGATATATCAACACACAGAGTCCTCCAGTGATATCTTAAGCGATGTGGATGAGGGAGACAAATCTCAACTTGTCCAGTCCTTGATGTTTGTCTGTCCATGATTTTCGGTGACGTCCTCTGCTTCTTTCATCTTTGACTGTTCTCTGTAGTATCTTTTCGGACAAGGAATCATATCTGCATGCATGTCCAAACCATGCACGTCCAAACCATGCACGTCCAAACCATGCACGTCCAAACCATGCACGTCCAAACCATGCAAGTCCAAACCATGCATGTCCAAACCATGCACGTCCAAACCATGCACGTTCAAACCATGCATGGTTTCATCATTTAATTATTGAAAGTAGGCTGAATGATTCTTGTGGACCTGTATGCTTCTCTATTTGATTTATTATGTACACATCTGTCTTATGTTCTCTATAAAAAATGCACAGAATTCATCTCGAACATTTGTATTCAAAGGTCTGTATTTGTCTCTCCATAAAATAAAATGGCAACACAATACCTTTCCATTATCTGGATTACATCCTGCTGAAAAACTAGATGGACCATTGTCCTGCTACAAGAGATATCTGGTGGAAGTTTGTAAGAATTACTGATGAAAAATAACAAAATCTTCAATAATTAAGAATTCCTCCAGAACCACTAATGTAGTTGGAAACAGGGCAATGAATATGTTAATGTAGTTGAAAGCAGGGCAGTAAATACATTGATGTAGTTGGAAACAGGACAATGAATACATTGATGTAGTTGGAAACAGGGCAGTGAATACGTTTTCAGTAAAGAGAGGGTTTTACATGGAAAAGGGTCACATGTCCATTTTAGAGTATATCTCTCTTTGTGATAAGAAATTCGATGACCTCTTTGTGAAAAATTATTAAGGGAGGGGTTGTACCCACCTTTTGGCTCAGTTCCTAGTACTAAATCTCATGTTATGATTTGCTAAAAGGCGTGGGGGATTTCAAACCCCCCCCTCTCCAATTTATGTACTTGGTTGGAAACAATCTCCCCCATCAACTAGGAGTCCATCCAGAACTACTATTGTGGTTGTAAACAGCCTGTGAAATATTTTGTGTAATATAGAATGTTGTTTTTTTCACCTCCAAGTCACAAAGCAAGGGCTCTGTGATTACACCACCATGTCTGCATGTATATTTAATTCATTACAAATGATGAATTGTAGGAAAGCTTAATTGTGAAAAAGAAGAACTCTTGCATATTTGATAATTTATTCTTCTGTCTTGCATATTTGATAATTTTGTATTCTTCTGTGTGGCATATTTGATCATTTATTCTTCTGTAAGCAGTATTAAGACTTATAAGTCATGTCTAAACATACAACAATAGTTAAGATAGTCTTATATAGATTATGCAGCAATTTGTTATTTACCATACCAAAGAAAGTTAGATTAACATTTTTTTGAAAAAAAGTGAACTTGTTAATCGTACCTGGCGTTAGTATCTGTCGTTGAAGGGTAATCTGGGAATGTGGTTGAAGAGTAGGGGCAGGAAGTGCTGTGGGTATTGTGATGGATATCTGATGCATACCATTTGTCAAGACAAAACTCATATCATCTCCACTGCACTGTATGACTTCAATTATTCGTTTCTTGCCAGCAAAGGTCATTGTACGGTGGTGTTTGTTAAATGCAGTCAAAGATGCGGCTTCTTCAGAGTCCAGTTGAATGAATGCTTCTCCAGAAGCTTCACCCTGAAAGTAAAGTCAACGTTCTATGATATTAATATATCAGTATTTGGTCAGTGTTTATTATCTATTCAGCATTTACTCTGAAGTTAATGTTCATTGTCTAGTCAGGAATTCATTGTAAAGTAAGTATTTATTCTCAAGTCTGAGTTTATGATCTAGTTTAAATGACTATTAGCTCTAGGATGATATATTAGAGAAAATATCAGAAAGAAATAAAAATAAAAATACCCCAACATATTTACTTATAGGCAAAGATATAACATGTGTAGAACAGTGAAAGAACAATGGCTAGAAACAAAATGCAGAGAAATATAGATGCTACTAAAACAGAGAACAAAAGAAATGCATAAGGCAATAAGACAGATCAAAAATAAGAAAAATTATAATTTTGGGACTGGCTTTATTAAAGATAAGTGTGAAAAAATTGTATTTGATAAAACAGAAGTAATTGCAATTAAAGGCATGCTGAAATCAGATGTGCTGGGCCAGAAGGTGCAAAATAACGCAGCTCTGCTGTGAAACTGGCAGCATAATGAACTTCAGGCGGAAAACACACCGAACATGTTGGTTATCAGAGAGCGAATGCAGAAGAAGAAGATCAGGATCTAGTTTGGAGAACAGAATAACAGAATGCATCGTATCATGGCTTACAGCATTGCTCTGATATCTACATCTGTCAGCCTGTGACATCCGACTTCAAAATAGTGTCTGGGTCACTTTGACCATGTATGGAATGGGACATCCAACTCCAAGCCATAACTTCCTTAGTCACCTCTTACAACATGCATGAAATGTAGTGTTGCTATTTTTTGTTCCATACATGAAAGATAAACAGTATTGCTATTTTTTGTTCCCTTTTGGCCTTATCAACACAAGTGCAATTTATTTATTTGATGTCAGTGTGTTGATGGGACACATAAGGGAAGCAAGAAGTAGCAAACACTGTGACCTGCCATGCATGTTGTTAGAGGTTTGAAAGATGTTTGAGAATGAAGTTGACTATTCCATTCTCTGTCTTAAATTCTGCTAACCTGTAGAAATTTGAAAACGGATGAAGAAAAAAAAAGAAGAATTGATTTATTTCTATCTTTGTTTCTTGATAAAGGTAGTTACTCACTGTTGCAGTGTAGACCATATGGACTCCTTGGTAAAGAATAAACTGGGAAAACTCCGCAAGGAATATCAGGATGTCAGTGACTTGTGCTGAAGCTGGCAAGTTCCTCATCCGAATGCAGTCACGACGTGTGCCACTTGTAATAAGAGACTGTGGGATTATAGGTACACCAGCAGGAAGTTGGGTTATCACTGGAATCAATTGATTCTCTGGCTGTTCTGGGTTGCGAGGGTCCATGCTTCTGTTTAAAACCTGACGTTACAGACAATACTTCAGCAAAATAACACTTATAGACAAATAAATACTTGTAACAAAGTAACACTTATAAACAAATAAATACTTGTAACAAAATAACACTTACAAAACAATATATAGGCTACTGGTCACAAAATAGAAAAGTTTATCAAGTTTCACCAATGCACATCCTGCATAGACTGATCTAGGAACCTCCTGTATATAGACCCTTCTGATCTATGCACTTTCTGCATGGACTGATCTACACACCTTCTTTCTAATTAATTTATCTTATTCATTTACTGAAAAATTGGTTTTGTAGATTTTCTATAGTTCTACATAATTAATGATAGGCATTAATCTTGACAGAAAGTGTAATTTAGGTTTACCATACGTTATATTTTCAGTGGACATGTCCTGTGTTTTGATTCTTTCAAAACCAAGACTGAGAATTCAACACTACTTTAGCAAATTGAGTCTCAGAGAGCCATTGTAGGTCTGTAGTAAGATCTATCCTCATACTGGAAGTAGTTGTTCTAAGCCTGTAGTAAGATCTATCCTCATACTGGAAGTAGTTGTTCTACATGCTCCATCCTAGCATTTCTCAATGATTCTACAACTTTTACTATCTATAAAATTTCTGCCGTATTTCTCATCATAACGGACATTTCCATCTGCGAAGTTATACAAAAAAATTTAGTTATAGGCCTCATAAAGCAAATACAGTAGAATCACATTATAACAGATTGGTCCTGGCCAAAAATATATGTAGGCCATATGTAATTATAGGTCTATATATTAATATAGGTCTATACATCTGTTACAATAACTGAAGATTTTGAAGTTTTGTTAAATAGGGAATTTGTTGGCATAAAGAGTACTGTTTGAAGTAGAGAGTTATATACCTCAGAAGATGTAGTTCATCGAATTACAATCTCCGTGATTTTTTATGGTAAACAAAATAATCTGATATAACCAATTTGGACTAACATTAGCAGTTGAAGGGAGCGTACACAACCATAATAGGTTCTTTTTATGTAAAAAAGAAAAGTAGTGCCTAACTATCTCTAAATTTTCTCAAATAACAAGTGAACCATATGTCTCTGTCTAATTTTCTCAAATCACAAGTGAACCATATGTCTCTGTCTAATTTTCTCAAATCACAAGTGAACCACATGTCTTTGTTGTTACCTGCTGAACTTCAGCTGTTGTGCTCTTGAACAATTCAATGTATCGAGATCCCATCATCTCTCTGTGCTTCTTCAGAGCCTTGACTGACTCCTCTTCTGTATCAAATAGAACAAAGGCATCTCCTGTGCTACGTCCATCTGGGTAGTGGACAAACAAGATTCCATCTTCTCCATCAAGAACTTGAGAAGAGTTTGGCTCTCGTGTGAAAAATTCCAACTGAAACAAAATTTAATAGATAGAAAATAATTGGATTGATTTAGGAAATAAACTTTAGAATCGATTATTGAAAGTAGCAAAATGCTATAGATTCATGAAGGAAATAAAACAGTATTGATTAATGGGTTCTATCATAGCAGTCTCCTGGTAAACATGGACTAGATCCATTTTATGGACGATGAATATCTTTATAAAAAATGAAAAGAAGTTAACACTTTCAGATATTTGACACTAAACCATTTTTCCTTTTAAAAGATGAACTTCTTTTAGTGTTTATAGAGATATCCATCACCCCTAAAATATATAAAATCTCCGCTTACAGGAAGACTGTTACAATAGAACGGATTAATCAAATTTAAAAAATACATAATAGATTTATCATCATCATGTGACATATTCTTTCCAGAACGTGGTCTTCCTTATGGATTATTTGAACACTCCGTGATTCAGGGCGAGTTGACCTGCTGCACCTAGAAACATGTTTAAGCAATTTGATATATCACTGCACCATCGTCGTCTTGGGCACACTCTTCCCCTGTTGCAGTTAACTCTGTCATTAGCTATTAATCTTTCCATGCTGTTATGTCTCTTTATGTGACAAAAAAAAAGCAACAAAAAACAACACCACAGCTTTCCTGTTAAGATGTTGTTAACGAGCCAGCCTTCTTCTAAAAAATAGCATAGAAAATGAATGTGTTTTCTTTGTGTTCTATTCGATAAACGAATTTCCTTCTGAAAGCAATGGCAAACTACAAGAGTAATGTGCCTAGTAATTCTATTTTGGATAATACATTAAATAGACAAATATTGCCTATTTATAACAACCATAAAAAAATTTGAGAATTAAGTTCACACAAAATAATTTGCACACAATTAACACCATCAATTTTACCCTGGTGGATTTTCAGAGAGGATGATCCCAGCACTACAGAAGTGTCTGGTGTGCTAAGATGAACATCTACACACTTGAACAACTTAATTCCACATCCAAACAAACAATGTGACAAATGAACTGAATATGATTATGTATTTTACAATGATAATAATAGTAATAATAGTTAGTTAGTTAGTTAGTTAGTTAGTTGTTGGATCATTGTCATTGCACTTCGGACCATAGGTGCTCAGATCTCTCCTTGAGTGTAGCTGCCATTACACGCTGACTGACGGTCCCAGTACACAGTTGATTGACCATCATTCTTTCTTGCTCACGAAACTGTTCTGTTCTAGCGACACCACATTTCAAACCAAATTCCTTTATTCTAGTCATGGAACAAGAGTCATTGTCACTTATACCGTCATTTGCTCGTGCATTTTCCCATAGGACGTTCAATTAATAATAATTATAATTGCTCGTGTATTACCAGGGGCTGAAAGTAGAGCAAAGAACAGTAATACTATGAACTGCCATGTATATCATACGCAGGAATTAAGGAGGTTTGTGGGTGATGATCTCTTAGGTCAAAGTGACTCAGAAGGAGGGTGTATCAGGGCGAAATACGCAGATATCATATCCAAGATATAAACCATGACACAGTATAGTCCATCTGCATTCAGTTCTGTGATGATGCTAGATTGTCAATCATGTCAACACTGTGAAATCCAATGTCTTCTTCAGGCCAGAGCTGCTACCCCATAGTTTTTTGCCACAACTCAGTATCCTATAGCCAGACCCGCAGTCTCTCCTGTTTGTCTATTGACCTGTCATCTGTATATGCAGTCCTTAGTTGAGGTGGCCCAGTAGTCTGTAGTGGCTTGACCATACGCTTATTTATGGACTACAAATGAGCTGACACATTGGCGGGTAAAGCTATAGTGGGTGACAAAACAATTAGAAGACACAGGGCTGAGTTAACTTGGTCAAAAGTGGTCAACATTGATATCTGTTCTACCAAATGGTCAATAGTGGTCAACATTTGAACACTGATATCTGTACAACTAAATGAATGCAAATTTTTATGTGATTTGATAACTGCATGAAACATGTTGGTTGGTTGACTGCTAATCCAGCATTCCATATGGCTCATGTCCTGTGACCTAATAGTGCTGTGTGACATCTCCATGGGTTTATGAGCTGTTATTTTGTTCCATATAGGGGTGTTACATTTATTTGGCAATAGAGGGAGAAGCAATTTTCTAATATCATGTAGTGCATATAAGTGGTAGAACATGTCTTCTATTTACACAATAATCCCGCCCAAAAGAGGCCTATTCTTAAATCATGGCAAGGTTGAACATGATTTGGAAAAGTAATCAGTGACGAAGTAAAAATCAATGTATACAGATTACTAGTTCTAAATATACTTTTATACGGATGTGAAAGCTGGACTGAATGCAGCTAGGAAAAAATTATTTACGCTTTTGAATATAGGTGCTACAAAAATCTGGTAAGAATTAGTTATATTGAACACATGATAAATGTATTAACCCGGCAGCAAATAAACAAACTTGCAGGTTATTAAGAACCACTTTTGAGAGTAGTGAAATGGCGCAAACTTGTTTGGTTTGGACATGTAACGAGACAACACCCACTTTTTAAAAAGTATTTCGCAAGGAACAGTCACAGATGGATGGAGAAGAGCTGGAAAAGAAAAATCTGGATTAACAACATTAAGGAATGGTCTGGACATGATTTTTCTACACTTCTCTGTATGATGAGAACAGAGGTATTTGGAGAACTTTGTGCTCGTGTGACACCCTACGACCCTGGTGGGTTATGGATATTACCATTCTTGAAGAATTGTATACTACTGTGTGTGTTGGAGTCCTTTGGGTATGAAAGCTCTGAAGAAACCTCCCCACATCCTCAATTGCACACAAGGAACAAGAGCCCCACTAGCAATTCCTGGGGGTTGAAATTAGCTAGCAAATGTGTAACACGTATCTGATCCAATGCTAGAATGTTTCTTGATTGTTTTCACATCATTTTGTTGGCAAGTTTATAAAGATCTAAGTTAGAAATAGTTCTTGATCCAAATATACATAGAATCTTCTTCAGACATATTGTGTTAAAACTGAAAGTTGGGATGCACTGTTATTGTATCACTAGAATTCGAATCCGCAGAGTAATTATGATAATACATGATTATTGTATATATTTATTTTGTAATTTGTGTATTGAGAACAATAATACTAGTAGTAGTGGTAGTAGCAATAGTAGTAATAATAATTGTAGTAGTAATAATAATAATAGTAGGATAATAATAGTAGTAGTAGTAGTAGTAGTAGTAGTAGTAGTAGTAGTAGTAGTAGTAGTAGTAGTAGTAGCGATAATAATAATAATAATAATAATAATAATACTAATAATAATAGTACTAGTAATAATAATAATAATAATAATAATAATGCTAAAATAATAATAATAATAATAATAATAATAATAATATTAGTAATAATACTAGCAGCATATGCTATAAACGTCACTGAAAGAGACTGAATGAGAAAGGAGGGCACCAGAAAGTTAGACAAGACCATATAATTCAAGCAACATATAGAAAGAAGGCAGATCAACTGGTTCGAAAACCTTGAGTGAATAGAACCATTACAACCAGGCATACAACAGCAGAAACAACAAACCAAGCGGAAGATCAAGAACAAGATGGGAAGATTCAACCAGAGAGTATTAAAAAATACGGCCTAACCATGGCAAATGCAACAAAGATGATCAAAGAGAGAAAACTTCAACTCCCCACGACGCCGAACAGCATTTGTGAAAAAGGTAATAAATAGATAGATAGATAGATAAATAGATGGATGAATGGATAGATAGATGGATAAATAGATAGATAGATAAATAAATAGATACATAAATAGATAGATAGGTAGATAGATAGATAGATAGATATATAGACTTATGCATCAAATCAGTGACCTGTGCTTATGCATCAAATCAATGACCTGTTCGATGTGGATGATTGACTTTCTAAGCATGAGCTAATTTGACATAGTTTGGATTTGAAGCTGGAGTGGATAATGAAATTTGTAGGACACTGCTATTCAACTCTTGTTGTCTTAGGCATCACTAATACATCCAATCGTAGAATGGTAGAATTTGAATGACTGATAATACAATGTAGATGATTGGCTGTGGAACCATGAGAGAATTCAACCAAAATATGTTAGCCAGGCTCAACATCCACTTTTACCACCAAGCTGAATCCAAGCATATATGAGATTTATTTGGATAAAGAAAATCATAGAAGGACAACATCAAGGGCTGGACAGGTCATAGTTTTTCATCGCTCATTAGCATCACTAAAGATAGAAATCAATGGAGAACTCTGTGTGATGAAGCATCCAATGTGGAATCCTTATGATACTGGGTAGTTATGGGATCATGGATGGATATTATATGGATGGATTTATGGATAGATGAAGTATAGATGGGATATTGATTGAGACTTATTTATGACAAAGTCTCATTCTTCCGGTCACAGCTTTCAAACACACAAGTTCAGTTTATTATAGAAGTTGAGATGAAATCTTGAATATATACAGTTTCTACAAACATCCAACCTTAACCAAACTAAAACATTTGAAAAACCCTGAAAAAAAATGAAAAGATCTGTAAATTATGGTAAATGCTTCAATTTTGGTGAAATAATATTGAACAATTCTGTTCAAAAAATAAGTTTGGTGTGTAAAGCAGAGGAAAGAACAATATATCCAGTAAAGACACCATTATCCGTCACCAGATAATCCATCTGTGGATAACTTGATGAAATTAGAAACCTGTGCATCCATCACCAGATAACCCCCCCCTGCAGATAATTGTATGAAATTAGAAGCCTGTTTATTGTTTATCCCAATGCGACCACCACATTAGGGCCACAAACCAAGTTGAATGGTTATAGTTCAGTCACCGACTTACCTTTCAATGTTTTAAATATGTTTCCAAAATAGATTTGTTTCATTGTTTTAGATGGATGCTGAAAACATTAAAAATTTGATACAACCTACTCAAAAAAATAAATAATTTAAACTTAGTGTTTGAAAGAACAGGCCTAGATCATTCGTTATCATCATCATCATAAGGTCAGACAATGAGAAAATTTTGGATAAAGGCATCCAATCGTGTCTCTTCATTGAATTTTATCTGCAACCTTAATATAGGTCAATAACTCATGTCTGAAACATTGTTTCCTCACAAATTGACAAAGACTATTTTTCTTGGGTATCTGCATGTTCTCTTCTCTGGATTCTTCTGTCAAATATTGTCTGTATTAGACTTTTTCTTTGATTCATCATCATCATTAAACCCATAACCCCTCAGGGTCATAAAGGTGCCACTTTAGAAACATCAATACAAAAATCTGGCCATGCTTCTCTAATCTCAGTGTCTTGTAACAAGACTTATTTGAATGTGAAGAAACTTTATTCTGTCCAGTCTTTATATTAGCAATTATTACTTTCATTTGCCTTCCTTTTCTTCTCCCACCTTTGTCCTCAGTAGGACAGTCTTGAAAAGGGAATCATGCCTTATCACATGCCCAAAACACAGAAATTAAAAACTTTTCACCATTTCCAGAATTTTCTTTCTTGCCTGCAAGAGCATTTGTTTTGTGTCTTACATATACCATATCTGTCAACTTATTTTTTCATAAATCCATATTTATAACAATTTATTTTCATATTTCAATTTTTAAAAAGTCTGTATTTAACAGGAAAAAAACAACCAAACAAACAAAAAAACCCAATTAAATTTTGTTAACAAATAAATCCCCCCCCCCCATCAATATGTGTGTGCATGTGACATAAAAAACGTCGACATTAGTAATAGTTACTAGGAAATAGTTACTAGATCACCAAATGATCTTTTTCTAAAAAAAACGAATTTAAAAAAATGTTTTTTTGGGGCCAGAAATCCATATCAATACAGAAAATCCATACTACATAATTATCAGGCTCTATGTCGGCGTGGTACAGAACATATTTGTGATAGCCAAGGTATAGGTTAGAATTCCAGCACAGGCAATTGTGCATCTGGACCGTTCAGAAAGCAATAGCAAACTACTGAACATATTTATATTGCCTATTTATATTAAGAGGTTTCTAAGACATTTATTTTCACATGAATTTAATTTCTTTTCCATTGCTTTGATTATTTTTCAGTGTTCACAGCCATGTGTTAGTAAGTACCGGTATATACCTTTTATTTGACATATGAAGTCATTGCGTGGCACCATGGTTTTCAGCATTGGAAGTCATGCCCTGGCTGGACTGTTTTGTACCTTTCGGTCCAGTATCTCCGTCTTCCATCTTACTTTTGGATCAGGATGTGTTTCCCTAGCCCTTATCCATCCAAGGATTGTCCATAAGTCTGTGGAGATTTCAATTTTGAGTTTTCCTTCTCCTAGACAGCTTCCCTACCAGGGTTAATGAGCACCATCTGCCCGGGGTTGGGAGCCAGAGTTCCTCTCTCCTAGGATAATTTTTGTTGTTGCCAGGGATTCATTATCCTTCTTCTGTGATTTATTTCTTGTGATCCAAGACACCCCCCCCCCCACCCCACACAAGGATGATGATTTAAGAGTATTCCTCTCTCCTGTTCCAATATCCATAATCCCTCCTTGCCCTACCCGACTCTCTAACCCTACCAAGACCCTATGCCTACACCCTCCCCCCAGCACATTCCTGGAGTGGTGTCAGTGACCCCACTCCAGCAACCTGAGCTTATAGCGGCTCATACTCGCTTCATGCTGCCATACACTGGACACATGGGGCCTTTCAGTGGGGGTATCTGCGTCACCTGATATCCTGCCCTGTCCTTGTGGTCAGCAACACTGGTTTGGTCAGCGGCTGCTTATTTGCCCAGAAGGTTATTCGCAGCTGTCTTCTAGAGGCTTTTCCACTATCCGCCACCTGTGGACGCTCCTGGTAGGGGTAGGGAAGCCATGCTGAAATCAGATGTGTCGTGTCAAAGGGTGCATATACCATTGCTAAGCTGCTAATAATGACACAATACATTCTACTGTCAGGCTACATTCTACTGTCAGGCTACATTCTGCTGTCAGGCTACATTCTGCTGTCAGGCTACATTCTGCTGTCAGGCTACATTCTGCTGTCAGGCTACATTCTGCTGTCAGGCTACATTCTGCTGTCAGGCTACATTCTGCTGTCAGGCTACATTCTGCTGTCAGGCTACATTCTGCTGTCAGGCTACATTCTGCTGTCAGGCTACATTCTGCTGTCAGGCTACATTCTGCTGTCAGGCTACATTCTGCTGTCAGGCTACATTCTGCTGTCAGGCTACATTCTGCGAATATGCAGGAGATTGAGAATGAACTCAAGAAGAAAATGAAGAATACACAGAAGACTTGAATTGCTAATGGTGTACGGTACTTGGTGAATAAGCCTCATACTTAGATGGGGTAACAAAAAAAACATATCTGTGTAATTTTAGAGAGAACAGTTGTAGTCTTTAGCTTAATGCCTATTTTTATGTTGTTTTATAGTTTACATTTAACTTTTACAATAGTCTGCTTTCTGACCTCCTGCAACTTTTACAATAGTCTGCTTTCTGACAAGATGTAATTTTTACAAGTCTATAAAAATAATTGCGTTCATAAATAGTTGTCCACCGATATTGTATATTGTCTCTGTAATTACTTGAGCGTATATACTTCATATTTTGCATGAGTGCACATAACCATGTTACAGATTTATGATTTATTGTTTACTAGATTGAACGGATTTATCGCAGCTGTCGCTATGAATTTCGTTTTAAAAGTGGTAACGATTTTGTTTTATGTGAAACAATTTTTTTTTACAGTAATTGCTGGTATAGACTGTTAATTGCTGTTCATTTGATGTAGCATGGATAAAAACGAAGTATTCCAAATGCAATATTTTTCTTTCGTTGCATTGAGATTATATGTAGAGCGATATAAATTTAACAGTTAAACGTGTATATAATTGTATAATTGTTTAAAAACTTGTCAATTTAAAATAAATGTTAACACACATAGTACATACAGTAGTCATAATCATCTTTGTCCTAATGTGAACATTCTAAGTAGTAGTGTTGGCATTCTGAAATCTTCTATCAAAACATTATCTGATTTCAATCTACAATGCGGAGAAAATTAAGTGCCCAGCATTTAATATTATCAGTCTAGGACTTTTGTTTTTCACCTCTTATCCTGACACCTTTTAGTTACATCTGCATGAATGTTTTAGAGAGAACTTCCTTTCTCAGCAAGAGATTAAATCACTACAGCTTACTACATCAATATGTTTAAATGATTGTCAGTGTGGTCTTGTTGTCCAGCAAGGATAGACTATATATTAATATCAATTATGTCTTTACATTGATAGATATGTCAAATCAGCTGTGTTGTTTTCATATTTTCCCTATTATATTGATGTTATCAAAATCCAACTTCTTGTTTTTCCCCTGTCCTTGTTTATAGTTCTTCTTATTATCTATCTATCTATCTATCTACATATACACTATGTCCTTTGTTTTCATTGCTGTGTCAGGGGTAGAAGAGTTCTCTGGAGATGGCCTTCTTGTGTAAGCTTGTTCCTGTGACTTTTTTTTATTTCTGTGATCCATTTCTTACGTGGTCTGCATCTGGCTTTATAGCCGTTATGTTTATGTGTCATGGCCATTTCTGGCATGCTGTCTGTTGGTAGTCTGGAAGTGCGTGAAAACCACTTGATCTGTTGATTGTGACTTTTGTATTTCTTCATTCAACCATGCTGTCATTTTTGGTTTATTTACACTGTTGTTCTTGTATCCGCATGATTCTCCTGCTGGTTGTATGATAGCGACTTGGAATAATTTTCATTCTTCTGTTGTTGTAGTATATACTTTGTTGTAGTATACTTTTTGTTCTTTTGTTTTTATAAATTATGGTTCTCTTCGTGTAACCACCTTGATTGTGTTTTGTAGTTTATACCCATGGCATGTTGTGTTGTTGTTGTTTTTGAAATATTATGAAATAGAGTACCTTAGTCACGCTGAAAAATATTTGTACAATCTCATAGTTATACTTTTCACTGTAGCGAATTTAGTTTTAAAAGTCATGGTTATAATATAGTTGTAAATGCTGCTTTATGATAACATGTAATTATTTACACAAAAAATGATATGTTCAAGACATCACAATAAATACACGTCAAATATAGATACAGTTTTGAAGAAAATGATGTTTTGCTATTATTTTAATATAATCAACTATGAAATCTCTAAAAAAAATGTTTACTTAATGTGGCACACATGTAAATATTAATTTTTAATTTATGTTCTATGATTGTGCTATTTGATCCAAGAAAGACATTTCACAGCAATATAATTTAATTAATGATGATGTCTTCGTATTTCATTGTGCTTTTAATTAGATAGTACATTCACACTCTGCCTAACATCCAATGAATAATTGGAAAGCAAAAAACAACAATAAACAAATAAAACACATTTCTCCTCATTGACAAAATATATGGTAATTTGTACCGTACACCCGTCTACTTTTATAACTATCAACAGAAAAATATTGCTACCTTAAAAATGACATATGTAGCGACTGCAGCAATAAATCCGTTCAATCTAAAAAATAATAAATCATAAATCTGTAACGTGGTTATGAAATAATGCATTCATACAAAATATGAAGCCTATACGCTCAGTAATTATGGAGAAAATAGATAATATCGGTGGACAACTATTTATGAAAGCACTGTAGTACTTTCTGACCTTCTGTAAAGCCACGAAAGGCCAACAAATAAGAAGTACTATGTGGCTCATGCAATAGACATGTCATGTTCTAGAGATTTACTGTTCCATGGTCGTTGGTTTGGAGGGCGACTGCTGAGACTTTCCAAATGCTGATTAGATGACATTAATCTAACCAATTCTCTTCTATGAATACTCTTGAAGTAAATCTATGGACTTTTATAGGAGCAAGGATGGCAAGGACTGAATCATCACAACATTAGCACAACATTAGCACAACATTATCAGTGATTGTTTGATTAATTTTGTTTTATAAATTCTTTTTTTAATGTAATAATGAGAGGATTGTGGAAGTTAGTTATGTAGGTACCAGGTCACAGGATTGTAAGTTCCAGATCATGGGGATTTGTAAGTACCAGATCATGGGGATTTGTAGGTGCCAGATCATGGGGATTTGTAGGTGCCAGATCATGGGGATTTGTAGGTGCCAGATCATGGGGATTTGTAGGTGCCAGATCATGGGGATTTGTAGGTACCAGATCGTGGGGATTTGTAAGTACCAGATCATGGGGATTTGTAGGTACCAGATCATGGGGATTTGTAGGTACCAGATCATGGGGATTTGTAGGTGCCAGATCTTCAATAACACTGGGGGTGGGGATGTTTACTTAAGAAAAGACCATTTGTTCAATATTGTGTCTAATATTCTCTTTTCCATGAGACATTTGATAACATTTTTGTTGAGGGGAGAAGAGGGTAGTCTACCTTTCAGTTAAATTCTTAGTACTAAAAGTCATCTTTTTATTTCCTGGTGGGGAGGGGGGGGGTGAATTACCCTCCTCTGTCTCTCGGCAGGGGGGGGTGAATTACCCCTTTTTCTACTAGTTTGATAGGTACTCATTATTCTTTTATTATTATTCTGGTACAGTCGTAATTATCATCACCTGACCTGCCTATCATTATTTCAGCTGGTTCCACCCACAAAATATCTTATAGGCCAATAATAAATGGTAAAACAGACTTACCACTTGTTGTGTGGTAGATGTGAACGGCAAACCTCGCATCCTGATGATGGCCTGACCACCACGAGATAAAAATGCCCGAGCTTCAGAGTTATTACCTGTTTCAAAATTGACAGTTACTATATATAGCTGAACAATTTGACTATGGGCAACAACTCAATAAATGCAAGCAAATCATTATAATTGAAGTGTATTCTGTATAAGACATTGCTGTTCAGTTATTGTTGAATTTTGAGGCACCACAAATACATCCAATTGTATTGCCAGTACAATGAAGATGATAAAAAATCCTACCATAATTCACAAAACAGCTTCAGAAGTCACTCACTGATTTACAAAACCTAAAACCACTGAAAACCATTAATACATACCAAAACTAGGATAGGACAAACTTTCCAAGAATTATGGAGTGTATACCACGTATTATTTCAAAAATGGAAACTCCAATACAAATTCTTAAAGATAAAACTAAGAACCAAATACAGAAAGAGTACCCAAAGAATATATAGATACGCATGTACAGATCAGTCAATCTAGTGTCATGCCGAATGGTGTAGGCGGTCATGTTTCTCCATGACTGTCTCTCGTGTTGTCAATAATCTCGGTTGGTCAACTTCTACCGTGTCCCAATACTACTCCATCTAGAAACTTTTCTCTTTGTTGACCCCTTGATCTTTCCAGTGGTTATTAAGTGTTCCAGCTGTGTTCTTCTCAGCACATGCCCTAGAAATCTTGACTAAAAGGTAAAGGTATGTCCCATGGCAGCAACCTGCCATAGGGGATGAAGATAACTCTTCATGTACTAAGCCACAGAAACTATTAGGCCAGTTCCCTTCCTTGCTGTCTTTACCTCTCCTAATTCATGCGTTAGGTACTTATTTACAGCTGAGTCAACTGAAGGAGTGGTCGTGTCAAACGAGAAATCACAACCCAGATTCTTTTGTCCATGCGTGGTTTCGAGCCTGGCACGCTGTAACCCATTGATAGCAAGCAAGCTCACCATGAACTAGGCTACTGCACTAGAAATCTTGACTGTCTGCCCCTAATGTTTGATATTTTTACTCCAGCATCAATGAGAACCTCTGCATTAGTTTTCTAAGCTGCCCATGGTATTTTCATCATTCTTCTCAGAAACCACATTTCTGTAGCCTCTAATTCACTTTGAATTTTCTTGTCTACAGTCATATAATGATAGATCAACAAAAGAAGCAGTATTGGATGGACGAGCAGGAATATATATACTAACACCAAATGCAGTAGAAATTGAAAAATCCATACCCACAGGCAAATATTCCACAAACTTCAAGGCAGAAATTGAGGTTGCCAAAATGTTCATAAATTGCTTTCTGAGCCATGACAGACATGTAGTCTGTCTAACTGATACAAAGTCAGTATTGCAAGCACAGAAAAATCCTAAGAACGTGAGCACGAGTGCAATAATTTCTGCTTACTGCACGTCAATAATAACCAAAATGTTAGAGGATATCTGACAAGGTGGAGAGTGCTGCAGAAACAAAAATAAGATTGCTAATATACCAAATAAATAGCAAAAATAAAGTCAATAAGAAATAAAAAACAAAAGAACAAGAACTTTTTCCACCGTACTGTCCAACAGGGGCCGCTATCAAGAAATACCAATGAACTAGACAGAAACCGCCTGTGTGAGGTCAGGGCCTGAGAGGAGAGTAAAGAATAGCAACACTATTTACCTTCTATATATGTCATAAAAGTTGACTAAGAAGGTTACGGGGTGGAGATGATTGTCACATTCCTTATAGGGTCAAAGTTGCCTAAAGTTATGCTGACATCGGATGTGTCAGGCCAAAAGACACAGATATTGAAGCAATGCTGTAAACCATGACACAACACGTTCAGTTCTCCGGATTCATGCTAATCTGCATGAGTTTGAGAATGAACACAGATGAAGAAAAAGAAGAAAGAAACACACCAACTGTCAATACAATGAGATTGCCGTTTTGTATCTTTGATATTTTTTGAGTGTTACTTTTGGCTGCAGTGCCTCATGCTGACATTCCATATTCTAAAGCTTGTCTTGTGCATCTTGTGTATGCTCTACTTAGAATTCCCCATTTGCTCCTCAATCTGTTCCAGCCAATTTTTTTAAGGCGTACTGGTCTCATTATACCCTTTGTTTGGCACTTGTTTATGTGCTGTTTACATGTCAGTAATTAATCAAAAGTGACTCCAAGGTATATGGTATCTCATCTTTTGCCAATATTTGACCCTTTATTGCTAGTGAAATTTTCAGTGGTTTGGTGGACATGCTGAAGATGGTATAGGTAGTTTTTTAACATTGATAGATATGGCTGAAAGGTAAACATGATGTATTTCGTTCTCCTAACTATATCCTGCATATAGCATATAGCTAAACTATATCCTGCATATAGCATATAGCTAAACTATATCCTGCATATAGCATATAGCTAACCATATATAGCAACTAGAGTTGCTGTTATATATTTTATGTTGTAGTGTTCAGTCAGATGTGGTGCATACTTCAGTCATATTCAGTCAGATGTGGTGTATATTGTAGTATTAGCCTAATGTATGTATAGTGGCATCCATTT
Source organism: Meghimatium bilineatum (assembly GCA_034231615.1). Lineage (NCBI taxonomy): Eukaryota > Metazoa > Mollusca > Gastropoda > Stylommatophora > Philomycidae > Meghimatium > Meghimatium bilineatum. The sequence continues at coordinate 46,423,028 of CM067308.1, forward strand.
GTACATATCTGTAAGCCTAATGTATATATATATAGGGGCCTACATTGCACATTTCTGTAATGTTAGCCTAATGTATATATATAGGGGCCTACATTGCACATTTCTGTAATGTTAGCCTATTGTATATATATAGGGGCCTACATTGCACATTTCTGTAGTGTTAGCCTAATGTATATATCATCATCATCATGTAGCATATCCTGAACAGGATGTAACAGTCATCACAGACTTTCAAAACTTCTGTCGATCTTGAGCTAGTCTTCCTGCTTCTGTTATTGTCATGTTCAGGTGGTCTTTGATGTCTTGCGTCCATCTTTTTCTTTATTTGCTTCTTTTTTGTCTCCCCAGCATAATCCCCTCCATTATGGTTTTCTCTAGGATGTCATGGCATTTGATATGGCCAAAAAAGTGTAGTTTTCTGTAAATAACCGTGTTGTTTAGCCAGTCATCTTTTGCATTAATTTCTCTCAGGATGGCTACATTGGTGATCATTTTGGTCCATGTTATTCTGAAGATTTTCTGTAATATTTTGTTTTAAATGCTGATATTTTATTTTCACTTTGTTGGTGATTGTCCAGGATTCATACCCATATATTGCTACGGAGAATATGGAAGCTCTTATGAATGTTAGTTTCATTGTTTTGCAGCAGCTCAGCCATAAGTTTTTACCTTTCTATGAGCTGCCCGTGTGTTGTCGGGGCCCGAAAGGGGAGCAAAGAATAGCAACACTGTTTACCTTCCACACATGCTGTAAAAGGCGACTAAGGAGGTTATGCGATGGAGTTGGCTGTCCCATCCCATATAGGGTCAGTTACCCAAAGCCATGCTGAAGTCAGATGTGTCAGGCCGAAAGGCGCAGATATTGCAGCAATGCTGTAAACCATGACACAATGCATTCCGTTCTCCGGACTACATCCTGCTTAATCTCCTGGAGTTGAGAACGATCGCAGAAGAAGAATAATTTCTATCGGCTTCTTCGACGTAATAGCCAACCTCCTTCTGACTTCTTCATAGCAATCACCGTTACTGTTAATAAGAGAACTAAGGTATTCAAAACTAATGACTCTTTCTAATTCGCTGTTCCTGTATACATGTAAATCTATGTATACATCAGTATATTTCTGTAGTTTTAGTCTAATGTATGTATATATTATTACATAGGAATATCTGTAGTTTTAGTCTAATGTATGTATACATCAGTACATAGGCCTATCTGTAGTTTTAGTCTAATGTATGTATACATCAGTACATAGGCCTATCTGTAGTTTATGATACAATTATTTTAACATTACCTCCAGCTACATTAATAAAATCTTTTCCAGAGGCCTTGTAAACTTCAATGTATCTCTGCCCTATATGGTGCTTGTGTCTTTTCAGTGCAAAGTCTCTGTGTTCCTCAGACTCGAACCTTATCAGAGCCTCACCATTTCGCCGACCCTGTGGGCTCAGACACAGTGCCACCCCACCTCTGTAAGAACATGTGTAATATCATTATCGTTGAGTATTTAGAGCAAAAATATAATTAGCACAGATAATGATGATAACATTACGTGGGAGTACGACTTTGTAACAAGTGTCATGCTGTATGGTGTAGTCGACCATGTTTCCCCAGACTCTCTGTCTCTTGTGTTGTCAATAAGCTCGGTTGGTCAACTTTTCCCGTACATAATACTAGTACATCTAGCAACTTCTCTCTTTGTTGTCCCCTGTCTCTTCTCCCCTTGATCTTTGTAGTGGTTATTAAGTGTTCAAGATGTGTTCTTCTCAGCACCTGCTCTAGGAACCATGACTGTCTACCTCTAATGTTTGATATAATTATCTTTTTACGCCAGAATCAATGAGAACATCTGCATTAGTTTTCTTAGCTGTCCGTGGTATTTTCATCATTCTTCTCAGAAACCACATCTTTGTAGCCCCCAGTTCGTTTTGAATTTTTTTTGTGTACAGTCCATGCTTCACATCCATAAAAAAGAATTGGTTCGATATAACATCTCAGAACTCAAATTCGGGTCTGCATTGATAGTGTTCCATTGCACAAAATGGTTCTAATTTTTTGGAATGCTGATTTGGCTTGTGCTGTTTGGCTCTTTATCTCCCTTGAGCATCTACCATCTGATACTAACAGGGTGCCAAGATATTTCACTTTTTCAACTTGTGTTAATTTTGTGTCATTAATCATTATTTTGCATCTTGCTGGTGTATGTCTCTTCGAGACAACCATTATTTATATTTTCTTATTGTTTAAACTGAGGCCTTTGTTTTCACGTTCTTTCACTACTTTATCTAACAGGGCTTGTAGTTCCTGTTCACTTCCTGTGATCAGTACTTATCGATTAGCTGACCTGAATTAATTGAAATTGAGATTGAAGGGAAATGACATTGGGATGGTTTACGAGTTACCGTTGCCAACAAGTTTTGTCATAACAAAAACCACACTAGTCTAGAGCTACAATGCATGTTATATTTTGTTTCCCCTTTGGGTCCTGACAACAGACAGTGCACATACCAGAAGCTTGGGTGGTACATTTTGTTTACATATTATTGAGATCACCAGTTTTGTTTGATATTTAGGTTGTTAGGATTGTGAAACGACTATTTCATACAAGGTTTTGCTGTGAGAGAACTTATATCTTGTATTTAGACAGCTCATTGCCCCCCTGTGTCCTTGGGTAGTAACCCTTTCTCATCCAAGAGCCTTGATCCGGAATAGGGTTACAATAATATTTTTTATGCTCATTATTTAATTTTTGAAATAACAAGCTAACAACACTGATAAAATATTATGTCTACATAGTGCGACACCGAGAGAGTGTATGCATCTGAATATCAACTGCTAAATCAGCTGTCACCCTCTATAAATTAGTTTTACATCATTTACATGTGACCTCAATTAAAAATTAATTTGGGCCAGTTAACAAACACCAAAGTTTTGGTTTCATATGCTAGAAGTGTTACCAAAATGAGACAAAGCAACCTAACAACAACATACAGAGACAGACGACGTTTCGACTAAAAAGCCTTCATCAGGACAAACAAAAAACAACAGTACAATGAATCTTACATGGAGACAAACATGGTTATGATAGGGAGCAAAGAAAAGGAGAGATAGCAGAAGAAGCAAAGATGGAGCAGCATAGCAGGGAAAAAGAGAGTATGGAGAGAAGATTGTTGTAATTGATGAGTGTAAAGTGTACAGAAGAACTCCTTTTCTTTCCTCCCTATCATAACCATGTTTGTCTCCATGTAAGATTCGTTGTACTGCTGTCTTTTGTTTGTCCTGGTGAAGGTTTTTTTAGTCGAAACGTCATCTGTCTCTGTATCTCGTTGTTAGGTTGCTTTATCTCTCATTTTGGTAACACTTCTACTTATTTTTGTTCATCTTGATATTTGCCCTGTGTAACTCCAGCCACTCACTTCCTTTTTAGGGTTGTTACCCTACTCTGGAACATTTATCCCTTGATTTTCATATGCTACTTGATTGAGTTTGACTTTCAGCACCAGTTGCTTCTATGGCATCCATTATCATGGGAAAGTTTTTGCAGAGTTTCAGCAAGCTCAAGGGGAAGACACTACATAAAATAAAGTTCCATGGTTCTCTACAGTAAATAAAAAGATGCAGACTCTAGCGGAAAAAAAGAGAAATGCAGAAGATCAACAGCAGATACTAGTTAAAAAAAAACTGACAGATTAACACCATCTAAAGTGATTGCACAATGTCTAGAGTATCCAAACCTTTGCGTTCAATATTGGTCTCATTATTCATCTACGAAATCACTGGCCAGGACATCAATCAATCAATCAATAAACCCATAACCCTTCAGGGTCGTAGGGGTACCACATTGGATGCTTCAGCACACAGAGTCCTCCAGCGAATTCTATCCTCAGCGATGTGGATGAGTGTGAAAATATCTTGCCCTGTCCATTCCTTGATGTTGTCTGTCCATGTCTTTATTTGTCCTCCTCTGCTTCTTCCACCCTCGACAGTTCCCTGCAGTATTGTTTTTGACAAGGAATCGTGCCTGCATACTGGCCAGGACATAACTGTCACTTAATTTCAAAAAGTGGATCTAAGAAATAGTCAGCATCACTTGTGATGGATAAGCAACAAGTTCTAGGAAACTGTCTAGAAAACTGTGGCTGTAAATGTTGTAAGTGTTGTAAATGTTGCCATAGAAGCAACACTTACACTATGCTACATTTTAGACCAGTGTTTCACAAAATGGGCTGCACGATTTGATTGTTCAGGGGGGGGGGCAATTTGAACTATTTGTTTGGGAATAATTTAATTGTTTAATATAAAAAATATGTATATGTTATATTGGGGGGGGGGATCATAATTTTAGACAACTTTAGGTGGGGGCTTGGAAACACTGTTTTAGACAACTTAAGGTTGGGGGGGCTTGGAAACACTATTTTAGACAACTTTAGGTGGGGGCTTGGAAGCACTGTTTTAGACAACTTTCGGTGGGGGCGTGGAAATACTGTTTTAGACAACTTTAGGTGCGGGCTTGGAAACACTGTTTTAGACAACTTTAGGTGGAGGCTTGGAAACACTGTTTTAGACAACTTTAGACGGGGGCTTGGAAACACTGTTTTACACAACTTTAGGTGGGTGGGGGGGGGCTTGGAAACACTGTTTTAGACAACTTTAGGTGGGGGGGGGCTTGGAAACACTGTTTTAGACATTTTTACACTCTGGATGAGACTTTGCAAGATTAACTACAAGCAGTTCAGGCATGAGTCTTCATTACGTTTGACCATGATGGAGATCGTGGAATGGAGTAGCATTCCTAAAATTCTTAGTTGCCTCTTTGTTGCTAATCTTTGCTCCCCCCATTCGGTCACGGAATACATGAGTGAAGCAACACACAATTATTGACATTTAACTGCAGAAAAACATCAAATAATTGACATAAATACAAACATAAATATATCATTGCATATCCTGACTACAGGTAGCAAGGAACAGTTTGCTGTAGAACACCACTGTTATGAAAGTTAAGGAGAAAGAGATCTTACTTGGCGATGTTCAATCCTCTGAAAAATCTGGCTATATCTTGATCAGATGATTGCCAGGGCAGACCACGAGCTCTGACTACAAGCAGGTCACTTACATACTCATTCTTGCTACTACAGAAGAGAACAGGCAGTGAGATTAGTGGTTAGAAAATAGAATGAGAATAGTGATTAGAATATACAATGAGATTAGTGATTAGAGCAGACAATCAAATTTGTAATTAGAACAATCGGATTAGTGATTAGGACAAACAATCATATTAGTGATTAGAACATACAATAAAATTTGCAATTAGAACAATCAGATTATTGATTAGGACAGACAATCAGATTAGTGATTAGAATAGTCAATCAGATTATTGATTAAGACAGACAATGAGATTAGTTATTATAATAGATAATGAGATTAGTAATTATAACAATCCTATTTGTAATTAGGGCTATAACAGACAATCAGATTAGAACAATCAGATTATTGATTAGGACAGAAAATCAAATTAGTGATTAGAACAGCCAATGCGATTATTGATTAGAACAGACAATGCGATTATTGATTAGAACAGACAATGCGATTATTTATTAGAACAGACAATGCGATTATTGATTAGAACAGACAATCAGATTAGTGATTAGAACATACAATCAGATTAGTGATTAGAACATACAATCAGATTAGTGATTAGAACAATCAGAATAGTAATTAGAACAAACAATCAGATTAATAATTACAAAGATCATTTTAGTAATTAGAACAATGAGATCAGTGATTCGAACACCCATGTTTTGGTGGAGCAAAAAATGTGAGGTAAGAATAGCAATACTGTTTATCTTCCATGCATGTCATAAGAAACAACTCAGAAGATTATGGGGTGATGTTGGCTGTCCCATCCCATATGGGGGCCAATTTGATCCAGACACCATGCTGAAGTCGGATGTGTCAGGTCAAAGTGCACAGATATCACAGCAAAGCTTTAAACAATGACACAGCGCATTCCACTCTGTGGGCTACATCCTGCTAATTTGCAGGAGTTTGAGAGTGAACACAGAAGAATAAGCAGTGATTAGAACAATCAAATAGTGATTAGAACAGACAATCAGATTAATGATTAGAACAATCAAATAGTGATTGAAACAAACACTGAGATTTATGATTAGAGCAGACAATGGGGCGCAAAGGGTTCTGAATTTCTCTCTCTTGTGCAATTTCAAGGTTAGCAGATAACCAAGATCTTAAAAGCATCTTCTCATAGTGCACCCTGGAATCAGATTGCTTTGAAGCTCGTGTGTAAAAGTGCGGGTAACGTTTTATGGATCGTGTATAAGCTGTACAGATCGAGATATAACGAGATATAATTGCATTTCGATAACTAGTGTATCTCTAACCCATACATCTCGTTCCTCATAGCACACACATCTGCTGCAGCATAAATTTGAATATCAACCACATGCTTGGAAGAACCAGTTGTCGAGTCCCAATGCTCATGAGAACGAGATAGTGGAACATCCCTGGAGATTCGACCCTTCGGAGAACACCTCCTGGTGTATCAAACAGAAACAGAGAAACGATCATAACACTATCAGTCACTCCATCAAACATCAAGAAACAACTTACCAAATACCACCTTCTAATCTTTCATCCACAATCTCTGGATCACCAAACACATGACCTGGGAATTTCAATATAAACAAATTTGAGAGCAGGTAAAAGTATAGTACATTTTATATCTCGGAGGTTATAGTAGGTAAACGTATAGTACATTTTATACCTCGGAGGTTATAGCAGATAAACGTATAGTACATTTTATACCTCGGAGGTTATAGCAGGTAAAAGTATAGTACATTTTATACCTCGGAGGTTATAGTAGGTAAAAGTATAGTACATTTTATACCTCGGAGGTTATAGCAGGTAAAAGTATAGTACATTTTATACCTAGGAGGTTATAGCAGGTAAACGTATAGTACATTTTATACCTCGGAGGTTATAGCAGGTAAACGTATAGTACATTTTATATCTCGGAGATTGTGGTTGGCTGACAGTAATGACCATTATTTTTTAAGGTACTGTACCAGTAGACACCACCAGATTTTAAATTATTTCCCTTGCCTATGTTTGTAAATTTCATCTTCATCATTGAATAATTTAAAAATTAATTTGTTTATGGTTGGGGTTAGGGTTAGTTATGTAAAACGCATCATAACTCTAACACTAAAATAAATTAATATTGAAATTATTAAATGATGAACATTAAATGTACAAACGGACCCTATTCTAAAGCTAAACAGGTCATAACAAACCACAATTTTTAGACTTCGCACAGGACACTGCAGACTACAAGCACATCTCCACAAAATTAAGGCTGCCCAAACTGACCAATGCCCATGTCAAAAGGGTCCTCAGACTCCAGAACATATTCTGCAGACATGCCCACTCTTTGATAACGTGAGAACCAAAATATGGCCCCAAGAGACAGATCTAAAGGTGAAGCTGTGGGGCAACCGTGAGGACCTCCTACTGACGACTGAATTCATGGAGGCGGCCCATCTTCCTGTATAGACTTATGAGCATAGGAAACTGATCGCAGAAGAAGAAGAAGAAATGTACAAACATAGACATAACTTGACTATGTGTGACTATGTGGTGGCATATACTTGTACTGTACAGGGTTGGTGTTTGAGTTTGCGTTAAGAAAGTTGTGTTTTACATAACCCAAAACCCCAACCCCCAAATATATCAATTATTAAATGATGAACATGAATTTACAAACATAGACAAGGGAAATAAGTCAACACCTGGTGACGTCTACTGGTACAGTACCACATAATCAATTAATACGATCGCCCGTGTGTTGCCGGGGCCCGAAAGGGGAGCAAAGAATAGCAACACTGTTTACCTTCCACGCATGTCGTAAAAGGCGACTAAGGAGGTTATGGGATGGAGTTGGCTGTCCCATCCCATATAGGGTCAGTGACACAAAGCCATGCTGAAGTCGGATGTGTCAGGCCGAAAGGCGCAGATATCGCAGCAATGCTGTAAACCATGACATAACGCATTCCGTTCTCCGGACTACATCCTGCTAATCTGCAGGAGTTTGAGAACGAAGAAGAAGAAGAAGAAGAAATTAATACGATTATACTTCTGCATTCAGAAGTTATGAAGGTTTTTTCCCAGTGTTTCACCAGATCAACCGACATGCGATAGCAAACACAAAATAGTAAGGCTTTGTGAAATCATCACAACAGTCTATCCGTACAATTACTACACAAATGTTGTTATCCCATGTTGGGCCTTCACAAAGTAGAACACACTGTTGAAAGTTGGAGTTTTCTGTGCATTACATAAACCTCCGGGGACACACCACCCCCCCCCCAAAATAATAAAAAAATAAAAGAAATCTCAGAAAAGTATGTAAGAACTGTATTGTTCATTAGTCCTGGGGATCAAACAAATACTCGTATGTGATCAATTAATCTTAGATGCAGGGGGTTCTACAACTTTTGTTTGTTGTATCTTCTCACGTTCCTTGGTTTAATCTATGGAATTATGTAATATGTCTATATATAATTTGTGCGGTTGTCTTCAAGAAATCTCCAGTAATTATTATTTCTTCATGTCTGAAGTTTTCTGCATAACAATTCTGTCCAGCAATTTTGCATATGACCCATAATGCTTGTCGTGCGATTGACTTCAGTATCAGGTATTGCTTGTCGTGCGATTGACTTCAGTATCATATGTCTTTAGACTAACCGACTTGCTTTTTCTGAATCATTCTCTACTCAAAACATTCACTGAATCCTGGCAGGTGCCAATGTTTCAAGCGTCCCGGTGATCGATGAATTTGTTCACTGATCTCCAACGATTTAACTATCCTTAAAGGCAGGCTACATCCTTGATTAAACAAGCTAAGCTGCGAAACGAAATTCTTGGATTGATCCTGACAATTTCATTGGTGGTTTATGTCAATCATCAATCAAAGGATTAGAACCAGGAAACTTAAGTTCAGCTGGAGTTCAGATGAAACTTATTTAGGTGTATAATCTCGTGTATTTGTTCATACACGAAAGTTATGACACTAACATCTGCAGGAAAAGTTTGATATAGAAAGTAAGTTATTATTTAAGAAAGCACTGCACGTTTAAAAAAAAAAAACCAACATCGACTAACATTGGTTCGGCCACTTAATGAGAATTAATAATTGATCAGCAGCAAGTGCATACACTTGAAAATGAAAAAACAAAACAAGATAAAAAGACCAAGAAGAAGGTGGATTGAAGGAGTTACTAACATTATGAGATGTCACAGTATTACTGCATATCAAGCGACCAAAAGTGTCATAGCCCAGAAAATCGATCGTCATTCAATCCTGCAACGTCTTTAAAAAAAAGCAAAGAAAAGATAATTAGGTAGATATATAGACTGGAGGCACAAAGGGTTCCGCATTGATCTCTGCGAACCCAGGGTTAGCAGATAACCAAGATTCTAAAATTACCTCTCTGTAGTGCCCCTTGGAAACAGAAAGACTTAATGAGCTTCTGGCTAACACTTCTGGCTAACACTTTTAGGCTCATGTCAGTGGATGTAGAAGCTGTAGGTGGACTGAAAATTGCCTGCGAGAAGTGACAAGCAATATCTCAGAGACGTCTACGCCAACACACCCAGCAGCACTGTATCGGCACATAATAACGTAAGGCATCTGTGCACTCCGTCTTATTCAGCCAAGAATACAGAAATATTGGATGGGTGGCAAATGTCGATGTCCCGATATGGGTATATAGCGATACGATACGGTGATCCTATGAGTACACATTAATTCTGGAAAAGGCAACACGTGCTAGAGGGCAGCGCTGTGTATGTGAATCGATATAGTGGCAACGAAGCTACAATTGTCCGTCATGAGACTGACCGGCGGAAGTGTTGTTCATGCTCTAGAATACACAAGCGCCGATATGTCCTACCACAATTATTCCCATTCAAAATACGAGTCATGACTCAGGTATTGGATATGCCAAATTGAACATGCGCTCCTGGGTATGGAAAAAAGCCGTGGATACAGCTCCCCATTTCACACATTATAAGCAAACCAAAATCATTCCACAATTAACTCACCAGCTGACCAGTAAGTATATTTACAAATGAAATCATCCCATAATAAACTTACTAACTAACCACTTTATCAGATAACGAAATCATCCCGCAAACAACTCATCAACTAACCAGTTCATCAGCAAACCAAATCATCCCACAATCAACTAATCAGAAAAGCAGTTTATCAGAAAACCAATTCATCATACAAGCAACTTAACAGCTAACCAGTCTAGCTGCAGACCGAAGAATCCCACAACTAACTCACCAACTAACCCGTTTATCTGAAAATCCTCTGGTCAAAGGACAGTAGCCCATGGACCGCTGGATCAGTCACCAACTACCCATCTGCAAACTATATCACACCCCAATAAACTTACTAACACGTTTATCTGCAAACAAACATATAAATCAATTAATCAAACAATTGAATATTCACATGTTTTATAACCAGAAATACGTCAGTGAAATACAGGAACATATTAAGAACATCCCGAGAAAGAAATCACCTGGCGTGGATGGCATAACAACTGAAGCCATCCTGGCGTGCAAGGACGTTGGTGTAAGATGGTTAAAGAGAATGTTCACAGTAGCATGGTCAGAAAAACAAGTACCAGATGGCTGGCAGAGAGCAATAATTGTACCCAAATGGAAAAACAAGGTCAACAAAAGAGATTGCGAAACGTAAAGAGGTATATCTCTGCTCAGACACATAGGAAAGATATAAGCAAAAATCATAGAACAGAGAGTAAGACCGATAATAGAACCCCAGCTAAATAAGACACAATTTGCTTTCAGGAAAGGTATGGGATGCACAAATGCTATTGTTTTTGCTCTACGACAGCTGAGCGAAAAGACACTTGAATATGACATATAACTAAACATCGTCGTCATCTACCAAGAAAAGGCATTTGACAGAGTTGACAGTGAAAAACTGTGACCAATATTGGAGGACTATGGAGTATATGGACCATTACTAGACAACATAAGAGCTTTATACAAAAACTACCAGAGCGTTATCACAACTACTGATGGCACAAACGACCAATTTGAAATAGAAACAGGCGTTAGACAAGGCTGCGTACTATCTCCACTTCTGTTCGTAACATACATGGACAGGATAACTAAAGAAGCAGACCCAAAAAATAAATTCACCCCTGCAAAGCATCAAATGAAGATACAGCTCAATCAACGAACTGTTATTTGCAGATGATTACAGCAGCACACACACTTGCTCCATACAACCTGCGAACAACGCAACTTGAAACTAAACGCACCTAAAACATAGACTATGAATATAAGCAGAACAGTAAGCCAGTTAAATGTATCTATCAATGGTACACAACAAAAGCAAGTCCCAGAGTTTAAATACCTAGGAAGAATATTTACAGAGGATGGCAAACTCGACAGAGAGATTGAAACAATGTGCCAAAAAGCAAATGCTGTGACTTACCAGCTGTCACCAATACTTAAACACCCATCAATCTGTATGGCTACAAAACAACAATTGATAAACAGTATTTTATACCAACTCTGTGTTACCAATTTCAAACATGGCCCTTGACAAAGACACTAGCGAAAAAAGATCAGAGTTTGTGGAAATGAGATGTTCGAAGACAGCTATACATGTCACGAGAAGAAACCGCCGGAGAAATGAAGATATCAGGAAAGAAGTAAAGACTATCTCAAGTCAAGACTACATCGAGAGGCAGCAAACAAGATGGTTTCGTCACGTCATGAGAATGTAACCCGCGCAGCCAACCCTTCGTGCATACATCAGCAGAAGATCGGGTTACAAGACACGAGGAAGACCAAGAACTAGATGGGCAGACACAATCAAAGAAACATTAAATAGACACGGGATTACCATGGGCAATGCAACTCAAATGGCACAAGAGAAAAAAACTCTGAATTCACCCCACGTCGCTTAACGGCACAAGTAACTCACAAACACATGCATATATCACACAATGGCATTGGGTCAAAGGGCATGAGCCCATGGACCGCTGGATCAGCAACCATCCAACCAACCAACCAACCAACCAACCAACCAACCAACCAACCAACCAACCAACTAACCAACCAACCAACCAACCAACCAACGGCACAAGTGAAAATGACAATAAATGGATAGAACCATACAATTTAGCAACCTAGTCTTGTACTCACCATCGTTGACTAGTCGGGACAAAATTTTAGCCATCTCTTGACACTGTCGAACTCCATATTCGACCGAGCCATCCTCTTCTAGTCCCAGGTCTGAATTTTTCAAGTTAAGAACTTAGCAACAAAATCATAAAATGGATAATAAAAAAATTATCCGGTTGTAAATTATTGTTAGTCAACAAGTAGGAAGGCAAAGGGCAATATTACATATGTACTGTGTGGCAAACTTGGCAGAAGGATTGTCAAATATCAAGTTGCTCCACGTTTAGTCTTTGTTTAGATATTCAAAAATTACGATCGACGAAGATCTTGTTTCGATTGGGCAATTTTTTTTGGGATGAGGGTGCCTTTGTAGCTTTCTCTCATACACACAAGCCTCCAACTCTGAGCTGTAGTTCATTTGAAGATTTCTCTCATACACACAAGCCTCCAACTCTGAGCTGTAGTTCATTTGAAGATTTCTCTCATACACACAAGCCTCCAACTCTGAGCTGTAGTTCATTTGAAGATTTCTCTCATACACACAAGCCTCCAACTCTCAGCTGTAGTTCATTTGAGGATTTCTCTCATACACACAAGCCTCCAACTCTCAGCTGTAGTTCATTTGAGGATTTCTCTCATACACACAAGCCTCCAACTCTCAGCTGTAGTTCATTTGAGGATTTCTCTCATACACACAAGCCTCCAACTCTCAGCTGTAGTTCATTTGAAAATTTCTCTCATACACACAAGCCTCCTACTCTCAGATGTAGTTCATTTGAAAATTTCTCTCATACACACAAGCCTCCAACTCTCAGCTGTATGCATTGATTCGTAGAGAAGCCTTCTGCATAGAAGGCTTCTCACAATCTTTCAATCACGCTATACGAAGTGTTGTTATAAGGCTTCTCACAATCTTTCAATCACGTTATTCGAAGTGTTGTTAGAACCACTTTGTTTTATTTCTCTTTCCATGATGTTCTCCCAATGCTTCTATGTACCCGCATCTCAAAGGCATAAATTATGTCTTCTAATTGTTTATTTATTGTCTATGTTTCTGAGCCATACATTAATATAGAATATATTTAGCATTTTATAATTCTTATTTTGAACTAGTTTGTAATTTTTTTTAAGATATTAATATTTTCCTCATGTAATTGAAAGTACCCTTAGCTATTCCGATTTTCCGTTTCTCGAACTCTTATATAATATATAACTAACATATAATATATAATTTACATATAATAAATTCATTTTCATTCATTTTCCTTTTGCGCTGAAGTTAGCGCAAAGGGCAGAGGTAAGATCTCTCCAATTCTGTCCGTTCAAAGCTATTCTGTGCAGTTCTTGAATAGTATGGATATTGATTGTTTTACTTTCTCTAAGTATTGTTATTCTGAGTACTTCTTTTGGTCTACCACTGGCTCTTTTGCCTGTAGGTATCAATTCAAGAGATTGGTGGTGTATTCTGTTGATGTCTGAGCATAGGACATGCCCGATGTAGGACCAACGGCGTTTTCTGATAACAGCTGTGATGAAATTTTGATGTGCCTCTTCTCTGATTTTATCATTCGATTTGAATTCACTCCAATGGGTGTTATTTATCCCACGAAGACATTTGTTCTCGAAACTTAGTAATTTCTTTTCTGAAGATAAAGAGCTTTTCCAGCTCTCACATCCATATGATAGCACCGGAATAACGCAGGAATTAAATAAGCGCATTTTCGTGCGTGTGCTGATTGACTTTGACCTCCAGATATTAGCCAGTCTGTTAAAGGCACGCGATGCTAGTTCAATGCGAGTTGTAATTTCTGGCATGACATCACCGCCGAGTGTTAATTTGCTTCCTAGATAGGAGAATTTGTGTACTTTTTCAAGTTGTTGTCCATTTAAAGTAATTTCGTTAGGTGAATTGATAAAGTTCATAATTTTTGTTTTTGATGAGTTGATTTGGAGACCTATTTGTCCTGCGATGAATTTTAATCTATCGTTTTTGTTTGTGCATCTTGATGGTTTTCACTCAATAGTGCAAGTTCATCGGCTAAATCCAGGTCTTCTAGTGTTGTTTTATTTATTAATTTGATTCATAAATTTGCGTTGGATGTGCTGTTTCTCATAGCCCAGTCAATTGCGATATTGAATAGTAATGTTGACATAGGGCAGCCTTGTTTAACACCAGTAATCACAGGGAACCATTCTAAATTGCCTTTTTCTGTTCGAACACAGCATTTTGAGTTGGTATAGAATGATTTTATCACATTTATATATTTGTTTTGGAATCCATATATTTTTAAAATTTCCCATAGCGATGGTTGATGGATGCTGTCGAAGGTTTTTTTGAAAATCAAAGAAGTTTCATAATATATAACTAACATATAATATATAACTAATATATAATATATAACTAATATATAATATATAACTAATATATAATATATAACTAACATATAATATATAACTAATATATAATATATAACTAACATATAATATATAACTAACATATGGATGCGAGTTAATAAACAAATAGGAAAGTGGGAACTTCGAGACAATAGAGATGTGAATCTACAGAAGAATGTTGAGAATACCATGGACTGTCAGAACAACGAATGTGGAGGTGTTGAAAAGGTAAAATGCGAAACGGACCTTAATCAATAATATAAAAATAAGACAATATTAATTTTTTCGCCACCTCATGAGACAGGGAGGTTTGGAGAACATAGTCACAACAGGCAAGATTGAAGGCAACAAAGACAGAGGGCGATAACGTGACAAAATATTAGACAGTTTGACAGCCTGATGATGATGATGATGATAATTCTCTTTTTCACTTTATATCATATTGAACTACGATAAAGTTGGCGTCACTTGGCAATCTTCGACAATTCACTAACCCCTCTGCCAGGAAAACCAACAGATTTAGCTATCACCCTAGATATACCAAGCACCAGCTGTGATTTCCTTTACGTGGCAGCAACTATTAAAACAGTTTGCATCGCGTGGGGGGGGGGGGGATGGTAATTACGGGACTCCACGGATTTACATTTCAACGATGTTCTGACATTGCGAACATAATAGCAACCAGATCTTACCCAGTTTGTGCAACATATTGCATTCATCGGCCTCTGTTCAAACAATACGTGATAAAACACACACACACACACACCAATACATATGCAGTACACTTCAGACACACAGGAATTGACATATAATAAAACTATATTCTGTCGTTATGGATAACTATAATCAATATGTATTCTTTTTGTCGTACTTTTATTGTTATAGAAATTTCGTCAGAATAATATGAGGGTTTCCGCAACAGATGGTACGACAGGTAAACAGAATCAATAGAAACGGTGTTTATTATCAGTGCAAGACGGCGTGTAGAGGAGAATCTAGTATTTTAGTGTCATGTGCAATGTTCTGTCTCCGGCGTGCATTTCTTTGTGGAACACTTGGTGATTGATTTGGCGCTCGTAACCAGAATAATTTCGCTTCTGAAGTCTGTGACGAAGAGCAATTTTTTCCTCTGAGATGGCTAAATTAGGGGTTCGTCCACTGGAAGCGACTACAATAACATGTGATTATGATCAAAATGCAAGGAGTACTACGGAACCGCTTGCACTGGAAACGAAATTGAGTGGCCGATTATTTGAATTGGCAAAGGACGCGGTTCCTTGACACACTTCTCATTTGGATCAGTCGCGAGTCCAGACAGTGGAAGCATCAGCAGCAGTAATAGTAGTATTAGTCGTGATAGTGAAATTAGTCCAAAATAGTAGCATTAGTCGTGATAGTGAAATTAGTCCAAAATAGTTTTATTAGTCGTGACAGTGAACTTAGTACAAAATAGTTTTATTAGTCGTGACAGTGAACTTAGTACAAAATAGTAGCATTAGTCGTGATAGTGAAATTAGTCCAAAATAGTAGCATTAGTCGTGATAGTGAACTTAGTCCAAAATAGTAGCATTAGTCGTGATAGTGAACTTATTCCAAAATAGTAGCATTAGTCGTGATAGTGAACTTAGTCCAAAATAGTAGCATTAGTCGTGACAGTGAAATTAGTACAGACTAAATGCACGATGTAGTTATATAATTTGTCAGCATGTGTAAGATATTATTCAGTAACCATGAAACTGACAATATTCACTCAAATGCAACCTCCACTATTTGTTATGTTTAAAAGGCCTGATATAACCAATGTGGACTAGAGCTCACGTTTGAAATAAGCATGCCACTTTTGATAGTTTATTTAAAAAAAAATACAAGTTAGGACACAGAGCAGGACATCTAGATACAAGAGGACATGCTACAGCGTTTCAAAAACAGTCCATCGCCAACAACAATTACAGAGATTTAGACAATTGATTGATTGGTTGCTGACCCATCGGTCTATCTGTTCATTATCTTTGACCCACTACCACTGTGTGATTAATTCATATTTCTGTCAGCTGTTGTTTTGTTTTATATAGGGCGTTCCATTTTTTTGAAATAGGAGGTCGAATAATTTTTCTAGTATCATTCAATGTTGGATGTTCAAGAAAGTGGTGGTCGACAGTTTTGTAGGGATAAGGGCACTCTAGAGTGTGCTGTTGTTGTAGGGATAAGGGCACTCTAGAGTGTGCTGTTGTTGTAGGGATAAGGGCACTCTAGAGTGTGCTGTTGTTGTAGGGATAAGGGCACTCTAGAGTGTGCTGTTGTTGTAGGGATAAGGGCACTCTAGAGTGTGCTGTTGTTGTAGGGATAAGGGCACTCTAGAGTGTGCTGTTGTTGTAGGGATAAGGGCACTCTAGAGTGTGCTGTTGTTGTAGGGATAAGGGCACTCTAGAGTGTGCTGTTGTTGTAGGGATAAGGGCACTCTAGAGTGTGCTGTTGTTGTAGGGATAAGAGCACTCTAGAGTGTGCTGTTGTTGTAGGGATAAGGGCACTCTAGAGTGTGCTGTTGTTGTAGGGATAAGAGCACTCTAGAGTGTGCTGTTGTTGTATATTCTGTTCAGAAGATTGTTAAGATGCTCATGCTATATGCGAATTTAGTAATCTGGTATTTCCTGCCCAGGAAGTTGATGTTGATTTGGGCTCTTCATTTATGTGTATATGTCTCTCTCGGTGTTTCCCATAGCTCATATATTCAACAGTCTCTCTGTTCACAGATTTCAACATGATTTTAACTGTGTGCATGGTTATTTGTGTATATGGCTGTTCTTGTTGTGCTTCCTTCTTTGCTAGTATGGCTGCCTAGTCATTGCTAGTATGGCTGCCTTGTCATTGCCAGGTGTGTTTGAGTGGCCAGAAATCCACTGCATAACAATATTAACTTCATAAAATGTAAACAGCTGGTTGCCATAGTGATATAATTGAATTATTTCAGGTTTACAATGTCAATCACATTCTAGAACTTGAAGAGCGGACATCTTTCTTTTCGCTTTATACCCCTTTATGCTCTACAGCGTCAGGGGTAGAAGAGTTCTATGGAGATGGCCTTTTTGTGTGCCTCATATATATTTGTTTTCGTTTATTCTTTTATTTCTGTAATCAATTCTGCATGGTCTGCCCCTGTATCCATCGTGTCTGTATAGAAATGCTTTCATGAGAGGCACTATCTGATGGTAGTCTGGAAGCGTGTGAAAACCACTTAATCTGCTGTCTTCTGATGTAATCCAGAATTGGCATTGTGTTTGTTAATTTTCTTATCTTTTTCATTTCTGATTCTGTCTCTTATTGTTAGTCCAAAAATTCTAATTAGACAGGTAATTTCTGTTGTAGCAAGTTTTCTTGTGTCTTTCGTTCTTAGTGTCCATGTTTGACATTGGTATCATAGTGATGGTATGATGATCGTTTTATATAGTGCAGTTTTAGTATTTATGTTCAAATGCTTGTTTTTGAAAATAGGAAACATCTGTCCTAAGATCTGGTATGCTATATTGCACATGTACTTGATTTCTTTTGCGTTTTTCCAATTTTATGATATGCTCCCAAGAGCGGACATCGAGTCTGTAAAAATCACATTATTTGGAAATTTGATGGAAATGCACCAAGAATGGTCTTCAGATGGTACAAAGCAACTTATATTGTTGTTATTTCATCTTCATAGTTAGGGCACATCTCCACACAGGCATCTAACGACTCATCAGATTGCAAGCCCGTATATTAGGGTAGTGCGAGGTTAAAACCCCATTATGAAATAAGAATATGACATTTAGTACTAGAAATTTATTCAAAAGCAGGGTAAACTGCCACTGCCATTAATAATTTTCCAAAAAAAAGTCATAAAAATGCCATGAAAATAACATAATTATTCACGAATATTGGCAAATTATATTTTTTGGTACCCCCCCCCCCCCTATTTATTTGTTACTGAGATGTATCTACGGCTCTGATTGGATGTTTTGTTTGGGTATTCTATAGACACCAAATATAAACTTCTTTGAATGTGGCTTTGAAAGCAGACCCATCAGTACATGCATGAATCCATTGTTCTGGGTAGGTGTCTTGTTTTCTGTGTTGATTTCATGACTTACTGGATCAGGACTCTTAATTAAATTATCTCTTAAATTGTGTCTTGATTTCTGACAATTTAACACATGTCTACTATTTGTCTTTCGTCTGGAAAGTGATTTAGCTGTCTAAATTCATTGATACGGTTGAGGGCTGACTTATATTGTATTCTTTGTTTTAGTAGACAATTGTTTACAAACTGTTTATGTTGGTAGTCTTTGCTAATTCTTCTTTTGCTTCTTTCAAAAGCTTCCATCGCACCTATATCTCTCCATATTCAGCGCAGTTCTACAAGTGTGTATTTCATATGTAGCTGTTGGTGTAGATATCATTGCTCCACTAATAAGTTCTAGGGTATCATTGCTCCACTAATAAGTTCCAGGGTATCATTGCTCCACTAATAAGTTCCAGGGTTTCATTGCTCCACTAATAAGTTCCAGGGTATCATTGCTCCACTAATAAGTTCTAGGGTAACATTGCTCCACTAATAAGTTCTAGGGTATCAATGCTCCACTAATAAGTTCTAGGGTATCATTGCTCCACTAATAAGTTCTAGGGTATCATTCTGCATTGTCTAGAGATTCTAGATTTATTTTGGAGCATGTTGTTACAGGAGAGCTCTGTTGTATTATACAGCTGAACGTACCTTAATAAAGTAAAGGCATTTGAGGGTATCATTGTCTGATCCCCAAGATGTGCAAGTGAGTCTTTTCAGTAGCTGTACGACAATCGATATAAGGTAACTGCGTGAAACGTAACAACAATTGTACGTACGTAAAACACAGGTTTTAAAAAATGTTTCACTACGACACGACAGGCTATCACTAAAACTAGTGTGTTATAATGAACAAACAAGAAAACATACAAATTACAAATCAGTAGCTGTAACCGCTTTACTGCTTTATTTTGAACATTTTCTACATGTTTCTTGATGGTGAGCTGCCGGTCAAGCGTGACTCCCAAGATATTTGGGGTGTTATTTTCATGTCAAGTTCTGTGTATATAATTGCGTGTTGATTCATATCTATCTAGATACACAAAAGGGAATGATACACACAAATAATTGTGTATTAGGTCTGTTGATTATCCTCTTCGCACACCGGACACGTCCATAGGTGCTCAGATCTCAGTTTCAGTAAATCTCTCAGGGTATAACGGCTGGTGGTTCCGGTTCTATGTTGGTTCACTGCTCTTTTTGAGCTCTTTGTCAGGGGTTCTCTACGGGCCACGCCCATCCTCACTCCAAGTTCGCGCATTCTCGATATTGACTCATGCTCATTCATCTCAAAATGCTCAGATCGTGAGGACTCACGAAGAGCAATGGGTGTGTCTGCTCGGTCCATAGGCTTACCATCTGATGTGATGGCGAGGCTAGCTAATTGGTCGGCCCGTTCGTTTCCCTCCACGCCCGCGTGTCCGAGGACAAACATAAGCGTGAGTTTTTGTAGTGATGCCCGTATTTTAGCTCTCTCTAATGACTCCACCCATTCCCTACTCCACCCATTCCCTACGTACATCCTTTCACTTTCTGAATCATATTCAGTGAGTCACTTAATACACACGCATGGGAGTAGGCAAGCGATTCCAGCCAGTTGAGCGACTGCGTTACGGCGAATACTTCCATTGTTAGGCTGTTTGTTGTTGCTGTAAAGACACCACTGGCTTTGTGTACTGTTCTTCCTTTTGATCTGGCAGTAAAGGACTATGCGCATCGGTGGTGACGGATGACCGACCCGTCCGTGTAAATAATTGTGTGTATCACGTAATCAATGTGGTCGGTATTTTTCCAGTGTGTTCTGCGAAAATGGCTGCCTATTCGTGCAATATTCGAAGACGTTTTCTTACTTTAATAAATCGATTGCCGATACAGTCACCAATTTATGTATATCGTATGTGCATATGAAGATCAGAACTATTCTGATTAGGGATTTTGTATACACGAGGCTCATACATTTTCAAGCTATACTAGTGAAAGTTGGTTCACGTCAACTGTTGTTAGCAACCGATCGTTTTTCTGTGACGCCTTAGCTTAGCATGCCTGTTTGGATATTTAGATGTCTGCGCATATGGTTGTTTATGGCAACCACAATGAGACTTACAATGACAACCAACCGAAGAAGATCCGTCAAATATGAATATCGCCCAACTCAAACAAAACAGTTGTTTCTAATTTCTTTGTGATATTTCTAAATACTAATATCTTTCTCATATATTTTATCAATTCATATTCCTGTTTTTTTAAAAAAAGATTCAACTTCTGTTACACATGGATTATATCTGTGTTTGCCTCAAAAATATCAATCAAAGCAATTCGATGGTGTTGAGATGAAATACTGTTTTTGACATTTATTGCGTTCAACTACTTGACATTGTTATGCATAAGTGGATATGGGTGGATTAAATATTATCCGCAGCAGTTGTGGAAGAAAATGTGACGGTGTAGGAGAGGAATTATGAGTTATTCAGAGTGTACATAGTTGTCCATTGAGATATGAGTCGATGATAACACAAGCCACACGGTGACAGCTGTTTGTTGTGTACGCGTGTGTGCGCGCGATCAGCTGTGATATGTTTGATATTGTGTTACCGACAAGGATAACTTGCGTGCTTGATGGTAGTCCCAGCTTGTGTCTTATGGTGGTTCTAACTTGTGTTTTATGGTGGTTCTAACTTGTGTTTTATGGTGGTTCTAACTTGTGTTTTATGGTGGCCCTGGGTTGTATGTTATGGTGATTCTAGCTTCTGTTTTGTAAAGATCTTAGCTTGTGTTTTATGGAGGTGATAGCTTGTATTTTATGGTGGTTCTAGCTTATGTTTTACAGTGGTCCTATGTTGTGTTTTATGGTTGTCCAAGCTTGTGTTTTATGGTGGTGATAGCTTGTATTTTATATTGGTTCTAGCTTGTGTTTTACGGTGGTCCAAGCTTGTGTTTTATGGTGGGCTTAGCTTGTATTTTGGTGGTTCTAGCTTGTGTTTTACGGTGGCCCTATGTTGTGTTTTATCGTGGTTCAATATTGTGTTTTGTGGTGGTGATAGCTTGTATTTATGGTGATTCTAGCTTGTGTTTTACGGTGGTCCTATGTTGCGTTTTATGGCAGTCTAAGCTTTTGTTTTATGGTGGTCCCAGCTTGTGTTTTATGTTGGTAATAGCTTGTGTTTTATGGTGGTTCTAGCTTGTTTTATGGTGGTCCAAGCTTGTGTTTTATGGCAGTCCAAGCTTATGTTTTATGGTGGTCATATGATGTGTTTTATGGCGGTCCAAGCTTGTGTTTTATGGTGGTCCTATATTGTGTTTTATGACGGCCCAAGTTTGTATTTTATGGTGGTCATATGATGTGTTTTATGGCGATCCAAGCTTGTGTTTTATGGTGGTCCTATATTGTGTTTTATGACGGCCCAAGTTTGTGTTTTATGGTGGTCCAATGTTATATTGTATGGCGGTCCACACTTGTGTTTTATGGGTGTCCTATGTTGTGTTTTATGGCGGTCCAAGCTTGAGTTTTATGGTGGTCCTAACTTCTGTTTTATGATGATCTTAGCGTATGTTTTATGGTGGTCCCAGATATTGTTTTATGGTAGACTTATGTTGTATTTTATGATATTTCAAGTTTGTGTTTTACGGTGGCCATAGAATGTATTTTATGGTGGTCCTATGTTGTGTTTTATGGTGGTTTTTAGTTTGTGTTTTATGGTGGTCTCACCTTGTGTCTTATGTTGCTCCCAGCTTGCGTTTTATGGTATCTCTAGCATATTTTAATGGTGGTTTTAGCTTGCATTTTATGGTGGCCCTAGCTTGTGTTTTATGGTGGCCATATGTTGTATTTTATGGTGGTCTTAGGTTATATTTTATGGTGGTCCAATGTAGTTTTTTATGGTGGTCCTGGCTTGTTTGCTATGGAGTTCCAAGGCTGTATTTTATGGTGGTCCTACGTTGTATTGTACAGTGGTCCTAGCTTGTATCTTATGGTAGTCATAGCTTGCGTTTTTATGATAGCATTAGCATGTTTTTAATGGTGGTCCTAGCTTGCATTTTATGGTGGTCCTAGCTTTTGTCATATGATAGTCCTAGTTCGTGTTTTATGGTGGTACTGGCTTGTGTTCTATGGTGGCCTTAAATTGCATTTTATGGTTGTCGTGGGTTATATTTTATGGTGGTCATAGCTTGTGTTTTATGGTGGTCCTAGCTTGCGTTTTATGGTAGCCCTAGCATGTTTTTAATAATGGTCCTAGATTGCATTTTATTATGGTCGTAGCTAGTGTTTAATGGTGACCCTACCTTTTATTTAATGGTGGTCTTAGCTTGAATTTAATGGTGGCCATAGCTGTTAATTAATAGTGGTCCTAGTGTGAGTTTCATGGTGGCCCTAGCTTTTATTTAGTGGTGGCCCTAACTATTATTTAATGGTGGTCCTAGATTGTATTAAATGGCGGCCATAGCTTGGTTTTTATGGTGTTTCTAATTTGCGTTTATGGTTGTTTTAGCTTGCGTTTTATTGTGGTCTTAGCCTGCCTTTTTATAGTGGTCCTTGCTATGTGAAAAAGTTTACTTCTGTGGTCCCAATTTGATGAAAATATGTATTTATGTGGCTTTCACGGGGTGAAAAAAATGCCAAAGTAGTCATAAATTAGTGATGAAAATATTGATGTGCTCCCAACACGACGAAAGATATGTGGTGATGATGTGATTGAAAAAAAGAACACCTCTTATTTCTGTGCTCTTATTTCTGCACTCTACACAACTGCACCACAGCTGAGGAAAACCTGTGAATTCGCCTTAAACACCCCCTTCTCCACGGACTTGAGTGGTGGTATTTTCTGTATCATAATGTGAGTAATCTATGTTTTTATTGGGTGAAAGCTTGTCAAACCAGTTGTAACATCATTGAGACAACTTCTAGCAGTACAGATAGAAAATGTAAATAAAGTTCCTTTACAGGAACTCCAACCAACAGTTATCTTGACGGAGAAACAGTTATCTTGACAAACCCTGCAGAATTTTCTTGTATCTATAAATCCGTGGCATATCATTATCACATTAGAAGGACAATCCCCGATGATTCCACATGTCTGTATTGTCGAGGGACTCAGTCCAAGTTACTCATATCTATTTAGCCCCTGAAATAGTCATTACTTCTATGAAAACTCCAGAGGTCGTGGTGGCTGATTACCAGAACTGCGCCCTTCACTATTTTATTTTGAT
The DNA here is from genome assembly GCA_034231615.1 of Meghimatium bilineatum. Taxonomy (NCBI): domain Eukaryota; kingdom Metazoa; phylum Mollusca; class Gastropoda; order Stylommatophora; family Philomycidae; genus Meghimatium; species Meghimatium bilineatum. The sequence continues at coordinate 46,446,961 of CM067308.1, forward strand.
GGTTGCAAATCTCTGATATAACCAAATTGTACTAACGTCCGCGGTTGAAAGTGCGTACATCACCACAAGAGGTAGATATAACTTAACCAAAAGACGTCATTATTTCTAGCAGTTTTAAGTCTACAAATCAAAGGTCATCTACACATTCCAAGGGTGTCACAACTTAAGTCTTCTTACAAGAACAAATAGTCGTCCCTTTCTTGTGACTTTCTGGATGTACCCGGCGAGATGGTACGCTCAAATTGAGTACCCATGTTTGAATATGTACATGTGTACAGTTAATTAGTTCTTGGTGGTCCTCAATTAGTCCCTGATGGTCCTCAAAATTATTCCTTGATGGTCCTCAATTAGTCATTGGTGTTCACAAATTAGTTCTTGGTGGTCCTCAATTAGTCCTTGGTGGTCCTAAATTAGATCTTAGTGGTCGGTCCTTAATTAGTTCTTGGTTGTCCTCAATTAGTTCTTAGTGGTCCTCAATTAGTTCTTAGTGGTCCTCAATTAGTTCTTAGTGGTCCTCAATTAGTACTTGGTGGTCCTCAAATAGTCATTGGTGGTCACCAATTAGTAAAGACAATTTATATGTTCTAATTATGTGCTTGATTCTTGATCAGGGACCATCATTGCTGCACAATGGGAATTCCCATAAATACCCTGCTTGTCATTCCGTTAGCCATCTTAAAGTATATAAGCTCAGTGTCCTAGTAGACATTGGCTGTGAGTTCTTCTGACATTTCAAGAAAGGGCATCCTCCCCTCTCCCCTGGTCACTCACATTTATATAATTCTCTGAACATGCACATTCTCCATTTCCGCATCTTCTTCGTCGTTTTGTAGTATATACATGGCTGGCATAATTAACTCAGCCCTGTCTTTTCTCAGCGAATAACCGTGGCTATCAACAGAGCACCACAGACCTTCTAACTGAATTAGTGAAGCCTTCATTCGTTATCTTGAATATTCCCATGTTTTCCGTTGGCCAATATTTATATACGTGGAATGAATCCATCCATCCATCCATCCATACTGTAGTCCTTGTTTGATTTGCGGCGTCAGGGATGGAACAGTTCACTTGAAATGGCCTTCTTGTGTGCTGTTTGTAAGCTTGTTCTTGTGGCTTCTTTGATTTCTGTGATCCATCTTTTACATGATTTTATAGCCGTGATGTTATACGTGGAATCGTATACCAAAAATAGCCAAGGCTACTTCAAGTATATAAATAGTAACCAATGGAAAACGTGACAATAATTTTAAAAAACGTACCGAATGAAGGCCTGTTTACGTTTAGCCGTTAGGTCTTCTATAACTGTGACGGTCACGGATTAACCATCCATTATAGCTCAACCGCCAATGAATCATCTCGTAAATTGCCTCTGACTCCCGCAGGACACGAATGTGCTTTCCAGATTAGAAGGTCACAATGAGATGAAAAGCCAATACCTCCTCATTAAAACCACACGCTATTCCGGTCTTCGACTGAAAGATCGAGCCATGGCTTAAAGGGGCTGTAATCTAAAATACCTAATAAAAACACAGTTATGTGTCCCTAAAATGGAGTAGATTGTTCATAGTTATTATTTCTAATAGAGCCTACAATTATTTTTTTTAATGTAACAAGCTCTGATATTCATTCATTCATTCAATTTCCTTTTGCGCTGAAGTTAGCGCATAGGACAGAGGTCAGATTTCTCCAATTCTGCCTGTTCACAGCTATTCTAATATAACCAAAACTAAAATCCGCGATTGTAAGAAGTGTACATTACTATAGGGAGGTTATCTCTTTAAAAAAAAAAAAAAATAAGTGGAAAAGAAATATGTATGTATGTTGTTGTATTATAATGGTGTTACGAGGCCGCGTAGTGTAGTGGTTATCGCACTGGCTTCGCGTAGAGACCGCAACGGCTCCCGGGTCGGTACAGTCTTAATTGGGTACCGAATCAGTCCGAGAAGTAAAGACTGTGATGGAGAGGAGATCGCTACCGCCCTCATATAGCAGAGCCATTGAAATGTGATATCGCTAACAGCTCACACCAATACGGCGTTAATAAATGATATGAGTTGATTGGACTAGAATGGAAGACAACAATTGTGTATGTGATCCCAGAATTGCAAAAATGAATAACATTCAAGACAAAAATCAGAAAATCGTTACATTCAGGACAAAAGCCAGAAACTTGCTACATTTAAGACAAAAGTAAGAAACTGGATACATTAATGACAAAAGTAAGAAATTAGTTACATTCAGGACAAAAGAAAGAAACTGGTAAGATTCATGACAGAAATCAGAAATTGGTTACATTCATGACAGAAAGAAGAAACTAATTACTTTCAGGACAGAAGTAAGAAACTGGTTACATTCATGACAAAGGAAGAAAATGGTTACATTTAGAAACTGGTTACATTCATGACAAAGGAAGAAAATGGTTACATTCAGAACAAAGTAAGAATCTGGTTACATTCAGGAGAAAGTAAGAATCTGGTTACATTCAGGACAAAGTAAGAATCTGGTTACATTCAGGAGAGGAGTTAGAAACTGGTTACATTCAGACAAGAAAAACACTATGATGTTAAGTAGAACATAATCCAAGGATACACTCTCTCATGGACGCAATACTGAAGATGGGATCTGTCTTGTAACGCTTTCGAAATTCCTTCCGGAGATCATAAAATTTGTAGAAATAGCATGGCAGGTTGACGTTCTTTTTGCAGCATTCGTTGTGGACACACTGTCGAAGGTGGGCTTGACCGTCTGTCAAAAGGTAGAAGGAACGACCACCATGTTCTGGATGGACACCTTTGGCGCTGAGAAATCTGTCAAACTAGAGAATTAAAACAGACGTTTGGATGTGTTTATTTAGATACCAACAACGATACACAGGGTATGATACATATAGATATCAGCAACGATACACAGGCTATGATACATATAGATATCAGCAACGATACACAGGCTATGATACATATAGATATCAGCAACGATACACAGGCTATGATACATATAGATATCAGCAACGATACACAGGCTATGATACAGTAGATCTACATGTACTCTAAATATCATGAACAATTGGGGCTTGTTTGACTGTTAGGCCTCAAGTCCGTCGAAAGCGAGTATAATCGATTACAATACCACGCGATTACAAGCAACTGGTTCAAAAGCAAAAGTTGCTATGAAACTGTATTCATTGCAAGCGACATTAACCGGTAGATTTCATAAGCTTGCAATGAGCAAGGTTTCGTAGCAACTTTTGCATTTGGATGAGTTGCTATGAAATTGCTCTCCCAAACCCACTTACACACGTCATAATCCATCTCCCAGACCCACTTACAAACGTCATAATCACCCTCCCAGACCTACTTAGAAACGTCATGATTACTCTCCAGACCCACTTACAAACGTCATAATCACTCTCCCAGACCTACTTAGAAACGTCATAATGGCTCTCCGAGACCCACTTAAGAAATGTCAAAATAAAACTACCAGATCCACTTACAAACGTCATAATTTCCCTCCCAGAACCATTTAGAAACGTCATAAATACTCTCCAGTAACCACTTAGAAACGTCAGTAACTCTCCCAGAACCACTTAGAAAGGCCATAATCACTTTCCAATTACACTCTCACACAGAAGTACATCTCCACCTTAACTACACTCTCACACAGAAGTACATCTCCACCTTAACTACACTCTCACACAGAAGAACATCTCCTCCTTAATTACACTCTCACACAGAAGAACATCTCCACCTTAATTACACTCTCACACAGAAGAACATCTCCACCTTAATTACTCTCACACAGAAAAATATCTCCACCTTAACTACACTCTCACACAGAAGAACATCTCCACCTTAACTACACTCTCACACAGAAGAACATCTCCACCTTAACTACACTCTCACACAGAAGAACATCTCCACCTTAATTACACTCTCACACAGAAGAACATCTTCACCTTAATTACACTCTCACTCAGAAGAACATCTCCACCTTAACTACACTCTCACACAGAAGAACATCTCCACCTTAACTACACTCTCACATAGAAGAACATCTTCACCTTAATTACACTCTCACACAGAAGAACATCTTCACCTTAATTACACTCTCACACAGAAGAACATCTCCACCTTAACTACACTCTCACACAGAAGAACATCTCCACCTTAACTACACTCTGACACAGAAGAACATCTCCACCTTAACTACACTCTCACACAGAAGAACATCTTCACCTTAATTACACTCTCACACAGAAGAACATCTCCACCTTAACTACACTCTCACACTATCTACTTGTATGCACAACTATTAATTATATATATTTTTTTATATACCTAAACTCCCACTCCTCTCTCTATAATTGTTGAATATTCAATCGCCCTCTCCTTACCTCTTCCAGAACGTGTTCAAGAGGAGGTGCCTGTTTGATAAGCTCCTCATCCAAGCCCGTTTCCAGCTTGCACTCCTCAGTCAGAACCGTCTCCGCCAGCTCGCTGGGTTGTGGCTTGACATAGTGCTGCTGAACATCAACCACCTGCAACCACACAAGAGGCAACCATCAATTTTTGCAACCCGTAACTACATATGACTCAACCATCGATATCAACAACCTGTACCTACAGAAGACACAACCATCAATATCTACAACCTGTACCTACAGAAGACACAACCATCAATATCTACAACCTGTAACCATACGAAATATAAAACAATCACCAATATCTATAACCAGCAACCACACTACAGTAACAACTAGCTATGAAACAACCACACAACATTAGACAACTAGCCATGAAATAACCGCAGAACAGTAGACAACTAGCCATGAAACAACCACACAACAGTAGACAACTAACCATGAAACAACCACACAACAGTAGACAACTAACCATGAAACAACCACACAACAGTAGACAACTAGCCATGAAACAACCACACAACATTAGGCAACTAGCCATGAAATAACCACAGAACAGTAGAAAACTAGCCATGAAACAACCACACAACAGTAGACAACTAGCCATGAAACAACCACACAACAGTAGACAACTAGCCATGAAACAACCACACAACAGTAGACAACTAGCCATGAAACAACCACACAACAGTAGCCAACTAACCATGAAACAACCACACAACAGTAGACAACTAGCCATGCAAGAACCACACAACAGTAGACAACTAGCCATGCAAGAACCACACAACAGTAGACAACTAACCATGAAACAACCACACAACAGTAGACAACTAGCCATGCAAGAACCACACAACAGTAGACAACTAACCATGAAACAACCACACAACAGTAGACAACTAACCATGAAACAACCACACAACAGTAGACAACTAGCCATGCAAGAACCACACAACAGTAGACAACTAACCATGAAACAACCACACAACAGTAGACAACTAGCCATGCAAGAACCACACAACAGTAGACAACTAACCATGAAACAACCACACAACAGTAGACAACTAGCCATGCAAGAACCACACAACAGTAGACAACTAACCATGAAACAACCACACAACAGTAGACAACTAGCCATGCAAGAACCACACACAATCTCACAGATTCGTATCATACATCATATAAGACTTTTGACTCTCAGCACAACGCCAGTTCCTAGCATTACCCTCAGCATCCACGAGGGTCCCTAATATGACTCTCAGCACCCAATCTGGTCCCTAAAATGACCCTCAGCACCAAAGCTGGTCCTAGTATTACCCTCATCATATCCAGGGTTAGTAACATCCAAATATTATCTGTCTGTCAACATCAACACTTATATCCTTCACTCTGTCAACACCATAAACTGTGTTCTCATCCCTGTCAACATCATAATCTCTGTTCTTCTTCATGTCAACATCACATATCCCATATCACCCTGTCAACATCTCCGAAACGAACCTCGTTGAACCAGTCTTTACACTATGCACGATGTGAGGGGTGGTGTATCTCCCACTGGCTTGCTTGCACTCCCCCCCCCCACATGCGTATATAATTCTCATTGAAATGTAAAGTCCTGGTTCCGGTAACATGTTTGGTGTGTTAACATTTACCACAAGGTCAACATGACACGAGCGTTATTTATGACGAAAGTTAAAGATACATTTTTCTTGAGAGAGAGAGAGAGAGAGAGAGAGAGAGAGAGAGAAGAGAAAAGGAAGAAATGAAGGGAAAAGAGGAGAGGACTATAAGAGAGAGAGAGAAGAGGGAAGAAAGAAAAAAGAGGAAACAGGAAATGAGGACTATAAAAGAGAGAGAGAGAGAGAAGAGGACAGGAAGAGAGGGAAACGAGGACATGAAGAGAGGAATGACGGGAAGAAAGTGGAAGGGACAAGAAAAGAGGGAGGACACGAAGGGAGGAAGAAAACTGGTAGAGAATTGGGTCAAAGGGCATGCGTCCATTGACCGCTGGATCAGCAACTGGAAGAGAGGGAGGACAGGAAGAGAGGGAGGACAGGAAGAAAGATAAGAGGAAGAGATAGAAGAGAATTGAAAGATAGGAGAGGACAGAAAGAGAAGAGGACAGGAAGAGAAATGGGACGTAGAGATAGAGGACAGGAAGAGGGATGGAAGAGTACATGAAGAGAATGAAGACAGAAGGAAGGGAGAATAGGACAATAAGAGGGGGAGAAAAGTATATGAAGAGAGACAGATGGGAACAGGAAGAGAAGGAGAAAAGGCAGGAAGAGAGATAGAAGAGGACTGGAGGTGAGAGAGAAGAGGACAGGAAGAGAGGGAGAATAGGAGAGGTAGGAAGGGTGGGGGAAGAAGGATGAGATGACAGGAATAGAGATTAAAGAGAACATGGAAAGAAAGAATAGGACAGGAAGAGGGAGAAGTGGACAGGAAGAGAGGGAGGACAGGAAGACAGGGAGGACAGGAAGAGAGGGAGGACAGTAAGAGAGGGAGGGGAGGAAGAGAAGGAGGGGAGGAAGAGAGACAATGAGGACATGGAAAGAGGGAGAACAGGAAGTAAAGGGGAATTTATCTGACACGAAATTTGAGAGCAGCAGAAAAAAGGAACGTTCAATGTGTACTCAACATAATTTCTACCTAATCAACAGTAAAATAACGTTAAATGTTTACACAACAACTGTTCCGACTAATGAATCAACAGTAAAATAACGTTAAATGTTTACACAACAACTGTTCCGACAAATGAATCAACAGTAAAATAACGTTAAATGTTTACACAACAACTGTCCTTCCTAATCAACAATATAATAACATTCAATGTGTACCCAAAAATAGTTCTACCTAATCAATCAACAATAAAAAACGTTCAATGTTTACGCAACAAAAGTCCTGCCGTAATCACCAACAATAAAATAACGTTGAATGTGTACTCAACAAATGCCCTGCCTAATCAATCAACAATTGAAAAACAATGTCATTGGATACGTTTGATTGATTTGATTGCATCTTCATCGGAACAAGACACTTACTCTATGTTTAACCTAGCCTTGTGTTTCCCACGGGGGTGGGGGGGGGCACACCACCCACAGCGGCAAGGTGATTTTTAGGGGGGGGGCGGGGGCAATTCGAGAACTATTAACTTATCTCAAAAGCAAAAAGGGATAGACATTAAATTCAATTTTAATACCAACACTGTGTTATCAGCGCCAGTCATGGACAATACTGAAGAAATGAAATTAACGGGTGTCACTAATCGATGAGAATTGAGAATATATATATTCAGAATAAGCACTTCGCCGTAGACGGATGTGTCGGGCCATTGGCGCAAATTAAACGGTGACACAACGCAATTCCATTCTCTGGACTACATCCTGCTGGAAATCTAGTAGGGCCATTGTCCTGCTGCAAGAGAGAGAGAGAGAGAGAGAGAGAGAGAGAGAGGGAGAAAGAGAGAGAGATCCAATGGGAGTTTGAGAATGAACGCTGAAGAAGAATAAACACAAACATTTGTTAGATGAAGAACAAAAAAATAAGTCAAAACAAAGAAATGAATAATTTGTTTGTATGTTTTCTCTCTATAACTTTCATTGTGTAAGGAATAAAGAAGAAAGTACGAAAATGGAATGGGCATAAAGGGTTTGTAAAATACCGACAGCCCGTCTTGAAGCGAAAACTAAGACAGCTGATTGTTCTCAGGGAGATATTGTGCACTGACGATGCAGACCTAGTTTCCCACAATGAGACCGTAACTGCAAAATATGATTAACAACTTGGTAATTGCCTCAGACTTGTTCACGCTATCACCTATCAATAAACGTCAAGAAAACTGTGCTATTTTGTCAAAATATTAATACAGTGAAAAATATTTGGCAAGGTACCAGCAGCATAACCAAACTATGTTTGATCTGAACATACGTGTTTCCAGTGGTAATATACGGTTGCGAGGCATGGACATTAAATAAAACAACAGCAAAGAGAATAGCTGCTTTCGAAATGAGATGCTACAGAAGAATTTTACGTATACCATAGACAGCTAAAAAAATAAATAATTCAAAACATATTAAGAACAATAAACATCAAAGAGGGTTGTGTTCCTTAACAAGATCTTAACAAGAATGCCTAGTTTTTTTTGGTCACAAAAAGAGACATAACAGCATGGAAAGATTTATAGCTGAAGGCAGAGTTTACGACAACAGCCCAAGACGACGATGATGCATTGATATATCAGACTGCTTAAACATATCTCTAGCTGCGGCAGGCCAACTAGCCCAGAATCGCAGAATATTCTGAGAATCTGTAAGGAAGACTACATTCTGGAAAGAATATGTCACATGATGATTATTAATACAGTATACAAGTCTGTGGCGGCATGGTAAAATGAGGCCACGGTACCGGGTTCTTATCCTGCCACAAGAAATTTTGTAGCAGACCCGTTCAGAAAGCAATGTCAAACTACAACACTTTTTTTTATACAGCATAGAAAACACAAGAAAACAAAATAAAACTTTTTTTAATCATCTGAAACCAAAATACACTTTTCTAAAGGATTTTTTGGCGCTGATTTCAGATCTGGTATCAGTTTTTTTCTATCACGTCAAGTTTTAAAGTTATGAGTGATGTTAGTTTTCACTGAACTTGGCTGTATTTTTTCGAGAATCGCAAACATCAATTAAGCAAATGATTCACATCTTCTAGACTAAATCAAATATACTCACATCACAGCATAGATATGTAGAATGTTTCTTAAAAAATGCTTGGAATTTGATTTTCTGTTATATTCTTCGCCTGCATTATCACGGAATAGCATCCAGCAGAAGTCGGCCATCATACTCTCATTCCACAAACCTTGATAACGGCGCTCCATTAACTGAATGTCCTGGTGAAAACGTTCTCCTTGCTCTTCACTCACCATACCAAGATTTTCTGGGAAGAAATCTACATGGGAGTGCAAGAAGTGCACTTTTAATGACATGCGACAGCCAAGGTTCTGGTAAGAATCTATTAGACGCTGAACTCCTTCCCTGTACGTAGGGGACTTATGATTACCAAGAAAGTTTTCACAGACCCACTTGAATGCCTCCCAGGCTTCTAGCTCAGCTCCTGACAGAGACTGTTTGAAACCTTCATCTTGTAAAACATATCTGATTTGTGGACCTATAAATATCCCTTCCTTCATTTTTGCAGCAGTGATGTTTGGGAATTTATTAACAAGGTACTGAAAACCTTCTGAGTTTGTCTTACCCATGGTCTTCACAAGGGTTTTCATCAGTCCTAGCTTAATATGGAGAGGTGGCAGAAATATTTTCTGTGGATCAACAAGGGGCATATTTTGGACACTGCTTGCTCCTGGCGTATAGATATGCCTGGGCTCCCAGACACGTTTGACATAATGTTCCGCTGTTGCTCGACTATCCCATAGGCATAGGAAACAGCAGTATTTAGTGAATACTCCTTACATGCCCATCAACATGCCAATGACCTTTAGATCACCACAGATGTTCCACTGGTGTGTTTTATAATGGATAACTTCAAGCAAACTGTTCATGTTGTAATAAGATTCTTTCAGATAAACAGAATGTGCAACTGGTATGCTTGGTTTTAAATTTCCATTGTGCAAAAGAACTGCCTTTAAGCTTCTTCGCGAGGAATCAATGAAGAGACGCCATTCTGATGGATCATGCACTTGTGATAAACTGTTGAAGAGACCATCGATGTCCTGACAATAACTCAATGAGCCGTCAACATTGAAGAACGTCGTCATGTTGAGATTTCGTTTTCTATAATAAGTTATGTTAACGTCCCTTGCAAGCAAATGCTTTTGCTTAAGCCTTGAAGCAAGAAGTTCTGCTTTATCTTTAGACAGATTTAGATCACGAATAAGATCATTCAGCTCTGCCTGTGTAAAAGTCTTAGGTTCTAAACATTCATCAACAGTATAATCTGGATCAGTTGAGTCTGCATTGTGAACAGCTGTGTTTTCACTGCATTCCTCCCCATCTTGCATAGATACGAGTCCACCAGAAGGAGGTAAAGGAATAGGCAATGAATCGTCATGTGGAACAGGCCTGATGGCAGAATCTAAGCTAGGATATACAATGTTCTGTTTATTTTTAGCAGAGAATCCATTTGTGTTCACCAGACAAAAGTAGCAATCATTGACATGGTCTCGCGGTTCCCTCCATAACATTGGAATTGCAAATGGCATAGCTGCCTTGCGGCCATTTAGCCAGTCACGTAGTCCGCTTGAACAACTGGTACATATGATATGTGGAGCCCAAGATTTATCCTGATCACCCAGTGGACAGCCAAAATACAATATGTATATCTTCTTTAGATCATCTGAAATTGTGCGCCGCTGTGATTTCGTCACAAATGAACCACACACAAAACAGAAACAGTTTGGATGATTGATGCATCTTCTAGGCATGATAATAAGTTAATAAGTACACAAAATAAGTTATCAAGTACACAAATGCAAGGTTTTTGCAACCTTTAAAATAAAAGAAAGTACAAAACAACGAAATCTCATAATATACTTGTCGTAATTACTTTAAGCAAACACCACACGTGTATAAATGGATTTACTATCCTATCGAATACACAAAAATGGTAGCATCGATACTAAATCACGTGACCCGAAACTGAACAAAATTGTAACAGCCAGTAATAAAGTATCGATACCAATCTAAATAAAACATTGTACTCGATTTGTGGTCATAACCACTGTTGAAAGATATTATAATTAGCTATTACAAAAAAATGTTACGTGGTAGAAAAAAACTAAAGACAGATTTGAAATCAGCTAACCAAATACTACAAAACCCATATAAAATTATCTGTGATGATTTTTGTGTGTTGCCTTGTGAAATCACTGCAACTAAAATAAATAACCGGGTTGATGGCTACACCCTGAATGGGATACGCTACCAATGAATACAATAATACATGAGAGGTGAATAACTTGCTACCTTTGTCAGTGTATGGTTGCTTCAACTAACTGAGATATCTACACATCTAACGGAAGAAATAAGTATTCACATTGGCAATGCTGATACCAATTTCGGTAAATTGTCAAGAAAAGCCAGGAACATTACAAAGTTGAAGATAGAAACACGGATATCGATCTACTGGGCATGTGTATTCCTTATTCTCCTTTATAGATCCGAAACATGGACACCATACTTACAACACGAAAAGAGATTGAACATATTCAATGTACGATGTCTCCGAAAAATGATAAATATAAAACGGCAAGATAAGGGTAGCACCACTGAGGTTATGAAGATAGCCAGGTTTCCAGCACTATTACCCGCACTCACAGAAGACTCATGTCGCTTGTGTATATCCAAGGTATGAGCAACAGTGGGATCCCAAAACTACTTCAGACCAACGAGAATTGAACCAGTCCGTTCTAACGGTACCGAATCGCCTGGCAACTAGAGTAAACGGGTTTTTCCGTACTTGACTAATCGCATCTCAAAAAAAAAAAGATGCGATTTCGTCAAGATATTCAAACTGTGTACTCAAGTCACTGAGACAGGAACAATCGAGACAAGGACTATTACAATAAGAACAAACATCCAGTACAAGTACTGAAGCATCCTCAGTAACAAAAACATATAACAGCCGTATTCGTTCTACTAGGACCAATAGATCTTCTCGTAAACATTAATAACATGTAGAAAGTACAATTTTTCTTCAAAGAATTGCTTATACAAGTAATCCCAAATCGAATACTTTATGGAGAACACTTACATGTTCTAGAAAAAATACTTTATGGAGAACACTTACATGTTATAGAAAAAATACTTTATGGAGAATACTTACAGGTTCTAGAAAAAATACTTTATGGAGAATACTTACAGGTTCTAGAAAAAATACTTTATGAAGAACACTTACAGGTTCTAGAAAAAATACTTTATGGAGAACACTTACAGGTTCTAGAAAAAATACTTTATGGAGAACACTTACAGGTTCTAGAAAAAATACTTTATGGAGAACACTTACAGGTTCTAGAAAAAATACTTTATGGAGAACACTTACGGGTTCTAGAAAAAATACTTTATGGAGAATACTTACAGGTTCTAGAAAAAATACTTTAGGGAGAATACTTACAGGTTCTAGAACAAATACTTTATGGAGAACACTTACGGGTTCTAGAAAAAATACTTTATGAAGAACACTTACAGGTTCTAGAAAAAATACTTTATGGAGAACACTTACGGGTTCTAGAAAAAATACTGTATGGAGAATACTTACAGGTTCTAGAAAAAATACTTTAGGGAGAATACTTACAGGTTCTAGAAAAAATACTTTATGAAGAACACTTACAGGTTCTAGAACAAGAGGCAGACCAAACCTGTGATATAAGGTTGTGTGAAAATCATCAGTGAATGATTTTGTCATTTCTTATGACAGCTGGGGAAAAAACACCGCAAATCACGGTCATTAATATAATTACTTTAAGGAGGGAGTTTTATCTAAAAAATAAGGCAATGTGAATACCCAGCCTTATCTATGAGCCTGCTGTCAATACTACATTTAGGCCCTATCTCGTTAAGGAGTTGCTGGGAGGTTTCGAATGACTCTGTGATAAGGGTTGCATGCCAATGCTCTCGCCAAGTCACGTTCAGGGTGAGTTTTTTTAATTTACACTCCGACAGAAAAAAAACCCCAGTTCTTATCGATGACTAAACTCTGGACCTCACGACTGTGAGACAAATGCTCTAACCTCTCGGTCAGCTGGGAAATGGTGGCAGAAAATCACCTCACATGGAGAACATTACTGCGTTGTGTTGCTATGATATTTGAGAATTCAATATTAGGCACGACAGAAGAAATATGTTCGGACGTAAACTTCAAGTCTAGCGATATTTGAGAATTCAATATTCTGTGCAGGACAGAAGAAATATGTTCAGACGTAAAGTGCAAGTGTAGCGATATTTTCCTATGCCTATTCTACAACAAACTAAACCGCTCATGGACAGGCAGATTTAAACACGGGAAGATATGTTCGACTCGTGTCCGATTAACTCCATCTGGTACATCCTGGCTTCAGACAGTCTGTCAATACGAATAAGGCCCTATATCATCGCCTGCACTGGAGAAGGTGGTGCATATATTATATCTTCCATTCATGATCGTATGATGTTATCTACTGATTTTTCTTACCGCCCAAATGTTTTAACGAATACTGTCCTTCGTAAACCGATTGTACTCAATGTTTATATAAGGTCTGCTTGTGTTTGTCCAGGTTGTTCAAGGAGGTATTGGATCCTGCCCGTGTCAAGTCTTATTTTTTTCTAAGTGTTACATAATTGATTGCTTAGCTACCCAGAGTCTCTAGTTTATTTCAGTCTCGTTTACCTAATGGGCTTCATTCTTCAACACTAATATTAGACTTTCCCCGTGGTTTCTTTGGTCACTTTGTCACTATAGCCGGGAATATCACTAGAAAGATCAAATATTTACAAGTGTGAAGTATGATTGCTGATGAGACACGGGCCGAACATCACCAATGCTACCCAAACGAACATCACCAATGCTACCCAAACGGCCAAAAGACAATAACAATGGATAGATTACTAATGAGTCTACAGGGCTGTTAGTTCCCCAAACCGCATTAGTTGCATATTGCGGCATAGATGGCAGTGATATTGTTGTCATTCTTTGTTCCCCTTTCTGATCATGTAACACGAACTCAAACCATCAAGTGTGTAGCTTAATGTATGCCTTCTTTCTCACCCCAACCCCTTTCGTCCCAAACGGCTGACAGTATCTATGCCGAGTCTCTCGTCAAATATACAGTCCTATTATTGTTTGTTTGAGAACCCCATGAATTACGAGCGATTAGCTCTTGTTTCTTATTTGCAATGGGGAAGTTTTGTTCTCAAACAAACAACAATAGAACTTCATATTTGAAGAGAGACTAGACTTATATACTATCAGCTGTTTGGGAAGAAAGGGGCTGATCTGAGAAATAAGGCATACATTAAGCTACAAACTTGATGGTTTGGGTTCGCGTTACAGGATCAAAATGGGGATAAAAGAATAGCAACACTATCACCTGCCATGTATGCCGCAATATGCAACTAAGGAGACTTGGGATCTAAATGTCTCATCCCATTGGCAAAAGAGACCCAAAATGTACTGCTAAAGTCGGATGTGTTCGTCTAAAAAACAACATATGTTGCAGTCAAATTGTAAACTATGGTACAACGCTTTCCGATTTCTGTACTACACCTGATAGCCAGTAGGAGTTTAAGACAGTACTCAGAAACTTGCTAGAATCAGTATAACATTTCCATTTATTTCAATATATGACTATATCAAGGTAGACAATAATTCTTCCCACAATGTTAATCGTTTTCAATGTAAAAGACTACATCAAGCTAGACAAGAACTCCTCCTGCCATGTCCATCTATTTCAATATATAAGACTATCTCAAGCTATACAAAACCATTGTATATCTTCAGCTGTCACTCAACATTCTCAATTGCGGCATTACCAGAACAAAATACTTCAATAACTCAATAACGCCCTTTTCTGTCACTGCTTCAGATAATATATCCTGACCCCATTCTCTTGATGTTGTCATTGGTTTTCTTTGCATCTGTTTCATCTCGCTTCTTGTTTACATACATATACGAGGCGTGTTCAAATGAAAACGGGACTTGTGGATTTATTTAAAAAGTGTCATACGCAATTTAATATTTTCAACGGAATTGAACAAAGCAACCACTTGTGAATAAGAATGCACCTGGGTTCATCAGAAAAAATCTCCGTATGCATTTAGGCAAGCATCCCACTGTTTAGGTAGACGTCGAATGCCGTCCGAGAAAAAGTTGCGTGGCTGTTCTCTGAACCATGTGGTCACCGCTGTCTTCACGTCTGCGTCGCTGTTGAAACTCCACCCCATGTGGTTCAAACTCCACCCCATCCGTTCTTCCTTATGGTGGTCAGTCAACATCCGTGGGACCCACTGTGAACACACCTTCCGATAGTTCAATTTCTTCCGAACAACCATGTGGGCTGTCCCAATTGACATATGGAATTCTTCTGCAAGCGAACGAATGCTCCGACGACGGTCAGTCAGTACTGCTTTATCAAGCACGGCTATGGCTTCTTCTGTTGCAACAATATGCGCCTGACCTGGCCGTGCAAGATCTGCCGTTAACTCACGTCCGTCTTTAAACATACGCACCCACTCCATCACTCTGGTCCTCGACAAACATTTGTCACCATATGCTGCCTTCATTCTCCGATGAATGTCTACTGCTTGACATCCTTCAAATGAAAGAAACTGGATCACAGCACGCTGATTCACTTTGGACGGGTTCGGAATCACACCCGCCATATTGTTAACAGTCTTCTGCAGCACATATGCATGCTGGGAAGATGAACACGTGACCGTATGTAAATTATTGGATACTCATTACTAGTGCAAAATGTCATCAATATCAGTGCGCTCTATCACGCGTGGTGTAACAAGTCCCGGTTTCATTTGAACATGCCTCGTATGTTACATGTTTCATCTCCCTTCATGTATGCATACATATGTTACATGTTTCATCTCCCTTCATGTATGCATACATATGTTACATGTTTCATCTCCCTTCATGTATGCATACATATGTTACATGTTTCATCTCCCTTCATGTATGCATACATATATGTTATATGTTTCATCTCCCTTCATGTAATCATACATATACGTTAAATGTTTCATCTCCCTTCATCACCCGTGTGTTGCCGGGGCCCGAAAGGGGAGCAGAGAATAGCAACACTTTTACCTTCCACACATGTCGTAAAAGGCGACTAAGGAGGTTATGGGATGGAGTTGGCTGTCCCATCTCATATAGGGTCAGTGACCCAAAGCCATGCTGAAGTCGGATGTGTCAGGCCGAACGGCGCAGATATCGTAGCAATGCTGTAAACCATGACGCAACGCATTCCGTTCTCCGGACTACATCCTGCTGATCTGCAGGAGTTTGAGAACGAACGCAGAAGAAGAAGAAGAATCTCCCTTCATGTATGCATACATATATGCTAATGTTTATTGGATTATAGAATGTGGAAAGATATGACAGAATTAGACATATCTTAGGCCAACACGTGATACTGTGAACTTAACAAAACGAAACGTACACTATTAACTAGACCAGAGATTCTCAAAAGTGGTATCCTGTGCCATGGATTGGTGTAGGTCTGCGAGCCATCAGTGACTGGTCAGCAAGCCATCACACAAGTCTTTATATACATCACATTAGACATTTGACCCGCAGCACCCACGCCGACCGAAAGCGGATCTGGAAATAAAATTCCGGTTCGTAACAGCAAAAGTTTGAGAAGCACTCAACTAGACTGTCTCTATTACTATTGTAATGTAGACGTGTAGTCAGTGTGGCAATCACCATTGTTAGTTCTGCTATTGATACGAACATTGACGGATATTTAGCCTCGACGTGTATAATAGAACGAAAAATTGAAGTAATCATGTAACTGAAGATATAAATAGAAGACATATGATTTATTTGTGCAGATTATCACCGGTTCACACCAGACAAGTCCCTATGTCTGGGATCTCCCTAATGTATTGTTAATGCTGATCGCCTTGTGTTCAAAAGGTCATGGGTTTGAATCCGACTCGTGTCGTCTTGTTTACAATTTGCATTTTTTTTTTCAAATATCCTTGTGGATTATCGTTTGAAGCTTTGGGGCTATGTACTATGAGCGGTACTCTCGGCAGGCGGCGTTCCACTTTGTTGAATGACGGAGTATATGTCGGAAACCGAGTACAGCGAAGTCAATCCTCTACGACATTTGAACCCTTTTTGAAGTCCCTGTGCTCGATCCATTCTCAATAAATATATCAGTACTAGATTTGTTTGGATCCCGTCGGTACCCGTTACATTGTTGTATTTTCAAAATATATATTCACCATTCATAGCTTGTTGATTTGATCTTTTCGCTGATGATTCTAGCTGAGTTCGACGACGATGCAAATCAGCATCCTTAACAAATCGTGTTTGTCTTTGCTGAAGTACTTCTTGTTCAGTTCGTCTTGTATGTGAGTCAGCATCCATAGCAAGTCGATTTTACGCTTGTTCTTGCAATCATATATCTATGCTTCGCAGCATTTGCAGAACGAACTCAAGGCAGTGACTCCTAACTTTGACGACTCAACCATCTATTTTTTTTTCGTTCTTTTGTTTTTTGAAGCTTTTTTTGCGATTGGATCAACTTCATCCATCAAGATAATTTAAAGCTGGTAAGCGAAAGTCGTGAAATGTACATAAATGTGAAATTATTTCATTTACGGAACAATTAAAACATTAGTCATCAGTAGACCGAGACGAAGTTTTCCTGTTAATGCATCATAAACAGACTTAAAATCGCACATTTCAAGACAATAATATTTCAATAAAAAATGTTGCAAGATTCACGTTGTTCGGGAAGATAAAGCGTCACGGCATCAATCGTTTTGATTGGATGTCGCACGGAATTCCGTTAAGTATGCGCTATTTATAGAGCGTTCCGGATAGATAGAATGATAGATTACGGCCTTTATATGTTATATAACGGATTCACAGTTCTTATTCAGTGCCATAATCCACAGTTCTAGTTCGGTGCTATAACACACAGTGCTTGTTCGGCGCTATAATACACAGTTATAGTTCGGTGCTATAATCCACAGTTCTAGTTCGGTGCTATAACACACAGTGC
The DNA here is from genome assembly GCA_034231615.1 of Meghimatium bilineatum. Taxonomy (NCBI): domain Eukaryota; kingdom Metazoa; phylum Mollusca; class Gastropoda; order Stylommatophora; family Philomycidae; genus Meghimatium; species Meghimatium bilineatum. The sequence continues at coordinate 46,465,116 of CM067308.1, forward strand.
TAGTTCGGCGCTATAATACACAGTTATAGTTCGGTGCTATAATCCACAGTTCTAGTTCGGTGCTATAATCCACAGTTCTAGTTCGGTGCTATAATCCGCTGTTCGAGTTTGGTGATAATTTATATCTTTTCAGTGTATCTATCAAGCTTCTCTTTGCGGACTGGCATATCAACAAACGTGAAACTTTGTAATTCCTGGTAGTGCGGGCACGTGATGAGATATTCCTGGAAGACAAGAGATATTCTTCAAGTTACGGCGGAGAGAGATGAAAACGACGGGTCCAGAAAACATGGCCGAGGACTGAACAGGATGTGAGGTTTCTACACTTATAAGTATGGTAGAGATGCGTGGAGACTTTTCTGCAGCAAATGGCAAATGTAAGAGTATCTACTTCTTCCCTGAATCAATGTCATGGGTTCACGTATTTCTGAGAATATTTTTTTCCTGTATCAATCAGGTTCTGCGTGTTTAATGTCTGGATTCTTTCCTTTTACTGAGATATAAATCTACAGAATCAGAAGCACTAATTTAATTATATACCACATTTGGACACACGAATTCTTGCAGCCAGGAGTTGGGCTGTCAAAATAAATTTAATCTCACTGTCACACCGATTCTTGGAGCCAGGAGTTAGGCTGTCAAAATAAATTAAATCTCACTGCCACACCGATCCTTGCAGCCAGGAGTTGGGCTGTCAAAATAAATTAAATCTCACTGCCACACCGATTCTTGCAGCCAGGAGTTGGGCTGTCAAAATAAATTAAATCTCACTGCCACACCGATTCTTGCAGCCAGGAGTTGGGCTGTCAAAATAAATTAAATCTCACTGCCACACCGATTCTTGCAGCCAGGAGTTGGGCTGTCAAAATAAATTAAATCTCACTGCCACACCGATTCTTGCAGCCAGGAGTTGGAATGTCAAAATAAATCTCACCGCCACATCGATTCCTGCAGCCAGAGAGATCTCATGGTCACACCGATTCTTGCAGCCAGAGAGATCTCATGGTCACACCGATTCTTGCAGCCAGAGAGATCTCATGGTCACACCGATTCTTGCAAAGTTGGAGAGTCGGAAAGAGATCTCATTGCCACACATTGTGTATTCTTAGTGCACAACAATATGATGAGCATGCCCTTGTTCTGGATCTATTCCATTCTTTCAGTCTGTGTGTCACCCATAATCTGGATACACAGCTTAAATACTTAATCCATTGAGGGCGGATGTGTTAGGCCATAGGCGCAAATAAAAAGGTGGTACAATGCATTTTCATTCTCTGGAATATATCCTGTTGGAAATCTAGTAGGACCATTGTCCCACTACAAGAGAGAACCAGCGGACATTTGATAATGACCGCCGTGAAAGAAGAATAAATACTTAACGCTGTTATGTGACGACGTGGGAACCATGCTGGTTCAGTAGTTAGGGCACTGGATTTCTATAATAGTCAGGTGGTACATGTTCGATCTTGATCTGAATATTTTGAACATAAATGTGAGTCTCTGTGATTAGGTCGATAGAGACACAGGCAGAGGTAAAAAGGTAAAGAAACGATGACCTAGGAGTATTCGGGTGGGTGATAAAAGAGGCTGGCGTTCTGTGGAGCAATGATGATAAATAGGTTGCGACGTACAGGCTGGTCTACTTGTAGTATGGCTGCAGACTTCACAGTTCAGTAGAATTGATATCCACTCGTCTGCTTCCGGGAAACCTAGAGGGGAGAAAATTATACCAACACTGTTACCTACAACACATATCATAGGAGGTGACTAACAAAGGTTTGAGGTGGAGTCCGCTCTCCCACCTCTAACTAGAGGATCAAAGTGACTCCGTCAACACACGTGAGTTTGGAAATCTAACTTGGCGATTGTCCTTTCACAAGGGAGATCTAACATGGCCATTATCCTTCACAAGGGAGATGCAAATCTAACATGAGTATTATCCTTCACAAGGGAGATGCAGTTGAAATTTGAGAAAGAATTATAAAAAAAATATACCAAAAATGCTTTCTATATTGACTCAACTTAAGGAAAAAGAGTGGCCGATCTTGTAGGAAAATAAAGTGATAGGTGGATGCTGACCACACCGTCCCTAGGTACACCATTGATTACTGAAAAAAGGCAGAGCAAATACCTAAATTATCTAAGCTAACTGAATGGTGAGACTTGGGGGCTGTATCAAGTGATTTATATATGTCCCCTGCAATATGTCGTCGGGGTAGGGCATGAGTGCGGGGTAGGGCATGAGTAAGAGACATGGCCGGTCTTCACATGCAGCAACGCTCACCTTATGACATGGCCGGTCTTCACATGGAGCAATAGTCACCTTATGACATGACCGGTCTTCACATGCAGCAACGCTCACCTTATGACATGGCCGGTTTTCACATGGAGCAACAGTCACCTTATGATTGCAAAAACACCTGCTACCAGCCACATATGGAAATCAATACTACTGCATATTATGGAGTATTGGTAAGAACTGTAAACGAATGACCTAACAATGCTCAAACTACAACACGGTCACTACCTGTACTTCATCAACCGCTCAAGTACGCCTAGGCGACACTAGAGAAACCGAACAAAAATACACGAATCACCGACATTCCTGCTACAATAATCACAAAGTAAATATTGAAAGTAAACAAATATATTACATAAACCTATTACTGTTATTAAAAAGAAAATATAAAAAATGTATAATAAAAAGAATAATGATGAAAGCGATTGACGTTTCGATATAAGATCTTCGTCAGAATAAACATATAATAATAATAGCTATTTATAATTATTTATATTATATTTTTTTTATTAATTAAGTAGTATACAGTATTTATGTAACATACACCTACAAACAATATTTACTTTCGTATTTTGGCTACTACGGCTCATGTTGATAGTCGGGTCTTCTCTGGCTCTTCTGGTAATCATTAAAAAAAACACAACAGAAATCAGTAGACGGAGTTTGACCCCAAGTCCGTACAGCTGACACCTATATACCTTGCTACTTGATTCAATACATTTTTCCGAAATCGTCAACAACGCACCCCTTTTAATTATGGTAATTATACGCAACGATCGTCCACCATCACAACTATAGCCGCATATGTTTATGTAGTCACGTTACTGCGCATCTACGGAGCACATATCTTTAAAAAAAATCTTTTATCTTTTCGTGCGTTCATCTAAAGTAGTGGGTCTCAACATGGCTGTATAGCCTCCTGGTGGCGGGGGCGTAGCGTTTTATTGGGTAGTCATGAAGATAACAATTGGAAATCGAGGGTGCACGAACCCGTCTAATAGGGATGAGGGTGGGGGCACATTAAGACAACCATTTCAAAGTATTTGGACAAAGTTCAAGATTGGCAACACGGCCATGTGTACATGTGGACAGGCAGCACAGAGTGCCAAACATATACTTCAAGAGTGTTCTGAGCATGAAACGCTGAGGCAGACATATTGGCCAGAGAAAACAACACTGGAATCAAAACTCTATGGGACACTGTATGAACTACAAAAGACAGTGAGTTTTATTAAGGAGACAGAATTACAGATATAGACATGTTTCAAGTGAACGAAAGAAGAAGAAAGTATTTGGACAACATTCTGTTTATTCGTTCATTCTCAAACTCCCGCCTGCTCTCTCTTATAGCAAGACAAACTCCCGCCTGCTCTCTCTTATAGCAAGACAAACTCCCGCCTGCTCTCTCTTATAGCAAGACAAACTCCCGCCTGCTCTCTCTTATAGCAAGACAAACTCCCGCCTGCTCTCTCTTATAGCAAGACCTGCTAGATTTCTACCAGGATGTAATCCAGAGAAAGGAAATGCGTTGCGCCGTCGCTTTATTTGCGCCAATGGCCCGACACACCCGTCTTCGGCGACTGAACACTCCTTCTGCTTGGGAAAATAGGACACAATATTTAGTACTAAAAGATTAGTCATTTTGAGAGTACACCCTCTACTACCCCCCCCATATCTTATAGGATTACTCCAAGAATAATATTTAAAAAAATACCATAAAAACATTCAGATTACTGTTTCAATGTATCACTCCTCTCCCCATTATCATAGTCGTATCTTCCTCTGATTGACAGATCAATTATCATATATCAGAATTGACTGAGTGACTTATTAATGACAGAATGACTGATAGATCAATATACAAATGTAATTGACTGAGTGACTGACTCAAGATGAAATAGCTGCGAGATCAACAAACACATGCAATACTAAATAGTTGATAAATCAATAAACTACTAAATGGCTGATAGATAAACTAAACAGGTCAAATAGTAAATGACTGAAATATCAATAAACAAGTAATAGACTAAATGGCTGATATACCAGTAAATAGATAACAGACTAAATGGCTGATATACCAGTAAATAGATAACAGACTAAATGGCTGATATACCAGTAAATAGATAACAGACTAAATGGCTGATATACCAGTAAATAGATAACAGACTAAATGGCTGATAGATGATATACTGGCTGACAGAAATAAAAATTTAAAAAAATCCAAAACACTGACCTTATTGTTGTTCTGATCAAAGAGCAGGTAAACAAGGTGGACCACCTGTTCCTCATCAGAGCCCAAATCCTCTCCATTCTTTCCTCCAGTACTCACGAAAAAACATACCAAATGTGGCAAGGTGGTCATTCCTGATAGTGGCTTTGGTGCATGAGAATGTCTCCTTTCGTCGTTTTTCCACTGTAGTTGTAAATATATTATACCAAACACGGTAAATCTATCGAGTCAGAAGCAGTTAAGGTGTCATAAAGGAAAACGATTCTGGAGATATAACCAGGTGTTGTAAAGGAAGTCATTTCTGGACGATGTTGTTGATGTAATGTTCAGATGCTCCTGAGGTTGTTCGCAGGTAAGATGAAGTTACTGCCACTGCTAAAATATAGGTAAGGTAGTTCGTATATTGAATTCCAAAAGTTTGTCTAGCGAGCGTTAAGGAGATCTGTAGATTATTCTAAGATAATATACGTGCGATCTGGTCTTAATCAGTGTTTCCAATCTGGATGGAAGCTGGTAAATTTTCAAAATAGATGTACATAAATGATACCTCGGTGTTGGAACATGGGCGAAAGCTGGATTATTCTAATAGAGCTGCATAAGTAATAGTTTCAATTTGTGTACCTCCACTGTTGATAGATGCCGGGCTCCATTTGTGTGTGTCTTTGACGAGTGATATACGGTTGCTTAGAAGATTCTTATGATTTCTGGTTCCTGGGGAGATATTGAGTACTAACAATTATGATGTTGATTGGAGTTTTGATGATTTTTTTGGGTGATTTTGGAGCAACTTGATAAGGATTAACACTCGTTAATTCAAGTGTAGACTCAAAGTACGACATATAGGCATGTTATCTACTAGAGCAGGGGTCGGGAACATTTTTGTCTGAGAGAGCCATGGACACCACATATTTTGAAAAGTAATTCTGTGCGAGCCATACATTATGTTTAAAACTAAAAATTCAAGTAAATGTGTGCATTTTGTGTAATTTCAACACTAAAAGTACAATAATTATGTCTCTGAATTATTTTTAATAACATTGTTATGCTGTTGCTAATCAATAATGAGTATTTCTTACCATTAATGCGACTTCTGATGCTGAGTTCCAGTAGACTTTAGCTCATTTGTAGAATGAAATATTGATAGGCAATTAATATGTAGATCAAAGGAGTTCAAAGAAACATCTTTTTTTATAAGCGAACATTTGTCTGCGAGCCAGATGCAGCCATAAATAGAGCTACACCTGGCTCGCGAGCCATGTGTTCCAGACCCCTGTACTAGAGGGTTACTGTTAGATGATTGTTAGTCTGGTGTCCCACTGGCGATACGTTCAACGTGTGGATTCTGCATTTAGTACATATATATATATATATATATTCTAAATATATAATATAAGCAATTCTATGTGACATGGCCTTCACAGAACGTTTTCCTCACTGCCATTCTGTAAGGCTCTCAGTTTTGTGAAAGCTGCGCACCTTCTGCTAGTGTCACATTCAGAAGGCCTTCAATATAATGTGTCCATCTTAGTCTTGGTCTGCCTCTTTTTCTCTTTCCCGGAACTTTCTCTCGATGATTAATCTTTCTAAACCATTGTGTCTATTTATATGTCCGAAATATGTTCGTTTTCTTTTTTGTGTGGATAGTTTTGCAGAGCTAGTCTTCTATGTTAAGCAAGTAGCAAGATGGAAAATTATGGGAACCGCTGATGTGCCTAATTAACTGCTATGGGAACATTTACAGTAGCACGGGTCTGAACAAGCAGTAATTACTACATCAGAAAGAGGACAGGCATGCTGGGGTGGCCAGCAGGCATTGACGACATAAAAACACGACGTTAAGTTATAATGCCTAAAGCTGTGATCGTCTGTTGCGTTCGCAGTATGCCAGAAAAAAATGATTGACATATTAATGACACAATTGACGTAATGTTACACGCACACATAAATACTCACACACAGACCTAACATATGCAGAAACAGTTATATACGTACACATGCTCGGTACATATAGACTTATTCATATATACACTCGCACAGACAACGCAATTAGGAGTTACATACGAACACACGTGTAATTTTCGCTGTTCACTGTATCAACAGCCATTGAAACCACGAAAAACATTCATATTGCGACACTTTAGAAGGATGATTCTTAATGAGACCACGTTACCGTAGTGCCTAATTACATCTAGTTTGAGAAAGAATCTAGCACTCTTTGGTTTTTAAAGTCGTTTACCTTATTCATTAACGTCAAGGTTACCTTATTCATTAACGTCAAGGTTACCTTATTCATTAAAGTCAAGTTTACCGTATTCATTAAAATCAAGTTCATCTTATTCATTAAAATCAAGTTCATCTTATTCATTAAAATCAAGTTCATCTTATTCATTAAAATCAAGTTCACCGTATTTCATTAAAGTCAAGTTCACCGTATTTCATTAAAGTCAAGTTCACCGTATTTCATTAAAGTCAAGTTCACTGTATTTCATTAAAATCAAGTTCACCGTATTTCATTAAAGTCAAGTTCACCGTATTTCATTAAAGTCAAGTTCACCTTATTGATAAAAGTGAAGTTCACTTTATTCATTAAAGTCAAGTTCACCTTATCCATAAAAGAGACGTAGCTAGTCCGTACGGCACCCGGGCATACATAGCAATAAGGCGTCCCCTGTCGCGCAGCACCAGCGGAGAACTTACAAAAAATTGTCCAATTTATTTTCATAACAATTTTAGTAACATGTTTCTGGTTTCCGAGTACGAAGTGTGTCTTGGAGAATGAATTTAGCAAATTTGCTTCCCTCTTCATCTTCAGCTTCGTTTCTGCAGACGAATTGGGGAATATGGTGTCAGGCGAACTTGTTTTTCTGTTGGCAATTTGGAGAATATGGTGTCAGGCGAACCTTTTTTTCTGTAGGCGAATTGGGGAATACGGTGTCAGGCGAACTTTTTTTTCTGTTGGCAAATTGGGGAATACGGTGTCAGGCGAACTTGTTTTTCTGTTGGCACATTGGAGAATATGGTGTCAGGCGAACTTGTTTTTCTGTTGGCAAATTGGAGAATATGGTGTCAGGCGAACTTGTTTTTCTGTTGGCAAATTGGGGAATACGGTGTCAGGCGAAGCTTGTTTTCTGTAGGCGAATTGGGGAATATGGTGTCAGGCGAACTTGTTTTTCTGTTGGCAAATTGGAGAATACGGTGTCAGACGAACCTTTTTTCTGTAGGCGAATTGGGGAATATGGTGTCAGGCGAACTTGTTTTTCTGTTGGCAAATTGGGGAATATGGTGTCAGGCGAACTTGTTTTTCTGTTGGCAAATTGGGGAATATGGTGTCAGGCGAACTTGTTTTTCTGTTGGCAAATTGGGGAATACGGTGTCAAGCGAACTTGTTTTTCTGTTGGCAAATTGGGGAATATGGTGTCAGGCGAACTTGTTTTCTGTTGACAAATTGGAGAATACGGTGTCAGGCGAAGCTTGTTTTCTGTAGGCGAATTGGAGAATACGGTGTCAGGCGAACTTGTTTTTCTGTTGGCAAATTGGAGAATACGGTGTCAGGCGAAGCTTGTTTTCTGTGGGCGAATTGGGGAATATGGTGTCAGCGAACCTTTTTTCATTGATCACGGATGTACTTAGGAATGATGTTTCAGAAACACGACCACGGCATTTACTTTCATATAATATCTGGTACCCATTTCCTTAAGCCGGGTCACATGGGCCGTTGGCTATTAGAAAATATTTCCAGTTGATCTGGGAATTGAACCTATGATCACCGGACTGATAAGAGTATAATGCATGACCGTTACAGGTATAGAAGACCTGTGCACAGATAATGTAAACATGACCTGGAAGGCCCATTTTGATTATTTTCATGCATGTCGTTGGTCGGCCTTGGCTATTTTTGGCATGCGACTCCAAGTATATAAATAGTGACCAACGAAAATAATCGAAAACATAACGAATAAATTCTTAATTAATTCTGGACAGAGGTCTATACAGTTAATGTCTATTCTGTCACATCAGAGGATCTCATACTGTAAGAAGTAAAGGCACTAATAATTAGATACACGGATATGTTAGAGTATTTGAGGTGTCACTGCAAGGATTGGTTTCGTAAACAAATACTTTTGGGAATCGCCGAACAGCGTGTACATTTTCTCGCCATGATGGTGAAGATTGTGTCAAATACGTTATAACTACTTTGATAAGTATTTATCTGTCATTATCATAATCAAATGCCGTCCGTGCGATTAAGGTTGTCTGTAAAGTACATCCCCTGTCTCTTGCCGTGGTGGTGCACTCTGTTAGGCTGTAACCTGTCCTGTCTGTAAAGTACATCCCCTGTCTCTTGCCGTGGTGGTGCACTCTGTTAGGCTGTAACCTGTCCTGTCTGTAAAGTACATCCCCTGTCTCTTGCCGTGGTGGTGCACTCTGTTAGGCTGTAACCTGTCCTGTCTGTAAAGTACATCCCCTGTCTCTTGCCGTGGTGGTGCACTCTGTTAGGCTGTAACCTGTCCTGTCTGTAAAGCACATCCCCTGTCTCTTGCCGTGGTGGTGCACTCTGTTAGGCTGTAACCTGTCCTGTCTGTAAAGTACATCCCCTGTCTCTTGCCGTGGTGGTGCACTCTGTTAGGCTGTAACCTGTCCTGTCTGTAAAGTACATCCCCTGTCTCTTGCCGTGGTGGTGCACTCTGTTAGGCTGTAACCTGTCCTGTCTGTAAAGTACATCCCCTGTCTCTTGCCGTGGTGGTGCACTCTGTTAGGCTGTAACCTGTCCTGTCTGTAAAGTACATCCCCTGTCTCTTGCCGTGGTGGTGCACTCTGTTAGGCTGTAACCTGTCCTGTCTGTAAAGTACATCCCTTGTCTCTTGCCGTGGTGGTGCACTCTGTTAGGCTGTAACCTGTCCTGTCTGTAAAGTACATCCCCTGTCTCTTGCCGTGGTGGTGCACTCTGTTAGGCTGTAACCTGTCCTGTCTGTAAAGTACATCCCCTGTCTCTCGCCGTGGTGGTGCACTCTGTTAGGCTGTAACCTGTCCATCTCGTGATATCTCTCTCACTTTTTATCCGTGCCTAAATCTTGCTCACCTTCCCTCGACTCAGCCCTCAAGGTTTTCAACAAGGCATCATATCATTAATTTATCTAAAATAATTTATTTGTTTGATTTGTATTTTCTTTCATTGTTATTTTTCACACACACAGTGTTGTCAGAGCCTCTTTATTCATTTTCTTCTCTTTCCATGACATTCTACCTATTCTTCTATCCACATCTCAAAGGCATCCATTCTGTCTTATAATTGTTCTTTCATTATCCATGTTCCTGATCCATACACGAGTGTATCTATATATCAGATAAACTAAATATGATAATTATAATATGCTATATATATTATATATTAATGTATGGCTAAGAAACATGGATAATGAACGCACAGCTAGAAGACAGAGTTTATGTCTTTGAAATGTGGATATGTTGAAGACTAGGGAGAACTACATGGAAAAAGAAGAAAACAAAGAGGTTCTGACAATAATGTGTATGAAAAAAAGGATTAAAATAAATATAATTGAAAAGACTATTTTGGACATATCAGAAGACATGACACATTGTTGAAGAGATTGCTTGAAAGTATTGTCAGGGGTAGGGGGGCGTTGAGCATGAGGTAGAATGAGATAGATAGATAAATACATGTGTGAGGGAAACATCAAGAGATATATGTGTGAGGGAAACATCAAGAGGTACATGTGTGAGGGAAACATCAAGAGATATATGTGTGAGGGAAACATCAAGAGATACATGTGTGAGGGAAACATCAAGATATATATGTGTGAGGGAAACATCAAGAGATATATGTGTGAGGGAAACATCAAGAGATATATGTGTGAGGGAAACATCAAGAGATATATGTATGAGGGAAACATCAAGAGATACATGTGTGAGGGAAACATCAAGAGATATATGTGTGAGGGAAACATCAAGAGATATATGTGTGAGGGAAACATCAAGAGATACATGTATGAGGGAAACATCAAGAGATACATGTGTGAGGGAAACATCAAGAGATATATGTGTGAGGGAAACATCAAGAGATACATGTGTGAGGGAAACATCAAGAGATATATGTGTGAGGGAAACATCAAGAGATATATGTGTGAGGGAAACATCAAGAGATATATGTGTGAGGGAAACATCAAGAGATGATCAGGATACAACCAAGTAGAGTTCACTACCAATACCAGAGATATAAGATATTTGAGATCCGCTGCAGGTAACTTTTGATGCGGAGACAAAACATGATGATGACATGAAACCTGCTGATGACATGAAATCTGAAGATGACATGAAACCTGCTGATGACATGAAATCTGCTGATGACATGAAACCTGAAGTTGAAATGAAACCTGATGATGATATGAAATCGGATGATGACAACATGAAACCTGATGATGACAACATGAAACCTGATAATAACATATTGTACAAGATTCATGATGACATGAAGCATGTTACAATTCTCATTGTTTAGTTTGTGATTTGTTTAGATGTTAACAGTTTCCTCATGTCAATGAGGGAACTTTCAGCCATTAGTAAGTAGTATATCGGAATGAAAATGACACCACTCGGGGTATCGGCTTATATTTAGAACTGGTAACCCCACTTAAGTGATTATTGTTGCGCATAGACCCTACGTAGGCTTGTGTTTTTCCGTCGTTGCGCCCTCACTGTACGCAACCATTGGGTATCCGTGACGCCATTGTCATCACGATATAATTATTGCACGCCTGTCTCTAATAAGGAACACGATGAGTGCGCTTCTCACTTCTCCTGGGCGCCACACGCTCCTGGATTCTGAATCAAATCTGACATTGATAATGAAAAAAGAAACTATCCGAATCTGAAATGATATGCCACAGAAAGGGTCCTAAGAATATCGTGGACAGAGAGACGACACAAAGTAGAAGTTGGCACAAATCTGAGATTAGAACAAAATTTGCTCCCCACAAACCATTAATGTATATATGTTCCTTCATCGTCAAATACGTTAGACATGGCAGAAACCAGTGATCTATAGTTTTTCTTCTTCAGCGTTCATTCTCAAACTCCAATTGTATCTCTCTTGTAGCAGGACCATGGTCCTATTAGATTTCCAGCAGGATGTAGTCCAGAGAATGGAAATGCGTTGTGTAGCTATTTTATTTGCGCCAATGGCCCGACACATCCGTCTTCGGTGGAGTCTACAGTTCGAGCGATGTGATTATACTGTGTGTATTCTTGTTAGGATGCTGAAACCCATAGACACGCACACTTTCACGGCTATTCTGCGAAGATTTTCCATTCCGCATCTTCTTTTTCTCTTTCCATCTGGTATCCACGTTAATGTTTGTGGCAGTCTTTTTTATTTATTCTATTCTATTTGTCCGATATAAGTCCCACCGTTTTATTCTTGCCGATGTAGAAATATATTGCTCTGTTGGAGTCTTCTCTTACTCGCATGTTTGACTTCAGTTATTCACAGCCAATATTGTGTTTTCTAAGACATTTATTTTCAAATGAATTTACTTTCTTCTCAGTACTGTCGTTATTTTTCAGCTATCACAACTATATGTTAATACAGTTATTACATTGAAGTTAAACAGTCGTAGTTTGGTACATTTGTTGTTTTTGATTTCCGGATGTTTGTTTGGTCGTTGAATACACTGGCTGTCAACGCAATTCTGGTCGAAATATATTTCTTTGTAACAATATGCATCTTGTGTCATTTTCATGAATAGGAAAAGTTATCAACTGTCTGAATTATTTCTTCGCCGATAGTGATATTAAAATTAATATTCAAGCTAATGTATATTGGATATTTAAAAATAAAACACACAATTCGTTAGAGCGATTGATCAAGGACGGAAAGATTCCAGGTAAAGCGATTGATCAAGGACGGAAAGATTCCAGGTAAAGCGATTGATCAAGGACGGAAAGATTCCAGGTAAAGCGATTGATCAAGGACGGAAAGATTCCAGGTAAAGCGATTGATCAAGGACGGAAAGATTCCAGGTAAAGCGATTGATCAAGGACGGAAAGATTCCAGGTAAAGAGATCACACATGACTTTGAATGACACAAAATAACTTGCTTTAGTCTTAGTATATGACATGACAGCTAGCGCAGAGCCCGGAGAAATGTACAATGATAATGAGGACAAAGCTATGTAAGGGAATGGTCTCACAGAGTAATGTACAAATTAATGATCACTATATATAGAGTCTATACCACAAGGGTTATTTCTCTAGTGCTTAGTGTATAAAATAAATTATATATATATGATTATACAGACATACTCATCTTGACTGTGTCTTTTATTTAAAAAAAGTAAAGAAAAAAAAAACCATTTAGAAATTTTTGAAAAAATACAAAAAATACCCTCCACAGGTATTGCAAGACCATCCACTCCTTAAAGAGGGCACTAATCAACAAGCAGAATCAATAGGAACCCAATGAACATCCAGTGCATGATTTCAGGGACCATTTCTTTTGAATTAAAAAAAATAAATATTTTTAGAACTACACCCCCATTCGTTATTGTCTGTATACAACCACCAGAGAAAGAGAGTTCTTCATTGCTATATAACTCCTATAAGGATGCGAGTCATGGACAATAAACAAACTGGAAAGTGGGAAATTCGAGGAAATAGAGATGTGGTTCTATAGAAGAATGCTGAAAATACCATGGACTGCCAGAAAACTAATGTAGAGGTGTTGAAAGAGTCAAATGCGAAACGGACCTTAATCAACAATATAAGAAAAAGGCAATTTTTTTGGCCACTTCATGAGACAGGCAGGTTTGGAGAACATAGTCACAACAGGCAAAATTGAAGGCAACAGAGACAGAAGACGACAAAGTGAGAAAATATTAGATAATTTGACAACCTATCACGGCAAGGAAACAACAACGACCTTGATACATAATACTGGAGACAGAGCTGTGGAGAGCCATGACCGCGTACGCCAACCGGCATGGCACCTAATAATGATGAACAAACCACCAGTCCTAAACAGGACAACCCAGACCACACTATTCGCCCTCATATAACCACGGGAAAACTATTCCAAAGTTGAAAAAGGCGTCTCTTGCTCCAGCAAGATAAACCCCTCAACAAACAAACAAACAAATGGTTATTTATGAAGTTAATAATTACCCCTTTCTCTTGCACACTAGCTAAAAAATAATTCAGTCAGATGGCAACACTGGGCGTTGACCACAGAAATTCGAATAATATTGTTAAAAGCGATAATTGCTATTACTAACACAGTCACGTGGACACTTGCCTTAGATAGTACTCCAGAAAGTCTGTTGACTAGTTCACTTTCATCGCGTAAATAAGTCAAACACAGAAGCATACAGCGGATATCAACATCACTAAATAATACGAGTATTAGTCCAGGAGCTAGACGTTCCAGTATGTCTCCAGTAGTTAAGTTCTTTTGGTGATGTTTTAGTTACGTCGCCACCACACCCGTCTACACAACATCAAAGCGACAGCTGTAAGCTTTAGTAAGGCCTGGACTAGCACGCGAATCTCAACACGTGGCGCACGCCGAAGCGCTCGATAAGCTTACTTGTAGTTTGAGGGTAACAGCTGATTGTTCACGAAGGTTTGTGTGTGGGGTAGGTAGGTGGATGGGGACAATTAAGTAGTGAAGTGTTGCCATGTTGGCAAATTCACGGCAAAATCTGATAGATTTGGACTTCTTTGTTCGTACGTAAACCATTTAAGTACTAACTTATTTCAGCCATTTTTTTCCCCAATATGAAAATGTATCGGTAAAGGTAAGCAGTGTCTTTGTTGACCCCTATCTCTTCTCCCTTTGATATTTCCAGTAGTTATTAAGTGTTCAAGCTGTGTTCTTCTCGGCACATGCCCTAGAAACCTTACTGTCTGCCTCTAATGTTTGAAATGATTGATCTTTTTTACGCCAGCATCAATGAGAACCTCTACATTAGTTTTCTTGGCTGTTCATGGTATTTTCATCATTCTTCTCAGCAACCACATTTCTGTAGCCTCTAATTCGCTTTGAATTTTCTTGTTTACAGTCCATGCTTCACATCCATAAAAATTAATTGGTTCAATATAACATCTCAACACTCGAATTCGGGTCTGTATTAATAGTCTTCCGTTGCAAAAATGGTTCTCATTTTTTGGAATGCTGATTTGGCTTGTGCTGTTCGGCTCTTTATCTCACTTGAGCATCTACCTTCTGATGTTAACAGGGTGCCAAGATATTTCACTTTTTCAACTTGTGCTAATTTTGTGTCATTAATTATTATGTTACATCTTGGTGGTGTATGTCTCTTTGATACGACCATTATTTCTGTTTTCTTCTTGTTTAAACTTACATTTAAAAACATTAAAATGTGGTGAACAAGTAGAAGAAAAAAACCACATTTGTGATTGTCTAATTTGGTTTGAGTTTGTGAGTTTCAGTAATGTATCGGTAAGGGTAAGGAGAGTTCTGAACCAGCGTTATAACACATGGTTTTTCTAAACGTGCTTAGCTGCATGATCAGTGGCTGACCAGAAACATAAGTGTTCAGCTGTCTAGGTAGTGACTGACCAGAAACCGCTTGCTTAGCTTCGCTTTCCAAAGTTGCGCAGCAGTGATGGCGCCATTCCTCGACCTACACAGAACATGAGTCTTGGTACCACATTCCTAGTTGCCGAGTGAACTACGGTAGTGATTCTTTATTTCAAACTATGGATAATAATTGAACTGGAAACCCGGATTAGCTGGTCGGCGGGCGAGTGACCTAACATTGCACTACCACTTCTTACATTTGTTAATTGTTCGTTCGTCCATCACAAGCGATGATGACCATTATTTACATCCACTTTTGTAAATTCAATTAGAATTATGACCATGCATAATAGTTCGTAGATGGCTAATGAGCGTTATTCGAGCTGTAAATGTCATTGGACAGTAGAATTTTCGTTAATGTGAAACTGACTTGCACTGGGGATTTTGATTAAAGTGAGGAGGAGCTGTACAAAGTGTCGACCTCACTCTATTGTCGGACCTCATTTGAAACCAGTGGCAAGGCGAATCGAGACGACTGGAAGTGAGTAATTTGTTCATTAGAACAGTCATGGATACACTGAAAAACTATGAGAACAATGCTTAAAGAACAATGCACGAGTACAGAGAGTGATATGAGTGAGAGTGTCCAGGAGAGAGGAGGATGTGCACACCCCCCCCCCCCAGAGAGATCAGAAGGTCCCACAATCAACAACTGATAGGGGCAGTCAGCTTATATATTCTAAAATGGCTGACAGAATGGCAAGCAGGGCACTTATGGGAATGCCCTTTGTCCAGTGATAGCTAGTTCCTAACCAACACTAGGATTAACTCATTTTCTCATTTAACTCATTAATTAACTCATTTTCGCATGCAAATTTCATTGTTTCCACGAGGCTTATGGTGCCCTTTTTTTCGTAAATGGTTAGTGTTGCAAGTCGTTTATCTATCTTTTGGCTAAATCTCTATTACTAAAAGTTATGCTTTGAATGCCTAATATGGATTTCTTTAAAAAAATCAACTTCCCACGATTAAGATAAAATGGGCCAAAATAACCCCATCATCTCCACGACGACACAAAACCCCAGATACAAATATATTTGTAGCGAATCCTGTTTATGACGTAGCCATCAACCCAGCATATATTGACTGTAGTGATTTTCTAGCCAATATAAATACGTTTACTAGTTTGAAAAAAGTTCAGATATAGTTAAAAATCACAACAAAAACAAGCTGCGGCATCGCTCCTAATTAAGAATCAAAGCAAGAAAAACAGCTTTCTACGTGAAAATCCCTATTATCCTAGTGTTATGTGTTTTATGATGATATGAACATGTATCTATGTTTACGTATTTTCTTGTTTACATTAATGAAAGTGTGAAAAGACTGGTCACTGATTAGTAGGACTGTTTTTGTCAACACTGATGCCAAATTAAGACATTATCATCATCAAGTTCCGTCTCCGCAACGAAGGTTGGCTGCAACGTATCTCCAACATCTCCTGTCTCTTGTCTTGGTGGTGCACTCTGCTAGACTGTAACCTGTCCATCGTGTAATGTTACTCTCCCACTTGTATCTCTGCCTACCTCTTGCTCGCTTCCCTTTGACTTTACCCTCAAGTAAGGTCTTCAATAGGGTGTCATGTCTTTTAATGTGTCCAAAGTATTTTATTTGCCTGATCTTTATTTCTCTTAGTAGTTCTTTCTTCATATTAAATGTCTTTAGCACCTCTTTATTTCTTTTCTTCTCTTTCCATGATGTTCTCCATATTCTTCTATATACCCACATCTCAAAGGCATCAATTTTGTCTTCTAATTGTTTATTTAGTGTCCATGTTTCTGAGCCATACATTAATATGGAATAGATGTAGCATTTTATAGTTCTCATTTTTAACTTGTTTGTAATTTGTTTAGATATTAATAATTAAATTAAGACAAAGAAACATTATATAACGTAGTATACTAGATAGTTATTATAATTTGATATTTTAATTGAATTTAACTGATTCATGCTATTTTAATTATGTTTCCAATTAATTTTGTACACGATTTAGGAGTTTGGTAATATTTCAGCAAATTTGAAAACCAAAATTTGGCCGTAAATAATTATAACGAACTGGAGACTCTAGGGTACGGTAGTCCTTCTACGGTAGATCGATAATATGTACTTACTGCGCAAAACTGAAATTCAGCAGGTAAATCCAGGAATAGGGTAATGAAGTTTTGCTAATCACTAAAGACACACATATAACAGACACAAATCGACGTTTCTACCAAAAGGCCGTTATCAGTACAAAAATTAAAACAAAATTAAAACGTACAGTAGAAAACGGTCAGTAATGATGTGGACATTCGCATTTGTATCCTTACTGTCCGTTTTCTGTTGTGTGTTTTAATTTTGTTTTATTTTTGTGTGTCTTGATAAAGGTCTTTTAGTCAAAACGTCGATTTATGTGTGTTTTTATGTGTGTCTTTGGTAGTGATTAGCAAAATTTCATTACCCTATTCCTGGTTGCTTCTACAGTAGGGATTTTCAACCTTTCTAGGCGGTGAGCACCGCCAATTTGTAATCCTGATTGTGGGGATCTCCCTGGCGTAGTAGTTAAGCTGTTCGCCTTGTTTTCAAGAGGTCACGGGTTCGAATCCGGCTCGTGTCGTCTTGTTTATAAGGTGGTTTTTTCCCCGAGATCCCTGTGGATTATCACTTGAAGCTACGGAGTTACGTGCTATGAGTGGTACTCTCGGCAGGCGGCGTGCTGCTTCGTTGAGAGGGACGGAATACATATGGGAAACCGAGTACAGTGAAGTCAATCTTCTACGGCTTTTTTAAAAATCCTGAGTGTGCAAATAACATAATAAGATGAAAAGGAAATTGAAAGTGAAAGTAAAGAGAACGTTAAAACTGGACATCTAACCACTTAACTGGACATCTAACTGTTTTTATCGCACCGTAAACACATCTCCCCCCCCCCCATAAACTTGAATAATTAACAATAATTATTTTAAACTATCTTACAACGTGCACAACTGGCAACAGTGTCACTGGTCTTTGCTTCTCTTTCAGGCCAGGACACACGCGCTAGACAATTGAAAAATATATTAAAAGAAATTTGGCCACATTTTATTAGAGATTTGAATAATTTTTCCCATATGGCAACCCTGTTCTAAACAAGCGGATAAATTTAGACGTTACTGTGTTTGCTTTCCTCATTCCTAGACTACCTGAATCCCAGCAACACTACCTCAACTAAAACGAGTGAGCTCTGCAAGTTGTTTATTTTTTCAAAGTTCTTCTCCTTGTCTTGACATGGATTTGTGTGCGTCGCGTCTTATTTTTTTTTCTTCGTTTGTTTGATCTGGCCAAGTAGCAGCCAGGACACCGCGGCTAACTTAACGGAAGTTCACATCCAGGTCACGTGGTGTATAAATGTTTCTTACAAAACAGAATATGTGAAGTCTAGCACAGAAATATGGAAAAATACTGGTCGTTGTGATTGGATTACCAGAAACGTGACCTCCACTATTTTTTTGACACAAACCTGATTTAGTTTAATTGATTCAGAGCAGTATACATCATCGTCATCAGAAGTAGTGTACATCGTCATCAGAAGTAGTGTACATCGTCATCAGAAGTAGTGTACATCTTCATCAGTAGTGTACATCATCATCAAAAGTAGTGTACTTCATCATCAGAAGTAGTGTACATCATCAGAAGTAGTGTACATCGTCACCAGAATTAGTGTACATCGTCATCAGAAGTAGTGTACATCATCATCAGAAGTAGTGTACATCGTCATCAGAAGTAGTGTACATCATCATCAGAAGTAGTGTACATCATCATCAAAAGTAGTGTACATCGTCATCAGAAGTAGTGTACATCGTCATCAGAAGTAGTGTACATCATCATTAGAATTAGTGTACATCGTCATCAGAAGTAGTGTACATCATCATCAGAAGTAGTGTACATCGTCATCAGAAGTAGTGTACATCGTCATCAGAAGTAGTGTACATCATCATCAGAATTAGTGTACATCGTCATCAGAAGTAGTGTACATCATCATCAGAAGTAGTGTACATCATCATCAGAAGTAGTGTACATCGTCATCAGAAGTAGTGTACATCGTCATCAGAAGTAGTGTACATCGTCATCAGAAGTAGTGTACATCGTCATCAGAAGTAGTGTACATCATCATCAGAAGTAGTGTACATCGTCATCAGAAGTAGTGTACATCGTCATCAGAAGTAGTGTACATCTTCATCAGTAGTGTACATCATCATCAGAAGTAGTGTACATCTTCATCAGTAGTGTACATCATCATCAGAAGTAGTGTACATCATCATCAAAAGTAGTGTACTTCATCATCAGAAGTAGTGTACATCATCAGAATTAGTGTACATCGTCATCAGAAGTAGTGTACATCGTCATCAGAAGTAGTGTACATCTTCATCAGTAGTGTACATCATCATCAAAAGTAGTGTACTTCATCATCAGAAGTAGTGTACATCGTCACCAGAATTAGTGTACATCGTCATCAGAAGTAGTGTACATCATCATCAGAAGTAGTGTACATCATCATCAAAAGTAGTGTACATCATCATCAAAAGTAGTGTACTTCATCATCAGAAGTAGTGTACATCATCAGAATTAGTGTACATCGTCATCAGAAGTAGTGTACATCGTCATCAGAAGTAGTGTACATCTTCATCAGAAGCTTCACATTTCAGAGCCACGGAGAAAACATGCTGCCCGAGAAGACAGAACAAACACACAGACGATCAATACTAATCATGCTTGCCACACAAATGTGGCAGGCGATTCTATGCAAGGATTGGACTGTTCAGTCATCTCCGCACACATTTGAGAGATGAAACAGCACAGGTCTGAAACTGTTGTCATCTCCGCACACACCAAAGATGCAATTAATCAAACACACAATCAATCTAACTCACAAAATGTCCAACACTCAATCAAACACACAATCAATCTAGCAGACCATCCATTTAACCTATCCATTTAACCCACCTCTCAAATCATGGAATCCACCTTCACATGTATTTAGCAGGCGACGAATCTAAGAAAATATTTATCAAATACAATAGTGGTTCTTAAATTGGGGATCACAGTTGTAAATAACGACACAGCTTAATCCGCTCGACAGACTACATTCTGTTAACCAGCAGGATATTGAGATGGTCTCGATTATACAGTCCTGTTTGCTCATTGGAGATCATGCGTCAATAGTAACGCTTTTGACATCCCATTATTTTCATTGGTCACTTTCCGTATACTTTGTGTCAGCCAATGGTAATCATGGGAAAAGTTTAATACCACGTCAGAAGGATGATTCTCCATTTAGCCCACAAGTCTTTTATTGGCGATGGTCGAGCATCATCCTTGATTATACGTTTGTTCCCAATTTCAGAGTAACTTCTTCCAGTGTTTGTAACACTAACTCTGAGCAATCTCAGAGTAACTTTTTACAGTGTTTGTAACACTAACTCTGAGCAATCTCAGAGTAACTTTTTACAGTGTTTGTAACACTAACTCAGAGCAATCTCAGAGTAACTTCTTCCAGTGTTTGTAACACTAAGTCTGAGCAATTAAACAATCAGAAAACAAGTCATTATTTTTAACTGGCCAACAAAACAATTTTTTTTTGGTTCCTTTATTTTTATTTTCGTTTCTGAGTATATTTGCTCATACTTCTTCTTTCGTGCGCTTGGAACATGCTTATATTTGACGCAGTGGCGTAGCGTGGGTCAATGCCGCCCAGGGCGGAATCATAATTTTCCGCCCTTGTGGCATTAAAAAATATATGGCAGTGATTAGGAAAGCCTGGACGAGAATAAAATTGCCGCCCTCCCGATTGTGCCGCCCGGGGCGGTCCGCACCTCCGCCCCCTCTCGCTACGCCACTGATTTGACGTTTTATTTCTTTTATAAACTTGACTGTGTTCTGTAACTCGTAAAAAGTTCCGTAGAGTTTCTTTTCTACTGTTGTCTCTCTGGACCAGTGTATTTACCTCATTATTTCATATTCTTGGACTCTGCAACTATAAAGAATATGCTCTGTCGTCTGAGTAGTTTCTCTACATTTACACAAGACAATGTTGTCAATCTTAAACTTTGTATATATGTGGCTGCGGAATTGGTTGTGTCTTGTTCTGAGGCGCATAATGACAACTTGTTCTGGTCTGTTCATAATTTGATAGTCATCTTGTGTTGGAGTTGGCTTCTAATTGCTTTGTTCATCTGTTTCTTTTGATGGTATGTTATTGACATGTCTGGTAGATCATAAGGAGCTCCCCCCCTTAGCCACGATCTGCTTTCTCACTTCCAGGTATTCCACAATGCAATGGTATGCACCGCAAAGCTACTTTGCGCGGACTACTTAGTTCGGAAAGTAGCATCTGCAGGTCTGGTAGTTTTCTGGACCGGAGAGCTTGGAGTGCCGATGTTGCGTCTGTCAGGAATACTACAGGCTGTGAACCAGGATTTGCACTTAAATAGTTTTTCAGTTACATCCTTGATTGCATGAATTTTTGCACGTGTGTGTGTGTGTGTGTATATATATATATATAAAACTAGACCTAATGGAGAAAAATAAATGCCATTATTAGAATCAACATGTCATGTATACTCCCACAACACAAAAAAAAACATATCTAAAAACAAAGGCATCAGATGTTTTTTCAATATTTACAACATAAGATATCCATATTTGCAACATAAGATATCCGTGTTTACAACATAAGATATCCATGTTTACAACATAAGATATCCATGTTTACAATATACGATATCCATGTTTACAACATAAGATATCCGTGTTTACAACATAAGATATCCATGTTTACAATATAAGATATCCATGTTTACAACATAAGATATCCATGTTTACAACATAAGATATCCATGTTTACAACATAAGATATCCGTGTTTACAACATAAGATATCCGTGTTTACAACATAAGATATCCATGTTTACAACATAGGATATCCATGTTTACAACATAAGATATCCATGTTTACAACATAAGATATCCGTGTTTACAACATAAGATATCCATGTTTACAACATAAGATATCCATGTTTACAATATAGGATATCCATGTTTACAATATAGGATATCCATGTTTACAACATAAGATATCCATGTTTACAATATAGGATATCCATGTTTACAACATAAGATATCCATGTTTACAACATAAGATATCCGTGTTTACAACATAAGATATCCATGTTTACAACATAAGATATCCATGTTTACAACATAAGATATCCATGTTTACAATATAGGATATCCATGTTTACAATATAGGATATCCATGTTTACAACATAAGATATCCATGTTTACAACATAAGATATCCGTGTTTACAACATAAGATATCCATGTTTACAACATAAGATATCCGTGTTTACAACATAAGATATCCATGTTTACAATATAGGATATCCATGTTTACAATATAGGATATCCATGTTTACAACATAAGATATCCATGTTTACAATATAGGATATCCATGTTTACAACATAAGATATCCATGTTTACAACATAAGATATCCATGTTTACAATATAGGATATCCATGTTTACAACATAAGATATCCATGTTTACAATATAGGATATCCATGTTTACAACATAAGATATCCATGTTTACAATATAGGATATCCATGTTTACAACATAAGATATCCATGTTTACAACATAAGATATCCATGTTTACAACATAAGATATCCATGTTTACAACATAAGATATCCATGTTTACAACATAAGATATCCATGTTTACAACATAAGATATCCATGTTTACAATATAGGATATCCATGTTTACAACATAAGATATCCATGTTTACAATATAGGATATCCATGTTTACAACATAAGATATCCATGTTTACAACATAAGATATCCATGTTTACAACATAAGATATCCATGTTTACAACATAAGATATCCATGTTTACAACATAAGATATCCATGTTTACAACATAAGATATCCATATTTACAACATAGGATATCCATGTTTACAACATAAGATATCCATATTTACAACATAGGATATCCATGTTTACAACATAAGATATCCATATTTACAACATAGGATATCCATGTTTACAACATAAGATATCCATGTTTACAACATAAGATATCCATGTTTACAACATAAGATATCCATGTTTACAACATAAGATATCCATGTTTACAACATAAGATATCCATGTTTACAACATAGGATATCCATGTTTACAACATAAGATATCCATGTTTACAATATAGGATATCCATGTTTACAACATAAGATATCCATGTTTACAATATAGGATATCCATGTTTACAACATAAGATATCCATGTTTACAATATAGGATATCCATGTTTACAACATAAGATATCCATGTTTACAATATAGGATATCCGTGTTTACAACATAAGATATCCATGTTTACAATATAGGATATCCATGTTTACAACATAAGATATCCATGTTTACAACATAGGATATCCATGTTTACAACATAAGATATCCATGTTTACAACATAAGATATCCATGTTTACAACATAAGATATCCATGTTTACAACATAAGATATCCATGTTTACAACATAAGATATCCATGTTTACAACATAAGATATCCATGTTTACAACATAAGATATCCATGTTTACAATATAGGATATCCGTGTTTACAACATAAGATATCCATGTTTACAATATAGGATATCCATGTTTACAACATAAGATATCCATGTTTACAACATAAGATATCCATGTTTACAACATAAGATATCCATGTTTACAACATAAGATATCCATGTTTACAATATAGGATATCCATGTTTACAACATAAGATATCCATGTTTACAACATAAGATATCCATGTTTACAACATAAGATATCCATGTTTACAACATAAGATATCCATGTTTACAACATAAGATATCCATGTTTACAACATAAGATATCCATGTTTACAACATAAGATATCCATGTTTACAACATAAGATATCCATGTTTACAACATAAGATATCCATGTTTACAACATAAGATATCCATGTTTACAACATAAGATATCCATGTTTACAACATAAGATATCCATGTTTACAACATAAGATATCCATGTTTACAACATAAGATATCCATGTTTACAACATAAGATATCCATGTTTACAACATAAGATATCCATGTTTACAATATAGGATATCCATGTTTACAACATAAGATATCCATGTTTACAATATAGGATATCCATGTTTACAACATAAGATATCCATGTTTACAATATAGGATATCCATGTTTACAACATAAGATATCCATGTTTACAATATAGGATATCCATGTTTACAACATAAGATATCCATGTTTACAACATAAGATATCCATGTTTACAATATAGGATATCCATGTTTACAACATAAGATATCCATGTTTACAACATAAGATATCCATGTTTACAACATAAGATATCCATGTTTACAACATAAGATATCCATGTTTACAATATAGGATATCCATGTTTACAACATAAGATATCCATGTTTACAACATAAGATATCCATGTTTACAACATAAGATATCCATGTTTACAACATAAGATATCCATGTTTACAACATAGGATATCCATGTTTACAACATAAGATATCCATGTTTACAACATAAGATATCCATGTTTACAACATAAGATATCCATGTTTACAACATAAGATATCCATATTTACAACATAGGATATCCATGTTTACAACATAAGATATCCATGTTTACAACATAAGATATCCATGTTTACAACATAAGATATCCATGTTTACAACATAAGATATCCATGTTTACAACATAAGATATCCATGTTTACAACATAAGATATCCATGTTTACAACATAAGATATCCATGTTTACAATATAGGATATCCATGTTTACAACATAAGATATCCATGTTTACAATATAGGATATCCATGTTTACAACATAAGATATCCATGTTTACAATATAGGATATCCATGTTTACAACATAAGATATCCATGTTTACAACATAAGATATCCATGTTTACAATATAGGATATCCATGTTTACAACATAAGATATCCATGTTTACAACATAAGATATCCATGTTTACAACATAAGATATCCATGTTTACAACATAAGATATCCATGTTTACAATATAAGATATCCATGTTTACAACATAAGATATCCGTGTTTACAACATAAGATATCCGTGTTTACAACATAAGATATCCATGTTTACAACATAAGATATCCATGTTTACAACATAAGATATCCATGTTTACAATATAAGATATCCATACATATAATATATTTTTCAGATTAACAGGATGTAGTCTCGAGAGAGGATGGGTTGTGTCATGGTTTATAGATAGGCTGTAATATGTGCACCTTTGGGACAGAAACATCCGATATTATCATGGCTTCTGGATAACTTTGGCCCTCTATGGGATACGACAGCCAAATCCACCACGAAACTCCCTTAGTTGTCTCTTATGACACGCATGACAGGTACTAAGTAAAACCATTTGAATGATTGTATTCTGTCAAACAGCTGCTTTGAGCTGTAGATGTGACGGTACAACAGTTGTTTTGAAGTTGACTAGAGTTCAAACTAGCACATAATACGAATTAACATTAAAATAAGTTCTTATCTGAAAATATATGCCTTGCGTACTGTTCTAATACATAATTACTCATCCTGGCTGACACAATTGATCATTGGTCACTTTGTGTCTAGTTTGTGTAGCCAGCTAATGAGAATCAAGGAATAAGTTGGATCAAACAGTAGACGTGACACGGTGATATCAACGGCAGGACATTGCCTAGAGAAAGGCTTTATCAAAAGTAAAAATGTCAGGGGTGTGGGCGGAAATAAATGATCTCGAATAGACGTGGTTTCCATTGTGAAATAGCACGAAAGGTTCAATAAACGTAGTACTAGTATGGTAAAGTGATATCAAATGTCAAGGATATACACCGAGACTCGAGCAGAAAGGAGACCTAAAATGGAAGTTATCTTGCTAAAAAACATAACCACTATTTTGGAAATCAGACATAGAACAAGAAGAAGAATATGAGAAAAAGGCAGCTTGTGCTACAGCAGAACTCTACTCGAGACCTTGAAGAGCACGCGAGAGCTAAACTATCGGCTTATATTCGGAGACACACATGTTTATTTCTCATGACGACATCAGATAATCTATGTCGTGACTTGCTGAAATAGCATGGCTGAATCACACGGCAGCCGTGTTATAAAATGTAGGGACTTATTTCTTAATTGGGTTAATACTCTGTCAGGAGTCACTTTATCTTGTCAGGAGTCACTTTATCTTTTCAGGAGTCACTTTTTTATCAGAAGCGACATGCTTCTATCCGTCTCGAGGAAGAAATATCAGACAAGTTTGAGGTCCAAAAAGGAGTCAGACATGGGTGTATCCTCTCATCACAGCTGTGCAACAAATATGCAGACAATATCGTGCGAAATGTACGAGAAGCCCCACTATATGAGCAGTTCCGAGGACATGAGAATCCAGAAATTAGGTATGCAGACGACAACTGCATAACCAACAGGAGATTATCCTCCCCAATGACCCCCCCCCCCCGCCCAAAAAAAGGAGAAATGATTTCTGGATTTAATGAGCCAATTTACAGTCCAATGCCAGTGTACAGTACAATGATCCAGCGAATGTAGATGTGTGAGATGTAGGTCAGTGAATGTAGATGTGAGAGATGTAGGCCAGTGAATAATGCACTTATATCCTTTTGTGGCAGACTCCTAGGTGATAGGGAACACTATGTGTGCCATCACTGCAGATATGTCAACAGACCTGATGGAAGAATGGTGAAGTAGTTGGCACAAACGCACTGTACGCTGTACTCTTGAAATTAAGAGATGATTTTGAGATACTGACACACTAGAATGTCTCCCTTCGTCGACTAAACATGCGCAGCCATAAACTCCTCACATCAGCATAACTATGCCTGAAAAAGTAAACCCAATGTGTTTGAGTGTCACATTGGCTGCTCAACTGTGGAGAATCTATTTTTCTCTCAGAGAGGCTATGCGAATGAGTGTCACACCAGCTACTCAGCTGTGGAAAATCTATTTTCTGTCAGAGGCTATGCGTTTGAGTGTCACACCGGCTACTCAACTGGGGGGAATCTATTTTTCTGTCAGAGAGGCTATGCGTTTGAGTGTCACACCAGCTACTCAACTGTGGAGAATCTATTTTCTGTCAGAGAGGCTATGCGTTTGAGTGTCACACCGGCTACTCAGTTGTGGAGAATCTATTTTTCTGTCAGAGAAGCTATGGATTGTTGAGAGCTACCTGCTCACAGAAAAAAACCGATTAATTCGTCATCACCATCTTCACCACGACTATCATCATCATCAGCGCCATCATCATCATCATGTTGTCTATAACTTCTTTTGTTGATGAAAAAAAAACAACTTATTAACAACGTACAAATATAATTTTACTGACAAATTTAATAAAGTCTCCAATTCTGTGTAGGACAAAACTAATGTATTTTTATTATAATATATATATATATATATATATATATATATATATATATATATATATCCTTATATAGATTAATATTTACACTATCTCGGAAAGTATCAAATAACAAGGTATTAGATGTCTTAAAAAATCTGATTTCACTATCTGATTTCTAGGTGACTATATTTCTTTAAATTCAAATAATTTGTTCAACTTACAGGGCCGCAGGTACGACTTTAGTATTGATCTGGGTTTTGTACCAAAAAAAAAACAGCTTGTAACTTCTCATTTAAGGGAGATTTTTGAGGATTTTCTGGGTATGTGACACTATTGTGAGAAACCGCTGGGGATTAGCATTTTTTTAATGTTTGGTTGCTGATCCAGCGGTCCATCGACTCATGCCTTTTGACCCAATGCCATTGTGTGATATGTGTTTATGAGCTGTTGTTTTGTTCCATATAATGTGTTCCATTTATCTGGCCCCGAAGGGAGAAGCATTTTCTTGATGTCCTCCAGTGTTGGGCATTCAAAAAAGGTGGTGGTCAATAGTTTCATAGGGATGAGTGCACATCCGGCACCCTGGAGTGAGTTGTGGTTGTATTCTGTTCAGGTGATTGTTAAGCTGTACATGTTGTGTGCGCAGTCAGAAGATGATACTTTGGTCATTCCTTCCCAGGAGGTTGATATTGTTTTTAGGATTTGGGCTGGCCATATATTTATAGATTTTCCTCCTAATGTTTCCATGGCCCATCTGTTCATCCAATTTTCTTTGTTTACACATTTCAACATCATTTTAACTGTATGCAAGGTTGTTTGTATATATGACTGTTCTTTTTGCGCTCCCATCTTTGCTAGTCTGTCTGCCTTATCATTGTCAGGTATGTTTGAGTGGCCAGGAATCCACTGATAACAATGCTGACTTCATAAGATGTAAGCAGCTGGTTTGCATGGTGATATATTTCAACTAGCTCATGTTTACAATGTCCATCACATTCCAGTGCTTGAAGAGCAGACATAGAATCTGTAAAAATCACAATGTTTTGGACATTTCTTAATTTTTTCTACAGCACGTTTCACCAGCTTTGTTCAACTTAAAAATAATGTTTCTCAGAAAATATATAACGCATTTAATAAAAATTGTGTGTGCAAATTTGAAATGTTATAGACCACATGAATGATCCCCCCCCCAATAAAATGCAGCCATTGTTTTCAATTTTCATATATATGCAATATAGATCAAGCGTCTACTTTTTAACACACATCTCACACACATATTCAATGTATTACAGTAAATTATAAAAGGTAATTTACACATAATGTGTTTATCAAACAATTTGCATGATTTAAGCGTGAAATTGCACGATTTTATACTCTCGAACACAAGAAAGACGGTATTTAACGGTTGTATCCGATGTCAAGCTCACATTCTCCGTCAGAAGTGTCTCAACATAAAATTTGTAGTTAGTAGGAAAAATTAGTTAATTTAACAAACAGTAATAATGTCCGTTCTGTGGTTGAAACCACCAAGAAGAAATATGCTTAATAAATATACAATGTACTGTACACGGATTGCTGAATGTTGATATCTCAAAATAGAGTCACCATCTTCAAGCACGCATCACATGACATCGCGTTGGAACATCAAATTGTCTAAACAAACGGCTGGCTTTCTTGAAGTAAATATCTGCAGATTCTGTTAGTCTTCGACAAATCACAGTCTGGAATCATAATTAGGAAAATAATATGAGTAATAAGTTTCAAACCAAACAAAACATAATTTAAAGAATGTCCAACTAGAACATACTTTGAAATATGACTAACTAGAACATACTTTGAAACATGACTAACTAGAACATACTTTGAAACATGACTAACTAGAACATACTTTGAAACATGACTAACTAGAACATACTTTGAAACATGACTAACTAGAACATACTTTGAAACATGACTAACTAGAACATACTTTGAAACATGACTAACTAGAACATACTTTGAAACATGACTAACTAGAACATACTTTGAAACATGACTAACTAGAAAATAAGTTAAAATATTACCAACTAGAACATAATTTAAAACATAATCAACTAGAACATAATTTAAAACATAACTAACTAGAACATACTTCAAAACATGACCAACTAGAACATACTTTAAAACATAACCAACTAGAACATCCTTTCAAATATTACCAACTAGAACATCCTTTCAAATATTACCAACTAGAACATCCTTTCAAATATTACCAACTAGAACATCCTTTCAAATATTACCAACTAGAACATACTTTCAAATATTACCAACTAGAACATCCTTTCAAATATTACCAACTAGAACATCCTTTCAAATATTACCAACTAGAACATACTTTGAAACATGACTAACTAGAACATATTTTAAAACATGACCAATTAGAACATACTTTAAACGCATACTAGAAAATACATCCATGGTATTACTAATTTTTGTTCTGTAGCATCTTATCTCGAAAGCATTTGTTTTCTTTGCCGTTTTCTTGTTCAGTATCTTTGATTCGCCGTTTTTTTTTTTGCCTTTGACTTGTTCGGTTTTCCATGATTCGCAACCATATACTGCTATCGGCAACATGCTCGATCTAATTAGTTGTACTTTTGTTTTGCAGTTGGTTTCTTGCCAAAGGTGTTTCATTTGATTTTGTTTGGAGATCGCTATTGCGATTCCTCTCTTGGTTTCTACTGAGAAGTCCCCTGGAATGTTGATGTTCGCTTCCAGATTGTGGAATAAGTAACATCTTCAAAATATAGGGAAAAGAAGTAAATTAACAGTGCAAATTTCACTCAATGTACATGAATAAATACCTTATTAGAAAAAGTTAAATATACTACACCAGAGTGGGGTTTATTTGAGAACACCAGAGTGGGGTTTATCTGAGAACACCAGAGTGGGTTTATTTGAGAACACCAGAGTGAGGTTTATTTGAGAACACCAGAGTGAGGTTTATTTGAGAACACTAGAGTGGGGTTTATTTGAGAACACCAGAGTGGGGGTTTATTTGAGAACACCAGAGTGGAGTGTATTTGAGAACACCAGTGGGCTTTATTTGAGAACACCAGTGGGCTTTATTTGAGAACACCAGTGGGGTTTATTTGAGAACACCAGAGTGGAGTGTATTAGAGAACACCAGAGTGACGTTTATTTGAGAACACCAGTGGGCTTTATTTGAGAACACCAGTGGGGCTTATTTGAGAACACCAGAGTGGAGTGTATTTGAGAACACCAGAGTGAGGTTTATTTGAGAACACCAGTGGGCTTTATTTGAGAACACCAGTGGGGTTTATTTGAGAACACCAGAGTGGAGTGTATTTGAGAACACCAGTGGGGTTTCTTTGAGAACACCAGAGTGAGGTTTATTTGAGAACACCAGAGTGGAGTGTATTTGAGAACACCAGAGTGAGGTTTATTTGAAATTCAATGATAGTTAGATGACCAGATATATGATAAACATACATTGTAGATTACAGAAAGGCAATAAATACAACACATAGTGAGACTTGACAAACCGCAGACACAAGACAAGCTGATTTCCAAAGAGACAGTAGACATAGCTAGCAGCCAGACTTCCAGGTAAGCAGTGGATATAGGAGACCGACAGACTTCCAAGTAAGCAGTATATAGCAGGCAAACAGACTTCGAG
Organism: Meghimatium bilineatum; assembly: GCA_034231615.1. Classification (NCBI taxonomy): domain Eukaryota; kingdom Metazoa; phylum Mollusca; class Gastropoda; order Stylommatophora; family Philomycidae; genus Meghimatium; species Meghimatium bilineatum. The sequence goes on from CM067308.1 coordinate 46,496,407, forward strand.
ACTGGTAGCAGACATATTATACAACCGTACTGTCATATATATATATATATACCATATATACCATAAAATATTTATATATACCATCCAAATATATACCATATAGTTAACAGCCATCTAGACTGACAAAAAACATATCAAACAGCTACCAAACTTCCAGATAGACTATACGTATAAAACAGCGCTACATCTAGACAGACAGAAGACATATCAAATAACATATTTACAGAATATACACATATCGAACACCCACACGTCTAGATTATATATGTCAGACAGAAGACTTACAGACAGACAATATATATAAGATATATAGACTTTCAGACAGATTGCGCTCATATCAGAAACTGATTTTCAGACGACCAAGTCATAACAGACAGCCAGATATACTTTACATATACGGGCTAAATGTGCAGACAATAAATTAAACAAACCAAAATATACTATACAAGTCTACTAGAAATAAAAAATACATATTATGTAAGTATATAATGAAAAACACACAGTTCAGACAGACAATGAACGTATCAATCTGATAATTAACAGATCAGTCAGACAGATAATGAAAATATCAGTCAGGCAATTAGTTGATCAATTAGACAGACAATGAACGTATCAGTCAGTCATACAACGAATAGTTAGACAGAAAATGAACGTATCGGTGTGACAGAATATGAATAGATCTATCAGACAGACAATGAAGGTGTCAGTCAGACATACAATGAACGTATAAGTCACACAGATAATAAATGGATAACCAATAGAGACTATGGGCAGATCTGTTCGAAAGACAATGAAGGTATCAGTCAGACAGACAATGGGCTTGTCTGGTCCTTACATTTACCATTATAGATATATACAGTCATGCACACTAACCTTATAATATTCTTGACCCGTCACGCTTTTCAAAGGTCACAAAAGAAGTGAAACGTCGCGACCACCACCGAGAGATTCCAGTTCGCTTTTCTTAGTGATAGCCTTCATATTTCTTGCCGGACTTAACGCCATCAGGACACCACCAGAACTGTCAGGAAACAGATACTTACATAGTTTGAAAACATTTCTACAAAAGCCATAATTTCTAATTTTGCTGTCATAAACAATAAAAGAATATCCGCCCGTCAAAAGTCTTTGAATCAAACAGATAACGTAGTCCGCCCGTCACAAGTCTTTGAATCACTCACACAGATCACGTAGTCCACACGTCACAAGTCTTTGAATCACTCACACATACAACGTAGTCCGCCCGTCACAAGTAATTGAATCACACAGACAACGTAGTTAAGATAAAGTATACAACTTGTCAGTTAATCACTTAAATATGAAACCTCTAAGTTAAACAATCTTTCAATCGTTACCGGTGATCCCAGCCTGGGCCCAACTCTACTGTCGAGTCTTTCCTATACAGGAAGCGTGCTCGCGGAGAGAAAAGGTTCAGTACCCGATGGGCACAGGCATAGCAGTCCGAGGTGACAAGCACTGTTCAGATCTAGAACAAAACACAAGTCCCTAACGTTCTGAAATATGTGTACAGATTCAGACCTGGACGAGGGGCTCACGACGTTGGTGAACAACGCTTCGGCTAAGAAGACGAACGAGCCCGAGCCCAACTCTTCTGTCAAGTTCTTCCTAAACCGGAACCAGGCTTGAGGACGAGAAAAGGTTTAGTACCCGATGAGCACGGGCACAATACGTCTAATTACACGATGCATGTTCACTGACTGCGGAATGCCTCGTGCAGGACAGACGTGAAGGACAAACCGTCTCGGCATAAAGTCAGTACACATTCACTGTCTGGCGACAGATAGGAAGGCTTTCACAGGCTTGGGTAGCCCACCCGAATAGTCAAGGCATGCCGAAATCGGATGTACTAGGCCTACAAGGCGCATAACGGTGGCACAACGTAATCACGCTCCCGGCGGAAATCGCACGGATATCCGTGCTGGTTACAATGGAGCGAACGCAAAACAAAACAACCACACAAGAATACAACTTCTCAATTAAACAACTCAAGAATACAACTTTTCAATTAAACAACTCAAGAATACAACTTCTCAATTAAACAACTCAAGAATACAACTTCTCAATTAAACAACTCAAGATTACAACTTCTCAATTAAACTACAACTCAAGAATACAACTTCTCAATTAAACAACTCAAGAATACAACTTCTCAATTAAACAACAACTCAAGATTACAACTTCTCAATTAAACTACAACTCAAGAATACAACTTCTCAATTAAACAACTCAAGAATACAACTTCTCAATTAAACTACAACTCAAGAATACAACTTCTCAATTAAACAACTCAAGAATACAACTTCTCAATTAAACAACCACACAAGCATATAAGTTTCCAGTTTAGCAACCACTAAAATATTCAATCTCTCAGTTTAGCAATAACTCAAATATAAAATATCTCAGTTAAACAACAAATATAGAACATTTTAGTTAAACAAATATATACAACATTTCAGTTAAACAACACATATAGAACATCTCAGTTAAACAACAGATGTAGAACATCTCAGTTAAACAACAGATGTAGAACATCTCAGTTAAACAACAGATGTAGAACATCTCAGTTAAACAACACATATAGAACATCTCAGTTAAACAACAGATGTAGAACATCTCAGTTAAACAACACATATAGAACATCTCAGTTAAACAACAGATGTAGAACATGTCCGTTAAACAACAAATATAGAAAATATCAGTTAAACAACAAATATAGAAAATATCAGTTAAACAACAAATATAGAAAATATCAGTTAAACAACAGATGTAGAACATGTCAGTTAAACAACAGATGTAGAACATGTCAGTTAAACAACAAATATAGAACATCTCAGTTAAACAACAAATATAAAATATCTTAGTTTAGTAATTACACAATGCCTACATCTAGCGTAGGAATGCAAGTGCAAGATTAAAATAAAGGTGGCATTTTGTAACAATCCCTTCTGTAACTGATGGGACCTGCGTGTTGATCTTGCATGGTGTTACTCTTCTTTGCTGATTTGACTGATCATTGGTCGATGCGATGACAATCAATGAAAAGTACAGGAAAATTCGTATCTGCCAGGGCAAGTGAGGTTGTGTAAAATCATCGTGCAGGGCATATATTTAAGGGAAGGGCTTGCCGTGTAAATATCCACATAATACATGAGTACTTTGTAAATGTACACATACAAATAAAGTACTTTGTAAATGTACACATAAAAATAAAGTACTTTGTAAATGTACACATAAAAATAAAGTACTTCGTAAATGTACACATAAAAATAAAGTACTTTGTAAATGTACACATAAAAATAAAGTACTTTGTAAATGTACACATAAAAATAAAGTACTTTGTAAATGTACACATAAAAATAAAGTACTTTGTAAATGTACACATAAAAGGATGAAGTACTTTGTAAATCTTTCTTTTCGCTTTATACCACTTTATGCCCTGCAGCGTTAGGGGTAGAAGAGTTCTCGAGATGGCCTTTTTGTGTGTTCGTATATATTTGTTTTTGTTGATTATTTCTGTAATCCATCCTTTGCATGGTCTGCCCCGGCTCTCTATCCATCTTGTCTGTATAGAAATGATTTTTGAGGGGCACTATCTGATGGTAGTCTGGACATATGTGAAAACCACTTAATCTATTATCTTCTGATGTAATCCAGGATTAGAATTGTGTTTGTTAGTCTTCTGATGTTTTCTGATTCTGTCTCTTATTGTTACTCCAAGGATTCTACGTAGACAAGTCATTTCTGTTGTAACAAGTTTTCTTTTGTCTTTTGTTGTTAGTGTCCATGTTTGACATTGGTATCATAGTGATGGTATGCTGATCGTTTTATATAGTGCAGTTTCAGTATTTATGCTCACATGCTTGTTTTTGAAAATAGGAAACATCTGTTCTCAGATCTAGTATGCTATATTGCATCTGTACATTTTGTAAATGTGTACATAGAAAGAAGTACTCTGTAAATGTGTACATGAAAAAGTGTACGTATAAACAAATGAAAAGCACATAAATAGAAACGCAACATTATATATCCGTTTTCTTTTTTTTTGGTTCCGTTGAACCGATTATCTACCGTTGAAGACGGATGTGTTGGGCCATTGACGCAAATAAAACAGCGACACGACGCATTTCCATTCTCTGGACTACATCCTGCTGGAAATCTAGTAGGACCATTGTCCTGCTACAAGAGAATCCAGTGGGAGTTTGAGAATGAACACAGATGAGAAGAAGAAGAACCGATGACCTGATGATTGTCACACTCACCGACTGACGTCATTATCAAGACTACATTCAAAATGATATCCATGCTTGTTCCAGGGAGAATCCGAAATTTGGAAAACCTGAACCCTCACATGACCATCGGTGTGAAGAGTAATGTTCGTTACGAGAAACTCTGGACCTGGTAATAAATATGTAACATTTATTTAGTCAAGGAATGAAATACATATGATAAATCTGTTAAATACGAGAGTATTACTTGATCTAAGGTGTTTAAGTAGAATCTAGTGAAGCGATGAGCAATATTTCTAGATCTAAAGTGTTGAAGTAGGGGGCTAGTGGTTAGATATAAAGTGTTGAAGTAAGGCCTAGTGGTTAGATCTAAAGTGTTGAAGTAGAGCCTAGTGGTTAGATCTAAAGTGTTGAAGTAGGGGGCCTAGTGGTTAGATCTAAAGTGTTGAAGTAGGGGGCCTAGTGGTTAGATCTAAAGTGTTGAAGTAGAGCCTAGTGGTTAGAACTAAAGTGTTGAAGTAGGGGCCTAGTGGTTAGATATAAAGTGTTGAAGTAGGGGGCCTAGTGGTTAGATCTAAAGTGTTGAAGTAGAGCCTAGTGGTTAGATCTAAAGTGTTGAAGTAGGGGGCCTAGTGGTTAGATCTAAAGTGTTGAAGTAGGGGGCCTAGTGGTTAGATCTAAAGTGTTGAAGTAGAGCCTAGTGGTTAGAACTAAAGTGTTGAAGTAGGGGCCTAGTGGTTAGATATAAAGTGTTGAAGTAGGGGGCCTAGTGGTTAGATCTAAAGTGTTGAAGTAGAGCCTAGTGGTTGGGACTAAAGTGTTGAAGTAGGGGGCCTAGTGGTTAGATATAAAGTGTTGAAGTAGGGGGCCTAGTGGTTAGATATAAAGTGTTGAAGTAGGGGGCCTAGTGGTTAGATCTAAAGTGTTGAAGTAGGGGGCCTAGTGGTTAGATCTAAAGTGTTGAAGTAGGGAGCCTAGTGGTTATATCTAAAGTGTTGAAGTAAGGCCTAGTGGTTAGATCTAAAGTGTTGAAGTAGGGGGCCTAGTGGTTAGATATAAAGTGTTGAAGTAGGGGGCCTAGTGGTTAGATCTAAAGTGTTGAAGTAGAGCCTAGTAGTTAGAACTAAAGTGTTGAAGTAGGGGGCCTAGTGGTTAGATCTAAAGTGTTGAAGTAGAGCCTAGTGGTTAGATCCTAAGTGTTGAAGTTGGGCCTAGTGGTTAGATCTAAAGTGTTGAAGTAAGGCCTAGTGGTTAGATCTAGGGTGTTGAAGTAGGGCCTAGTGGTTAGATCTAAAGTGTTGAAGTAAGGCCTAGTGGTTAGATCTAAAGTGTTGAAGTAGGGGGCCTAGTGGTTAGATCTAAAGTGTTGAAGTAAGGCCTAGTGGTTAGATCTAAAGTGTTGAAGTAGGGGGCCTAGTGGTTAGATCTAAAGTGTTGAAGTAAGGCCTAGTGGTTAGATCTAAAGTGTTGAAGTAGGGGGCCTAGTGGTTAGATCTAAAGTGTTGAAGTAGAGCCTAGTGGTTATATCTAAAGTATTGAAGTAGGGGGCCTAGTGGTTAGATCTAAAGTGTTGAAGTAAGGCCTAGTGGTTAGATATAAAGTGTTGAAGTAGGGGGCCTAGTGGTTAGATATAAAGTGTTGAAGTAGGGGGCCTAGTGGTTAGATCTAAAGTGTTGAAGTAGAGCCTAGTGGTTAGATCTAAAGTGTTGAAGTAAGGCCTAGTGGTTAGATCTAAAGTGTTGAAGTAAGGCCTAGTGGTTATATCTAAAGTGTTGAAGTAAGGCCTAGTGGTTAGATATAGGACCTTGTCGATGTGATATAGGACCTTGTTGGGTGTTATATAGGACCTTGTCGGTGTGATATAGCACCTTGTTGGTGTGATATAGAACCTTGTTGGGTGGGATATAGGACCCTGCTAAGTATGGTATAAAATCGTTTTCGGTGTGGTTTATGGCATTTTGGGGTGTGATATAGGACCTTGCTGGTGAGATATAGGATCTAGTTGGTGAGATATAGCACCTTGTTGGGTGAGATATTGGAACTTGTTGGTAAGATATAGGACCTTGCTGGTGAGATATAGGACCTTGTTGGGTGTGATACAGGACCTTGTTTGGTATGGTATAAAACCTTTTTGGGTGTGGTATAGTGCATTTTGTGGTGTGATATAGGACTTGTTGGGTGTGATATAGGACCTTGTTGGTGAGATATAGTTCCTTGTTGATAAGATACAGGACCTTGCTGGTGAGATATAGGACCTTGTTGGGTGTGATACAGGACCTTGTTGGGTATGGTATAAAACTTTTTGGGTGTGGTATAGTGCATTTTGTGGTGTGGTATAGGACCTTGTTGGGTGTGATATAGGACTTTGTTTGATGTGTTAAAATGCCTCATTGGGTGTGATATAGGACATTGTTTGGTGTGGTATAAGGCCTCGTTGGATGTGTTATAGGACTTTGTTAGGGGTGATATAAAACCTTATTTAGTGTTGTATAAGATATAGGCTGTGTGTATCTCTGAAATTGTTGTATTTTGTGATAGTTTTGCGATAGGTTTGTGATAGTTTTGTGATAGTTTTGTGATAGTTTTGTGATAGTTTTGTGATAGTTTTGTGATAGTTGTGTGATAGTTTAGTGATAGTTTTGTGATAGTTTTGCGATAGTTTTGTGATAGTTTTGCGATAGTTTTGTGATAGATTTGTGATAGTTTTGTGATAAATTTGTGACAGTTTTGTGATAGTTTTGCGATAGTTTTGTGATAGATTTGTGATAGTTTTGTGATAAATTTGTGACAGTTTTGTGATAGTTTTGCGATAGTTTTGTTAGTTGTGTGATAGTTTTGTGATAGTTTTGCGATAGTTTTGTTATAGTTTTGCGATAGTTTTGCGATAATTTTGCGTGTCTCTACTTTTGTCGGTTTACATGATTAAATGTAGACCAGCGGTTCTCAACGAGGGTTTTATGACCCATGCGGACCACGGAGAATTGAAAATGCGGGGGGGGGGGGGAAGTTGGGCATAACAAAATGAAAGTGACCTGGGGTGGGAGAACGCAAACATGTCTAGGAGCTTTCCGTAAATTACACCAATAGTTTGTGCCAATTTTTAGATCTCTCTGTCCCCGCCATCCTTTTCAGCAGTTGTCAATAATTAAGCCCCCACCCCCAACCTGTTTAACTGTGTAAAAACTCCTCTCTCTCTCTCTCTCTCTCTCTTAAAGAATATTTTTGCAGAACATATTTTACACTTTTAGAATATGTTTCAAAATCAAACAATTTAATCGACGTATGAAAACATGTATTGTTGACGTCAACTTTTATCAAACTCTCCTTTATCAGAAACTTTCAAATTTTTCACACCCCCCTTCCACTAATGATTTATGGGCAGCCCCCCCCCCCACATGATGGGGCACAGGATGACAATTATGTTTAATACAGTTTAGTGATGTATATGTCAGAATCCGGGCCATTCAGACAGCAATGACAAACTACTGAAAGTATTTAAACTGCCTAGAAAATCCCTACAGCCACAAAATGCTGGGCTGATGGCTACGTCCTGAATTGGATACGCTAACAATATGCCAGTATAACCCCAAAAAGACTGTTGGTCCCAGAGAACGCCAATGATGTTTTATTAGAACGCTGGATGGGGAAGAAGGAAGAAAACTGTTCCTAAGTCCCGAGCCACGGTCAATAAAGAGTTGAGAACCGTGGTCAAGAGAACGATATGATTGTGACAGGTATGGTTTACATCTAGGCTGCGACATGCGCATCTATACACAACTGTTGCGATTTCAATATTATTTTGTTACTTAAAATACAGTTTTCTTACCTTTTTTGCCCATTATGTTTTTATGGGAAAGAAAATATAAGGAATTTCTTCTGCCGTCTTTAGTATTCTCCTGGCTTGAAATGACAAAGTTTTTTAATTTGCCTCCAAAAACTGTATGTTTTATCTTGACACTGTTTGGAGTGAAGCACGCTGATAGATCAATTCGATAGTATACGTTATAGCCAGAGGTCAAGGCTGCGACGATTTCTCGGAAACTCCTTAAGATAGTTCTTCTGTGAATTCGTTCGATGAGTCCCTTGTCAATTTTTGTGATGGTTTTCTTAATACGCGTTTTGTCAGTAATTCTGACTGCAGACACAGGGCCAAGGACATTGTCTGGCCAAGTCGGCTGCTGTGTTTTGTGTGATTCTTGCTTCTCGTCAAGAGAAAATACGTCATTTATAGACCTTTCTAGATCATTTAGAGTCTTGCTGCGACCATCATTAAAGGGATGGACTCCTTGCAGTTTCTGAAGTCTATGTGAGAGCTTGAACTCCGTTAGCTGTGTTCCATGACGGAGTTTGTACCAGCCTTCAGTTAGTAGGAGCTCAGTCCTGGACAGTGTCATAGACAATCCAATGCGGACCTGAAATTGATGGCATAAGTTGCAGGATTTCAGTTATAACATAAGTAACAATGAAACTATCAGCTGTTAAATGTTATTATTTATTATTGTATATTACTATTTGTTATTGAATTGTGTTATTTGGTTAGGGTTAGGGTTATTTGCTATTATATAGTGTTAGAAAAACATCATTTAAATTAAAGTGTTATAGAAGAGTTCTGAGAATACCATGGACAGCGAAGAAAACAAACCAGGAGGTGTTACGAACAATTAACGTCCAGGAAGGCTGGCTTCTGAATACCATATTAAAGAAAAAGCTAGTTTTTTTCGGTCATATTAAGAGACACGATGGTATGGAGAGAGTGTTACTGGAGGGGATGATAGAAGGCAACAGGGACAAAGGCCGACCAAGACGCCGTTGGACAAAAGACATTCAAGAGTGCCTGCGCATGTCACTGAAAGATGCAGGACAACTTGCTCAAGACCGCGGAGAATTCAAGAGATCCATAGGAAAGACTACGTTCTGGAAAGAATATGTCACTTGATGATGATGATAGTGTTATTTGTTATTGCAGTGTTTTTTGTCGTTGTGTTGTATTATGTTATTGTATAGTGCTACGTGTTATAGTGATGTGCCCTGTGTTATTGTGTAGTGATATGTGTTATTGTGATTAAGCCGTTTGATTTGTGCTCGTGAGGTCGCGGTTCGAACCCGGCTCGCGTCATCGTGTTTATAAAGTGGATTGTTTAAGGGATCCCTGTGGATTATCGCTTGAAGCTATATTACGTGATATTCTTCTTCTTCTTCTTCTTTCGTTCATTTGAAACATGTCTATATCTGTAATTCTGTCTCCTTAATAAAACTCACTGTCTTTTGTAGTTCATACAGTGTCCCATAGAGTTTTGATTCCAGTGTTGTTTCCTCTGGCCAATATGTCTGCCTCAGCGTTTCATGCTCAGAACACTCTTGAAGTATATGTGTGGCACTCTGTGCTGCCTGTGTCGCTCCGCTGAGTGGAACAAAAATGGGACAACCCCAGTACAAGGAAGTCAATCCTCTACGTCTTTTGACCTATTTGTGTAACGTGTGTTGTTATGAATATTACACACAATGAATATTGTACAGTAATATCACTTAGCAGAGAATTCAGAGAATCGTGTCTCACAGCTGTGGAGAAAGAAGTGCAGGCTTTAATCAGTGAGAATACCAAAGAGGGGGATGTGATTATATACACTGATAGATCTGTAATTAGGCATGTTCGCAGTGCTTGGGCCTTTACAGCTCGGTGCGCAGGTAAAACGATCAAGGAGGAAAGTGGTGCCTTTGCGGTCACTACGAGTAGTATGACCATGGAGACTATGGCGGTGACCAAGGCATTTGAGTGGCTTCGCACACAGAAAGTAACGCAGGTCTGCATCTTGAGTGACTCTATGAGTATGATTAAGAAGGTACAAGTGGGTCTCGTACGCGAACAGTGGATTGAGGCCTTGAGAAATGCGAGCTTGAAAGCGGTTACATTTATTTTCGTGCCGGGACATGTGGGCGTTCGAGGCAATGAAAGAGCGGATCAACTGGCATCATGTGCGATTTTGGCAAAGGACGATGGGGCAATGGATCGCGCTGACGTTTTGAACTCCTTAAGAGATATAACACGCGAGAGTGAGACTAATGTGGATGATGATTCCTTTTCAATGGCTAGGATTAAAGATCAGGGATTGAAATGCAGTGATGCTAGAGGTGAACATTTTGGAGGGCGCAGAAGAATGATGGTCAACCAGCATAGGACCGGTACTGTCAGCAGAAGTGTGATGGCGAATACACTCAAGGAGAGATCGGAGCAACTATGGATGTGTCCAGTTTGCAGTGATGATGATCCGACGACTAACTAACTAACTAATATTGTACGAATAGCTTCTCGCTATTCTTCTTCTTCGTAAGAAGGTTTGTCTAAAAAAATGTTCTACGTTCCTTTTGCTGTGCTCATTTATCGATTTCACGAGGCTTTTGTGAACCTTTTTTAAAAATTCGATACGTATGGGGAGGGTTAATTCGACTTTTGGCTAAATTTCTAGTACTGAAAGTCATGTTCCGATAACCTAACAACAATGAGATTTCAACAAATTTTGCCACAATAACCCCAGCTATACCAGAAGATGGTCAAAATCACCAAATCTAGTGGAAAAAAACCTAGCTGTGGCATACCTGGTTACAATTATATAAAAAATATGACTGCATTAAGTTAAAATCAAAGACAGGGTAAAACTTCACACCATGACTCAATGCTATATTGCACATATCTTCGGTATTCTGCACCTACAAGGTAACTACAACGTAACCACTAACCTTTTAGAAATAACTTCAGTTCTAGTGATAAAAAACATCATCAGGTCGAATCACAAGCCTCGATTCTGAACAGCTGCCGTATTTTATGGTGATCATATATTCTTATTTTTCTTCATCGTTCTCAAACTCCTGCAGATTATCATTATGTAGTCGAGAGAACTGATGCGTTGTTATCGTTTACATCTAGGCTGCGATATTAGCGCCTTTCATTCCCGACACATTCGGCTTCCTCGCGGATTCTGGTAACATGTATCCTCTATGGAATGGGACAGCCAAACCCACTTAATGGGACAGCCAAACCCACTTAATGGGACAGCTAAGCCCACTTAATGGGACAGCCAAACCCACTTAATGGGACAGCCAAACCCACTTAATCGGACAGTCAAACCCACTTAATGGGACAGTCAAACCCACTTAATCGGACAGTAAACCCCACTTAATGTGACTGTCAAACCCATTTAATGGGACAGTCAAACCCACTTAATTGGACAGACAAACCCACTTAATGGGACAGCCAAACCCACTTAATCGGACAGCCAAACCCACTTAATGTGACTGTCAAACCCACTTAATGGGACAGTCAAACCCACTTAATTGGACAGACAAACCCACTTAATGGGACAGCCAAACCCACTTAATCGGACAGCCAAACCCACTTAATAAGGGGCTGTCCACAAATAATAGCTACAATTTTGTGCCAATTTTTGACCCCTTTGCCAATGATTCAAAATTCAGGGACTCCCCTCCTGCTTAATTATGTCAAAATTCAGGGATTTCCCTCCTGCATAATTGTGTCAAACATGTTTACACACCCCCCCCCCCTCCCATTAAACATTAATTAGTAGAAAAAAACTACATGATTTTAATCAGATTAAAAAAAATTTCTATCCAATCACAACATTTAATTTTTGCCTAGAATGAAAACTGCTGTCAACCCCCCATATTTGCAACAACTACAAAAATTTCTTCAGAACTTCAGAACACCTTCTTTTGTTGACGTAATTAAAGAGCAGTCACTAAGTAATACTGCAAGGTAACATATTATTGCTGTTCTCCTCTCCCCTTCGATCTCGTCAACACATGGACGAAGTCGGATGTTTCTAAATTATGTCAGTAAGGACGCCTACATGTAACATTTCACAAGATGACCATCCTATGTAATACTATAGATTTATCAAATGAATAGTAAAAGAAAGTTATTAGAAGTTATATAGAACCAATTATAATGTATGGAAGTCAATCTTGGACACTCAGCAGAAAAGTGAAAAAATATATTGGGGCAGCAGAGATGTGGCTTTATAGAAGAATGTTAAGAACGTCGTAGGCAGATAAAAAGAGTAATGAAGACATCTTGAAAAAAAATGAAAAAAGTTCAATTAAAAAGAAAGCTGCTTACCTGTATCAGAAAGACATTTTTTGACATATCATAAGAAGAGGAAAGATGGAACATATTGTAACAACAGGCAAGTTGAAGAGCAAGAGAGGTGGAGGAAGACCAAGAGAGAAGATGCTTGATAACCTTGTGTTGTGGAATGGGAGAACATCGGTATCAGAAATGATTGACAGCATACGAAATAGAAGGTTGTGGAAAAACATTTTTACCAACGCCTCACGGCATAGACCATAAGAATTAAAATAAAATAAGTACATGGTTAAGTGGTTAAGTGGTTGTGTAGGTGTGAACATTATCTGTATGCATATACCTGATCATTGCCAAGCGACTCTAGGCACTCTGGTCCAGTTACAGCGACAAACGTAGTCTCACCGAGCCTTTTCCAGAACATATCACAGGCGCTGATAGTTATAATCTGATTGGTAGTCCAGTATTTATTGTGTACTACGTCATTGTTTAACGTGAAATTCTGTGATAGTGTTAATGCATCAGAAATAAAATCTACAGGCTTTAAGTTGAAGGTTTTCATGCGAATAATATCCGGATTTAGTCCAATAGAAAAACTGTAGAATCCTGCACGTGTTGGAGTGAACTTTCTTTTCGTGAAATCTTGAAAATACAATGTTACAGTATCGTTGAACATCGAACTCGCCATTTTGAAAATGTCTGTCCTAAATAGACATTTGTTTTTGTTGGTATAATACTCGTTTTGAGATTGTCTAAGTATTTGACTATAGCAACCGGGTAAAACATTTGCTAGTGTTTGCAGATCTTGAGAAACAAAATGTTCACTGACTCCTGAAGATATTAGAAGAAACAGCTGTAGCAACAGCATTGAAGTTAAAAGACTTGGCGCCGATTTCAAATATGTACAGCATTTAGATAACTGTGTCTGTCTACAGAAGTTACTGTTCATAGCAAATGTTGGATTCAAATACTTCATGATTCTTGTGCACTTCTGCATCCATGCACACACAAAAAATATTTAAATATGGAATACGTAATCAAGGTAAACGAATACTTTAGTTTAGTTAGCAGACGATACATTTTATGTTTGAGTGATTGCTTAACTGATAAGTTTTATGTTTGAGTGATTTCTTAATTAACTGATAAGGTTTATGTTTGAGTGATTGCTTAACTGATACATTTTATGTTTGAGTGATTGCTTAACTAAGTTTTATGTTTGAGTGATTGCTTAACTGGTACATTTTATGTTTGAGTGATTGCTTAACTGGTACATTTTATGTTTGAGTGATTGCTTAACTGATAAGTTTTATGTTTGAGTGATTGCTTAACTGGTACATTTTATGTTTGAGTGATTGCTTAACTGATAAGTTTTATGTTTGAGTGATTGCTTAACTGGTACATTTTATGTTTGAGTGATTGCTTAACTGGTACATTTTATGTTTGAGTGATTGCTTAACTGATAAGTTTTATGTTTGAGTGATTGCTTAACTGGTACATTTTATGTTTGAGTGATTGCTTAACTGGTACATTTTATGTTTGAGTGATTGCTTAACTAAGTTTTATGTTTGAGTGATTGCTTAACTGGTACATTTTATGTTTGAGTGATTGCTTAACTGGTACATTTTATGTTTGAGTGATTGCTTAACTGATAAGTTTTATGTTTGAGTGATTGCTTAACTGGTACATTTTATGTTTGAGTGATTGCTTAACTGGTACATTTTATGTTTGAGTGATTGCTTAACTAAGTTTTATGTTTGAGTGATTGCTTAACTGGTACATTTTATGTTTGAGTGATTGCTTAACTGGTACATTTTATGTTTGAGTGATTGCTTAACTGATACATTTTATGTTTGAGTGATTGCTTAACTAAGTTTTATGTTTGAGTGATTGCTTAACTGATAAGTTTTATGTTTGAGTGATTGCTTAACTGGTACATTTTATGTTTGAGTGATTGCTTAACTAAGTTTTATGTTTGAGTGATTGCTTAACTGGTACATTTTATGTTTGAGTGATTGCTTAACTGGTACATTTTATGTTTGAGTGATTGCTTAACTGATAAGTTTTATGTTTGAGTGATTGCTTAACTGATACATTTTATGTTTGAGTGATTGCTTAACTAAGTTTTATGTTTGAGTGATTGCTTAACTGATAAGTTTTATGTTTGAGTGATTGCTTAACTGGTACATTTTATGTTTGAGTGATTGCTTAACTAAATTTTATGTTTGAGTGATTGCTTAACTGGTACATTTTATGTTTGAGTGATTGCTTAACTGGTACATTTTATGTTTGAGTGATTGCTTAACTGATAAGTTTTATGTTTGAGTGATTGCTTAACTGGTACATTTTATGTTTGAGTGATTGCTTAACTGGTACATTTTATGTTTGAGTGATTGCTTAACTAAGTTTTATGTTTGAGTGATTGCTTAAGTGATACGTTTTATGTTTGGGGGAATGTCACCGCAATGATTACATACCTATATGTGTTCAATCTCTTTCAACACTCGGTGAAATATATGTGTGCTAGTAGTTCCCACTGCACGCTAATTATTTTACTTCTACTGCATAGCAAACAGTTAGATCTCGATATTGAGAGAATTGGTAAAACACGGATGAACTGGACACTGTAGAAAATTATAATGCAAGATAGAGGAGTTTAAGTAATTTCGCTCCACAGGGAGTGAAAAATGGTTCTTCAACCACCCTATCCCAACTATTGAGGGCAATGCTACAGTTTGTATGTGAGACATTCTGTATGTGAGGCAATGCTACAGTTTGTATGTGAGACATTCTGTATGTGAGTCAATGCTACAGTTTGTATGTGAGACATTCTGTATGTGAGGCAATGCTACAGTTTGTATGTGAGACATTCTGTATGTGAGGCAATGCTACAGTTTGTATGTGAGAGATTCTGTATGTGAGGCAATGCTACAGTTTGTATGTGAGACATTCTGTACATCGTTACATCGTAAGAGAATGTTTTCGGAATTATGAAAAAGAAAATAAAAAACAGAGAAGATGCAAGAATCAGGTATGAGCCGCAGGAACACAAATGCCAAATCAATGATAGTGAATAAGGAAATCTGTTATAAATACTTACCACTACTAATACACAGATGATAAAAATAATTATAATAAAATGAAGGACAAAACGGTTGACGTTTCGATCTAAGACCTTGTTCTGATCTTCTATATCTAAAGAGTAGTTTGTCTCTTAATTTTTTCTCCTTTCTTCTTCTTCTTCTGCATTCATTCTCAAACTCCTGCAGGTTAGCAGGATGTAGTCCGGATAACGGAATGCGTTGTTTCATGGTTTACAGCATTGCTGCGATATCTGCGCCTTTCGGCCTGACACATCCTACTTCAGCATGGCTTTGGGTCACTGACCCTATATGGGATGGGACAGCCAACTCCATCCCATAACCTCCTTAGTCGCCTTTTACGACATGCGTGGAAGGTAAACAGTGTTGTTATTCTTTGCTCCCCTTTCGGGCCCCGGCAACACACGGGCGTTTCTCCTTTCGAAAGTACGTCAAACAATAACTGATGTTGGGTAAGGTTGACCAAATATACACAAGGACTCTGTATCATTCAAGGAAACCATGCCAAACAATGTTCAGTGAACGCCTTGCTAGAAGTATATACTGTGATTGGTAAGGCATCTAGGCAGAGATTGGAGAGTTTAGTAGTAAGTCTAAAGAATTTGGCTTCAGTGGGGCAGAATGAGAATTGTATGTAACTAGCTAGCAACGGGAACCATCAGAATAACACCTTTTACAATCTGCTACGTTAGACTGGACACCTCCGAGTTTGTCGGGAATGTAATTTTATCAATCCTAATCTTTAGTCACTGCAGGAAACACCGTGATCGATGCTTGCAGAGCTGAGCACACTTGATATACATAGTCGATATATACACACCACAAAACTGATCTATCTATAAACACCGCACAATTGATATATCTATATACCCCACACAATTTATCTATCTATACACACCACATAATTGATCTACCTATACACACCACACATACATAAATACATGTATTTGAGCACAGGTTAAATGTATATCTCTCGTGTGTGAAATTTATCAGTGAATTCAACTGCTTCTAGTCTAATAAATTAGGAAATGTCCAACCTTCTCACAGCTACTTATAGCCAGATGACATCTGAATCTCTACTGATGTGCGTTGGCGTCCAGTGGAAGGTCTGGTAGTAGTGTACTTGAAAGTTAAGTGTTTGCGTGGAACCCCCTTTTCTTTCTCCCATTACAGAACTATTTAGAACTCAGAACTGTTGTATGTGGTCAAGGGAGTCTGACACAGTCAGTGTGTAGGTATGTTCCACATCATTGATAGTACAGTCGATGACATATCATATCCAAGACGTATCGATCAACAATGACCGTCTATTGTATAAGAGGTATTGTTCACCTGAGTTTATTGGCCTGAAAATGGGAGTAAAAAATAGTAACACTATTTACCATATATGCATGTCGTAAGAGGCGAATATGGAGGTAATCGAGTGGAGTTGGACCTATATATGGTCAAATGACCCAAGAGATGTGATGAAGTCGGTTGGGTCATTCCGAGGGGCGCAGATATCGCAGAAATGTTTTAAACCTTGACACAACGAATTTCTGTGGGAGTTTAAGAGCGAAAGCAGAAACACAAGAAGAAGACCTATTGGAAAATGGAATATCATGTCTTCTGAAATGGCTCATTGAACTATTTCCTTGAGTTTCAATGGCTGGCACACTAAGTAAATACAACATATCTGGAGGGGGACCCTCCAGTCGATGATGTATTAAACCATCTTCAGGTATCCACTGCATTTCTGCTTGTTTCCAAGCGTATTGGCGATGCTTTCCCTTGGAACGAACTAAAAGTGCGTACAGGAGATTAGTGCAATGGGCATGGTACTTTCTCTATTTCAAAAATCTGCCCAGGCAAGCAATCATGAGTAAAATTTTGAGGGTCTCGTGACTCATTTGAAATGTTGCACGGTCCTGCTTCCTGACCATATGTAAAGACGCAAAGGGCCATCTTGTAAAATAGGTACAATTCTCCTTTCTTCCCTACTTCTCCGTTATTCCGTATTCATTCTCCTGATATAGTCCTGATAACGAATTGCAATGTTCATAGTTTACATTTCTGCTGCGAGATCTTACACTTTCGGCCTCACACATCCAATTTCAGTGTGGCTCCTGTGTCACTTTAACCAATGGGACGAGATGCAATCTTAACCCTAACTCTTCAAAATCATGCATGGCAGGTTATAAGGTTGCTATTCTGTGCTTGTCTTGCAGATCCCGGCAACACAGGGGCAATGTACGACCCTGAAAGGATTGAAGGGAAATATTACTTCCTCGTAGCAGTCAAAAATTTGAACTGATATCAATCTCATAAATAATCTTGTTGGTAATTGATTGGACAAATTTATGCCTAGATGACCGGAAGTTAACACTTGTTGTGCGTGTGAAACACGAGGACTTACCACATCTGAATCATTATTTAAAGTGTTAAATTTGGTCTTCGTGTACATCGACCATACTTTCTTGGTTCCAATCTTCATCTCTACTGACGCGAGAAAAGATATATGTGGCCTGGGTTTGCAGTCTGAAGTGTATGAGTTGAAGTAGTTGCTTGCAGACTTGAAGTGATTTTATCAAACATTTCAACTTTCGTGTCGAACATTCTAGAATAGTTGTACTAATATATATCACTATCATGTTTCATGTCATTATGCCATGTAACACACAAGAATCAAATATGTTGAATTAAAAACAGAAACCAGTTTCGCAATGAGCGGCATGGGGGGGGGGGTTTGGGGGGGGGATACTTGCATTTGTGTACCCTCTCAATATCAATAAACCTGACGCTCAATGTTCATAATTACCAAGCATATAATCCTCCAGGTTCGTTAAGGTGCCACTCTTAAAATAAAAACACAAAAATCCGGTCAAGCCTCACTGTTCTCAGTTACTTCTTAAATTGTGGAGAATCGTAATTCGGTATCAAGCCTAGCAATCCCGTATCAAGCCAGTAATCATGTATCAAGTCCAGTTATCTCATATCAAGCCAGTAATCATGTATCAAGTCCAGTTATCTCATATCAAGCCAGTAATCATGTATCAAGTCCAGTTATCCCGTATCAAGCCAGTAATCATGTATCAAGTCCAGTTATCCCGTATCAAGCCAGTAATCATGTATCTAGCCTAGTAATTCTGTATCAAGCCCAGTAATCCTGTATCTAGCCCAGAAATCCTGTATCTAGCACAGTAATCTACGCATGTGGTTGCGGCTGTGGGTCTCACCAATGGCCCACTAGACATACCATCCATGCAACAGAAAACCTTAGTGGATGACATGCCGTTATATTGAGGTTAACTTCTTAGAGAAGCTTCATGGCACGTCATCTATACAGTTATGATTTTGTTTTGTTGTTGAAATATTTTTCATGTTTGCCTGAATATATATTATGCACCCTCTGTGGTTGGGAGGGAGCCAGAGATGTACTGTGCAGCACTGAGGAGGAGGAAACTGACATCCCTGTTTTTCCTATAGCTGTGGCCCATCATAGAGGCACAGTGACTCAGGACGTGACAATCCTTTTGACTTGAACATTTGGTTGCATGCCAGGAGCTATAGAGAAGTTCGGCATAACCAATAGTCAATTGGTGGCGGGGAATGAGCACAGTGAACCCTATCTTGGCTACAGTGGCTAGGTGCAGTGCATAGGTTGAAACCTACCTTCCTGGAGGTGTGATAGTTATTCTCTGGCTCTGTCCCGGGGTGGGCCGAAAATCCACAGACTTCCCAGCAATATAATGTCATCTAATGGCATTAGGTCAAAGGGCATGAGCCCATGGACCGCTGGATCAACAACCAACCAACCAGCACAGTAATCTTGTATGAAGCCAGTAATCCTGTATCAAGCACAATGTTCCCATTTCCTGACAGGGAATCACAGAACAACAACACTGTTACGAGCTACGAATGTCGTGGTTACGAGACATGCATGTCGGAAAAAGAGACTAAGGAGGTTTTGGGGGTATTATTAACGACGTCATCCCACGACATATAAATCGTGCTCAAGTCGGATGATTCAGTCCAAAAGCGTAGATATAACCCTTACACTGTAAACTGTGACAGGTGCATTCCGTTCTCTTTATTATATCCTGCATGTCTGATATTACGTTCTCTGCATTATATCCTGCAAGTCTGATATTACGTTCTCTGCATTATATCCTGCAAGTCTGATATTACGTTCTCTGCATTATATCCTGCAAGTCTGATATTACGTTCTCTGCATTATATCCTGCAAGTCTGATATTACGTTCTCTGCATTATATCCTGCAAGTCTGATATTACGTTCTCTGCATTATATCCTGCAAGTCTGATATTACGTTCTCTGCATTATATCCTGCAAGTCTGATATTACGTTCTCTGTATTATATCCTGTTGAAGTTTAATAATGCTCGCAGAAGAAGCAGAAAAAGCCCTGATTATTTTTCTAAAAAATATCGTGAAATTACCAGAACGATGATGATGATGGTGATATCAACGGAGGATTTGTGAGTCTATCTCCCTTACTACTTACGCCAGATGGTGTAATGTTACGTTCATCTCCAAATTAGTGAGGATTTTTGTCATTCTATTGTGACAGGAACATTTTTGTCATTCTATTGTGACAGGAAGTTTTTGTAATTCTATTGTGACAGGAACATCTTTGTCATTCTATTGTGACATGAACATTTTTGTCATTCTATTGTGACAGGAATATTTTTGTCATTCTATTGTGACAGGAATATTTTTGTCATTCTATTGTGACAGGTCAAGATGTAGACCAAAAGAAACACTTAGAAGAACAATACTTAGAGAAAGTAAAACAACCAATATTCATACTATTCAAGAACTCTACAGAATAGCTTTGAACAGACATAATTGGAGAGATCTGACCTCTACCCTATGCGCTAACTTCAGCGCAAAAGGAAAATGAATGAATGAATGAATGAATTGTGACAGGACCATTTTCAAGAACACAGATAACAGTTTTACACTCTGTGACTGTTGTGTGAAGTCACTGTGAGAAGTCATCTACTGCACTGGGAGTCTGTCATAAATTTCATGGAAGAAAAGCATGCCGCAGATAACAAGGTAATCCATGTATGGGTCTTCATCTGGTGGGTCTTCATCTGGTGGGTCTTCTTCTGGTGGGTCTTTCTTCTGGTGGGTCTTCTTCTGTGGGTCGTCATCTGGTTTCATCACAACCAAGATCATAAGGGTGAAATATCAACTTTACATCCAGTTTCCTTAATCGCCTTTTACGACAAGCATAGCAAACGGCAGTGTTACTATTCTTTACTTCCCATCTCGGGACGCGGAAGCTCACCATTGTAATTACGCATCATTAATGATAGGTTTTAGACAGTCCGGCTTTAGACTAGGTCGTTCCTGCCTCGACCATATACTCACTCTTAGAACAATAATAGAAGAATGTCTAGAATTTAGATCTAATCTCATAATAAACTTCGCTGATTTTCAAAAAGCCTTCGACAGCATCCATCAACCATCGTTTTGGCAAATATTAAAAATATATGGATTCCAAAATAAATATATAAATGTGATAAAATCATTCTATACCAACTCAATATGCTGTGTTAGAACAGAAAAAGGCAATTCAGAATGGTTCCCTGTGATTACTGGTGTTAAACAAGGCTGCCCTATGTCACCATTACTATTCAATATCGCAATTGACTGGGCTATAAGAAAAAGCACATACAACACAAATTTAGGAATCAAATGGATAAATAAAACAACACTAGAAGACCTGGATTTTGCCGATGATCTTGCACCATTGAGTGAAAACCATCAAGATGCACAAACAAAAACTGATAGATTAAAACTCATCGCAGGACAAATAGGTCTCCAAATCAATTCATCAAAAACAAAAACTATGAACTTCACCAATTCACCTAACGAAATTACTTTAAATGGACAACAACTTGAAAAAGTACACAAATTCTCCTATCTAGGAAGCAAATTAACACTCGACGGTGATGTCATGCCAGAAATTACAACTCGCATTGCCCTAGCATCATGTGCATTTAACAGACTGTCTAATATCTGGAAATCAGTCAATCAGCACACGCACGAAAATGCGCTTATTTAATTTCTGCGTTATTCCGGTGATATCATATGGATGTGAGAGCTGGAAAAGCTCTTTATCTTCAGAAAAGAAATTACTGAGTTTCGGGAACAAATGTCTTCGTAGGATAACTAACACCCATTGGAGTGAATTCAAATCAAATGATAAAATCAGAGAAGAGACACACCGAAATTTCATCACAGATGTTATTAGAAAACGCCGGGTCCTACATCAGGCATGTCCTACGCGCAGACACCAACATAATACACCACCAATCTCTTGAATTGATATACACAGGCAAAAGAGCAAGGGGTAGACCAAAAGAAACACTCAGAAGAACAATACTTAGAGAAAGTAAAACAACCAATATTCATACTATTCAAGAACGGCACAGAATAGCTTTGAACGGACAGAATTGGAGATATATGACCTCTGACCTATGCGCTAACTTCAGCGCAAAAGGAAAATGAATGAT
Organism: Meghimatium bilineatum; assembly: GCA_034231615.1. Lineage (NCBI taxonomy): Eukaryota > Metazoa > Mollusca > Gastropoda > Stylommatophora > Philomycidae > Meghimatium > Meghimatium bilineatum. The sequence continues at coordinate 46,518,371 of CM067308.1, forward strand.
AGGTTTGAAATGAGTGCGACACAAGTAACACTTCATTGAATGCACGTGGTAACATGATCATGGCCATATCAGGCCTCCTTCAGTAAAGATATGTGTACAGAAAGTAAACATGGCCTAAAAGGCTTATTTTTAAAGGTTATTTCCGTGAATTTCGTTGGTCAGCCTTGGCTATTTTTAACATGTGACCATCAAGTATATAAATAGTGACCAACAAATCCACGACAATAATCAAAAATGTAACAAATGAAGGCTTGTTTACTTTTATGTACTGAGGTATTTTCTGTCGATGGTTTGGATCATGGCAGATATATCGTGAACTAGTCTGTTTACAATTAGGGAGCAGCGGTAGTGCATGTTAAGTCATTCGCCCGTTGTCCAGCAGAATCCTTTTCTAATCCACTCCTTATTCGTGATTTGAAATTTAACAAAAAAATGATTTGCCTGGTTTTCACAGAGAACTAGCAAGTAGGGTACTAGGGCTCTTGCTGTGGGAAGAATGGCGTTATCGTTATTAAGCATGTGTGGTAGACGACGGTAGTCTGACGGTTTCTGGCCAACCACTGACTAGGCAGCTGAACACTTATGTTTCTGGTCAACCACTGACTAGACAGCCGAAAACTTATGTCTCTGGCCAACCACTGACTAGACAGCTGAACACTTATTTTTGTGGTCAACCACTGACTAGGCAGCTGAATACTTATGTTTGTGGTCAACCGATGACTAGACAGCTGACACTTATGTTTCTGGTCAACCACTGACTAGGCAGCTGAACACTTATGTTTGTGGTCAACCACTGACTAGACAGCTGAACAATTATGTTTCTGGTCAACCACTGACTAGGCAGCTGAACACTTATGTTTCTGGTCAACCACTGACTAGGCAGCTGAATACTTATGTTTCTGGTCAACCACTGACTAGACAGCTGAACACTTATGTTTCTGGTCAACCACTGACTAGGCAGCTGAACACTTATGTTTCTGGTCAACCACTGACTAGGCAGCTGAACACTTATGTTTCTGGTCAACCACTGACTAGGCAGCTGAACACTTATGTTTGTGGTCAACCACTGACTAGGCAGCTGAACACTTATGTTTCTGGTCAACCACTGACTAGGCAGCTGAACACTTATGTTTCTGGTCAACCACTGACTAGGCAGCTGAACACTTATGTTTCTGGTCAACCACTGGCTAGGCAGCTGAACACTTATGTTTCTGGTCAACCACTGACTAGGCAGCTGAACACTTATGTTTCTGGTCAACCACTGACTAGGCAGCTGAACACTTATGGGAAACCGTGTGCTATGACGCTAGCCCATTTCTCATATTACCTTTACATATAGTATACATGAGGCAATGATGAGCCATATTCGGTAAGAGGTGCCTAGACAAAGGACAAGGGAGGGGTGTGGGATTTATGAAAGGGGGGTTCAAACCATCCCCTTAGTAAGTCAAATCATGGAATATAGTACTAGGAGAAAAGACAAGAAGGGTCAGACCCCCCCCCCTATTTTTACCTAAGACGTATCTACCGCCCTGAGCATGGTCTTGTCTGACAGATTGGTATATCATATCAATAACAAGGAGATTGTGCTCTCATCAAACAACAGCATCCATTATTTTTGTGCTTAAAAAACCCGGATATAACTTAGTTGGACTAACATCCATTATTTTTGTGCTTAAAAAACCCGGATATAACTTAGTTGGACCAACATCCACGTTTGAAAAGAGTGGAACTCATTATAAGAGGTACTGTTTACAAAAAAAAGAAGTAATATAGATCTGTGTTTCGCAACCTTTTTTTTTCTTCACCCGCATCCCACTTTCACCAGCGGCCCACTTTCACCCGCATCCCACTTTCACCAGCGGCCCACTTTCGGGGACAATTTTTTCGTCTTTGTTCTCCTAGAATTTTATTAAACAAAGTTTTGTTTATATAAACATAGAAGCCTAGGATGGAAGTTGAGGCAGTAAATGTATCCTTCAAATTGTCTCCCTGAGAATCTTAATGAGGTAATAAATGCATTCTTCAAATTGTCTCCCTGAGAATCTTAATGAGGTAATAAATGCATTCTTCAAATTGTCTCCCTGAGAATCTTAATGAGGTAATAAATGCATTCTTCAAACATCTCAATGAGAATCTTAATGAGGTAATAAATGAAACCTTCAAATTGTCTCCCTGAGAATCTTAATGAGGTAATAAATGCATTCTTCAAACATCTCAATGAGAATCTTAATGAGGTAATAAATGAAACCTTCAAATTGTCTCCCTGAGAATCTTAATGAGGTAATAAATGCATTCTTCAAATTGTCTCCCTGAGAATCTTAATGAGGTAATAAATGTATCCTTCAAATTGTCTCCCTGAGAATCTTAATGAGGTAATAAATGCATTCTTCAAATTGTCTCCCTGAGAATCTTAATGAGGTAATAAATGCATTCTTCAAATTGTCTCCCTGATAATCTTAATGAGGTAATAAATGCATTCTTCAAATTGTCTCCCTGAGAATCTTAATGAGGTAATAAATGCATTCTTCAAATTGTCTCCCTGAGAATCTTAATGAGGTAATAAATGCATTCTTCAAATTGTCTCCCTGAGAATCTTAATGAGGTAATAAATGCATTCTTCAAATTGTCTCCCTGAGAATCTTAATGAGGTAATAAATGCATTCTTCAAATTGTCTCCCTGAGAATCTTAATGAGGTAATAAATGCATTCTTCAAACATCTCAATGAGAATCTTAATGAGGTAATAAATGCATTCTTCAAATTGTCTCCCTGAGAATCTTAATGAGGTAATAAATGCATTCTTCAAACATCTCAATGAGAATCTTAATGAGGTAATAAATGAAACCTTCAAATTGTCTCCCTGAGAATCTTAATGAGGTAATAAATGCATTCTTCAAACATCTCAATGAGAATCTTAATGAGGTAATAAATGAAACCTTCAAATTGTCTCCCTGAGAATCTTAATGAGGTAATAAATGCATTCTTCAAATTGTCTCCCTGAGAATCTTAATGAGGTAATAAATGTATCCTTCAAATTGTCTCCCTGAGAATCTTAATGAGGTAATAAATGCATTCTTCAAATTGTCTCCCTGAGAATCTTAATGAGGTAATAAATGCATTCTTCAAATTGTCTCCCTGATAATCTTAATGAGGTAATAAATGCATTCTTCAAATTGTCTCCCTGAGAATCTTAATGAGGTAATAAATGCATTCTTCAAATTGTCTCCCTGAGAATCTTAATGAGGTAATAAATGCATTCTTCAAATTGTCTCCCTGAGAATCTTAATGAGGTAATAAATGCATTCTTCAAATTGTCTCCCTGAGAATCTTAATGAGGTAATAAATGCATTCTTCAAATTGTCTCCCTGAGAATCTTAATGAGGTAATAAATGCATTCTTCAAATTGTCTCCCTGAGAATCTTAATGAGGTAATAAATGAATTCTTCAAACATCTCAATGAGAATCTTAATGAGGCAGTAAATGAACAGACACTACCTGTTTATTTACCTTCATGACAGACACTACCTGTTTATTTACCTTCATGACAGACACCGCCTGTTTATTTACCTTCATGACAGACACTACCTGTTTATTTACCTTCATGACAGACACTACCTGTTTATTTACATTTATGACATGTACTAACTATCACTCTTACACCTTTCGGGATCAATGAATGCCATTCGTATGGATGCTACCATGTTGTTCCGTCATTTCTCTGCTTGTCTTGTTTCACATACGTAAAAGATACGTTTTGTATATTAAGACAATTTTTATGTTGAAGACAAATTATGAATTATGGAAAGTTTTTAATTATTAGAACATTTGAATGCACAGTGTTGAATGATAACACGTTTTTAATAATAACAAGTGTTGAATGATGATAAGTGTTGAATGATGACAAGTGTTGAATGATGATAAGTGTTGAATGATGATAAGTGTTGAATGATGATAAGTGTTGAATGATGACAAGTGTTGAATGATGACAAGTGTTGAATGATGATAAGTGTTGAATGATGACAAGTGTTGAATGATGATAAGTGTTGAATGATGATAAGTGTTGAATGATGATAAGTGTTGAATGATGACAAGTGTTGAATGATGATAAGTGTTGAATGATGATAAGTGTTGAATGATGATAAGTGTTGAATGATGATAAGTGTTGAATGATGACAAGTGTTGAATGATGATAAGTGTTGAATGATGATAAGTGTTGAATGATGATAAGTGTTGAATGATGACAAGTGTTGAATGATGATAAGTGTTGAATGATGATAAGTGTTGAATGATGATAAGTGTTGAATGATGATAAGTGTTGAATGATGACAAGTGTTGAATGATGATAAGTGTTGAATGATGATAAGTGTTGAATGATGATAAGTGTTGAATGATGATAAGTGTTGAATGATGATAAGTGTTGAATGATGATAAGTGTTGAATGATGATAAGTGTTGAATGATGACAAGTGTTGAATGATGATAAGTGTTGAATGATGATAAGTGTTGAATGATGATAAGTGTTGAATGATGATAAGTGTTGAATGATGATAAGTGTTGAATGATGATAAGTGTTGAATGATGATAAGTGTTGAATGATGACAAGTGTTGAATGATGATAAGTGTTGAATGATAACAAGTGTTGAATGATGATAAGTGTTGAATGATGACAAGTGTTGAATGATGATAAGTGTTGAATGATGACAAGTGTTGAATGATGATAAGTGTTGAATGATGATAAGTGTTGAATGATGATAAGTGTTGAATGATGATAAGTGTTGAATGATGACAAGTGTTGAATGATGATAAGTGTTGAATGATGATAAGTGTTGAATGATGATAAGTGTTGAATGATGATAAGTGTTGAATGATGATAAGTGTTGAATGATGACAAGTGTTGAATGATGACAAGTGTTGAATGATGATAAGTGTTGAATGATAACAAGTGTTGAATGATGATAAGTGTTGAATGATGATAAGTGTTGAATGATGACAAGTGTTGAATGATGACAAGTGTTGAATGATGATAAGTGTTGAATGATGACAAGTGTTGAATGATGATAAGTGTTGAATGATGATAAGTGTTGAATGATGATAAGTGTTGAATGATGACAAGTGTTGAATGATGATAAGTGTTGAATGATGATAAGTGTTGAATGATAACAAGTGTTGAATGATGATAAGTGTTGAATGATGACAAGTGTTGAATGATGATAAGTGTTGAATGATGACAAGTGTTGAATGATGATAAGTGTTGAATGATGATAAGTGTTGAATGATGATAAGTGTTGAATGATGATAAGTGTTGAATGATGATAAGTGTTGAATGATGATAAGTGTTGAATGATGATAAGTGTTGAATGATGATAAGTGTTGAATGATGACAAGTGTTGAATGATGACAAGTGTTGAATGATGATAAGTGTTGAATGATGACAAGTGTTGAATGATGATAAGTGTTGAATGATGATAAGTGTTGAATGATGACAAGTGTTGAATGATGATAAGTGTTGAATGATGATAAGTGTTGAATGATGATAAGTGTTGAATGATGATAAGTGTTGAATGATGACAAGTGTTGAATGATGATAAGTGTTGAATGATGATAAGTGTTGAATGATGATAAGTGTTGAATGATGATAAGTGTTGAATGATAACAAGTGTTGAATGATGATAAGTGTTGAATGATAACAAGTGTTGAATGATGATAAGTGTTGAATGATGATAAGTGTTGAATGATGACAAGTGTTGAATGATGATAAGTGTTGAATGATGATAAGTGTTGAATGATGATAAGTGTTGAATGATGATAAGTGTTGAATGATGACAAGTGTTGAATGATGATAAGTGTTGAATGATAACAAGTGTTGAATGATGATAAGTGTTGAATGATAACAAGTGTTGAATGATGATAAGTGTTGAATGATGACAAGTGTTGAATGATGACAAGTGTTGAATGATGATAAGTGTTGAATGATGACAAGTGTTGAATGATGATAAGTGTTGAATGATAACAAGTGTTGAATGATGATAAGTGTTGAATGATGACAAGTGTTGAATGATGACAAGTGTTGAATGATGATAAGTGTTGAATGATGACAAGTGTTGAATGATGATAAGTGTTGAATGATGACAAGTGTTGAATGATGACAAGTGTTGAATGATGATAAGTGTTGAATGATGATAAGTGTTGAATGATGATAAGTGTTGAATGATGATAAGTGTTGAATGATGACAAGTGTTGAATGATGATAAGTGTTGAATGATAACAAGTGTTGAATGATGATAAGTGTTGAATGATGACAAGTGTTGAATGATGATAAGTGTTGAATGATAACAAGTGTTGAATGATGATAAGTGTTGAATGATGACAAGTGTTGAATGATGATAAGTGTTGAATGATAACAAGTGTTGAATGATGATAAGTGTTGAATGATAACAAGTGTTGAATGATGATAAGTGTTGAATGATAACAAGTGTTGAATGATAACAAGTGTTGAATGATGACAAGTGTTGAATGATGATAAGTGTTGAATGATAACAAGTGTTGAATGATGATAAGTGTTGAATGATGATAAGTGTTGAATGATGATAAGTGTTGAATGATGATAAGTGTTGAATGATGACAAGTGTTGAATGATGACAAGTGTTGAATGATGATAAGTGTTGAATGATAACAAGTGTTGAATGATGACAAGTGTTGAATGATGACAAGTGTTGAATGATGACAAGTGTTGAATGATGACAAGTGTTGAATGATGACAAGTGTTGAATGATGACAAGTGTTGAATGATGACAAGTGTTGAATGATGACAAGTGTTGAATGATAACAAGTGTTGAATGATGACAAGTGTTGAATGATGATAAGTGTTGAATGATGATAAGTGTTGAATGATGACAAGTTTCCATCAGTGAAACTTCTCGAATTAGCGACAAGTTTTGAATAATGCAAATATTGCGAAACATGACGCGTTTTGAAAAATGACACATTTTAAATGATTACCTATTTTGAATGATGGTAAATTTTTATTGATGACCGGTTTTGAATGGACACCTTTGCTGATTGTGAAACAAACATATCTGAGAAATTCTGACATTGAAATGTTTTGAATGTTTTTAAGATTCGGATATTCCATCATTATCTTGAATGTGCACTGGCCAGGTAAGATTTGAATAACAAGAATTGTTAGTTTGGTGTCGGAGAAACAACTTTTCCCTTTAATATAGTTCTGAACGGCAGTGCCACTTACGTAGAAACCAGAGTTCAGTCGCAGGATGACGGATGATTGTATGGGTTGTAAGGGTTGGGTAAGGTCACCACTCTGCAGGCAGGCTGAATGACATCTTTCATCACGCCTGCTTCACGTAGATGGGCAGGTCCCATGGGAGTTCCTCTGTCATCAACAAGAGAAAAAACAATTTAAGATTAAACTATTATGAACAAGCGGAGCTGCTTAAAACCAACTCTTCATACGTGACACTGTAATATTTTTTCTTAGATACAGTACAAGTAGACGCCACCACACGTTTCATTATTTCCCTTGTCTATTTTTATAAATTTCATGTTCATCATTTAATAATTATTTTATTTAATAAGTGGAACTGTATACAGTCAAATTTTTGGATAAAAAAATTGCCAAACATCAAAATTATGTACAACATGTTAATTTTCACGCAATATTTCTTTTTATAAACTTGTATTACATCTTCCCAATTAGCAACATTCTTTGACTTCACGATGAAAAAATTGGTGTTATGGTTTACTTAATTTTAGTTATTCTAATGTTATTCTATGCCATCTAATCATTCTCTCTCGCTCTCTCTTTCGTTCTCTCTCTCCTTCTCTCTATTTCTCTTTATCTCTTTCTCTTTCTCTCACTATTTCTATCTTTTCTCTCGTTCTCTCTATCTTTATTTCTTTCACTTTATTTATCTCTATTTATCACGTTCTTTCTCTTTCTTTCTCTCTATTTACTTTTTTACTCGCTCTCTTTCTCTCTTTGTCTCTCTCTCTCTCTTTCTGTCTTTTTTCGATTTCTCTCTCTCTCTCTATCTTTCCCTCATTTTCTATTTCTTTCCTCCTTTTTCAGTCTCTCTTTCTTCATCTTTCTCTATCATTCTCTCTCTATCTCTCGTTATCACTCTTTCGCTTACTCTCGATTTCTCTACTTCTGTCGTTCTTTTTCTCTCTCTAATTCTCGCTGTTTCTCTCTTTTCTTTCTTTCTGTTTCTCTTTATTTCATTCTCTCTCTCTCTCTTTCTTTCTTCTTTCTCGTTCTCTTTCTTTCTATCCCTGGGATAAAGCGACATTTACACGCATCAACACACCTGTCCAACCACGTCATCACCATGCGCACACACATACACCAACATATACACATGTATACGCATAGGCACTTACATCCACGCTGGCCCCACAAACACGAGCAACACTTGTAATCAATCCGCCCTCAAAGACGACAATTCAATTGTTACTTCCCTTTAATGTCATCAACGAACTTCCACAACTCACACTGACACAGTGAACCGTCACCCCTAATCCAACAGAAATTGGAACAAAAGTTGACGTCATTGATGCGAAGTAACAAGTAAATGTTGTGCTCTGTGGGAGAATTCAGAACAAGTAATAAGACAAGAGAAACAACCTGTAATGAGCGTGGGTGGTGGACACCATACACGGGTTTGTTCTTGAGTTGTCCTTCTCTACACACGCCGCGATGTCTTCAATGCTCGGCATAAATCCTGTATAGCCAGGCATGCTAGCGCGGCTGCATGGTTAGAAATATATATTCATATCTGTACTTTGAATATACATAAATCAACACTTTAGCTGTGCTGATATGTATGGTTAGTAGTTTATCTATGTTTGTTTGTATGGTTAGATGTTTATGTATGTTTGTATAGTTAGAAGTTTAGAAATGTATGTTTGTATGGTTAGAAGTATATCTATGCGTGTTTGTATGGTTAGAAGTATATATATTTGTGTTTGTATGGTTAGAAGTTTTTATTTTTGTGTTTGTATGGTTAGTAGTTTGTCTATGTCTGTTTGTATGGTCATAATTTTATCTATGTGTATTTATATGATTATATATTTATGTGCGTTTGTATGGTTAGAAGTTTAGAAATGTATGTTTGTATGTATAGAAGTTTGAAGATGTATGTTTGTATCCGTGTGAGTCACCTGAGATAAAGATGATTGATCAATAATATTGCGGACATTCACTTCAAGCCCCCTAAGCATAAACTTACGGAAACTTCAAGCCTCTGGACATAAACGTACGGAAATTTCACGCTTCTAGACATAAGCTTACAGAACTTGATTCTTGTTCTTGATTAGAAACTGGCGTCACAACATGTGGGCATTCTCATAAGTGCTCCGATCTCTGCTCCAGCAGCCATTCGACTCGATGGTGTTTCGAGTCTAAAGTTGCCGAAACAGACGTCGACATCAGGGCACAACTCTGGTCCTTGTGACAAGTTTCTTTGTTGTTCCGCCCACTCACGTCGTGCCCGTAACTAGTTCAAGCACAACGTTGGCCTGTCGGAGCAACATGGTAACTGTTATCGAATGTTACGACTACGGGGCTTACGGAACTTCAAGTCCCTAGACATAAACGTATGGAAACTTCAAGCCCTTAGAGATAAACGTACGGAAATTTCAAGCCCTTAGAGATAAGCTTACGGAAACTTCAAGCCCTTAGAGATAAACATACGGAAATTTCAAGCCCTTAGAGATAAACGTACGGAAACTTCAAGCCTCTAGACATAAGCTTACGGAAACTTCAAGCCCTTAGAGATAAATGTACGGAAATTTCAAGCCCTTAGAGATAAACTTACGGAAACTTCAAGCCTTTAGACATAAACGTACGGAAACTTTGAGCTCCCTAGATACAGGGCCGGTCTTAGGCCATTGCAACCTATGCGGCCGCAGTGTGCCACGCACTTTCACAGGCCCATAAATTCATATTATAATTTATTTTATTATCCTCTTCCCTACCCAGACTGGGCCCCGCGCAATCCGTTTCGCATAGGGCCCCCGCAATTGTTAGGGACAGTCCTTCCTAGACATAAACATACGGAGTCTTCAAGCCCCTAGAGATAAACGTACGGAAACTTCAAGCCCCCCAGAGATAAACGTACGAAAACTTCAAGCCCCTAGAGATAAACGTACGGAAACTTCAAGCCACTAGACATAAATGTCCCAGTACTGCAATTTTTCTCAAATAATATGCAACAATAGTAGCCAATATTTTGGGTTTTAGACACAGTTGAATTTTAATATAGGTTTTAAGACGGAGTTCGACATTGTCATTACTTATGATTTTAGGCATTGCGGAATATTGATGTATGTTTTAAGATGGGAGTTTTAAAATGGGGATCAATGCAGGATTGATGTATAACCTACACAAGATATAGCTTAGGGCGCCCACTTTCCTGAGCAGTTGTCATATATACTTAAATATATTGCAGCATTATTTGTCCCAATGCCGCACGTCCGGAAAGTCTTATCAAGTCTAAATCCGACGCTGATGGGGATGGACAATGATTTATGTTTTCAGACTGGGGATGGATAATGATTTATGTTTTCAGATGGCAATGCAGAATGATTTATGTTTTAAGACTGAGGATGGAGAATAATTAAGGTTTTCTAGAAATGTTGGACATTAAATATTTGCAGATAAACAATTTACCTTGCAAAATTTATTCGATCATACAAGAAATGTCATGTCATTCCGAAAATATTTCACGACATTTACGAAAGATTGTTCGATCCGATGCTGCTCAAAGTTGCAGTGTTGGGTAACAAGGAGAGAACCGCAAATGTTGTTCATAGTTCACACAGAAGCTCTTCACAACTTGACACTGAACAACGGGCAATAAGTTAAGATGTCAGTTCACTAGCTGTCGTTCCCACCTCCTGGTGTGATATATAACGTATCTTCGTCCACCTCCATTTCTATGTCATCATCATCATCATCATCATCAAGTGCAGTTCTGAATGGCGTTGGCGATCATATTTTTCTATGTACATCGATCTCTAATATATGCCATCATCTCTGTTGGTGTCGTCAGTCGAAGCCATTTAGTCAAACTATCCAATATCTTTTCTCTAGGTCTTCCCATTGATCTTTTCCCTTCTATCTTTCCTGTTGTCACTATATTCTCAATGCATCCTCTTCTCATTATATGCCCGATAAATGTTGACTGTCCTTTTCTTATATTATCAATAATGAATCTTTTCACATCCATCCTTCTAAGACATTTTTCATTAGTAATCTTTGCTGTCCAAGGAACATTCTTCGAATAAAGCACATTTCCGCTGCCTCCAATGATTTTTGTGATGTATTATTTATTGTCCATGCTTCACTTCCATAGAGTAACACTGATTCAATGTAGCATTTGAGGACACGTTTTCTAGTAGGACCTATCCATCGATATGGAATTTTTGTATAGGATATTTTTTATTTTATGGAATGCTTATTTTGCTTGTCCTATTCTGCTTATAATTTCGGTCTTGCATTTATCATCTGACGTTATTAATGTTCCTAAATATTTTAAACTTTTCACCTGCTTTAAGTTTTTCTCATTTAATACTATTTTACTATTTGGTGGTGTACTATTTCCTGATATTATCATTGTCTCTGTCTTTTTTATGTTTAAACTAAGACTTTTTGTTCACTTTCTATCACCGTCCTGTTTAACATGTCTTGGAGATGTTCTTGGCTTTCTGCTATCAACACAGTATCATCTGCATATCGTAGGTTATATGTGTCCTCCTATTCTAATGCCTGGTATATTCTTCATTTATTATGTATGCACTATATTGTCTGCTGGTAATTTTGACAAAATGAACATTAACATAATCATTCGATGCTATACGGGCTCTTACAACGCCCCGAATTACACACGTTCTCTTATAACACACCGAATTACACACGTGCTATTACAACGCACCGAATCACACACGTGCTCTTACAACACACCCAGTTACACACGTTCTCTTGCAATGCACACGTGCATCGGCGTCACAAACATTTATTGGGGAGAGTGGAGGGACGTTCCCAAAAAGTGATTCCCTTCCTTTTTTGGATGATCATTTTTATTGAGCGAATCAAATATTTTCTTACCCCCTGTTCTCGTAAGGCTAGCATTTTGTTGGGGAAATGGGGGTGGGTTGAGACAGGTCCGTAGACATGGTTACCTTAAAGAGGGGGGGGACTTTACCAAAAGCAAATGTCAAAAGGGACCAATTTTATTATTTGCGGAAAATTTGAAAATATTTACAAAATATCGCTACATGGAAAAAAAGCAAGGGGGGGGGGAGCGTTTTAACCGATCTTTTGATGGATTTCCTAGTACTAAAAGTCATTTTCAGATGGGAAGAGGGGTGGGGGATTCCCCTTATCTACAGGCCTGGGTTGAGACCCCCTCATTCTCTCCTTCCTCCGAACTATTGTTTAACATGCACATTCGCGTACAAATATCGGCTGTTCATACATATGACATGTCTTCAATAAGGGTCGATGGTTTTGTTTTTTTAAAATCGTTTCTTAACACGCTGCAGGTGGATGGTTCCACCAACGTTATTCCATGTCTGGATCGATGTAGGTGGAGCCATTCACCTCCGTTGTTAGACACACTGCAGTCAATGAATAAACACCAATTATTAATATTTTGGTTCCCAGATTAGAGAAATCGGACAAGTTATTCAATTGAGTACCCTTTCTAGCAACTTTAGTGGAGGCCATGTGCCACATATGGTTGAAATATCGAAATCTTCACAATCTGTTCCTAACTGGATAATTATAATGGTGCCATAACAGTGAATCGGAATTTTATAGACTTTTGTTTTATCGTTTTTTTCATTAAAATCATTATGGATTTTCTTTCGGACAATGCAGTTTCATAGGTAAATTGTTTACACACTCGATAATAGGTTATACCACGCTTTTTACTTTAATTTGAGGTTAAATATCAACTGTTTTGGATCGATTAAGTTTTTAACTAGATCTAGCTTTAGAGAACGATTTTATGACAAATCTGTACTGTTTATTCACTTTTCCCAGTGAAATTATGACCATGTGACCACAAATACGTTAGAATTAAGTCTACATCACGCTGTTGCCACTGCAGGAAATTTCCCCAAAAATTCAGATATTTTTTTAAAATTATTTTCTCGTTTATTTTTGAAATGTGTTGTTTTTTAGGGTGAAAAATCGTCTTTATGGTTTTCTCACACGTCTCGTATCACACACACAAACAAACGTACACCAATATATGCAGAATTCAATTCTTTATTTATATGTACAAATATTATTTAAATATCTCTAACACAAAAAAGTTATAGCGTTTTCAAAACAGCCACCAACTATTATACATGATTTACAAAAAATAATTCAGCTGCAGGAAATACGAGTATATTACGTAATTGTAAACTAGAGTGTTGAAGGTTGCTTTGGGTTTTATGTGACTTTTTTGGGGGGATCATTTTTGGATTGGGATCATTCATCCTTCTGTAAACTTCACCTCCTTAACTACAGGCTTATACATACAACTACACGTACGCAGGTGGATACTTACAATCCGTATGCAACAGCGTTATGTCTAACCAGGTTTCTGATGTTATCCCATCTTTCTTTCTCGTGTGTTGGATCGTGGTGTTTCAGTCTAAGAGGAACATCGTATTTGGTATGAAATAACGAGGAATTACGGTAAATATGTTTATTGTGAGGCGAAATGCACAGACCGATCTAGACCTGAGATACGGGTACCAATCTGGATAATTTTTATTAGCATCTAGAAGCTAGCATCGTAGTACACGGGGCATTTCTATAAGTCTCCGCGCTCTATTCATCATAGCACACAGGGCATTCCTATGTCTTCCCTCTCTGTTCATCATAGCACACGGGGCATCCCTATGTCTTCCCTCTCTGTTCATCATAGCACACAGGGCATCCCTATGTCTTCCCTCTCTGTTCATCATAGCACACGGGGCATCCCTATGTCTTCCCTCTCTGTTCATCAGAGCACACGGGGCATCCCTATGTCTTCCCTCTCTGTTCATCATAGCACACGGGGCATTCCTATGTCTCCCCTCTCTGTTCATCATAGCACACGGGGCATTCCTATGTCTCCCCTCTCTGTTCATCATAGCACACGGGGCATTCCTACAAGTGCTCGCTTTCTGTTCCAGCGGCTATTGGGGCTGTATGTAGACTCAAAATCCCCAGTCAGGTGTTGATTACGTGCTCTTCGGTTCCTTCCACACAAAAAATAGTGCTAAGGGGGAACACAGGTTTTTTGAAAGTTTCACATCAACATGACGAACTATCGCTAAAGGGTTAAAGTGTAAACACGAAAACATACAAAACATACATGCAAGACATTTTCAACGCCTCGAACCGCTAGGTTTTTCTCACGAATATACAAAATAATGAAAAACAATTAAAACAGTAAAAACAATGTTACCACCACAGAGGCACTAGATACACTATTGACTTTGTGAACAATACAAAGTTCAAGGTGACAATGATGTATGTGGAAACATGTAGTCATGGAAGCGGGTTTTGTTGAAAATTGGATGGGATATTATAACAGATATGACAAATTATTACCCAATACAACATGGATAGCTATACAATAAGGACCGCAGCAACACAATTATGGAAATGGCTTGTGTATTGTCACATGTATGTTTTCTTGTGTACATAGCTCGTATCATAACCCCAAACCGTTGTTTTCAAGTGAAACTTTCAAAAACCTGTGTTCTACGTAAGTACTATTGTTGTTCCGTTTCACGCAGTATTGCCTTATATTGATTGTCTTCCCAAAAAGGAATATTTTCTTCCCTCACTTCTAATCACTTCCATTTCTGTCATTCTTTGTTTGTATACGCTTTCAGTCTTATTGTCAACATCTTCATTTTACAATTTATGATTGCTTTAATTAAGTCAGCTTTATCTCTACTCAGTACCAATCTGGATATTGAGTTCATGATCTAATAGGAAGATGTGTCAGGGCATTGGTGCAAATATAACTGCGACACAGCGCATTTCCATTCTCTGGTCTACATCCTGCTGGAAATCTAATAGGACCATGGTCTTGCTACAAGATAGATCCAAGGAAATTTGAGAATGAACGCTGAAGAAGAAGAAGAAGAATCAATGGCATGAAGTACATGGAGCAATGGGAAGATGTGGAATTGAATCAGTGGCATGAAGTAAACAATGAGAAAATGGGGAATTGGATCAATGGCATGAAGTAAAAAATGAGAAAATGGGGAATTGGATCAATGAAAAGAAGTAAGTAGAACAATGAGAACAATGTGAATTTAATCAATGGCACGACGCAATTGGAACAATGAAATGTAGCATTAGTAGATCCTGTATTCTGCGAAGTGCCATCTTCCTCTTGTGTTCCAGCCGAGCAGACGTATAATACTCACATATAGTTTCAGAAATTAGTTAATATAGAAGAGCATCGGAAAATAGAAACGGGAAGATCCAGACGATGATGGATAGATAACATCCGAGAAATACTAGAACACCAGGGCTACGTTAAAAAGTGATGATAAGTTCTTCCAACATAAGTGATGACAAGTTTGTCCATGATAAGTGATGACAAGTTTGTCCATGATAAGTGATGATGATAAGTTTGTCCATGATAAGTGATGATAAGTTCGTCCATGATAAGTGATGATAAGTTCGTCCATAATAAGTTATACGTGTGTCCATGATAAGTGATGACAAGTTCGTCCATGATAAGTGATGATAAGTTCGTCCATAATAAGTTATACGTGTGTCCATGATAAGTGATGACAAGTTTGTCCATGATAAGTGATGATAAGTTTGTCCATGATAAGTGATGATGACAAGTTTGTCCATGATAAGTGATGATAAGTTCGTCCATGATAAGTGATGACAAGTTCGTCCATGATAAGTAATTACAAGTTCGTCCATGATAAGTGATGATAAGTTCGTCCATGATAAGTGATGACAAGTTCGTCCATGATAAGTAATGACAAGTTCGTCCATGATAAGTGATGATAAGTTCGTCCATGATAAGTGATGATAAGTTTGTCCATGATAAGTGATGATAAGTTCGTCCATGATAAGTGATGATAAGTTCGTCCATGATAAGTGATGATAAGTTCGTCTGTCACAGAGTTCATCACTCAAACAAGGTTGGGACTGGATTCTATGATATAGGCTGCTGTCTGTTTCAGAGTTTCCACTTTGTCACAAGGTTATCTTCGACGCTGATTGGGGTGGGGTCAGTATTAGAAAAAACAGTATGAAAATTGTTAAATAGTAGTTTTACATGGAACAATATCGACGAAGACGAATGTGTCGGGTCATTGTTGCAAAAAAAAAAACAGCAAAACTACACATTTCCTTTCTCTGGACTACATCCTACTGGAAATCTAGTAGAAGCTTTGTCCTGCTGGAAGAGAGATTCGGAGTTTAAGAATGAACGCTGATAAAGAAAAAGAACATGGAGCGATTTTTCGACCAAAAGTTCTTTATGAAGATAGGGACAAAAACATACAGAATATAACTATACAGAAATAAAGCACAGAGTACATGTCAGCAATGTGGGAACTGATAGGTCAGATGAAGAAAAGATGAAAAAAGGCGAAAACGATGGAAATGCAAGCGATTACATGTAAAGAAAATATAGTATGAATATAAGATGGAAAATAAAACTATAAATAATGATAATGATAGATTGTAATGATTGAAGGAACGAAGAAGGAAGTTTATTTAAAAAAGGAATGAAAAATGAGTTCAATGAATGGAGGAATAAAAAAGGTAGTTTACTGAATGAAACGAAGAAGGGAGTTTGTTTAATGAAGGAATACAGAAAGAAATTTGATGAATGAGGGAATAAAGAAGGAAGGTTGATGAATGAGTGAAAAAGGGAATTTGTTGAATGTTGGAATGAAGAGAGTTTGAGTAATGAGGAAATATAGAAGGGAGTTTTCTGAATGGAGGAATAAAGAATGGAATTTGTTAAATGAGGGAATATAGAAGAGAATTTGCAGAATGGTGGAATGAAGTGAGTTTGATGAATGATGGAATGAATAAAGGAGTACGATGAATGATGGAATGAAGGATGTTGGATGAGTGAGGGAATATAGAAGGGAGTTTGATGAACGGTGGAATGAAGAGAGTTTGATTAATGAGGGGATATAGAAGGAATTTTGATGGATGAGGGATTGACAAAGGGAGTTGATAAATGAGGGAATATAGATGGGTGTTTGATGAATGAGAGAATGAATAAGGGAGTTTGATGAATTAGATAATAAAGAAGAGAGTTTGTTGAATGGTGGAATGATGAAGGGAGTTTACTGAATGAAGGAATGAAAAAAAATACAAAAGATAAGAAGTAATAAATGGATAACTCTAGTGGTGAAATACTTTATGAGTGAACTAATGAGATGCGAAACTAAATACTATTATAAATCTAAGTGTGAAGTATTGAATGCGAAACTAGGAAAACTAGCTACTTTAGAATGGTAGCAAAAAATGCCAATTTCCTGCGACAATCAATATTACCTGACTGGCAACATTGTCGATCTTTTACCGGCATCTCCAAGAGTGGGCGTCTTCTGCAGCGGCTGCCAGACATACATGCCTGCCCTTGGTACAAGATCTCTCCACTCGTAAGCTCCTCGGTTATGATCGTAGACATCGGACGTGGTTGCAGCAATGCTTGAGAAAGGTGTAATCCGCTTTTGTGTTCTAGCAACTGGATCTGCAAGAACTTCATATCCAATAGGAGGTGCTGGCTGTAAAGAAGGAAAAATCTTGTAAAAATAGTTAGCAGAAAAAAATAAGGTGTCAGAATGATGAAAACTAGGCCTGTTCTATTTAATACATAATTCGAAGAATGATACATTATTACATAGAGAGAGAACAGATGAAGTGGTTTGGCCATATTATGTGAATGCATCACGAAAAGTTGCCCGAACAAGCAGATAACCAAATGAGATCAGGGTACAAAGCCAGAGGAAGACCACGGAAAAGATGGATAGAAAACATCAGGGAAATCCTGAACAGACACGGTCATAGCACAGCCGAGGCCACACATCTGGCTTTAGAACGCAAGCTTGAGCTCCAATCACCCCTACGCTTAACGACAAAAGAGGATAATAAACCGTATGGGGAAAGACAATAGACAAAAATAACTAATTGTGCAACTGATTTAACAAATGTTCTCTCTCACCTGAGAAATACCTTGATGAACACTATGATCACCTGACGATATTCTCACATACCTGACGATATTCTCACATACCTGATGATATTCTCACATACCTGATGATATTCTCACATACTGCTAAATATGTGAACCTCACCCCAGAACTTATCCGAGTAAGAAAAACTGCAAACCGTTGAGATTTGGTGTCATCTGGGTATGAAAGAGCAAAGGTAATATGAATTATGAACCAATGTGATAACTCGCTGTTTCCCATAAGTGTTCAGCTGCCTAGTCAGTTATTGATAAGAAACCGTCTTACAGTCGTCTACTTCACTTACTCAGTAGCAATTTAAGACCATTCCTCGCTCTTACCAAAGCATTAGTCCTGGTACCTTACTTTCTGGTGGCTGGATTAACCATGAGTCATGGTACCCTACTTCCTGGTGGCTGAGAAACCACTTTATTTCAAAAACCATGAATAACAAGTTGGATTTGAAACCCTGGACTGCTCGTCGGCGGGCAAAAGACTTAACATGACACTACCAAGACTCCCAATGTATGAAAATCTATGATCATCATTAATTGCCGCGCAATGTGCCGTGGGGGGTCATGTATCTTCACAACAATCTCTATCTCTAGTGTCTTCTATAGCTCTTCTGTCCGTGGTATTATCAACATTCTTTTATAGAACCACATCTCAGTTGCATATAACCTTCCACGATCCTGTTTATTTATTGTCCATGATTCACATCCATATAACAGAAGCGGTGTTTTGTAACTGGAAAAACTCTCTTTCTTATCTCTAATGGAAGGTACATATTGCAGCCTGTTCTTTATTTTTAGGAATGGTGACTTTTCTTGTCCAATTGTATGTTTTATTTCAAGTGAAATTTTTCCAGCAGATGCAGTTTCTACGTTGAAGTAATAACACCCCCCCCCCCTCCCGACTGTCACTGTCTTACAGACACGGTCTTTAGATTTCAATAAGACCCGCGACTATATCCGTTTTACAGACACGGTCTGTATATTTCAATAAGACCCGCGACTATCACTGTTTTACAGACACAGGTAAAGCATGAAACGGGGTAATAAAGTTTTGCTAATAATACGAAACAAACAAAGGCACACACACACACACACACACGCACGCACGCACGCACGCACACACGCACGCACACACACACACACACACACATCAACGTTTCGACCGAAAGGCCTTTATCAACGAAAACATACAAATATATAAAAACGACAAGTAAGGACGACACAACTTGCGTTCACATGTCTTGTGGAATGGCCGACACAGACACAGTTTGTAGATTGAAGTAAGACCCGCAAATCTTATTGCCCCTACATTGTCCAAGTATCCGAACTAAGAAAAGTTGGGGGGATAGCAAACATTCTATAACTTTTGGAAAAGTTATTATCAATGCATGTTTTTCCTCGATTTCTAACTCTTATCTTCTGTTAAATGATCCTCGTGGATAACGGAGAGAGGATGGTCAGTGAACGTTACAACCATTGTCCATTTGTAGCAGACGTTTAGGTGGATTGGAATGCTAGGTGCGCATTTCCTGCATTCACTGCTGATGGGTCTACATTTCTTACAGAAGATTTACTGAACTAGATAGCCCAGACATGAATGCTGCACACCTGGTGGGACTTGATTAGGTGTGCTATCACTGATGATGGGTCGACAGATCTGACAGAAGATTGCTGAACTAGTTAGCCCATACATGAATGCTGCACACCTGGTGGGACTTGATGATTCTAGGATGCTGCTAACTGGAGTGCCTTCCTTCAGGGACTAAACATGCATTCATAAACTCCATTAACATACCATATTTTTAGATAACAAAATTTGTGCATTTCAGTGTCACCTCAGTTACACATCTACGGAGGACCTGTGCCTTTGTCAGGAAGGCTATAGTCTGTCAAAAGCTTCATCCTCACAACCAAATGGATTATCTCACCATCATTATAATACATGACAATAGGTTACCAACCTTTTCTCGATTCACGACCCTATTTTGTAGAAGCGATGACACCCGCAACCAATTGTATAGAAGCAAAGCGACCTGAGATTCTAATATACATTTTAGAAGAATATTTAATAGTGGGCATCTGTGATGATAGGTCCCAAGATAGCATCAAAATGGTATGCGCCGTGACCACGATTAACACTAAACGACGCCCGCGTGTTGCCGGGGCCCGAAAGGGGAGCAAAGAATAACAACACTGTTTACCTTCCACGCATGTCGTAACAGGCGACTAAGGAGGTTATGGGATGGAGTAGGCTCTCCCATTCCATATAGGGTCAGTGACTCATGGCCATGCTGAAGTCGGATGTGTCAGGTCGAAAGGTGCAGGTATCGCAGCAATGCTGTAAACCATGATACACCGCATTTCGTTCTCCGGACTACATCCTGCTAATCTGCAGGAGTTTGAGAACGAACGCAGAAGAATAAGAAGAAGAAGAACACTAAACGAGATGGCCAGGCTAGGTACAAGAACCAGCTCTCTTGTACGGAGAGCCGACTATAATATCGATATATTCACATACATCCACAGTTAAGTGGTTAAAAAAACACTGAATGTACTAGACACCACTGCCGAAGTCTGATGTGTCTACATCCAAAGGCAATAAATTGCATTTTGCGTTTCTGGACTACATTCTTCTGGATATCTTGTAGGACCATTGTCTTTTTATAAGAGAGAGAGAGAGAGAGAGAGAGAGAGAGAGAACCTGTTGGAATCTGAGATCGAACGTAGAAAAATAATGACACACAAAACAAGGGAAAATTGATTATGGGGTCATGAGCCTTGGTTTGGAAAAACCGTGTCGTCGAGAGAATGCTTAATAAGAAGACGACAAAGTCCCGCATTTCCTCAGGTAATAGTTCTATAGCAAGAACTTGTGTTCCAGTTAAGGTACTAGTTCTACAGCACGTACTAGTTCCAGCTCAGGTAAATAATTCTACAGCAGGCACTAGTTCCAGCTCAGGTAAATAATTCTACAGCACGTACTAGTTCCAGCTCAGGTAAATAATTCTACAGCAGGCACTAGTTCCAGCTCAGGTTAATAATTCTACAGCACGTACTAGTTCCAGTTCAGGTAAATAATTCTACAGCAGGTACTAGTTCCAGCTCAGGTAAATAATTCTACAGCAGGCACTAGTTCCAGCTCAGGTAAATAATTCTACAGCACGTACTAGTTCCAGTTCAGGTAAATAATTCTACAGCAGGTACTAGTTCCAGCTCAGGTAAATAATTCTACAGCAGGTACTAGTTCCAGTTCAGGTAAATAATTCTACAGCACGTACTAGTTCCAGTTCAGGTAAATAATTCTACAGCACGTACTAGTTCCAGCTCAGGTAAATAATTCTACAGCACGTACTAGTTCCAGTTCAGGTAAATAATTCTACAGCACGTACTAGTTCCAGTTCAGGTAAATAATTCTACAGCACGTACTAGTTCCAGCTCAGGTAAATAATTCTACAGCACGTACTAGTTCCAGTTCAGGTAAATAATTCTACAGCACGTACTAGTTCCAGCTCAGGTAAATAATTCTACAGCACGTACTAGTTCCAGCTCTGGTAAATAATTCTACAGCACGTACTAGTTCCAGCTCAGGTAAATAATTCTACAGCACGTACTAGTTCCAGTTCAGGTAAATAATTCTACAGCAGGCACTAGTTCCAGCTCAGGTAAATAATTCTACAGCACGTACTACTTCCAGTTCAGGTAAATAATTCTACAGCAGGTACTAGTTCCAGCTCAGGTAAATAATTCTACAGCACGTACTAGTTCCAGTTCAGGTAAATAATTCTACAGCACGTACTAGTTCCAGCTCAGGTAAATAATTCTACAGCACGTACTAGTTCCAGCTCAGGTAAATAATTCTACAGCACGTACTAGTTCCAGCTCAGGTAAATAATTCTACAGCACGTACTAGTTCCAGCTCAGGTAAATAATTCTACAGCACGTACTAGTTCCAGCTCAGGTAAATAATTCTACAGCACGTACTAGTTCCAGTTCAGGTAAATAATTCTACAGCAGGCACTAGTTCCAGCTCAGGTAAATAATTCTACAGCACGTACTACTTCCAGTTCAGGTAAATAATTCTACAGCAGGTACTAGTTCCAGCTCAGGTAAATAATTCTACAGCACGTACTAGTTCCAGTTCAGGTAAATAATTCTACAGCACGTACTAGTTCCAGCTCAGGTAAATAATTCTACAGCACGTACTAGTTCCAGCTCAGGTAAATAATTCTACAGCACGTACTAGTTCCAGCTCAGGTAAATAATTCTACAGCACGTACTAGTTCCAGCTCAGGTAAATAATTCTACAGCAGTTACTTGTTTCGTCTCATGTAATACTTCGACTGTAGGTAATTGTTCTCAGATAACAATGATATTGCAGAGTTTGTACCTATAACAGGTGCGTAATGACCAACAGATGCACACGCTCCAGCAGACATCCTCTATGACAGGTAACCACAATAGGGCAGCAATACACTCTTTTACAAGTACGCACTGGGTAAAAATACACTCTCTTAACAGGTACGCACTTGTGCAGCAATACGCTCTCTAACAGGTACGCACTGGGACAGTAATAACTCTCTAATAGGTACGCACTGGGACAGTAACGCAATGTGTAACAGGTAAACACTCTAATAAACTAACACATTCTACAACAGGTATACACTCTAGGAAACTAACACATGCTACAACAGGTAAACACTCTAATAAACTAACACATGCTACAACAGGTAAACACTCTAATAAACTAACACATTCTACAACAGGTATACACTCTAGGAAACTAACACATACTACAACAGATAAACACTCTATGAAACTAACACATGCTACAACAGGTAAACACTCTAGGAAACTAACACATGCTACAACAGATAAACACTCTATGAAACTAACACATGCTACAACAGGTAAACACTCTATACCAGGTACAAAATGTAGGAAACTAACACTCTCAATAATATGTAAAACAATCGATACTAGGAATACACTCTAAGAAACTAACACACTCTATAACAGTTACACACTCTAGACAAAGAACACACCATATAACAGGTACACACACTAAGATAGCACAACACTTTAAGATAGCAACACACTCTAAGATAGCAACACACTCTAGGCAAATATCACGCCATATAACAGGCACACACTCTAAGATAGCAACACACTCTAAGATAGCAACACACTCTAAGATAGCAACACACTCTAAGATAGCAACACACTCTAAGATAGCAAAACACTCTAAGATAGCAACACACACTCTAAGATAGCAATACACTCTAAGATAGCAACACACTCCAATATAGTGACATACTCTCTAAGATAGCAACACTTTCTCTAACATAGCAACACTCTCTCAAAGATAACAACACACACTCTAAGATAGCAACACACACTCTAAGATAGCAAAATACACTCTAAGATAGCAACACACTCTCTAAGATAGCAACAACACTCTAAGATAACAACACACACTCTAAGATAGCAAAACACTCTAATAAAGCAACACACACTCTAAGATAGCAACATACTCTAAGATAGCAACACACACTCTCTAAGATAGCAACACACTCTAAGACAGCAACACACTCTAAGATAGTAACTAATCTAAGATAGCAACACACTCTAAGATAGCAAAACACTCTAAGATAGCAACACACACTCTAAGATAGCAATACACTCTAAGATAGGAACACACACTCTAAGATAACAACACACTCCAATATAGTGACATACTCTCTAAGATAGCAACACTTTCTCTAAGATAGCAACACTTTCTATAACATAGCAACACTCTCTCAAAGATAAGAACACACACTCTAAGATAGCAACACACACTCTAAGACAGCAACACACTCTAAGATAGTAACTAATCTAAGATAGCAACACACTCTAAGATAGCAAAACACTCTAAGATAGCAACACACACTCTAAGATAGCAATACACTCTAAGATAGGAACACACACTCTAAGATAACAACACACTCCAATATAGTGACATACTCTCTAAGATAGCAACACTTTCTATAACATAGCAACACTTTCTATAACATAGCAACACTCTCTCAAAGATAAGAACACACACTCTAAGATAGCAAAATACACTCTAAGATAGCAACACACTCTCTAAGATAGCAACAACACTCTATATAACAACACACACTCTAAGATAGCAAAACACTCTAATAAAGCAACACACACTCTAAGATAGCAACATACTCTAAGATAGCAACACACACTCTCTAAGATAGCAACACACTCTAAGACAGCAACACACTCTAAGATAGTAACTAATCTAAGATAGCAACACACTCTAAGATAGCAAAACACTCTAAGATAGCAACACACACTCTAAGATAGCAATACACTCTAAGATAGGAACACACACTCTAAGATAACAACACACTCCAATATAGTGACATACTCTCTAAGATAGCAACACTTTCTCTAAGATAGCAACACTTTCTCTAAGATAGCAACACTTTCTATAACATAGCAACACTGTCTCAAAGATAAGAACACACACTCTAAGATAGCAACACACACTCTAAGATAGCAACACACACTCTAAGATAGCAACATACACTCTAAGATAGCAACACACTCTCTAAGATAGCAACAACACTCTAAGATAACAACACACACTCTAAGAGAGCACAACACTCTAATAAAGCAACACACACTCTAAGATAGCAACACACTCTAAGATAGCAACACACACTCTAAGATAGCAACACACTCTAAGATAGCAACAAAAAAGGTCACCTACTCACTCTGCTGTAAGGCATCGTAAAATCTGGCCCGTATTTGAAGCTGTACTCAGTTCTGTACATACAATTGACAACATCCTGGTCGGTATTCTTGGCAATGCTCCGGAACTTGGGATAATTATTCATAAAAGTTTCTATAATGGTATCATTAGGTGGCTTGCCGTGAAACTTAACTGTAAAGTACGGCCTCGTTGACGTCAGGTTCACATTTCTGTGAGACAATTAATTGAGAGAAATAACTTAGTGAAATTACCAGTTTCGATCACCAAATTTGTGGGTAGTATAGCTCTTGTATCCTTTTGTGTTACAGCAAGAAAATTCTCCAGTACTTTATTTCATACACAAACAGTTCAAATAAGTGCACAATGCCTTGAGGAAGAAAAAAAACCCCATCCTACTCAGAGCTGTAGAACATTTTTATATAGATGAAAAACTGCAGGATTTCTACAGGAGAAAAGCCTCGCTGTATATCGTAGGCTGTTATTCGCTGAACCACAACTTCCGGCACTTTTTATGGATATAAAAATCAGATTTTACCAAATTGAACAGAAGTTCTTGGAAAGAAAGAAGCTTACAGTACGATAATAAATGCTTTATTTATTTTAACTGAGCTTACTATACAGGTGTGTCATCTATCAGGGTTATCTCACTATACAGGTGTGTCATCAGGGTTATCTCACTATACAGGTGTGTCATCTATCAGGGTTATCTCACTATACAGGTGTGTCATCTATCAGGGTTATCTCACTATACAGGTATGTAATCTACAAGAATTTTGTATGTTGCACATAGTTTGGGCTGATGGGTGGCCGATGAAACTTGGAATTTTTCTGTTGTATATAGGTTTGAGCTGATGTGTCACTGATGAAATCTTCCGCGTGTGGCCATAGCTTATATAATTATTTGAAGAGCAACATTGCGTACACCCATAGAATGACACTAGTGTTTATCAATATTCGAAGTTGATATCAAATGATGAGTTGTGGAAGAGAACACACAGTGCCCGGGGGAGGTAGAGACAAGACGTAGAGACTGAAGATGTATAGGAGAAACACTGACAAAGAAGTATGACAATAAAACCAGACAGGTTCTAGACTGGAATCTACGGGAAAAAGGAGAGTTGGAGGAACACCTGGAAAATAGACAAAATCCATTAGAACCTCGTGGGTACAGATAATAAAACGACAGCTCGGCAAAGAAACAGTTGAAGAGTGATACTTGCACGCTTATATTCCACAGGGAACTGAAGGGAATTAGGTGTACTAGATGAGTGAATGTGTGGGTGTAACATAACCTAGCATATTTGTGTAAGTATAGCTTAGCTAGTCAAACATATGTGTGGGTGTAACATAACTAGTTACATTTTTATGTGGGTGTAACATAACTAGTGACATATTTGTGTGGGTGTAACATAACTAGTTACATTTTTATGTGGGTGTAACATAACTAGTGACATATTTGTGTGGATGTAACATAACTAGTGACATATTTGTGTGGGTGTAACATAACTCATTACATATTTGTGTGTGTGTAACATAACGATTGACATGTGTACACTAGGAGGATGGAAGATGACTGGGACGCACTATGGATAGAAGATGGCAGGGCCACACAAGGGATGAAAGATGGTTCTAACACACTAGAGATGGAAAATGACAGGGACACACTAGAGATGGAAGATGGCAGGAACACACTAGTAATGGAAGATGGCTGGGACAGACTAGGGATGGACGATGGCCAGGACACACTAGGGGGATGGAAGATGGCTGCGACACACTAGAGGTATGGAAGATGGCTGGGATGTAAGATGGCTGCGACACACTAGAGGGATGGAAGATGGCTGCGACACACTGGAGGGATGGAAGATGGCTGGGACACACTAGAGGGATGGAAGATAGTAGAATACCGATGAATCCTCTTTATTGAGAATAACAATTTGGAAAATTAACTCATGGTCGACCTCTGTTTCGAGACAAAGATGTTTGCAAACGGTACATACATGATACAGGCGTTGATACGGAATCATGTGAACACAGGATGTCATGTGACATGATACAGGCGTTGATACGGAACCATGTGAACACAGGATGTCATGTGACATGATACAGGCGTTGATACGGAACCATGTGAACACAGGATGTCACGGATCTTGTCGCATGGGGGAGAAGAATCAGGAATTTTAACAAGAGAGTGATAGAAGATAGTTACAGAGCTGTATGTTTAAGAAGACACACAACAAAACATGATAGAACAGACATGCGATTTCTTGTATATACTGTGGAAGACTGTGACTCAGATTGGTCGGGTATATACTGTGGAAGACTGTGACTCAGATTGGTCGGGTATATACTGTGGAAGACTGTGACTCAGATTGGTCGTGTATATACTGTGGAAGATTGTGACTCAGATTGGTCTTGTATATACTGTGGAAGACTGTGACTCAGATTGGTCGGGTATATACTGTGGAAGACTGTGACTCAGATTGGTCTTGTATATACTGTGGAAGACTGTGACTCAGATTGGTCGTGTATATACTGTGGAAGATTGTGACTCAGATTGGTCGTGTATATACTGTGGAAGACTGTGACTCAGATTGGTCGGGTATATACTGTGGAAGACTGTGACTCAGATTGGTCTTGTATTTACTGTGGAAGACTGTTTGTGACTCAGATTTGTCTTGTATTTACTGTGGAAGACTGTTTGGGACTCAGATTGGTCTTGTATTTACTGTGGAAGACTGTTTGTGACTCAGATTGGTCTTGTATATACTGTGGAAGACTGTTTGGGACTCAGATTGGTCTTGTGGGTCACATCTATCATCGCCATGGATCGTAAATTATAGGCATATTTAGATATGTGAAAACAACAACAACAACACTATCGACTGGAAAGACGAAAATGTGGCTACATTGGGTTTAGTAACCGCTCACCTTTTTGTTTCACGTGCTGCATCTTCCGCACGAGCATCAGACGTACAAGGCATGGCATTCCAGCCATGCTTCTGGGGTAGACAATAAATTTGAGAGTTCATTATCGAAAGCGTCCAAAACGCGTATTAGTTCCTTATTCAGAACGGCCACAAGAAGTTCTAACCGGAACCGTCTCCTTTTTGTTAAATCCAAAATGTGGATCTCTGAGAAATTTATGATTTCATTATTTATAAGATCACAAAATAATGAAGCCCGCTATTTAACTTTCAATTAGTAATAGGCATATTATTAGATATTTCTATTTTTAATCTGGTCAAGGTAAATGAAACATGTTTGTTGATAGTAGTATTTTGTATATACGAGAGAACATATACAATATTCATACAGGTTTCTATGGCGACAATAAGAATTTATACTTCCCAACACAACACCAAAAGTGATGATGTCATCAACATTATTAGGTGCCGTGCCGACTGCGATCATGGATCATCAGGTAGCATGTCCTGAACAGGATGTAGCAGTCATCACATCGTTTCGAAACTTTTGTCGATCTTGAAACAGTCTTCCTGCTTCTGTTACTGTCATGTTCAGATGGCCCTTGATATCGCGTTCATCTATATGCCATATATCATTATATCTATATATCATATAAATTATACATATTACGTCTAAATGCCATTATAGAGATGATGGTTCTCTTAGCTATTTCTAGTATCGTGTACTAAGATCGATGATGATTTGTGTGCTAAGCCACGATGTCATAAAATATTTTATCACGCTGATGTCTTCAATCTGTCTTGCCATCCATCTTACTATTGTAATTATATATTGTAGTCACAACCAGCAGAACAATGAGAATAAGCTGACTCGAGATGAACAGGAAATGAACATGCAGACAGGCTTGCTGGTACGACGATCATGGGGTTCAAAAAACAAAGGACCGAGCTGATGTTCTGAATGTTTTTTTGGGAAGATCAATCGAGTTATCAATGTAACAAAATTCTTGTGTGTGTGAACGGAACCATGAACAGACTACAATAATCTCAAGAAGGATGTAGATAAACAACAACTTTATACAAGTAGCCAAAGGAGACTAACAAACCAACATAGGGTAAATGTGGCTTCTCGTTACATGCTGAGGGATATCTTGAGGAGGAGATCGATGGCCACTTATGGATCGATGGTTCGATGTGCAGTGATGATAATATTTATGAGGATGATAATTTATTTTCCAAGTCCAGAATAAAGAAACTGCGCTTGCAATGTGAACTTTTGCTAGAAATGTGAACTGTTGCTAGAAATGTGAACTGTTGCTAGAAATGTGAACTGCTGCTAGAAATGTGAACTGTTGCTAGAAATGTGGACATTGTGCGGTAACTATATCCGTGTTATTGATGTTATCATGAAAGGAGAAACTGATGAGATGTAAACAAGAGTTATTCATTGAAATAATGAATAACTCATTGAGTACGACATTAATCGTACTGGACAAGGGGGAAAAACTGCTGTTATACTTAGTATTTCTTTATTAAAGTGTTATAGCCCTTACATTTACAAACTGGTTGTGAAAACTTTAAAAAAATCAATAAAAGGTTGTACCGCTACCTTCTGTATTGCTAAAAAAGCGCAGAGTACTGACTTTATTGCACTATATTAATTTCAGAGGCCGTGGTGGCTGAATTACCAGAACCGCGACATTCATTATTTATTGTGGTTAAACGCTCCGATATAACCAAATTGGACTATTTCCGTAGTTGATAGCAGCGCCTCATACGACATACTTTTTACTTAACTAACATCATTGTACTCGTCTCACCCCACATATATTCCGTCCCTTTGAACGAAGAGGGGCCTCCTCCCGAGTGTATAATTCATAGCAAGTAATTCCGTGATTTCAAGCTATAATCTCCATACAGGTATGTCTGTAAAAAAGTAAAGTGACCCATAGCATTTATTAATGCCGTAGGGGTGCGAGATGTTAGCGATCTCACATTTCAGAGGCTCTGCAAATGAGGTCGGTAGCCATCTCCTCTCCCTCGCAGTCTTTACTTCCCGGATTAATCCGGTACCCATTTAAGGCTGGGTCGACCCGGGAGCCGTTGCGATATGAAAAACATTTCCGCCTCAACTGGGGAATGAAACCAGGACCACTCATATACGAAGCCAGTGAGCTAAACCACTGCGCTAACGCGGCTGCCACAAATATGTCTGTAAAAAAACATTCCACAGGTATGTCTGTAAAAAACATTCCACAGGTATGTCTGTAAAAAACATTCCACAGGTATGTCTGTAAAAAAAAATTAACTTCGTAAACAAGACATTGCTGGAAGAATTAGAACCTACGACTTCTTGAGCACAAAGTGAACTTCACATATACTACACCATGGAGATCCTCGAATGGTATGATCGTTACATGAAACATTGTGTTTAAGTAAACTGTACATGTTTTAGTGAGGTACTCTGCTTTCAACCGCAGAAGTTACTCCACCAATTTGGTAATATCACAGCGTTACAACCATCAAAATTAGTGCTTTCTGGTTACTCGGTCAATACAATCTCTGTTTATGTTTACCGCATGAAATGGTAAAAATCTAGACGGGTCACTTTACAAAATTATAATATGTGTTCCATACGGCGAGGAATGTCCTAGCAGTTATTTGAAATGTGTTCCATACAGCGAGAAACGTCAGGGCATACAAAATATGAAATGTGTTCCATACGGAGAGAAACGTCGGGGCATACAAAATACGAAATGTGTCCCATGCGGCGAGATCCTGGTAGATACATATTTTAATCTGGTTAAATCACAGCGAAGATCATAGGGTGAAGTGGTCAATACTTCGCCAAACCTCATTAGCCGCTTCCTGCGACGTGTATGGGGGTGGGGATGGCAGTGTTATTAGTCTTTCGCTTCTCTTTCCGATACCCGGTGTGTTTGTTTATTAGGGAATATGTCTTGGTAATTCGAGACACGCCTTTTCAACCTTGGATGATCATCATTTTGGTTATATTAGGACGTATAGTGTGGTCGGTGGTCTATTCATTCCTTTACCTAAATTTCCATCGTCATATTTCTTCCACCTTCCCTCTAACTATACATCCTCATATTTCTTCCACCTTCCCTCTAACTATACATCCTCATATTTCTTCCACCTTCCCTCTAACTATACATCCTCATATTTCTTCCCCTTCACTCACATTTCTTCCCCCTTCCCTCTAACTTTCCATCGTCTCATTTCCTCCCCCTTCCCTCTAACTATACACCCTCATATTTCTTCCACCTTCCCTCTAACTATACATTCTCATATTTCTTCCACCTTCCCTCTAACTATACATCCTCATATTTCTTCCCCTTCACTCACATTTCTTCCCCCTTCCCTCTAACTTTCCATCGTCTCATTTCCTCCCCCTTCCCTTTAACTATACATCTTCACATCTCTTCCTCTTCTCTCTCACTATACACTCTCACATTTCTTTCCCCTTTCCTCACACTATCCACCCTGACTTTCCATCTCATTTCCCTCCCGCTTTCCACCCTCACTTTCCTCCCCCGTCTTTCCCACTATCCACCCTCACTTTAGGTCCCCTCCAACTATCCACTCCCATTTTTCACCGCCTCCTCTCTCACTATCCACCCTCACAATTCCTCCCTATTTCCTCCCACTATTGATCCTCACATTTTGTCCCTTTCCCTCCCCTATTCACTCTCACATTTCTTCCTCCTTCCCTCCAACTATCCAGTCCCATGTTCTTCCCCTCATCTTCCCCTATCCACTCTCACATTTCTTCCTCCTCCCCTCCAACTATCCAGTCCCATGTTCTTCCCCTCATCTTCCATATCCACTAACTTTTCGTCCACCTTCGTCCCACTCTCCAAACTCACTTTTCTTAACCTTATCACCAAATATCCCTATTCAGTGATTTCCATTATCCCTCCTTTCTCCCATTTGCTCATTCCTCTGTCTCTCCTTTCTCTCCTTCTTCTCTCTTCTGTACCTCCTTTCTACCTCCTTTTCATGTTATAAATTCTTCAAAATGTTCAAATATTGCCTGTTTCTAGATTCAGAGCTGGAAGTAGCACGATTTCCTAAATCCGCGACCCACATTATTTCTGATGTTCATATTATCTGATATAAGCAAACTGCAGTGTCGTCACTAGGGTTAGTGTCACCCAGTACGGTAAAACATGGCGTCACGCCCTCACAATTAACCTCAAGGACCTCCTCCGAGCCCGCCAGTGCCAATAACGGGACTATACAGGATCCTTAGTAACGTATGTAAAATGTAGGTCCTATATTTACAAAGGCCATGAAAGAAAAATTGAATTCAAGGTCGGAGGTAAAAGACTAGGATGTTAAGAACTAAGAACTACATAGAAAATTTGTTACTTGTTTATTTTTATTTTAACACTATACTTTAAATGTTACTGTTACAGGAGATGAAGTTGTAACCGTTCTGTATTGAGTTTGCACAATCAGTAACTGCCAGAATATTAACCAACATTACAAATTACAATGTTACATTAAATCTCCACTAAACCAGAACTGTCCTTTCCTGACGTTTAAAGCTGCAAACTTGTTAATTACTTCATCGAAATCAACTCCTTTCGTCAAACCACTTTCAATTGATAATTTTACAAGATCAGAAAGGGTTGACTGCACCATGGTAGATCGCTAATAGTCCTTTATAAACTTCAACTTTGAAAATCTCCTCTCACATGAAGCTACAGACACACCTGTGTCTGTGCGTCTGTGTGATCGTAAGAAATAATTGTAGGCTCATGAGAGATATGGGTTGGAGTGATGTCATTTACGTGATCATATGTAAACGCTGTGGCAAACAGTACATCGGGGAAACCTGCCTACAATTGAGCGATCGCTTTTGTAACCATCTTCATGCCATCAAGCACAGAACACCCACTCCTGTGGCCACACACTTCAACGGTGATGGTCATCATGGTGCTTTGGATATTCAGGTCACCGCCATCAGATCTTGCACCACCGATGATAGATCTAGGTATGCTCTAGAAAATCGTCTCATTTTCGAATTGGGTACACTCAAGCCTTTTGGACTCAATTCCGACCACTCTTATGTCTAGTACTGGTTTGGTGTGGTCTTTGTCTTTATTTTTTTTGTTCCGTCATTTACTCATCTTTTTGTTCGTTTCGTTTCCACATATATTTACGTTTTTATGTACTTTCTGACCTTCCGGCATATCATTTCCATATTTCCGTTGGACGTTGTGATAATTTTTCTATTCGTCGTCTTTTAATCTTTTGTTTGTGTCTTGATAAAGATCTTTTGGTTGAAACGTTGAATGTGATTTGTGTATTGCAATTTTTATGATTTCTTGTGTGCTCATCATTGCCCATCATTACCCACTAGTTTTAGATATAGTCTGTGGTGTCCCATTGAGACGAAATATAAACCTGTGTTTTACGTAAGTCTAATTGAGAGATATGGGAGAGATTTTAGAAAGTCCCATTCAGCTATGAATTTCAAAACGTCACATACTGCCGCCCGGGTATCACTATACCCATGTAGATAATAATCAAAATTACTTTACACAAATAAAACAAAATAAACAATATTGTACGTCAACTAGCTAATTGTGAGAAACTGCACTCAATACGTTTATTTGTCAAGTTCGTTTTTCGTGAAATAATCTGTAAATTCTTGTAATTATTTTATATTTGAGTTATTTCACTGCAATTTAACACAAGTTAGTACAAAGAAACGAACATACCTAATCAATAGGTTTTTGGTTTCTTTTATAAAGCTAATGTTATCTTTTGGAGAAGTTATTATACACTCTAAACTATAACACGTTTTTGTGTTTATAAATAACAGAACAGAGATATTTTACATTTCAATAACAAATTCCAGTCGCTGGGTTGAAGCAATTCATTTATTCATTCATTTTCCTTTTGCGCTGAAGTTAGCGCATAGGGCAGAGGTAAGATCTCTACAATTCTGTCTGTTCAAAGCTATTCTGTGCAGTTCTTGAATAGTATGAATATTGGTTGTTTTACTTTCTCTAAGTATTGTTCTTCTGAGTGTTTCTTTTGGTCTACCCCTTGCTCTTTTGCCTGCAGGTATCCATTCAAGAGATTGGTGGTGTATTCTGTTTGTGTCTGCGCGTAGGACATACCCAATGTAGGACCAACGGCGATTTCTGATAACATCTGTGGTGAAATTTTGATGTGTCTCTTCTCTGATTTTATCATTCGATTTGAATTCACTCCAATGGGTGTTAGTTATCCTACGAAGACATTTGTTCTCGAAACTCAGTAATTTCTTTTCTGAAGATAAAGAGCTTTTCCAGCTCTCACATCCATATGATAGCACCGGAATAACGCAGGAATTAAATAAGCGTATTTTCGTGTGTGTGCTGATTGACTTTGATTTCCAGATATTAGACAGTCTGTTAAATGCACTTGATGCTAGGGCAGTGCGAGTTGTAATTTCTGGCATGACATCACCGTCGAGTGTTAATTTGCTTCCTAGATAGGAGAATTTGTGTATTTTTTTCAATTTGTTGTCCATTAAAGTAATTTCGTTAGGTGAATTGGTGAAGTCCATAATTTTGGTTTTTGATGAATTGATTGACCTATTTGTCCTGCGATGAGTTTTAATCTATCAGTTCTTGTTTAGTTGAAGCAATGCAGAAGAATAATTTATAGAGTGACACAGAACCATAGACAGTAATATTTTGCATTTTGTTGTCACTCCATGTACAGGTGTCAGCTGGTGCGGTCCGCACCCTCCAAAACCCCTTAGTGACGCCACTGCCAAACTAGACTTTGTTCCATGGTGTTCTCAACGTTCTTTTATATCACATTTCTGTACTGCCCCTGTGTAACTTTGTACTATTCTGCTGACTGTCCAGAATTCACTTCATAGATCTAATTTCGTTCCTATCATATTATATATAACTTTTAATTACATTTATCCAAGAAATGAATATTGAAGTCTGAAAGGGGAGACAAATGAACACTGAGCAAGAAGGAGAAGACTACAATAATGAGAACTGGTTTGGAATTAGTGGCTACACATTGGATTATTTCCCTTGGCTATGTTTATCAGTCTATGTTTATCATTTATTAATTTAAATATAAATATATTTAGGGTTAGGGTTAGAATTAGTTATGTAAAACATAACTATCCCTAACCCTTAACCCTAACTCTAACCCTAAATAATTAAATTAATTAGTATTGATTAATTATTGATATAATATTTAGATTAATTAACTATAAATATTTAGGTAGGTACTAATTGCAAACCAGAGAAAGTGCTCCCTCTCCGGAAAGATCAGAAGAACGCGTAATCAGCAGCTGACTTGGACACTGAGCTTATATACTTTTAGATGGCTGACAGAACGGCAAACATAGTATATATGCCCCCAGTGCTCCTAATTTTCTTCTTCAGCGCTCATTCTCAAACTCCTGCTGAATTTCTCTTGTAGCAAGACCATGGTCCTATTATATTTCTAGCAGGATGTAGTCCAGAGAATTGAAAAGCGTTGTGTCTCCGTTTTATTTGCGCCAATGGCCCGACACGTCCGTCTTCGGTGGGTTCCTAATCAAGAATCAGGAACTAATGCAGAATCCGAAAAAAATAACCCAATAATGTATGAAAGCTAATGGCTTCTATTTTTCGAAGGTTAAATATTTTCATTATGATGTCACGCAAATACAATATCAGCTCTTGGGCAATTCTCTATTCCAAAATCTTATGCGAACTTTTTTCTGTACAAGATTCAGTGAACAGATTTCTATGTAGTGTTTTCCGATAGTTCAGATAATTCGATTGTTGACTTCTGCTGTTGTCCTGAAATAGAAGGACAGTAAAAATACTCAACTAGCATGCACAGTACGCAAGATCGATATTCTCTCTGATTGGTTGGTTGGTTACTGCCATTTCATTTCCTGTCAGCCTGATTTCCCTCACAGAGTGAAACTCCCGGTCAAAGTCTTTGAAGTCTTTCCTGGATGGTACCATCAAAGAGGAAACGGTGTCTTTGATGTCCGGAATTAGACTTAATAGCGGATACCTGTCCACTGCTCACGTCTGGTGCTTGAGTGTTAGTTTTGCTTTCAGGACGCGAGTTATTATTAAGTTGTTACAAAGATGAACTGGAAGTGTTAACAAAAATTCTGAATTCTATTTTATAAACAACTATTCTAAGTCTCGGAGATGTGTTATTGGAACAGCTTTCGAAAAAACAATAAGGCAGCATACTATATTTGAACACAGTCCGTTCAGATGATACCAATTCGTCTGGTAATATGAGTTTACACTCGTTCCGAAGTCGACCAATAACTTTGAACTTCATGAAGTCCTGGTGTCATAAATATCATGAAATCCAGGAGTCCTTAATATCATGAAGTTCAGGAGTCATAAATATAATGAAGTTCAGGAGTCATAAATATCATGAAGTTCAGGAGTCATGAATATTTAGTATCTGCTTATAAGAAAGGAATAAAATGACGAGATTATTTCATTTATGCTTACATTTATCTTACACGGGAACCAGACACTCGGGAGTCAGACAATTGGGAGCCAGACAATCGGGAGCCAGACAATCGGGAGCCAGACAATCGGGAGCCAGACAATCGGGAGTCAGACAATTGGGAGCCAGACAATCGGGAGTCAGACAATCGGGAGCCAGACTATCTATAGATTATGCATTGATCTACTTTTACTCAGGAGATGATCTATTGATTGTGTATTGATCTTCTTACTCAGGAGATAATCTATTTATCCTGTATTGTGTTATGGTTTACAGCTTGGCTAGCGATATCTTCGACCTGACACAAATTTTCAGCATGACTTCTGAGTCCCTTTTTTGATGTAAATGTGATGACACAGCCAACTCCAGCCCACCCATAGCCTACTTAGCCGTCTCTTATATCAACATTGAGGTCAACAGTGTTAGCTATTCTTTTTCTACCTCCCCCCCCCCCTTCATTTTTTCAGCTTCCTGCAGATCTGATGGCGTTACAGTTCATTAAAAAAAAGGAAGTGTCGCAGTGATTTTGTAAACAAAATTGATATTTCACATATAAGGTAACCTTAACGAAATCATGGTTCGCAGGGTGCGCTAGGGGAGCAAATAATAACAATACTGTGGCCCACTACGTACGTTGTTAGAGGCACACAAAAAAGAAGTATTTTCGGTGTTTATACTTTTCTGATAATGATTGGGGGGGGGGGTTATCAAAAGTTGACGTCAAGAATACTTTGTCTTTTTTTCTATACACCAATTAAACTATTTCAATTATGTTTCTACAAAAGTTAAACAAATCATGTAGTTTGTTAGAAAATTTCCAGCTATCGTGGCAGTTGTACATATGTGGTCAAAAGATGACCACAACTTATTGACATAATTTATGAACAGCTTCAAAACAAAGGATTTGAAACCAACTCAAACAACCTTTGTTAGCTTTTTTTTCTTCACGTTATAAATTTATATCTGCAAACATATTGCTTAATTCACATAAAGATCGCGCTCAGCACATCCCCCTTCCAGCCATGTCAAAGTTACTCACTCATAAATCCTGTTGTGTTTATTTCGTCTCTTTGAATCGCGTCTAGTGAAGCAATGAAATGAGCAGAGCGTGTCAGCGACACCGTTTCATCAACACGTCAGACACGTTAATAGGAGCTGGCATCAGTTACGCTGCGTCCTTTAATCACAACTGCGCATCTATGAGATCTTATTCTTTCCGAAGTTGATCCCCTTTGTTGACTATCATCTTTCATATGCTACATTTAGCAGCTTCAAGGCTTCAAGTGTCCATATTTGAGACCTCCCTAGAAGGGAGAGTTTCTTTGATGGTTGTGAGTGATAATGAGGCCACGGTCAAGGTCGCTCATACAGAGAAAGATGAAATCCATCACCATCTTCCTGCTGGTGTCATATTTGAAAACGACTTCCGTATTTTATTTCGCATGTTACTTCTGCGTTCGTTCTTAAACTCCTGCAGATTAATCTGTTCAATTTAAGAATGAAGTGGGTCAAAATACACCCACATATTACTATGCGACAACAGGTAATTTTTAAACAGGTGATAACGAGTAAAAATAATATTATTTAAAACATTTAAAAAACAATTAAAAACAATATTTAAACAACATTATAAACACATTTAAAAAATAAGTTTAAAAACAATAGTATTGGGCACTTACTATTCGATTGTCGGAAAGTGGACATGAACTACAAAGACTAATAGATCAAGTCAATAAATCAAGTAATGAATATGGACTGGATATAAATATACAAAAAAACAACAACATGATAATCAGCAAAGACGCAGACAAACAAGAGTTAAACATAAACATATATGGAGAGAAACTACAACAAGTAAAACAGTATCAATATCTTGGACACATAGTCACAAATAATGGCAGATGTGAAAAAGACATTAAAAGGAGAATAGGAATGGCTAAAAGTACCTTCAATGACATGAGGAAAATATTAACATCTAAACAAATTACAAACAAGTTAACAATGAGAATGGTAAAATGATACATCTATTCTAAATTAATGTATGGCTCAGAAACATGGACACTAAATAAACAATTAGAAGACAGAATTGATGCCTTTGAGATGTGGATATATCGAAGAATAGGGAGAACATCATGGAAAGAGAAGAAAACAAATAACGAGGGGATAAAGACACTTAATATGAAGAAAGAACTACTAAGAGAAATAAAGATCAGGCAAATAAAAATTTTTGGACACATTAAGAGACATGACACCTTATTCAAGATCTTACTTGAGGGTAAAGTCAAAGGGAAGCGAGCAAGAGGTAGGCAGAGATACATGTGGGAAAGTGACATCACAAGATGGACAGGTTACAGTCTAGCAGAGTGCACCACCAAGACAAAAGACAAGGGATGTTAGAGATACGTTGCAGCCAACTTTCGTTGCGGAAATGGCACCTAATGGTGATTACTAATCGATTAATACGTGATGCGTCCAACAACCAATCAGAAACATTAGCCGAATTCATTCTTAGAGTGAACAGGGTATAGTAGGATGAAAGGAATGTATTGTGCCGTGATTTATAGCTTAGATATCTGTACCTTTCCACCTGAAACATCCGACTTTAGAATGGTTTCTGATGCACATTGATGCAATTCTACAGTGTCAATTATTCATGTTGATGGCAACTATGATGCAATTCTTCAGTGTCAATTATTCATGTTGATGGCAACTATGATGCAATTCTTCAGTGTCAATTATTCATGTTGATGGCAACTGTACTGCAATTCTTATGAAAAATTACTAAGAGGGAGAAAGGGACGGGGTGTTACATTTGCTAAGTTTCTAGTAATAAAGTCATGTTCTAATTTGCGAGGGGCTTGCAGGTATGTTTGTATGCTAGGAAGGCTTGCAGATATGTTTGTATGCTAGGGGGCTTGCAAATATGTGTGTATGCTAGGGGGCTTGCAGATCTGCTTGTATGTGTATAAAGAGCCGAACGGCAGAAGCCAAATAAGCATTCCAAAAAATGAGAAACATTTTGTGCAATGTAAGACTATCAGACTATCAACGAAGACCCGAATTCGAGTGCTGAGATGTTATATCGAACCAATCTTTTATTTATTGATTCTTCACATCATGGACTGTAACCAAAAAGAAAAAAATTCACAGTGAATTAGAGGCTACAGAGATGTGGTTTCTGAGAAGTATGATGAATACCATGGACATCCAAGAAAACTAATGCAGAGGTTCTCATTGATGCTGGCGTAAAAAGATCAATCATTAAAAACATTAGGGGCAGACAGTCAAGGTGTCTAGGGCATTTGCTGAGAAGAACACAGCTTGAACACTTAATAACCACAGGAAAGATCAAGGGGGGAAGAGACAAGGGACGATATAAAAGGCAACATTTGTATGAATTGTGGCAAAGTAGAAGTTCACCAACCGAGCTTATTGACAACACAAGAGACAGAGAGTTGTGAAGAAACATGATCGACTACGCCAGTCGGTATGTCACATGATATATATATCTATATCTACCACTTACGTATATCTTTTCTCTTCCATTGTGTCATTTCATGTGACTATATTGTGCTATGTAAAAGTGTCTATTATGTGTCATTTAGTATTAAGATCTATTAGACAAATATCGGGAAAAGATGTGCTAGAGTTTGCCAAAATTCAGCAGTACAAGTAAAAGAAACTTGGACACAATTCAACCACAAGAACCAACAGAACCTTTTTAAAGTAGAACATGATTACTAAGTAACCCACATTCCCTAATGAAAATGTACACGCCCATTGAGTTAATACTCTCAATGAAGACAATAATTTAAAATATTAAATTTTTTAACATTTCGACATGCAGTCTGAGATTGTCTTAGAACGCGTACAGCAGACATCAAGAGTCGTGATATGGTTTCTCAGTTACAACACGTAGATACGCCCCTGTCTGTGTTTAGAGAAGATCAAAGAAGCCACTCAGGAGTGGTATTTAAACATCTTAAGTCTGTGCTGTTACATCAAACAAAGATAGACATCACAGACTTGTTTGTTCGAAGGCGTGTCAGTTATTTCAATCAGATAGGGAGGATAGATGTTTGATGTCTTTTTAAATATATATATATATAAATATATATATATATAGGGTAAGTAGGCACAACGATGGGGAAGGTAGGCACATTGTCACCTGCCACACGAGTAAGAAAGAACGAAGTCTAACCTAGGGTTAATTACCCCACAACATGATTTCCGCTGTCATGGAGTAGAACATGGTTGGTTGCTGATCCAGCGGTCCATGGGCTCATGCCCTTTGACCATATGCCATTGTGTGATATATGCATGTGTTTGTGAGCTGTTGTTTTGTTCCATATCAATCAATCAATAAAGTGTCATGCAGACTGGCGTAGGCGATATAGTTTCTCCACGACTCTCTGCCTCTTGTGTTGTCAGTAAGCTCGGTTGGTGAACCTCTACCGTGCCACGATACGACAATCAATACAAGGTAACTGCGTGAAACGTAACAACAATTAGACTTACGTAAAACACAGGTTTATATTTCGTCTCAATGGGACACGACAGACTATACCTAAAACTAGTGGGTAATGATGGGCAAATATTCGTGCCACGATACAAGCCCATCTAGTAACTTTTCTCTTTGTTGAACCCTATCTCTTCTCCCTTTTATCTTTCCAGTGGTTATTAAGTGTTCAAGCTGTGTTCTTCTCAGCACATGTCCTAGAAACCTTGACTGTCTGCCTCTAATGTTTGATATGATTGATCTTTTTACGCCATCATCAATGAGAACATCTGCATTAGTTTTCTTGGCTGTCCATGGTTCCTAATAATGTGTTCAATTTATGTGGCCCTGGAGGGAAGAGTAAAACATAAATTACGACAACGATATTTTGACATTGTTAGACTCCACACCCCCCCTTCCCATTTGTAAACAATTGTTAGAAAACAGGGACCTTCTCTGACTAATTATGTCAAAATACCCCCACCCCAGAAAATAATTTTAGCAGAAAAAGTACACAAAAAATGCATGTTTTGTTTCACATTTTAGAGAAAACAATTTCATATTCTAACACAACGCATTCCGTTCTCCGGACTACATCCTGCTAATCTGCAGGAGTTTGAGAACGAACACAGAAGAAGAAGATATTCTAACATTCTTATTGCTGTCAAACAAGAACAAAGAAAAACAACAGTAACGCTGATGTAAACAGTTGGCACCCCCACTCCCCCATTGTAGTTGTTCCTTTAATTATACAATTTCATTCAAATATATCAGTGAATCCGAAATTTTTTTGCCCATAGACCCCTTGCCGATATTTTGGTAGTTTTCCATAGACCTTTCTTGAATTTTCCTAAACATATGAACTTCACATATGTTGTAACAGCTGACATCGTGCTTATTTTGATGGGTTTTTTTTGTAGAGTGCACAATTGTAAAATAAGAAGATATGCACTTTTTCTTCATACCTTTATTAAAAATAGTACATCTCGTGTATCCCCAATTTCGTATTCTCGCGGACATGGGCCTTCTTCAAGTTGAAAGCGACCCATGGGGGGTCCATACATACCACTTTGGGAATCTGTGATCTACATAAAGGGAGATAAGAATTTCTTCCACAGAAAATATCATTGTTATGTTCCCTGTTAAATTTATTCAAGTAAACTCAAATAAACATCATCAAGTGCCGTCTCAGCAACGAAGTTTGGCTGCAACCAACTTTAATCATTCTCTGTCTCGTGCTTTGGTGATGCACTATGCTAGACTGTAACCTGCCCATCTTGTGATACTTTCCTCTCACGTGTATCTCTGTCAACCTCTTGATCGCCTTCCAGGAAAGTAGACAGGATTACCTTAACAAGGGGGGGGGGGGGTTCTACCTAAAACAAAAGGACCTTCATCGTTTTCGCGTATAAATTTCACTATTATACGGATAATATTCAGACATTTTTGTGAAATATCGCTTTCTGGAGGGGTTTTTAACTTGCCTTCTGGTTAAGTACCCAGTTCTACAAGTTATGTTCAGATTTACTCAAAGGGGGAGGAGGGATTTGATCACCCCCAACCCCAACTCTATTCTACGGGCCTGTCGCACCTCTCCACTTTATCTCTGCCCTCAAGTAAGGTCTCCAACAAAGTGTCGCGGACTGCTACACTTTCTGTCCCTCCTGTCAGTACTTCTCTTATCAAATATAATATT
Source organism: Meghimatium bilineatum (assembly GCA_034231615.1). NCBI lineage: Eukaryota > Metazoa > Mollusca > Gastropoda > Stylommatophora > Philomycidae > Meghimatium > Meghimatium bilineatum. The sequence continues at coordinate 46,561,024 of CM067308.1, forward strand.
TGCACTCATATCTTTATTGTAACCAAGTCACATTTATATTATAACCAAGTCACATTTATATTGTAACCAAGTCACATTTATATTATAACCAAGTCACATTTATATTGTAACCAAGTCACATTTATATTGTAACCAAGTCACATTTATATTGTAACCAAGTCACATTTATATTGTAACCAAATCACATTTATATTGTAACCAAGTCACATTTATATTGTAACCAAGTCACATTTATATTGTAACCAAGTCACATTTATATTGTAACCAAGTCACATTTATATTGTAACCAAGTCACATTTATATTGTAACCAAGTCACATTTATATTGTAACCAAGTCACATTTATATTGTAACCAAGTCACATTTATATTGTAACCAAGTCACATTTATATTTGTTCTTATTTGTGATATGTACTATTTACTTGTGCATTTCTTTATTTCTCTGTTTGTATTGACAACCTCTATGTCTCTGTTTGTATTGACAACCTCTATTTCTCTGTTTGTATTGACAACCTCTATTTCTCTGTTTGTATTGACAACCTCTATTTCTCTGTTTGTATTGACAACCTCTATTTCTCTGTTTGTATTGACAACCTCTATTTCTCTGTTTGTATTGACAACCTCTATTTCTCTGTTTGCATTGACAACCTCTATTTCTCTGTTTGTATTGACAACCTCTATTTCTCTGTTTGTATTGACAACCTCTATTTCTCTGTTTGTATTGATAATCTCTATTTCTCTGTTTGTATTGACAACCTCGATTTCTCTGTTTGTATTGATAATCTCTATTTCTCTGTTTGTATTGACAACCTATATTTCTCTGTTTGTATTGACAACCTCTATTTCTGTTTGTATTGATAATCTCTATTTCTCTGTTTGTATTGATAATCTCTATTTCTCTGTTTGTATTGACAACCTCTATTTCTCTGTTTGTATTGACAACCTCTATTTCTCTGTTTGTATTGACAACCTATATTTCTCTGTTTGTATTGACAACCTCTATTTCTCTGTTTGTATTGATAATCTCTATTTCTTTCACATTTTGGCTAGACACGGAGAGATAACTGTTGCTTATAAGCTGTCAATCTTCTTTTGTGTTTATTTTCACACTCTTACAGATTAGCAGGATGTAGTCCGGAGAACAGTTTTCTTTTTTGCATGGTTTTACAGCTTAGCTGCGATATCTGCACATTTTGACCTAACAAACCCGACTTCACTATGACATTTTGGCCACTTTGACCATACATGAGATGGTACAACCAACGCCATCCCCAAAACCTGATTAGTCGCCTCTTGCTGCGTGCATGGCATGCATCAGAGTTTCGCTATTTGTGACTGAGTAGATTACAGTTATATAAGTTATATAATATATACATTTATACAGTTATATAAAGCTTATTTCATTGTACGTATAGTTATTTCATTGTATTCATTGTTATTTCATCGCAACTATGGTTATTTCCTTAAATACATGGTTATTTCATTGTATTCGTGGTATTTATTTGTATTCATGGTTAATTTCCTGTGTATGTGATTATTTCTTTATTTTCATGATTGCCGTTTTCGGAAAACCCTTAAGGAATTGGCGGGATTTCTTCACATTTTGGTTTATTTCATCTCTCTCGTGTAAAAAAATGCCATATTCAGGGTTCCAGGGAGAGGAAGAGAGGGGGCGGTTGAATCCCTCATAAACAACCACAGCGACACTAAAAACAAATATCAGTGAAAATAACAACGGAGGGAGGGATGCTGAAACGAAAATATAATGAAGAAGTGAACGGAATATAGCAGAGATTTATATAAATGTGAAATTGTCTCAGACTCAAGTGTTTAATGGTGTTTTGTTTATCAACAATAGAGAATTGGGAAATGAAATAATATTGAGGGGAGGCGAAGTGACCACGACCTTATGATAATGGAAAGAAAATAAATCACCAGGAGCTGATAATATCCCATCGGAACGCCTAAAACATGCAGGAGAGGAGTTGATTACTGTTATGACAGCCATCTGCCGCAAAATGTGGGCTAGTAAAATATGACATAGAAAATGGACAAGATCGATAGTGATGTCACTTCTTTTTAAAAAAAGGCAACCTCAAATTGTGCAATAATTACAGAACTATTAGTCTAATCACCCATTCTAGTAAAGTGAAGCTACAGAATCATTCCTAACAAAGTACAAGCTAAATTAGAGGAATTGCTAGCAGAAGAACAAGCTGTTTTCCGTAAAAACATAAATACCGCTAAACACATTTTTAAACGTGAAAATATTGATAGAAATTATTTACAACATCAACGTACTTTTGTATCATAGATTTCACAAAGGAATTTGACGTGTGTGGCATCAAGGTATGTGGCATCAAGGTATGTGGCATCAAGGTATGTGGCATCAAGGTATGTGGCATCAAGGTATGTGGCATCAAGGTATGTGGCATCAAGGTATGTGGCAGACACTGAGAGAATATAACATCATAGAACATCATAGAAGTTATTGAAGCGCTGTATAAACATGCAAGCAGTGTCATTTTCATAATGAAATTGGTGAATTTGTCAAGATTTATATAGGAGTACGTCAGGGTTGCATACTTTCCTCAGTATTTTTTAACATTTATATTGAATATATAATGCAGGAGGCACTAAAAGATCCCCAGACATCAATAAGTATTGGCAATAGACCCACTTTGTAACTTGCGTTGTGCCGATGATATCGATGTTTTGGCTGGTTCCGAATATGAATTCCGGGAACTCTGCTCAAAGTTGGAAGAGGTTAGTAGGAAATATGGCATGAAAATTATCATTAATAAAAACAAGATATTGTTGACTAGTGAAACCAAGCAAGATCTCACGAATAGCCGGTTAAACGGTCACACACTTGACGGAGTTACCACCTTCAAATATCTCGGGTCCCAAATATGAAATGATAGTAACTCGGGAAATGAGATGAAGCTGACTCGAGATGGCGATGGCAATTTTGAGTACGGTTTGGAAAAGTAAGATCAGTATCACAGTAAAGATCAATCTATTCAGATCTGCTAGTGTTAAGTAGACTTTTACACGGTAATGAAAATTGGACGCACACAATGCTGACACAGAAAGAAGGATTAAAGCTTGCAAAAACAAGTGCTACAGACGTTTGCTAAGAATTAGCTAGAAGTCAAGACAAATATATTTGGCCGACAGCAAATGAACACACTTGTAAGTTATCAAGAACCAGTTTTGGCAGTGTTGAAACAGCGTAAACGTGTTTGGTTTGGACACGTAACGAGATACAGCTCGCCTTCTATAATTTTTTTGGCAAGGAACAGTCGAGAGTGAAAGAAGGAAAGGGCATAGAAAATCCTGGATAATAGCACCAAGGGGGTGTTTTTTTCTACACTTCTCTGAGTAACTGAGTACAGAGTTGTTTGGAGAGAATTTTTTTGCTGATGTGTCATGTGTGACACCACTACGACCCTGACCTTGTGCGGATGTATCCAGTGTGACTCCACTACGACCCTGACCTTGTGCTAATTTATCCAGTGTGACTCCACTACGACCCTGACCTTGTGCTGATGTATCCAGTGTGACACCACTACGACCCTGACCTTGTGCTGATGTATCCAGTGTGACTCCACTACGACCCTGACCCTGATGGGTTATGTATCTTATTATTTGCTTCAGCGATTATGTAAGGTGGGGGGGGGGAAACGTGACCGGTCTAGTCTTTGCTGTTGTCTTCAGTGTTTGATGTTGTCTTCAATGTTTGATGTTGTCTTCAATGTTTGATGTTGTCTTCAATGTTTGATGTTGTCTTCAATGTTTGATGTTGTCTTCAATGTTTGATGTTGTCTTCAATGTTTTGATGTTGTATCATTGCCTCTGTGATTCCTTTTGCTTCTTCTATCCTCGACGGCTCCGTGCAGTACTGTTTTTGAATCACATGAACTCACAACAAGTTTTCGTCGTTTTACTATTGAAAGTAGTGATTTCTGCGTTGCTGAATGTATCTCTACAGTATATATTCTGTACCGTATATATTCTGTACCGTATATACATTACCATTTGGGCGGGGGGAATAAACTGTGATCTAGCGAACACTTCCTCTTCTGCGTTCGCTCTCGGATAACCAACGCGAATGTTCGTGTGATTTCCGCCGGGGATCGTGAAGTATTTTGTGCTGCTAGTTCCACAGAGGAGCTGTATTATTTGCACCTTGTTGGCACAGCATATTTGAGGCACAGACATCCAAGGCCCAGCACAGCCGTTTTCGTCATGTCTTTAATTCGAGCAGTGGGCTTCGCTAGTATGTGACAGCCTTCCTATTTGTCACCAGACGGCGAATGTGTATCGACTCTAGATCTTGACGATTTATCACCCACTGGAGGTGGGATGTGTTTGTGAATATTCTCCTTGGCATCAGTATGACTTGTGCAGCAACTAATGTATGGTATCACAATCAACAATGTGATATCTGCACGTTAGTTGTGTGTGGTTCAAATGTTCCCTCCTAGTGATAATAAATAAAGTACAGCTGATTCCAGTATCCATATCTTGGATGATTCAATGACACTTTGTCAAGGTTTTTGGTTGCAAAGAAAGAATTGGTCATGCAGATGTCATTACTGGTATAAAATTCCAACAACTCTGTCCGCTTTCATTCATGCGCCCACCATTGTGTTTCAAGACACACTGGACTTAATATGTGTCTTATTCCATTAGTACGTTCTTCTTCTTCTTCTTTTCGTTCGGAGTTTGACATGTCTACACAGCAAGTCCTGTTAGTGCATTAAGATCACATAAGTATGTAAATGAAATCTGAATTTTGAATCTTTTTTCACTTCATTGTCTCGCTTCTCATAGAAGACAACCTTCACATCGTCAGACATGATCTGAATACAGGGGCTGTAGAAGACAACCTTCACATCGTTAGACATGATCTGAATACAGGGGCTGTAGAAGGCAACCTTCACATCTTCAGACATGATGTGAATACAGGGGCCGTAGAAGGCTACCATCACATCTTGAGACTTGATGTGAATACAGGGGCCTTAAGGGATATAAGTGCCTTAACAATGGAATGTTACCTTTTAAAAAGAGACCATTCGTCCATTTTCCTGTCCAAATTTCACTGCCAGGAAATTTGAAACCTTTTATGTGAAAAAAAGCTACAAAAAAATCACGATTTTTTATCGACCTTTTGATTAAGTTCTTATTGCTTAAAGTCTTGTCAGATTTGCTAGGGGGGTGGGGTGGGAAATGAACCCCAACCCCTTATCTACGGGTTTGTGTAAATGCTTGTGTAAATTCACTTGAAGTCAACAATTGCAATGTTAACATTCTTTTATATTCACAAATATTGGGTTTACAGTAGATGACAAGTCCATTTGAAGTTAACAATCTCAATGTTAACATTTATTAATATCTATCGATTGGGCTCACTCTTGGTCCCTTGGACTTTTCATGCCAAACATGTCCCTCTGTGGCAGTCTTCACGGGGACAGTGGTCAGGGATTTAGGCTTGGGTCAACTAAGCTTATCTAACACGAGGTGTTCAGCTGCCAGTGAACTCGTTTCGCATAATTAGACTTACTATGCCTGAGCCCATCGGGCACTGAACCATTTCTCACCACGAGCATGATTCCAGTAGGGCCTATAGGAAAGCATCGACGACAGACATGGGCCAGGTTTCGTTCGTCCTCTTAGCTGAGATGTCATTCACTCACATCGTCCGAGTCTGAGTCTACACATTTGTGAGGAGCACCGAGGCATAGAAGCCTGTCTCGAGCTGAACAAAACTTTTGAGTGTAGGAAAGCATCGACGGTAGAGTTAGTCCTGGTCTGTTAAGAACGCAGGGGAGTCAAAGTACGTTCTCGAGCTGAGCAGCACTATAGTTCCTAATTCATATTAACGTTTTCGCTCTCCGTTTGCACGTAGTACCGCCCTCTGGCGATGTGCTGTACTTAGTCTCATTGTACGCACGAACGTTATCATTTGGAATCTATTACTGTTATCTATTCGTCGTGATGTCTGCCCATTTCGAGACAATTACATAGGTCGTTAGTCCAATGCTGAAGCCGGACTGAGCTGCGTCACTGTGTGTTAACCGTGACTTTGTGTGTGTTGGCACAGAGGTGTCTGGGTTATTGCATGTCTTTTGTAGTAAATTCTCATTCCATGCAGCCTCCACATTCCCGAACATAGTGTTTGTCAAGCAGCACGAACCGTTTACTTCTGTTTCCAGGGTGCACCACCAGAAAGTACTTGTGGAATATTAGATATTAGTTAATTCTGGAGCCACCGAGAGCAATGCCGTTGCACCTCTATAAAACACTGATGTTGTTTATTCATTTAAAAAGGTGTTAGAAAGTTCCAGTTCAAAATTTTATGTTAAAAAAAAAAAAATGAGTGAAAAAAATTGTTTCCGCTGGGGCTTGAACCCAGGACCTTCCGCGTGTTAGGCGGATGTGATAACCACTACACTACGGAAACTCGATATATGACTGTTCAACATAAAGATGACTATATTGCTTAAACTTAAGCTGATTATTTAGATTGTTTACCACATTTAGTACTGATTTTAGTTACTAGTTACTGGAACTTTCTAACAATTTTTATGGTCTCCTAATCACAATCAGAAATTACTCACTGAAATGGGAACCTGCTAGGTACAAAAGTCGAGCTGAGAATCGACGGTTTACTGAATAACTCAACAAGTGAAGTGATGGAACGGTGAATGATACAAGAGGGTGACATTCCTCGTGCTGGAGGCCCGTCAATCATTTCAAACGAATGGCTGGGAACGAAAGAAGGTTAGCTCCGCCCACACAGTATTTTGGGCGGTAGAGAAGGAGAAACTAGTCAGTGAACATTGTTGTGAATGCCTGCGCGCCAAGTGTGTTGTACCTGCTGGCTGCAGTCTGTGAATGCTTTGATGTTGCAGTTTCTCTAGGCCTTTTATTTTACTCCTAGATTCAGGTCGGCGTAGTTTTAGTTTCATTGTTGACAACGTGTGGTGTTAAATTCGTGGATATTTAATCTTCCAGAAACTTAACGGAATGGATTTGAGCGTTTTATGATGGGCAAGCTTCAGAGCAAACATGGTCAGTATTGAATCAGGTCTTGTTTGTGTTGTAAAGATTACCAGAGTGGTCAGCTGTGAGAGGCCGTTACTGTGCTCTAATCTATATAATTCCAAAATTGTCTCGTTGCTAGGTTGTTTTATTTATTTACCTACTTCCCAGCAATATAACGCTATTTTAATGGCATCAGGTAAAAAAGCATGATCACATGGACTGCTGGATCAGTAACCACTAACCAACCATTTATTTATATTGGTAGCAATTAGCCTGTTATTGGTATATACTTATAATATATAGGTATATATCTATTTTTCATTTTAATATTTGCCTCTTGTTACCCCAGCCCCCACCCCTCCAGTTTCGGGTTGTTACCCGGCACTGGTGTTGTATCTCCCAGCTTTAGCCAATACTCAAGTATAAAATCCGGATGTCTTGGATTACCAGAACCGCGACCTCCACTATTTTTTGTTGGTTGTGAAGCTCTGATATAACCGGATTGGACTAACATCTACGGTTGAAAGAAACGTACCTAACCGTAAGAGGTGCATTTTAAGTCACCAAAACAATACTCGAGTAAGTATTAGTAACTCTACCGCAAGTTTATTATTTTTTTAAATTAAAAAATGGTAGCATATTCTATACAGGACGTACCTACCAATCCAGCCTTTTTTCTGTGGTGATTTTCTAAGCAATATAAATAATTCAGTAGTTTACCATTGCTTTCTGAACGGTCCGGATGCACAATTACCTGTGGCGAGGAACGAACTCGGTACCTTGACCGTCACAGACGCGTTCTGCACCACTTCACCACAAAGCTGGACACGTTTATTAGTTTGTGAAAATAAATGTCGACTGGGTTGTCGTGGGCCTGAAAGAGGAACAGAAAACAGCACTCCTGTGTTACCTTCCATGCATGTTGTAAGAGACGATTAAGGAGGTTTCGGAGTGGAGTGTGCTAAATGATACAGAAGACATACTTAACTCTGATGCATCAGGCCGAAATCCGCATAAATCACAGTTAAGCTGTAAACCATGACACAATGCATTTCCTTCTCAAAAATACATCATGCTAACCTACAGGAATTGACGAACAAAGGCAGAAGAAGAAGAGAATAACAAAATATTTGGCGATTGAATGGATTAAATGTAATGGCCCTAGTAAAAAGATGTGTCGGGCCATTGACGCAAATAAAACGGTGACAACGCATTCCATTCTCTGGACTACATCCTGCTGGAAAACTAGAATGAATCATGGTCCTGCTACAAGGGAGATTCAACAAAAGTTTGAAAATGAACGTGGAAAAAAAATGTAATGAAGTAGGCATAAGCATGATGGTGATTGCTTACAAATATCTATGTAGATGTCACTAATCTGTCAATCAAGTGTCATGCAACGTGGCATAGGCGATCATGTTCCCTCACAACTCTTTGTCTTTTGTGTTGTTAATAAGTTGATGTGGCGCCTGGCTGAGAGGTTAGAGCGTTGGTTTCACACTGGTGGGGTCCAGAGTTCGATTCTCGGTAAGTGGTTTTTTTCTGTCAGAGGGTAAAATTTTTTTAAACTCACCCAGTACATGACGTGCTGACAGCAAGATCATGAGGCCTTTATCATACAACTACAAAATTCCTCCCTGCAACTCCTTAACGGGAAACATGTAGTATTTCATGAAGAATTTGACAATAATAAGTTCACTTGGTCACTTATTTGTGTTCCACAATGACAACCCATCCAGAACTTTCTGTTACTAAATATTTAAGTTTTACTTTTCTCATCACGTACCTAAACAAAACTTGACTGTCTACTTCTAATTTTTGCTATAACTTGTCTTTTATAAGGATCTCTAAGGACTTCTACGTTAATTTTCTTGCTTGTCCATGAAATGTTCATAATACTTCTTAAAAAATTCCAGCCCATATCTCAGTTTATTTTGAGCCTTCAACTGATCTTGAGCTCATTTGTTTACCGTCCATGCTTAGCATCCATAAAGAAGGATTGGCTCAATATAACATCCTTGAACTCTTAACGCACGTATGCAGTGATACTACTCCATTGCATAAGGTAATGTTTCTAACTTTAAAAAAAAAAGGCTGATGTGACCTCTCCATCCTTCTCTTTATCTCTTACTAGTCACGGCAATTTATTAACTTTTTTGTAGTTTATACGTAATTCGTACTTTTCTATCATAGGTCAGGGCCGTAGACACGGCTGTGCTAAGAATGGGCGTCTATGAGAGGTATATATCATAGGTCAGGGCCGTAGACACGGCTGTGCTAAGAATGGGCGTCTATGAGAGGTATATATCATAGGTCAGGGCCGTAGACACGGCTGTGCTAAGAATGGGCGTCTATGAGAGGTATAGGTCAGGGGCGTAGACACGGCTGTGCTAAGAATGGGCGTTTATGGGGTTTCTAAAAGAGAACAAAAATATTTACACCTTGGTACAGTTGTGATTTAAAATATTTCAAATGTTCAATAAAATAGTAAAGGGGGGGGGGGGGGAAGAGATTATAATATGTTTATGTTTTAGTGATAATGATATGTATTTTAGTAAAAGTATTGGGTTCAAACCTTCTCCCTACAATAAAATACAAAGACATATCCAGTATAAGACACCATTGATTCTTCTATTGGTACCCAGTTTTACATAATTTTATCTATTCGTACCCAGTTTTACAGGATTTGATCTATTGGTACCCAGTTTCACATCGGTTTCCTTGTACCCCTTGTATTTTATCTACATGTACAACTACCCAGTTTTACATCGGTTTAACTGTTCTTGTATTTGATCTACCCGTAGGCCAGTCACGTTTTATATCGGTTTCCATCGTGGCTCTCGACAATATAGGACCCCTAGCTGAATTAATTTGGACCACATTTGTTACGTTTTTGATTATTGTTTGACTTTTAATTGTTTGCTATTTACATACGTGGAATCGCATGCCAAAAATAGCCACGGCAAACTAAAAGATTTCACGCAAATTGGAGACTAGTTCATGTTAAGTCTACGCGGATATGTTTTCTAAACAGCCGACAGTCGCGGTTTCAACGTTCCCTTTGTATTTGATCTATAGGTAGGCTATAGTTTCTATTGATCTATAGGTAGGCTATAGTTTCTATTGATCTATAGGCCTACTCAGTTTTGATGTTATGAATTACTGTTTCTCTAAAATCAACACACCCGTCAATGAACGGACATCACGATTGCAGATCAATTCCGCGTTGTGTGATTGTAGACGCTCTTGCCGAGAGACCGACGACAGGAAAGGCCGCAGTAGAAAACGTAATCAAGACTTCATTCGTTACGTTTGTGTATATTGTCGTGTTTATCGTTGGTCACTATCTATATACTTGGTGTCGCATGCGAAAGAAGCCACGGTCGACCAACAAAATTCACAGAAAGTTAAAAATCAACCTTTCAAATCATATTTACTTTTCGCCCGTGTGTGGCCGGGGCCCTAAAGGGGAACAAAGAATAGCAACACTGTTTACCTTCCACGCATATCGTAAAAGGCGACTAAGGAGGTTATGGGATGGTGTTGGCTATCCCATATAGGGTCAGTGACCCAAAGCCATGCTGAAGTCGGATGTGTCAGGCCGAAAGACGCAGATATCGCAGCGATGCTGTAAACCATGACACAACGCATTCCGTTCTCCGGATTACATTCTGCTAATCTGCAGGAGTTTGAGAACGAACGCAGAAGAAAAGGAAGAATGTTTACTTTTTGTACACAGCTATACAAGAGTCCGGTCATTCATTCATGCTTGTAGCCTAGTCATAGTTCATTGAAACTGCCAAGGAGGTGTTACCGCTCATGTTATGAATGGTCGAACGAGTGAGAGAATCTCTGGCTATAGCATATCTAGTTATTCCGTTCTGTTTATTTACTATTTTCATTCACAGAATGATTGACATGTCAGGTTGTCATGTGTGGTTATATTCTTGTAACGATTAGCTTCTTCAAATTGAATGGCAGGAAGAATAATGTAAGACTACGGCAGGTGAATCTAAGTAACATGCCATCGAAGACGGATGTGTCGTGCCATTGGCACAAATAAAACGGCGACACAACGCATTTCCATTCTCTATACTACATCCGGCTGAAAATCTAATAGGACAATGGTCCTGCTACAAGGGAGATCCAGCGGGAGTTTGAGAATGAACGCTGAAGAAGAAGATAAATCTAAGTAACATGGGTTAAAAACGAGACTAAAAATATACTAAATAGGCGTTTCGACCAGCCTGGTCTATATCTTCTTCTTCTTCAGCATTTATTCTCAAAATCCCACTAGATCTCTTCTGTAGCACATGGTCCAGCTAGATTTCCAACAGGATGTAGTCCAAAGAATGGACATGCGTTGTGTCACCGTTTTATTTCCGCAAATTGCCCGACACATTCGTCTTCGGAGATGGTCTATATAAAAGATAATGGGAAAATAGAAGCTAATAAAATATGTATAAATATATATTTTTTACTATCTTGATAAAATCTGCTGATTGAAGCATCTATTCGGCGTTCGAAAAGGGAGCACGGATGGTCATTTGAAACAGACTCTAATGACAGTAATCACTTCAAACAATCATTCAAAACAATCAATCAAAATTTCATTTGTCGCTGTGGCTCCTTGCATAGTTATGTTTTCTTCTTCTTCTGCGTTCGTTCTCGAACTCATGCAGATTAGCAGGATGTAGTCCGGAGAACGGAATACATTGTGTCATGGTTTACAGCATTGCTGCGATATCTGCGCATTTCGGCTTGACACATTCGACTTCAGCATGGCTTTGGGTCACTGAACCTATATGGGATGGGACAGCCAACTCCATCCCATAACCTACTTAGTCACCTTTTACGACATGCGTGGAAGGTAAACAGCGTTGCTATTCATTGCTCCCCTATTGGGCCCCGGCAACACACGGGTGAGTTATGTTTTGTTTATGAGTATTGTGAACACATGTATCTGAGTTTCTCTCTATATTTGCTCCCGGGTCTATTTCCTATGTTTTCCACTCACAGACAATTTCTATAACCTCGTCATTTCATTGAAAAACTCCATATCAGAGCAGGGCTTCGACAGAGGAGAGAGTAAAAAGAAGGAGTACATAATAGTGACATTCTAACATGCCATGCATGCAGTAAGGAAGATTGGACATGGCTAATTGATTACACAGAAAATCAGATCCAATAAGAAGGTCTATGCTGAGGTACCCGTCATTGCTTATGATATTCATAGCAGGTCATAGTGTTACTAATAAGCTCGTAAATAATTGTATAGGCTTATACTTAGCCGTCATACATGCATCGAAGGTAAACAGTGTTCTATTCTTTGCTCCCCTTTCTGGGCCCATCACACAGAAGGTAAACATGTCAAATTTAGCCTTAAAATGATCAGTGTGGCAACTATGCTTGGTCACAGAAAACCATTTCTCCATCACATGGTCAGTATGGCAACTATGCTCTGTCCCAGAAAGCAATTTTTCCATAAAATGGTCAGTATGGTAACTATGCTCTGTCCCAGAAAGCAATTTTTCCATAAAATGGTCAGTATGGTAACTATGCTCTGTCCCAGAAAGCCATTTGCCCATAAAATGGTTCCTATGGAAACTATTCTGTCAGAAAACGTTTCTTTTGCTCCATATGAATTACTTGCAATATAGCTCATTCATCCTTGTCTACAATGTGGAGGTTTCATGTGAGTTTTATCAGCGCTCTAAATCTTCAGCGGTTCTCAATGATTTCTGAAGAAGTCTCCAACTCTGAGGAAGTAATTTGAAAAACCCATATATTTGTATTTCTGGTGTGTGTCTGTGAGGAAATTATCGTTGTTGTTCGTCCATAACAAGTGATGATGACCATTTTTTACATTCACTTTTGAAAATTCAGTTGGCAATATGTCCTTAATTAGAAGTTCGTAAATGGCCAATAAGTCCTATTCGGGCTGCAAATATCATTGCATAGTACAGATCGAAAGCAGGGGCCCTGTGTGACTTTGACCATATATGGGAGAGGACAGCCAATTCCACCCCATAATTTCCTTAGTCATCTCTTACGACATGCATAGGAAGTAAACCGTGCTACTATTCTTTGCTCGATCCCGTCAAACACTTGTGACCATTTATTTAGACAACAGACATTATTATGAAAAAGTAATGAAGTAGAAATATTCCAGTAGATAAACAAATGGTCAGGTAGGGATGTGCTCTATCACCTGATCTTTCCACCTTGTGCAGTGAAAATAACACCTGATCTTTTCACCTTGTGCAGTGAAATGAACACCTGATCTTTTCACCTTGTGCAGTGAAATGAACATCCGATTCATAAACAACATTGCAGGGATACTAGTAGGTGCGCGTACAACGTAAATAACTTGAGATATGCGTTCACGACACCTTTCCAGGTCTTTTAAAAGTAAACAAAATTGACCTTTCCCCCTCCCCCGTACCAAATATACATCTCTGCTTTCTGTATGTACAATAAATGAGTCCCTTGAAATTTGATTTCTCATTTCAAACGAACTGGTAGAGTTGATTATGAAACTTGGCGTTTTGTTCAACGTTAATTTTAGTTATGCAATCGAACAGTTAATGATGAAACTTGGAGTTTTGTTCATTGTAACGTTAGCTATGCATGCAATCACACAGTTCACCATGAAACTTGACATTCCATGTTTTATTTGCATACTCTCAATATTTTCCCATACTCTCCATCAATGACTTCTTGTTAGTTTCCTCATCTTTGTATTTATTTATTTCTTGACAGCCTTCTTGTAATTTCGACATATTATTCACCTACAGACTTATTATTGTCTTCCCACAGATTCTCCATTCTTATCTTCACACAGATTATCCAGCTTTGTCTTTCCACAAATTCTCCATCCTCGTCTTCCCATAGATTCTCCATCCTCGTCTTCCCCATAGATTCTGCATCCTTGTCTTCCCATAGATTCTCCATCATTGTCTTCTCACGGATTCTCAATCCTTGTCTTCCCATAGATTTTCCATCCTCGTCTTCCCATATATTCTGCATCCTTGTCTTCCCATATATTCTGTATCATTGTCTTCCCATAGATTCTCCATACTCGTCTTCCCATAGATTCTATATCCTTGTCTTCCCACGGATTCTCCATCCTTGTCTTCCCATAAATTTTCAATCCTCGTCTTCCCATATATTCTCCATCCTTGTCTTCCCACGTATTCTCCATCCTCGTCTTCCCATAGATTCTGCACCATTGTCTTCCCATAGATTCTCCATCCTTGTCTTCTCCTTCCCACGGATTCTCCATCCTTGTCTTCACACAGATTCTCCATCTTTGTCTTTCCACAGATTCTCCATCCTCGTCTTCCCATATATTCTCCATCCTCGCCTTCCCCATAGATTCTGCATCCGTGTCTTCCCATAGATTCTCCATCCTTGTCTTCCCACGTATTCTCCATCCTTGTCTTCCCACGTATTCTCCATCCTTGTCTTCGCACAGATTCTCCATCCTCGTCTTCCCATAGATTCTCCATCCTTGTCTTCCCACGTATTCTCCATCCTCGTCTTCCCATAGATTCTCCATACATGTCTTCACACAGATTCTCCATCCTCGTCTTCCCATAGATTCTCCATCCTTGTCTTCCCACGTATTCTCCATCCTCGTCTTCCCATAGATTCTCCATCCTTGTCTTCACACAGATTCTCCATCCTCGTCTTCCCATAGATTCTCCAGACTTGTAATATCTACAGACTTTCCATTATTGTCTTGCCAGAACTTATTGTGCTGTTCACAGGTTCACAGTCCAACCCCCCCTCCCCTCCTCAATATTTGTCTTGCCACTAGTTCTGTCCACTGACTCTCCCTCTTCTCCCTCCACAGAGTGTTTCTTCATTGGCTCGGATGTAAATAAAGCCATGCAGGATAACATTTGGAAGCAGACAGCGGGATTTAATTTGCTCAATTATAACATGGATGAGTCACTATCGGTGAGTAGGGAGTTACTAAAATGTGGGGAGTGAGAAAAAAGTATATTCAGGGAGTAATACGAGGAGTAGAAGTTTGATATGGGGAATGTGACAGATATGAAAGTAGAGTGACAAAAAAGTAGTGAATTTTGATTTGGGGAATGTGATAGATATGAAAGTAGAGTGACAAGAAAGTAGTGAATTTTGATTTGGGGAATGTGATAGATATGAAAGTAGAGTGACAAGAAAGTAGTGAATTTTGATTTGGGGAATGTGATAGATATGAAAGTAGAGTGACAAGAAAGTAGTGAATTTTGATTTGGGGAATGTGATAGATATGAAAGTAGAGTGACAAGAAAGTAGTGAATTTTGATTTGGGGAATGTGATAGATATGAAAGTAGAGTGACAAGAAAGTAGTGAATTTTGATTTGGGGAATGTGATAGATATGAAAGTAGAGTGACAAGAAAGTAGTGAATTTTGATTTGGGGAATGTGATAGATATGACAGTAGAGTGACAAGAAAGTAGTGAATTTTGATTTGGGGAATGTGACAGATATGAAAGTAGAGTGACAAGAAAGTAGTGAGATGTGAGTAAAGAAGAAAGTCAAGAGGTCGAATGTAAAGGTAAGATGAGTTATAAACCAGCGTTATAGCACGCGATTACCCATAACTGCTCAGCTTCCTAGTCAGTAGTTGATCAGAAACATAAGTGTTCAGCTGCCTGGTCAATGGCTGACCAGAAACCGCATAACTGATGTCGCCAACTGCACTTGATCAGAAACTTCGGAGCTGTTCCTCGATCTATCCAAAGCATCAACCATGGTACGTTATTTACTAGTGGCTGGGTGAACCATGGGAGTAATTTTTATTTCAAATAACGCATAATGAGTGGAATAGAAACCCAACTCTACGCTGGTCAGCGAATGAATGACTTCATATTACACTACTGCGGCCTTCATAGAGAAGAAATTAGTGAGGAAAAAGTGAAGAGAGAGGAAGTGAAGGGTGAGGAAAGTGAAGTGAGAGGAAGTGAAGGGTGAGGAGAAAGTGGACAGGGGAAGGGTGAGTGTAAAAAAGACGAGTGAAGAGTGAGGGGAAAATGAAAAGAGAAGGAAGTGAAGAGTGGGGCGAAAGTTGAGAGAGTGAAGGGTGATGAGAAATTGAAGAAGAAAGGAGAGTGAACTTCTCATAGAAAATAGAGAGGAATTGAAGTTTCAATTGATAACTTATACAAGTAAATTCAAGACGTCAGCATGAAGATAAGTGAATAATTTTCTTAAGAGTTGAAGGTGCCGCTAGAACGGACCTGGTTCAAACCTCGTGAGTTTCAAGATTTTTTTTCATTTATCCTCATGATTCCTACTATTCTCATGTCTCTATATTATTTATGTTTACAAGTAGGCATATCGGTCCTTGCAGTACGAATACAGATGTTGTATGTTTGTGTTCATGAGGATACTTCAATACTTGCACGGGTTGTTCGTTGCTGTTGTTGTAATAGTCCATGTCTCGAGTGGTCCGTTCTCGGTGACTTGAGTACACAGGTTGAATGTCTTGACGAGATCACATGTTTTTGGGAGGACGTGGTTGGTCAAGTACGGACAACGTGTTTTCTTGAGTTGCAAGGTGATTCGATGCCGCTAGAACGGACCAGATTGAATCGCCGTCAGTCTTAAGAATCAATAACTTACTTCTGTCCTGACAACGAAGCACCATCACTCATGTCGGAAGCACCACTCATAGAGCATTAAGTGTATCTCAGAAGCTTCAATTGATAATAAACAGGGGATCTCCGATAAATGCATCGAAAAGTAAGACGCCTGGATCCTAGATCCCAAACACGAGCTTTTGAACATGGAACATGCGGCTCTACTACTATGCCACTGAGCTCCCCGGAATATTATAGTAGATAACTTCAGTAGTACATATCTAGATAGAATGACAACTGTATTTTTTCTGCTTGTCGATAAGCCAAGTTTCCGAGAAAAGTTGGACGCCACCGAGTAAACGACTGAGAATACACTGGCGCATCAGCACAAATGTATAATATTTTCAACTGACTCACTTTCTAAAATTATTTTACAAGGAGATTTTCTGTAGTGTGGAGAATTTCTGTAGTGTGGAGAATTTCTGTAGTGTGGATAATTTCTGTAGTGTGGAGATTTTCTTTAATGTGGAGAATTTCTTTAGTGTGGAGAATTTCTTTAATGTGGAGAATTTCTTTAGTGTGGAGAATTTCTTTAATGTGGAGAATTTCTTTAATGTGGAGAATTTCTTTAATGTGGAGAATTTCTTTAGTGTGGAGAATTTCTTTAATGTGGAGATTTTCTTTAGTGTGGAGAATTTCTTTAATGTGGAGATTTTCTTTAGTGTGGAGATTTTCTTTAGTGTGGAGATTTTCTTTATCGTCGAAGTTTTCCAGAGTTTTTGAAAGTTCGAGGTGACTGAGGGTTCTCATTGTGGCTAAAAGATGTATTCCATTAGATCATCATCATTAAGTGCCGTCTCCGCAGCCAAGGTTGACTACAACGGATCTGTGGCATTCTGTTTCTTGCTCTGGTAATGCACTCTGTTAGAATATAACCTGTCTATTTCATGATGTTTCCCTCCCACTTGTATCTCTACCTACCTCATGCTCGCATCCCTTCAACTCGGCCAAGTAAGGAGTTGTCAAAATCTTAGTTCCTTTCCATGAAGTTCTCCATATTCTTCTATATACCCACACCTCAGCGGCGTCAATTCTGTCCTCTAGTTGTTTGTTCGTTTCATGTGTGTTCGTTCTCAAACTTCTGTATATTAGCAGGATGTAATATGAAGAACGGGATATGCCATGGTTTACAGCGTGGTTGTGATATCTGCACCTTGCAGTCTGACACATTCGACGTCAGCATGGCCTCTAGGTGACTGAGCATATACAGGATGGTAGGGCCTACTCTACCTCATAACCACATTAGCCTCTTACAATTTAAGGGACAACAGCTTTAGTGTCGCATAACAACTCTAAATAGGAAATGGGTGGCTGGGGGTAACACAGGCAAATATCAAAATGAACAAAAATAGGTATTCGTGTTACCAAAATAAGTCGATAAAGCATCCTAACAACGAAACACAGTGACAGACGACGTTTTGACTAAAAAACCTTCATCAGGACAAACAAAAGACCAAAGTAAATAAATCTTACAGGGACACACATGATGGTGATTGGAAGGAAATAAAGCGGAGAATAGCGAATTGACGACGGAGGAAGCACATATAGGGCAGCATGACATGGGAACAGAGGGTGTGAGGGGAAGATAGAGGTGGTAAGTAAGAAGGAGAAGTGCACGGAAAAATTGAAAATAGATAACATATAATGCAAGTAAAATAAAATAAATTTAAAATGCTTATCTCGATAGTAGTCGGCGGTGCAAAAAGGAGAATGAACAAAGAGATGCCAAGTTAAATAGCAAACAGTGGCATATTCCCATCCGTTGAAGGACGCGGAGGCGACAAAGACATCCTTGGGCAATTGAAGACAATGAAATCGGACAAAGGCCGAATCAACGTGGACAGGGAATTAAGAGAACACGCGGCAAACAAGAGCTTAAGCTTAAGACAGGATCATAGAAGCCAAAGTAGGGGTTATGGGTATTCTTTTCGGGTTCCGACAACACAGGAAAGAATAGTTGTTTGATCATTGTTATTTGTCCACGAGATCGGTAGTCGATGGTGACACGATTGTAGAAAACTAATGATCAGTACACGACTGCTGTCTAGCAAGCAGTAACCGACTGGAATGTGTACATGAGACATAACTGCATAGCAGAAATATAAGTTTACTGATACGAAATCTCGGAATAATTGTGGCGCCTACAATCTGGTCAGGTGCGGGCAGAAAATATTAGAAGTCTCCGACATCAGGTACGAATACCTGACAGTTGAGTAACATCTGCGTCTATCAGCTTGTAGTTCGTGTGGCGCGCAGTCGCTGCCTGGCCCGCATATTGCGCGTGAGATGATGGGTGCAAACTGATTGAGGTTGATGTGAGTAACGGGTGTTAACACTCCAGCCAGGGGTGAGAAATCTAACATATTTTCTTCTTTCGTTCTATTTTTAGATAGACAAATAAACAGTAGATAGATCGGGTGTAGGTGTGAAGAATACTTGTTTCACATAGTAGATTGTGCATTTTGATAACATAAAAATTGTAATGAAATTCAGAATCAAGCTGTTATAGTGCGCACTTTCTAATTTATTTATGGTGCGCAATTTATAATTTCTGTATGGTGCGCAGTTATAATTTATTCCTGGTTTTACAATTTTTTTGTTTTTCTACTCACTGAATTATTTTGTTCAATGCAGTATTATACATCGGTCCTGTGATAGATTGACGGTTTTTATTTGCTAAATCTATGTGAAGCATATAAGAAAATTAAAGTAGGAAGCAAGGGGATACATTAAAAATTCTTGAAGATAACGGGAATTGAACAGTTGAACAACAGTTTGTTGTAAAGAGATTGCATTTCGTGAAACAGAAAACATTCCGGAATAACAGTTGGAGGTTGCAATCTGAACAACGTAAGATATGCTGATGATACAGTTATTATTATAGGAAACTAACAAGAACTTCAAGCCCTGGTTGTACAAGAAAGTGAAAACAAATGCGTCAGTTTGAAACAAGAAGAAAACAGAAGTAATAGTTGTTTCAAAGAAATAAACACTGCCAAAATACGGTATTACTATCACTAATGCAAAATAAAATCACACGGATACAGTCAAGTATCTTGGGCATCATTTTAACATCAGATGGCAGGTGCTCCAGTAAGATCAAGAACAGGACATCAATAAAAAATGAGAAACATTAGATGCAGTGGAGTAATATCAATGCATACACGAGTTACAGTGTAAAAATGTTATATTGAGCCAATCCTTGTTTATGGAAGTGAAGCATGGACAGTAAACAAATGTACACAAGACAAGCTGGGTGCAGTTGAGATGTGGTTTTTAAGAAGGATAATGAAAATTCCATGAACAGCCAAGAAAACTAATGTAGTTCTCAGAGATACTGGGAGAAAACGACAAATAATAGCGAAAATTATAAATAGACAATCAAGATTTTTAGGGCATGTGATGAGAAAAGTAAAACTTGAACATTTAGTAACCACCGGCAATATCAAGGTGGAGAAGATACAGGGGAAATAGAGAAATTTTTGGATTAGTTGTCACTGTTTCATAAACAGAAGTCACCAAGTGAGCTTATTAACAACACAAGAGACCGATAGTTGTGCAGAAGCATGATCGCCTAAGCCACTTGTCATGTCACTTGATTGATTAATTGAAATGTGTGTTCAACATTTGTATCTATGTCTTAGTTATCCTTATCTGCTGTTATTGTATTGTTATTTAGTTATCCTTATCTGCTGTTATTGTATTGTTATTTAGTTATCCTTATCTGCTGTTATTGTATTGTTATTCTTTCTAACAAACGCATGTGACCGAAAGATTTATGCGTTTTGTCATTATTTGTTGTAAAGTTGTTATTTCTATGTATTTCTGCGTTAAAGTGTTATTGTAATAAAATTCAGAATGAAGTTGTAATTGTAATAAAATTCAGTGTCAAAAATTCGGTGTCAATATGTCATTGTAATGAAATTCAGCGTCACGATGCCATTATAATGAAATTCAGTGTCGGACACAATAACCAACACCAAACATCATGATTTGTAAAACAACACGATTATCAATACACGAAACATCAGTTTGTAGGCAATTATGATAACCAATGTCACACGTCATGGACTGTCAGAAGAAATGATTGACAGTACACGCGACAGGGTGATATAGATAGACATGATAACCAATGATACACGGCATGGACTATAACGATGCTTCAAATGACATGTTGACCATGTCATAACCAAAAACTTGCAGAATTATAACGGCCTTGAAATAGCATCTTGTGAGTCACAATATTTACTTTTAGTACTATCTCGGGGACTTTTTGTTTCTAGTATAGAAAACGCTTGTGCCATTTTTGTGGCTGATCATACACACACAAAGAAAGCAAAAACACACTGACCTACCAACTTTCACCATTACTTCTTCATCCAAAGATCAAGATGGAAATTTAAAAAAAAACCCAGATATCTACAATTTTTATATCAACACTGTGCTACCAATGTCAAACATGGTCTTTAACAGCCTCGCAGCAGATGAACATCGTTACAAGTGAAATGAAGTGTCTGAGAAAAGCTGCAATGGTTACATAAACTAGATAAAATAAGAAATGAAGAAATTATTAAAAGAGTTAGTTATAATATCAGGTATTGAACATATTGAGAGACAGCAAGTAAAATGGTTCGGTCACCTTATGAGGTACCCTTTTTATAATGCTTTTAGTAGCAATCTGTTTAAATTCATTCTAAGTACACGACCTATATAAGTCCATCGTTTTCTTATTATTATTGTAGAAACAGATTACTGTTTGGTGTCTCCTCCTACTTGCGTGCTTGACTTGAATTCTTTCAAATCACTATTTCAGAATTTTCTAAGACTTATTTCTAAATGAACTTAATTTCTTCTCCATCGTTTTTGTTATCTTCCATCTTTCGTAACCATATGCTAATACGGATATTACATTGGAGTTGAACAGTCATAGTTTGGTATGTTTACTTATTGTTTTTGATTTCCAGATGTTTGTTAGGTGTTTAACGCACTTGATGCCTACGTGATTGTATTAGAATCCCTTTTGATGTAGCTCCATCTTGTGTCATTTTGCTGCCAAAATATAACATTTATCAACTGTTTAAACTGTTTCTACGTTGAGAGTGATTGTAAAATTGTTTCTACGTCTGTGTGATTGTAAAAAATGTTCTAGCGTACACACTCGTCACCATCTGCTAAATGAGACTGAACCGGAGTGAAGTGTCGCCGCCAGTTCCTTAAATATTTGAATTCATGAGAAAATTAGACCATTTATGGAATGAGACAGCAAACACCGCACCAAAATCTCCGTAGTCGACTCTTACGACATGCTTGGCGGATAACAGTATTGCTAGTCTTTTCCCCCCTTTCATAACCCGGCAACACACGAGCGATTATTATATCTATGGATCCATAGTGTGATGTGTTATGGTAGTATATGGGTTGCTACTTCTTAAAGTTGTCATATACGTTGTCACGTTCAATGTGTGATACATAAAGTATGATAAAAGGCTGCAACTTCAGCGTTTACATATATCTCGTAACTTTATTATACATTGGTTCAAAGTCCAGAAAGGTACAACATCAACTTACAACATGAATTTGATAAAATGGCATATCAAATATTCTGAAATCAACTCCGTGTTTCTAGACTCTCAAGTCTGAACTATTCCCATGAACCACTTGACTGGTTCCCAGACTAACTTTCTGGACACGTCTGTACAGCTCGAAGTCCAAGCTCTCTCTCCAAAACCAAACTAAAAATCAAAACTCAAAACTGATTCCCACTAAAACACTCATTCCTTCTATCCCATAATTCTCACTCTTTCAACCAATCTATCCGTTCATTCAACATCACAGTCACACTATTTATTTCGATACGTACTTAAAAGTGTCTGAAGTCTAATATAACGATCTCTTCTGCCGGGACCTTATCTCACTCGTCAACCTTCAGGTGACCGCGGGATACAATTCTGCGTGTCCGCCTTTTGTATTGCTTGTTGCAATTAAACATTTTCGGCCGAAGGTTCAGAATTCATTATCTGATATGAATCTCCGTTAACTGATACGATCTGCTACCTGTATTTCGTATGGTGGCTAGAGATGGTTATAAAAATAATTGGCCCGTAGTATACGGCCACATCCACAGTATGAGCCGTGTATTTTGTCTATACAGACGTGCGGACTCATTTGGGACCATCCTTCTGATGTGACGCATTTTACTTTCCCAGTAATTTTCATTGGTCACTGTGCACACTGTCGACAATTTATCCCACACGTTGTATATGGTAGATAGTCACACATATGTGTCGTCCGTGCCGATATTTGGTTACAAAACACTTTAGTTTACATTTATTTGAACTGTCCATGTTTGTTGTGAAATGCAAGGTAGCTTCAAAAAGATCCCGGAATGGTCGGCTAGTGTTGAACAAAAAATGATGACGTCATGGAGATTATTTGTTTAGAGATTGGTTAATGACCTTGACATGGCATATGTTGGACTTTAGATATACTCTCGAAGAGAAGATGCAGATGTTTGTTTGTGCGTTGTGCTATTTGCTTCGGCAGTGTTGATAATGTCCTTGATTGAACACCGTACAAATGTGAAATTCTATGTTTTGCTTGAGAAGTCACCCAGAGACAGACCATTGCATATAAAATTATTATTATTGCATTCCAAAGCATATCACAATACAATCAGAAAAAAATGACTTGAAAAACAAACAGCTGAATTTATGCTGCATTACAATGGTCGGCTCATCGATATCTGCGCGTAAAAAAGTAAAGGTAGGTTACATGACAGCAACCTGCCTTCGGGGGATGAAGATAACTCTTCATGTACTAAGCCGCAGTAACAATTAGGTTGGGTGACCAATTCACTTCCTTGCTGTTCCCCCCACCCCCCCCCCCCTCCAACTCATGCATCAGGTATTCAGTACAGCTGAGTCGATTGAAGGAGTGGTTCTGTCAAGCGAGAAATCACAACCCGGATTTTCATTTTGTCCGGATGTGGTTTCAAACAAGGCACGCTGTAACCCAGTGATAGCAAGCAAGCTCACTTTCAATTAGTGTACCGCGCTAATTGTAAAGCATCCTCGTAAAACATAACGTGTTTACATTGAAACAGCTTCCATATTCTACCGAACTTGCGCCGGCTGATTTTTTCATGTTCCCTTCGACTGAAATAGACACCTAAAAGAACAGCGATTCAAGGATGTAGATGCCGTTATCACAAATGCGACAAGACTACTGAAAGAGGTGTCAAAGAGTGGGGTACACAAATGTTTCCAGCAGCTCTATGTAAGCTGACAAAAGTGTGTAGTTACCAAAAGGACTGCCTTGGTAGTTGCTGAAGGGAATTACTTTGAAGGAAATGTAGTGTAGACAATTCTTTATTTTTTTCTTTATCCTTCTTCGGTCAGATATCAGGTTTCACTGCTAGTATCTTCAATAAATTGCGTGAAGCACTTCATGTCTTGGAACCCTTCAGGTCTGGAAGTAATGCCGCCTCAGCAGTCAATATTTTGTTCCCTCTCTTCGTGTTAGATTTGACATACATGAAGAATATGTCCAGCAGTCCCTGGACTCGGTCCACAGTTGCACAGATCTGTCTCGCCAATTTTCAATTCTATTGTTACTTATTATAATATATCTTCTTCAGCGTTCATTCTCAAACTCCCGCTAGATCTCCCCTGTAGCAGGACCAGTGTCCTACTAGATTTCCAGCAGGATGTAGTTCAGAGAATGTAAATACGTTGTGTCACAGTTTTATTTTAGCTAATGGCCCGAGACATCTGTCTTCGGCGGAATTAATATATAATCCACTTGTTCTATTGTTACTTATTTATATATAATCCACTAGTTCCAGGAACTTTCTGAAGCTACCTTGTATAACAGTTAATCGGTGTACCAGAAAAGACAAAATACCATACGTTACATAATGTCAAGTCAAACTTTCATATGAAAATATTACCTTACGCCCGAAGGGCAAATGGGGACACGTAAACTTATTCGGAGGCCAGGTAGGCAGGAAACAGTGTTAAAGAGTTCGCTGATATTTTATGACGGGGCGTACCTGGGCACCGTGTGTTGTTACAAGTGACATTTAAAACCGGCGCATGTAACGTTTATGTGAATGTGAAATCTGAAAACACGAACGTTGTTTAACAGTGAAATAAAGCAGACTGGTCCATGTTTCGACCAAAAGGGCTTTATCAAACAGCATAAATGTGCTCGTTTAATGAGCGCAGTAATTCTTATGATGAGAAATGTATCTCCCTCGAATAGAGCATCTCTCTGGATAGTTGTTAAACCGCTCGCTTTGTACTGAAGAGGTCGCGGGTTCGAATCGAAGTCGCTTTCAGCACTTTCAAACTTAGACTCGTCCAACTTTGTTATGAGGTCGTATGACTATTAATATACTGGAAGTCACGGTAGATAGAGCACTGCCACAATGACGTCCACCATTGTTTATTTATTTCCTTTCTCACGCTAAAGTAAGATGTTTCAGAGATGGAAAGGCGCAGAATGCGCAGTAAACCATCATACAATGTAATCCATTGGCATGGCTGCTTGCTACTGACACGTTTACAAGTTTGAAAACTAAGAGGATTTTATTTCCACATAATATGCGTTCGGGATTGTTGCACTAACATCATTGTACCTAAGTATGGTATTGGTCATAGTTTGGGAGTGTTGCGCTAACATCATTGTACCTAAGTGTGCTATTGGTCATAGTTTGGGAGTGTTGCGCTAACATCATTGTACCTAAGTGTGGTATTGGTCATAGTTTGGGATTGTTGCACTAACATCATTGTACCTAAGTGTCGTATTGGTCATAGTTTGGGATTGTTGCACTAACATCATTGTACCTAAGTGTGGTATTGGTCATAGTTTGGGATTGTTGCACTAACATCATTGTACCTAAGTGTGCTATTGGTCATAGTTTGGGAGTGTTGCACTAACATCATTGTACCTAAGTGTGGTATTGGTCATAGTTTGGGAGTGTTGCACTAACATCATTGTACCTAAGTGTGGTATTGGTCATAGTTTGGGATTGTTGCACTAACATCATTGTACCTAAGTGTCGTATTGGTCATAGTTTGGGATTGTTGCACTAACATCATTGTACCTAAGTGTGGTATTGGTCATAGTTTGGGATTGTTGCACTAACATCATTGTACCTAAGTGTGCTATTGGTCATAGTTTGGGAGTGTTGCACTAACATCATTGTACCTAAGTGTGCTATTGGTCATAGTTTGGGAGTGTTGCGCTAACATCATTGTACCTAAG
This sequence comes from Meghimatium bilineatum, assembly GCA_034231615.1. Lineage (NCBI taxonomy): Eukaryota > Metazoa > Mollusca > Gastropoda > Stylommatophora > Philomycidae > Meghimatium > Meghimatium bilineatum. Next base: position 46,586,997 of record CM067308.1, read on the forward strand.
TGTGGTATTGGTCATAGTTTGGGATTGTTGCACTAACATCATTGTACCTAAGTGTCGTATTGGTCATAGTTTGGGATTGTTGCACTAACATCATTGTACCTAAGTGTGGTATTGGTCATAGTTTGGGATTGTTGCACTAACATCATTGTACCTAAGTTTGCTATTGGTCATAGTTTTGGAGTGTTGCACTAACATCATTGTACCTAAGTGTGGTATTGGTCATAGTTTGGGAGTGTTGTGCTAACATCAGTGTACCTAAGTATAACACTGGTTATAGAAACCGTTCATACCTAACACCATATATGCCTGAACTGCGCCGGAAAATGGAAATTGAGAGCGTATCATATTCATGAAGTAGCCATCAACCTAGCATTTTTTGGTAGTTATATTCTACGCAATATAACATCAGTAGTTTGCCATTGCTTTGTGAACGGTCAGCGCACACAATTTCCTGTGGCGAGATTCGAACCTGTTTACTTGGCTGGTATGGGAGCCGCGTAGCGCAGTTCTTAGCGCACTGGCTTCGCACATGAGTGGTCCTGGGTTCAGTTGAGGCGGAAATGTTTTTTTCAGATCGCAACGGCTTTCGGGTCGACACAGCCTTAAATGGTAAGGATTAACCCGGGAAGTAAAGACTGCGAGGGGGGAGGAGATGGCTACCGCCCTCATTTGCAGAGCCACTGAAATGTGAGATCGCTAACATCTCACACCCCTACGGTATATAATAAATGCTATGGGTAACTTTACTTACCTTGGCTATTACAGACGCGCTATACATCACAACGACACAGAAAGGAAACATGTAGATAATATGCAGGAAACGTTGCAGAGTGGACTACTGTATACGTTATTTTTGGAGCTCTGTTCACTTTAAGATTGAAGTGGGTCATAAGGAAGAAGTAAGATACGCAATAGAAAGTTTAAAGAAAGGTTGGTTGGTTGCTGATTCAGCGGTCCATGGGCTCATGCCCTTTGACCCAATGCCATTGTGTGATATATGCATGTGTTTGTGAGTTGTTGTTTTGTTCCATATAATGTGTTCCATTTATCTGGCCCTGGAGGGAGAAGCATTTTCCTGATGTCATCCAGCGCTGGACATTCAAAAAGGTGGTGGTCAACAGTTTCATATGGATGAGTGCACAGCCGGCACCCTGGAGTGTGTTGTGGTTGTATTCTGTTCAGGTGATTGTTAAGCTGTACATGTTGTGTGCGCAGTCGGAATATGATACTCTGGTCTTTTCTTTCCAGGAGGTTGATATTGTCTTTAGGATTTGGGCTGGTCATATATTTATAGATTTCCCTCCCAGTGTTTCCCATGGCCCATCTGTTCATCCAATTTTCTTTGTTCACAGATTTCAGAATCATTTTAACTGTGTGCATTGCTGTTTCTGTATAAGGCTGTTCTTGTTGTGCTCCCCTCTTTAAAGAAAGGTAAATCCCCAGGCAATGATGGCTTAACAACTGAAATGATACACGCAGGTGGCGAGGCCGGAATCAAGATTTACCACAAACTCTGCTGCAAAATATGGGAAAGCGGTACATGGCCGGATGAATGGAAAAAATCAGTATATATACCCCTCCCAAAAAAAAGGCGACCTTCAGATTTGCTCTAACTACCGAACTATAGCCCTTATAAGTCAAGCAAGTAAAATAATGTTAAACATCATAATGCAAAGAATCAAACAGAAATTAGAGATGGAGATAAATGAAACACAGGCTGGTTTCAGATCGGGCTGAGGAACAAGAGATCACATTCTTAAAATGAGATTGATCATAGAAAAGTGTAGTGAATTTTCAACTGACCTGCATATGTGTTTCATAGATTACTCAAAAGCGTTCGACTGCGTCCATCACCAGCAACTATGGGAGATAATGAACAGCATGGGTTTCCCACGACATCTGATTCATCTAATAGAGGAACTTTACCAAGATCAAAAGGCTGCAGTGAAGTTAGAGGACGATCTCTCACCTGTTCAACACCTACGCAAAAAGTATAATGAGGAACGTGAGAGAAGACATACACAACGCTGACTACCATGCTTTAAACATAGGTGGATTCCTAATCCCGGAACTACGCTACGCAGACGACACAGTACTTCTTTCAAACGATATAAAGGGATTGGAACAACTAATCAAGAACACAAAAAATATAGCGAAGCACAAAATTTGTATTTAAACACGCAGAAAACAAAAATCATGTCAACAGATATAACAACACAACAACCAAAAATCAGAATAGACAATACCGAGATAGAATGTGTGGATAAATTTGAATATTTAGGAGCAAACATCAACGGTGCAGGAGACTGCATGGCAGAAATAAGGAAGAGATTGGCAATGGCATATTGCAAAATAACACGGCTGAAAAACATATGGAAAAACAACAAAATAGAAACGAAAGTGCTAATGTTACGAACTTTTATTTTTCCGGTTGCAACATACGGCTGTGAAACATTGACTCTAAGTAAAACAGCGGCAAAGAAGATCAACGCCTTCGAGCTGAAATGCTACAGAAAGATACTTAGAATATCATGGAAGGAAAAATCAGAAACTCAGATATTATAAACACACTGAATATTCCAGAGTGTTGGTTACTAAACACAATAACAAAAAGAAAACTACGCCTGTTTGGTCATATAAAGAGACATAACTGTTTAGAAAGACAAATAATGGAGGGAAGAGTACCTGGGAGAGGAGAAGGGGTAGACCAAGAAGACGATGGACTGACGACATTAAAGATAATATGAATACATCGCTAGAAAATGCAAGCCACATCGCCCAAGACAGAGAGAGGTTCAGAGAGTTCATTGGGAAGACAACGTTCTGGAAGGAATACGTCACATGACAAACAGTGCTTCTGATTGGTTTTTGGGCATTATAATAATTACACTCGATTGTTAAGTACCAAATAATAATGTTATTAATATTTTTTTTTACTTGCTTTAAAATGTTTTAAATAATTTTGCTTTTACATGTCATCAGCTGTTTAAAAATCACCTGCTGTCACGGAGTAATATTGGGGTGTGTTTTGACCCGCTTCATTCTTAAAGTGAATAGAGTATAGATGCAGATGGACGTACTACGAATCAGAGAAAGAGGCTGATGTTATTAAAATTAGCATGGATTCACTTTTGGAACCAACTTGCACAGAAAACAAGTGTATAGTGAAGTATAGTCTGTAGTTAGTATAGTTTTTGCACCGACGTCATTTACCTTGCAAATTTCCCTTTTCTTCTAGTACTTTTAGTGGATGGAGATACAAAGTATACACAATGCGATACATGTTCAGTCGCATCAGCCAAGATGAGTGACACTGTCACATTATCAGCATGCAGGACTATCTTTGAGAAGGACTCAGTGACGTAGCGTGGGTCACTGGCGCTCGGGGCGGAATCGTACTTTTCCGCCCCTGTGACATTCAAAAAATGTGTCAGTGAATGTGAAAGAATGGGCGAAGATAAATTTGCCGCCCTCCCGATAATGCCGACCGGGGCGGTCCGCCCCACCCCCTTGCTACCCATGGAAGGACTTGGTAATTACTTTATATAAAAACGCAACAAATTTTAGTATGATTTGCCTGTAGGTAAACCCACTACCTCCTTACCGAAGACTCAGTTTACGGCCCTGGAATTCTGCAGTCATTTAGTCCAGTGTGACTTCTCTTGAATAAAACTGACATGACTTTCAAGTACGAGCGATCAGTGATTGTTGTCCGAGGCTAGGGAGACTTTACACGTCACTTCGTTGAGTTACTCGACCAATAGTAATGAGTGAACCATGGTGAACCCTCACCGAAATGGTTTCCCACACCAAGCGACACACGTTCGGTTGTGTTACTTAATGACGACCTCGGTGCAAGCTGTCATCTTAGGATAGTCACATGATCAAGTGAAAGCCTGGTCAGAATCATTTCCAAGATGGCGTCAACAGAAGATAATAGCTCAAAATTGTGTAGTACGGTAGTTCTTATCTTGAAGTCTCTCGGGGATGGGGGACAGCAGAGATTCTCAGCGGGACCCCCCCCCCACCCTCAGAAAAAATAAAATCTAAGTAGGGGGAGCAGAAGAGGGGAAGGCAGAAAGAGAAAAATTGTCCTAAATGTGGCCAAGGAAGAAACAAAATTGACCACGAAAAAAAAACAAAATTGTCCTAACGGGAAACCACGGAATAAACAAAGTTGTCATAAAGGCAACCACAGAAGAAAAAAAATTGCCCTAAAGGTGGCACGGGAAGAAAAAAAATTGTCATAAAGGGGACCATTGAAGAAACAAAATTCTCCTGAAGGTGGCCAAGGAAAAGAGTGTTATAAAGCGTGCCATGGAATTAAAAAAATGTCCTATAGGTAGCCACGGAAAAAATTTAAAAAAAAGTTGTCCTAAAGGTTGGCTTGAAAGAAAACAAATTGTCCTAAAGACGGTCATGAGGGAAAAACTGCCGTAGGCAAGAGCTAAAACAACTGAGACTTATAACTGAGCCCTCCATTTAGTAGAAGAGGTAAAACAGCTGAAACTCACACCACCACTCAAAACAGTGAGCGCATTAATTACCACCGCCGAAGACGTATGTACCCAGCCAATGTGACAAATAAAGCGGCGACACAATGCATCTCTGTTTTGTGGAAAACATCTAGCTAAAATCCTAATAGGATCATACTGTTACAAAATAGATCAGGTGGGAGTTTGAGAACGGATCGGGAAAAAACAATTTAAATAAATGAAGTGTAGTTCTTCTTCTTCTTCTGCGTTCACTCTCAAACTCCTGCAGATTAGCAGGATATAGTTCGGAGAACGGAATGCGCTGTGTAATGGTTTACAGCAGTGCTGCGATATCTGCGCCTTTCGGCCTGACACATCCGACTTCAACATGTATTTGGGTCACTGATCCTATATGGGATGAGACAGCCAACTCCATCCCACAACCTCCTTAGTCGTCTTTTACGATATGCATGGACGGTAAACAGTGTTGCTATTCTTTGCTCCCCTTTCGGGCCCCGGCAACACACGGGCGATGAAGTGTAGTGATACCGAAAAACTTGGGCGTGGTTGGTTTATGCAAGTTGCTTAAGACCTGGCTCAGGAACACCCAGTGCAATTTCTCATAATGCTTATCTGCATGCGATGAAATAAAGCGAAGACAGAAATCATCATGACATTAAAGGTACTTGATAGCAACGCAGAAACTGCTCTGTTGTGGACATAGATAACGCTAATTGCGGAATTATCTGCGAGGATGGCACAGATGAAAGAAGGATTGAACGAGCGGTATGTAAGTGACCTGACGTGGCAGTGTTAAGGAAAGGTCAGAACAAACAGAGAACTGAATTTTTCAAAGAGACACCGAGAGATTTGTAATAATCTAGGTTCTGTGATGAGAAGGTCAATGTCAGCGATGCACTCAAACGTTGAACATTTTCCTCAGCGCTATATGTTCACAGATTACACATTTTGTTCAGGTTGTACAATTGTGTTCAAGAGTAGAGATTTTATCAACACGCGAAGACTGTCTAATTATGAACAGACCAAAACAAGTTGCCATTTTACATCTCAGGATAGAACAATAGTAGTTACGTGGAACACAGGTTTTTAAATACCTGTGTTCCACGTAAGTACAATTGTTGTTACGTTTCACGCAGTATATTGATAAATTGAACCTTATATTGATTTCAGGATAGGACACAACCGTTTTACACAATTGGATTTCATATTCTTCCATGTTCTCAAGTGGATGTCGCACCCGAGCATGTATTTTATTAAGGGCCTGTGTTATGATCATCAACAGACAGGACTGTAGAGTTTGTCCTTCAGAACTGTTTCAGTTGGCCATACTTTTGTTCTTCTTCTTGTGTACTGGTACAATGGGTTCTGCAAAAATATGTTCGGTGTATTATGGAGATTGTCCACAGAGGACATTTCGGTGTCTTTAAGAAATTAGCTCGGCCAATAGTTGCCGGGATCGAAAGGGGTGTAGAATGAAGGTATGAGAGATATGACGAGAAAATACAAGATAGTTTTTAATCTCTTGTCATGGCACATAGTTTGTACAAGAGTCTGCTAAACTGAGCCCGTCAGCAGTCAAGACCCCCGTACAGAAAGTAAGCAAGACTTCATTCACTGCTTTTAAAAAAATTATTGTCACGATTTTCGTTGGTCACTATTTATGTACTTAAAGTCTCATGCCGAAAAAAAGACAAGGTCGACCAACGAAATCCACGGAAATAATTAAAAAATCAGCATTGCAGGTCATTTTTATTTTCTGTACATAGGTCTTTACTCTAGGCAGATCATGTCTCAACTGAGTCACGGACTGGGCGACCTCTAGTGGGCTGGCTACACGTAAAATGTGGTAACATAAACCCTGAATAAACACGCGTTAGAAACATTTATTCACAAGTAAAGTACGCATCAACAGTATCAGATTGTATATCACACTCTCTGTCAGACTGACGCACAATCCTGAGAGAACTCACACATTCAGATAATTTTAATCAAGTGCATGTCATGCTTTGTTGAGGAGTTTCTGCTTCCCTGTTATTCCCTGTTACACCCCGAAGTCATGAAGTACTTTTTTCAAGCTAGAGTTCGATCGCGTGTGGGGCCTGTTCTTGGTTCGATACAGCGTATCAATTCGTTCTATTACTTGCAAGACGAGAACCGTTGTTGACAGTTGTAAAACGGAAATGAAAAGGGGGTGGGGTCACTGTAATGGTCAGATAGTCATTAGCATGGTTACTTTAATGGTCAGATATTTATTAGTATGTTTGCTGTAATGGTCAGATACTTATTAGCATGGTTACTTTAATGGTCAGACAGTAATTAGCATGGTTACTTTAATGGTCAGACAGTGATTAGCATGGTTACTTTAATGGTCAGACAGTGATTAGCATGGTTACTTTAATGGCCAGACAGTAATTAGCATGGTTACTTTAATGGTCAGACAGTTATTAACATGGTTACTTTAATGGTCAGATATTTATTAGCATGGTTACTTTAATGGTCAGATACTTATTAGCATGGTTACTTTAATGGTCAGATATTTATTAGCATGGTTACTTTAATGGTCAGACAGTTATTAACATGGTTACTTTAATGGTCAGACAGTTATTAACATGGTTACTTTAATGGTCAGATATTTATTAGCATGGTTACTTTAATGGTCAGATACTTATTAGCATGGTTACTTTAATGGCCAGACAGTAATTAGCATGGTTACTTTAATGGTCAGACAGTTATTAACATGGTTACTTTAATGGTCAGATATTTATTAGCATGGTTACTTTAATGGTCAGATATTTATTAGCATGGTTACTTTAATGGTCAGATACTTATTAGCATGGTTACTTTAATGGTCAGATATTTATTAGCATGGTTACTTTAATGGTCAGACAGTTATTAACATGGTTACTTTAATGGTCAGACAGTTATTAACATGGTTACTTTAATGGTCAGATATTTATTAGCATGGTTACTTTAATGGTCAGATACTTATTAGCATGGTTACTTTAATGGCCAGACAGTAATTAGCATGGTTACTTTAATGGTCAGACAGTTATTAACATGGTTACTTTAATGGTCAGATATTTATTAGCATGGTTATTTTAATGGTCAGATATTTATTAGCATGGTTACTTTAATGGTCAGATATTTATTAGCATGGTTAATTTAATGGTCAGATACTTATTAGCATGGTTAATTTAATGGTCAGATATTTATTAGCATGGTTAATTTAATGGTCAGATATTTATTAGCATGGTTAATTTAATGGTCAGATACTTATTAGCATGGTTAATTTAATCGTCAGATATTTATTAGCATGGTTACTTTAATGGTCAGACAGTGATTAGCATGGTTACTTTAATGGTCAGATATTTATTAGCATGGTTACATTAATGGCCAGATATTTATTAGCATGGTTACTTTAATGGTCAGATATTTATTAGCATGGTTAATTTAATGGTCAGATATTTATTAGCATGGTTAATTTAATGGTCAGATACTTATTAGCATGGTTAATTTAATGGTCAGATATTTATTAGCATGGTTACTTTAATGGTCAGACAGTGATTATCATGTCTACTGTAATGAACAGGTAGTGAATAGGGTGATATCTGTACTGGTAGATAGTGATGTGAATGTCGGCTGTACTGGTAGATAGTGATGTGAATGTCGACTGTACTGGTAGATAGTGATTTGAATGTCGGCTGTGTTTATAGATTTGAACCTGGGGACACGAAGTACGCTGTACTGATAGATTTGAGCCGGGGATCGCGAAGTACGAATAAACAAAAATAGGTAGATGTGTTACCAAAATAAAACATAACACAACCTAACAACGAGATACAGGGACAGACGACGTTTCGACTATTAAGCCTTCATCAGGACAAACGAAAGACAACGGTACAACGAATCTTACATGGAAACAAACGTGGTTGATAGGGAGGAAAGAGGAGGAGAGATAGTGAATAGATAGTGGAGGAAGTAAATAGGGAGCGGCATATTGGGGAGGAAGAGAGTATGGGGAGAAGAAGTGAGGAGGGAAAGTGCACGGAAGGAGATGAGGAGTGAAAATAGTTAAGGTGTAGTAGCAAGTAAAATAAGATAAATGAGGATAAATTAAGATACTTACCTTAAAAATGGCAACATGCAATGAGTATTAGCATACAGTCGTGATGGAAACGCAAAAGAGGATGGTACGAGAGATCAGATGAGAGAGAGAGAGAAAGATGGAGATGAAAAAGAAAAAAGAGAAAAAAGGAGAAAAGAAAGAAACGACCGAGCAGACATTGGCAGTGGAGAGAAACTATAACGAAGTACGCTGTGCTGCTAGAATTTGCACTATTTCTTTCACGACTTAGTTCAAATACGCCATTTTTAAACGCTCTTGTTCAAATGCGCGAATTTTAAAACTATTTTATTTTAAACTGCGCTATTTTCTTCTCGCTTTAGTTCAAATACCTCGTCATATATGCTAGCATAACAGCATACGCGACATAATATAATCAAAAACAGCATACGCGACATAATATAATCAAAAACAGCATACGCGACATAATATAATCAAAAACAGCATACGCGACATAATATAATCAAAAACAGCATACACGACATAATATAATCAAAAACAGCATACGCGACATAATATAATCAAAAACAGCATACGCGACATAATATAATCAAAAACAGCATACGCGACATAATATAATCAAAAACAGCATACGCGACATAATATAATCAAAAACAGCATACGCGACATAATATAATCAAAAACAGCATACGCGACATAATATAATCAAAAACAGCATACGCGACATAATATAATCAAAAACAGCATACGCGACATAATATAATCAAAAACAGCATACGCGACATAATATAATCAAAAACAGCATACACGACATAATATAATCAAAAACAGCATACGCGACATAATATAATCAAAAACAATTCAGATACAAGACAATAAACGTTGAGTTGTGGATATAAATTATCACCTCCATCAGCCGTCACGTTACTTGACAAGAGTGTTATCATTCGTTTGCCTGTAACCCGGTTCTACTAAATTATTAACATCATTTTAATCAACAGAAAGGGGGGGGGGAGAAACAACAAATTTCTGTATATCCTTCGGGAGATTGTTAGACTTTGCATACAGCCACCTCTGGTTAGTACAAACAGTGTGAAAGGCAATAGTCAGTTTTCATTTGGCGAGACTCAGCCATACCTTGTTTGTTTAAAGATATCTTGTTCTCGTTAAGATTTTCTGCTGGAATCTAATTGTTTTACAGTCAGGAAAACTTTTCTGTCAATGTATGGCTTGCCTTGCATGTATGGCTTGCCTTGGATGTATGGCTTGCCTTGCATGTATGGCTTGCCTTGGATGTATGGCTTCTCTTGCATGTATGGCTTCTCTTGCATGTATGGGTTGTCTTGCATGTATGGCTTGCCTTGCATGTATGGCTTGCCTTGTATGTATGGCTTGTCTTGCATGTATGGCTTGCCTTGCATGTATGGGTTGTCTTGCATGTATGGTTGTCTTGCATGTATGGGTTGTCTTGCATGTATGGGTTGTCTTGCATGTATGGCTAGTAATGGATGTATGGTTGTCTTGCATGTATGGCTTGTCTTGCATGTATGGCTTGTCTTGCATGTATCGCTAGTAATGGATGTATGGGTTGTCTTGCATGTATGGCTAGTAATGGATGTATGGCTTGTCTTGCATGTATGGCTAGTAATGGTTGTATGGCTAGTAATGGATGTATAGCTAGTAATGGATGTATGGTTTGTCTTGCATGTATGGCTAGTAATGGTTGTATGGCTAGTAATGGACGTCATCCCTGATGGCTACAGTGTTACATCATCCCTGATTGCTACAGTACTATATAACCTGTCCGCAAGGTGGATGTCATGCAATACATGTAGTAGTTGCTATTCTTTACTTATAAGAAAGGCAGCGAGGCTCTTTCGAGGCCCGGCAGCACACAGTCGGGTTAAGGGATGGTGCGAGGTTGAGTTGGCCGTCCCATCCCATATAGGATTAAAGTGATCCATAAGCCATGCTAAAGTCGGATGTATCGGACCAAAAAGGGGCAGATATCGCTTTACAAGTTTTAAACCATGACAAAACGCATACTGTGCTCCATACTAGCCCCTTCTAAGCTGCGGGAATTTGAGAACGAATGTAGGAGGATACACAAAGCACGAGAAGGATACACATACGCCGTTAATAGTATCCATTCTTTTTTTTCATCCCACAAGTCAGATATTTCTTGTCTCTCTCCTTAGAAGTTTATCTTGTATCATCAGGTTATCCTGTATCATCATCAGGTTATCTTGTATCATCGGAACGTTATCTTGTATCATCGGAAGGTTATCTTGTATCATCACCAGATTATTTTGTATCATAACCAGATTATCTTGTATCATCGGAAGGTTATCTTGTATCATCGGAAGGTTATCTTGTATCATCACCAGATTATCTTGTATCATCGGAAGGTTATCTTGTATCACCGGAAGGTTATCTTGTATAATCATCAGATTATCTTGTATCATCATCAGGCTATCTTGTATGATCAGGTTATCATGTGTCATCATCAGGTTATCGTGTATCATCGGAAGGTTATCTTGTATTATCGGAAGTTTATCTTGTATCATCGGAACGTTATCTTGTATCATCGGAACGTTATCTTGTATCATCGGAACGTTATCTTGTATCATCGTAACGTTATCGTGTATCATCACCAGATTATCATGTATCATCAGGTTATCCTGTATCATCATCAGGCTATCTAGTATCATCGGAACGTTATCTTGTATCATCGGAACGTTATCTTGTATCATCGGAACGTTATCTTGTATCATCGGAACGTTATCTTGTATCATCGGAACGTTATCTTGTATCATCACCAGATTATCATGTATCACCAGATTATCCTGTGTCATCATCAGGTTATCTTGTATCATCGGACTGTTATCTTGTATCATCATCAGATTATCTTGTATCATCGGAATGTTATCTTATATCATCGGAACGTTATCTTGTATCATCGGAAGGTTATCTTGTATCATCGGACTGTTATCTTGTATCATCATCAGATTATCTTGTATCATCGGAAGGTTATCTTTTATCATCGGAAGGTTATCTTGTATCATCGGAAGGTTATCTTGTATCATGTATCATCGGAAGGTTATCTTGTATCATCGGAAGGTTATCTTGTATCATCGGAAGTTTATCTTGTATCACGAAATCTCCCTAACATAGAGAAACTATGCACGAAGATGAGTGAATGCCTGTGTTTTAATTTATAGATAATTACTCACTGAGGACGTATCTTTGTTCCTGAACACATTTATACCTTTCTCTCACTCCCTCACTCTCTCTCTTTCTCACTCACTCTCTCACTCACTCTCTCTCTTTCTCACTCACTCCCTCTTTCTCACTCACTCTCTCTTTCTCACTCACTCACTCTCTCTCTCTTTCTCACTCACTCTCTCACTATCTCACTCACTCTCTCTCTCTTTCTCACTCACTCTCTCACTATCTCACTCTCTCTCTCTTTCTCACTCACTCTCTCTCTTTCTCACTCACTCTCTCTCTTTCTCACTCACTCCCTCACTCTCTCTCTTTCTCACTCACTTTCTCACTCACTCATTCACTCTCTCGCTCTCTCTCTCACTCATTCACTCTCTCGCTCTCTCTCTCTCACTCATTCACTCTCTCGTTGGACCGCTGATAAAGACCGTTGGTGTGATAAAGATAATATCTACAATTTTCCTAGCAACACTTTGTTACAAGTTTCAAACACTGTCTTTAACAACCTCGCAACAGCGATAAACTATGTGAGATGCAGTGTTTACGAAAACAAAGCTATGGTCACAAAACTAGACAGAGTATGAAACGAAGATATCAGAAAAAGAGTAAGAATAATGCCTTGTATCGAATATATATATATATATATATATATATATATACTCTGTTCACTTTAAGAATGAAGTGGGTCAGTGTTTCTGATTGGTTGTTGGACGCAAACGCAGCCAAGTGATATTCTGCGATTGTTATGTGCCCAGTAATATTGTTTTTAAATGATTGTTTAAATATTGTTTTTTAAATGTTTTAAATAAATTTGTTTTTACATGTCGTCAGCTGTTTAAAAATAACCTGTTTCCGGGGAGTAATATGGGGGGTATGTTTTGACCCACTTCATTCTTAGAATGAACAGAGTATAGAATGTCAGCTGATAAAGTGTTTTGGTCACCTTATGAGAATGGACCCAAACGAATTACCACTGAGAACTTATAAGCTGGATACAGAGGGAAGACCGAGAAAGAGATGGATCGATAACATCACGACCTCCCTCTACAAACACAGACTCTCCGCCGAAGACGGATGTGCCGGGCCATTGGCGCAAATAAAACGGCGGCACAACGCATTTCCATTCTCTGGACTACATCCTGCTAGAAATCTAGTAGGACAATGGTCTTGCTACAAGGGAGATCCAGCAGGAGTTTGAGAATGAACGATGAAGAAGAAGAAACACAGACTCAATACGACTAAAGCATCACATCTGGCCTTACAGAAACTTACAGATCACCAGTTTCCACCTGGGGATAGACAATAGTGGTAGAATCAATATGTACTTGAAGCTGTAATATCTAAACGTCAAGATGATCTTCTAATCCTATATCAAACACGAACAAGAAAATATATCTGCAATAACGATTAACATATTTTTGTATGTCTTTTTTCATTTTTATGAAGGTTTCAATAATATTTTTTTTTTAATAAATAAGGAAATAAGTCAGATAATATTCTCTATTCAGTCACGGAGCTTGAGCGTGGATCAAAGCATCGTTGATAGCACTGTATGAACATTATGTGGACTGTATGTGAGTTAATTATCTGGAACGAATAAAATTGACAGTTTGAACGTCAATAACATCTTTTTTGGCAGTATTATTATTTTTTTTACTAAAGAGCGCACTGGTGCATGTAGATCGTGCATCATAAATACCCGCAAGGAGTTCACACATGTCAAGCGTGGCCATCTTGCTATATAAGAGGCAAGTTATTAAATACGTGGGTTGAATTTAGAAACATTTTTCTAAAGTGATGCGTTTGATTTTTCCCGGGATTTTTATTGGCTGTAAACGCAAAGTATACATACAGTGACCAATGAAATCACGGAAAACATCAAATGTGTCACTTTAAAAGAATAAATTATGTTTAATTAGCATGGATGTATATATTACGAAAGTGCGTGTCACGGCATCATTCAGATATCAATGGGGCGCTTTACATCGTCGATTATGGTTAAACCGTTCGGTTTGTGCTCAAGATGTCGCTAGTTCGAATCCTACTCGCGACGTCTTATTTATAAAGGGCCCAGTGTGCGAAGAGGATAATCAACAGACCTAATGCCTAATACATTAATATAAAATAGATGTAGCATTTTATAAAATAGATAATACATTAATATAAAATAGATGTAGCATTTTATAATTCTCATTTGTAACTTGTTTGTAATTTGTTTAGATGTTACTATTTTCCTCATGTCATTGAAGGTACTTTCAGCCATTCATATTCTCCTTTTAACTTCTGTTTCACATCTGCCGAATTACCCTAAGTAAGGATACGCTTACTTACTTGCCATTTGAGAACTCATAATCAATGACATAACTAGCGGATTTCATAACTGGATATGTATTTCATAACTGGATATGTATTTCATAACTGGATATGTATTTCATAACTGGATATGTATTTCATAACTGGATATGTATTTCATAACTGGATATGTATTTCATAACTGGATATGTATTTCATAACTGGATATGTATTTCATAACTGGATATGTATTTCATAACTGGATGTGTATTTCATAACTGGATGTGTATTTCATAACTGGATGTGTATTTCATAACTGGATGTGTATTTCATAACTGGATGTGTATTTCATAACTGGATGTGTATTTCATAACTGGATGTGTATTTCATAACTGGATGTGTATTTCATAACTGGATATGTATTTCATAACTGGATATGTATTTCATAACTGGATATGTATTTCATAACTGGATATGTATTTCATAACTGGATATGTATTTCATAACTGGATATGTATTTCATAACTGGATATGTATTTCATAACTGGATATGTATTTCATAACTGGATATGTATTTCATAACTGGATATGTATTTCATAACTGGATATGTATTTCATAACAGGATATGTATTTCATAACTGGATATGTATTTCATAACTGGATATGTATTTCACAACTGGATATGTATTTCACAACTGGATATGTATTTCACAACTGGATATGTATTTCACAACTGGATATGTATTTCATAACTGGATATGTATTTCATAACTGGATATGTATTTCATAACTGGATATGTATTTCATAACTGGATATGTATTTCATAACTGGATATGTATTTCATAACTGGATATGTATTTCATAACTGGATATGTATTTCATAACTGGATATGTATTTCATAACTGGATATGTATTTCATAACTGGATATGTAACACATGCTCATCATTTGTCACTTGTGATGGACAATAAACCAAATATATATATATATATAAACCTTATTTATTGCAGCAATATTTAGTACATGAACCAATCCCTCTTTCCTCTTGTCCACTACTGCCCCCACGTTTTCCTATTTTTGTACGCTGTTTATTGGTAACCCGAATCTCCATGTATGTTTTTGTGTGATCTTACATGTGTACAACTTTTAGTATGTTTGTATATGTCCGTGTGTACAGTTGGCATCGTTGACGTGAAGCATTCACTTAATCAGGTGTGATACTCATTACTAATTTTCTTCTAGCATTGGGCTTATCTAGTTTAATTTTTGTCTATCGATGATGCATTGATGCGTAAAATATAAACGAGCACCGTCCAGGCGAATGTTTGCAGGATGTAGCCAGGCGAATGCACTGTGTCATGGTTTACAGCTTAGTTGCGCTATCTGTGACTTTTGGCCGAACACATCCGATTTCAGCGTGGCTTTTGGATCACATTGACCCTATATGGAATAAGATAAACAAATCCACCACATTACGACACGAATTGAAGGTAAACAATGTTCATATTTTATTTTTTCCCCTATCGATCCCCGACCACACGCCAGCGTAGCGCAGTTCGAATCTCTTCCCCGTAACAAGGACAACTTCTTCGTAGTTTATGATTTCATCCAATTCCAGTATCTTTGTTTTAATTCTCAGATCTGCTATCGTATCTATATGTCCACATTTCTCTTAAATAGTGCGTGAGGAAAGCAGTGCCACTATCATCATCTGTGTCGTGCCACTTCAGATCTATAGAATGTAAGTCGGTTAAAAGCAGAATATAAGAAAAAGTGGAAGCAGATGCACCCAACTGCAGAGCCAAATGACCCCTACTATCAAATGTCTCGCATGGAACAAACTATCATCTTCAGACTACGAACTGGTCACAACAGACTGAGAAGTCACATGTTCCGAAAACTGAAGATTGGTGAGACAGACCTGTGCAACTGTGGACCCAGAGACTGCAGAACACATTCTTCATGCCTGTCAACTCTACCAAGAAGAAAGGGAGAAAATATGGCCTACTGAGACGGCACTGCTTCCAGACTTGAGGGGTTCCATGGATGACCTGAAGAAAATCACACAAGTCATTGAAGATATTGGTGCTGTAACCTGATATCTGACTGAAGCTATTGGTGCTGTAACCTGATATCTGACTGAAGCTATTGGTGCTGTAACCTGATATCTGACTGAAGCTATTGGTGCTGTAACCTGATATCTGACTGAAGCTATTGGTGCTGTAACCTGATATCTGACTGAAGCTATTGGTGCTGTAACCTGATATCTGACTGAAGCTATTGGTGCTGTAACCTGATATCTGACTGAAGCTATTGGTGCTGTAACCTGATATCTGACTGAAGCTATTGGTGCTGTAACCTGATATCTGACTGAAGCTATTGGTGCTGTAACCTGATATCTGACTGAAGCTATTGGTGCTGTAACCTGATATCTGACTGAAGCTATTGGTGCTGTAACCTGATATCTGACTGAAGCTATTGGTGCTGTAACCTGATATCTGACTGAAGCTATTGGTGCTGTAACCTGATATCTGACTGAAGCTATTGGTGCTGTAACCTGATATCTGACTGAAGCTATTGGTGCTGTAACCTGATATCTGACTGAAGCTATTGGTGCTGTAACCTGATATCTGACTGAAGCTATTGGTGCTGTAACCTGATATCTGACTGAAGCTATTGGTGCTGTAACCTGATATCTGACTGAAGCTATTGGTGCTGTAACCTGATATCTGACTGAAGCTATTGGTGCTGTAACCTGATATCTGACTGAAGCTATTGGTGCTGTAACCTGATATCTGACTGAAGCTATTGGTGCTGTAACCTGATATCTGACTGAAGCTATTGGTGCTGTAACCTGATATCTGACTGAAGCTATTGGTGCTGTAACCTGATATCTGACTGAAGCTATTGGTGCTGTAACCTGATATCTGACTGAAGCTATTGGTGCTGTAACCTGATATCTGACTGAAGCTATTGGTGCTGTAACCTGATATCTGACTGAAGCTATTGGTGCTGTAACCTGATATCTGACTGAAGCTATTGGTGCTGTAACCTGATATCTGACTGAAGCTATTGGTGCTGTAACCTGATATCTGACTGAAGCTATTGGTGCTGTAACCTGCTATCTGACTGAAGCTATTGGTGCTGTAACCTGATATCTGACTGAAGAACGATGAAGAAGAAGACTATCATCATCTGTTCCGTGCCAGTTCAGATATATAGAATGTAAGTCGGAGATGCCTATACATTAGTCTACATCGTATCGATCTTCTCCACAGATTTATGAACATGCCACATCTTCACCAGTTTTTCTCTTGTAATTCTTTCACATAATTCATCATATCTTTCAGCTTTTTCCTGTTGTCATAGTGTGATGTGGTGTATCTATGGAGGAACGTAGATTATAACCAGAATACATGTATATGAATCGTCGTCCTTGCATCGCAGAATATCTTTCATATTTTTAATAAATACCACACAAGTTGGGGGTTCACTTCAGCCTCGTCCTTCGTTCATTTCGCAGAATATCTTTCATATTTTTAATAAATACCACACACAAGTTGAGGGTTTAATTCAGCATATCTTCGATATGGAAACCCAAATTAAAATACATCTGAACATTTTACTCAAAGAAACTGTGACTTGCAGAAGACAACTGCTATGCACATAAAATGTTTTAAGATGTTTCCACTTAAAAAACGCTGTTTTCTTAAAAGTAGCCATGCCCGTTCTGTCATGACCTGCTTCCGGTAAAGACATGTATACAGAAAGTAAACATGACGATTTTTTATTATTTCTGTGCATTTCGTTTGCGTTTTTGGAATGAGACTCCAGATATATAAATATTGACCAACTAAACTCAGGCAAATGAACAAAAAAACGAAACGAATAAAGTCATGTTTACTTTCTGTACCGAGGTCTTTTCTGTGGACTGTCTCGGCTCTGCAGATAATATACAATGTGTCACTCGGATGTCTATGAGGTCAACCAGTTCAATGCGAATATGTAAATATTCAAACCAAGGTTGCTTTCGTTTGTTAACCGCCCTGTCTTTCAAAGTTTTGATCTCAACCTGCATATTTGTCAGCACTAGATAGTAATTCCTCTTGACCTTTGACCCACAACAGCTCAGTTTATCAGGGTTTCCATAAAGTACAAATCTATTATACCAATCATTCATTTAAGACTTTTAAATAATGTATTCTATTCTCCGGACTCATCATCATTAAGTGCCGTCTCCGCAACGAAGGTTGGCTGCAGCGGATCTCCACCATCCCCTGTCTCTTGTCTTGGTGGTGCATTCTGCTAGACTGTAACTTGTCGATCGTGTGATGTTACTCTCCCACTTGTATCTCTGCCTACCTCTTGCTCGCCTCCCTTTGACTTTACCCTTAAGTAAGGTCTTCAACAAGCTGTCATGTCCTTTAATGTGTCCAAAGTATTTTATTTGCTTGATCTTTATTTCTCTTTTTAGTTCTTTCTTCATATTAAGTGTTGTTAGAACCTATGTATTTGTTTTCTTCTCTTTCCATGATGTTCTCCCTATTCTTCTATATACCCACATCTCAAAGGCATCAATTCTGTCTTCTAATTGTTTATTTAGTGTCCATGTTTCTGAGCCATACATTAATATAGAGTAGATATAGCATTTTATAATTCTCATTTTTAACTTGTTTGTAATTTGTTTAGATGTTACTATTTTCCTCATGTCATTGAAGGTACTTTTAGCCATTCCTAATCTCCTTTTAACTTCTGTTTCACATCTGTCATCATTTGTGACTATGTGTCCAAGATATTGATAATGTTTTACTTGTTGTAGTTTCTCTCCATGTATGTTTATGTTTACCTCCTGTTCTTCTGTGTCTTTGCTGATTATCATGGTGTTTTTTTTGGTGATATTTATATCCAGTCCATATTCATTACTTGATTTATTGACTTGATCTATTAGTCTTTGTAGTTCATGTTCACGTTCTGCTAAAAGAACGGTGTCAACTGCATATCTAAGGTTATTATGTTCCCATTGATCTTGAGTCCTGGCATTTCTTCTATAATTTTAAAGACTACTTCTCCAGACTACTTCCTGCTAATGTGTATGAGTTTGAGAGCACGCACAGAAGAAGAATGTAAGAAACAGAATACAATATATAATCTATTAATACATTTTCACGTTTACAAAAGCTAAAAAATTACCAAAGGGGCCCAAATGCGGAATATATCTGTGGGTTTCACCAATGACCCATTAGACCAGTGTTTCCCAACTTTTTTTGTACCGTGCCCCACCTAAGTATTTCCAAAATTCTGACCCCCCCCCCCCCCTATGTAACATATACACAATTTTATATATTCAATAATGACGTTTCGACAAAAAAACGTTCATCGGGACAAAATACGGACGAACAACTTACATTACATAGAAACGTACACATGATGTGACAATGCTAGTAGGAAGAGATAAATGAAACGTCTAGCAAAATAAGAGGATATATATATATATATATATAACGGGAAGGGTAGATGGACAATGGAATGATAGAAGTGGAGATGAGAATGACAGTGACAACAGTACGCAGGCATATACCACGTTTCGTAACTCAATTTAGGTTCAACTGAGACCAACTACGAGGCCAGCAACATCACGCGTGTGTATACTTATATTGATAACACGTACATATTTCACATAATCTCGTATACGAATGACCATTAATCCGACATCTATACAGTCATCTGACCTATAAAGAACTCTGGATAACATCACTATGTTGCGGGTAGTGAAACGCCACCTCCTGGAATAGGACACAAGAGGGAATAGCTCGTACTTCTCGAGTTCTATCGTCCTCCTCATCATCATCATCCCTATCTGTGTGTTGAGTTTCATTTTCATATAAACTTGAGAATATACATGTTGAAAGTCCTGACTAAAATCACATTTAGTTTTAGGTTGAAGATCGAAACGTGTTGATTCAAATTGCGAGGCGAGTGGGTGACACCTGAGCGGACCAAGTTGAAATCCTGTTTGCTGCGTGATTTTTTTTCTTCATCCCTTTATTTCATCTTGTCCCTGTATAGTCTTTTTATAACATTTATCGTTTATTTTGTGCATATCGCTTATCGATTATTTCTCGTAAAAACAACATTGTTGCCAAAACATTAAATATTCCTTGATAACATCGTAGATTGTACTCTACACGGTTTGTTCTGTGTTTGATAAAAGCCTTTTATTCTAAACGTTGATTATGTTATTTGAATGATTTGTAATACTTCATTACCCATGTCTTTTTTCCTTTTCATTGATTAGTTTTGACAAGACATGTTTGTGTGATTTTACCCAGGAGCCGCCCGTGTACCGAGAGGTGAAAACGTGCAATTAGGAAATCGGAATAATGAAGCTTTGCGAATCACTGGAAACACACAGAAAATGACGTTTCAACTAAAACGTTTTTTTATCAAGAGCCCTGAAGGGGTCTAAAAGAAGATCAAATGAGTAATAGCAACACTGTGGTTTGTCATGCGTGTTGTAAAAAGTGATTACTGAAGGTTGAGTGTTTTATTGGCTATTCTATCCCATTGAAGGTAAAAAATGACAGAAAATTGTCGAGCAGAATCAGACGCATCGACCGAAAGGTGCATATGTTGCACACACATTATTAATGATGACATAGCACATTCCGATCTCTGGATTAGATTCTACTAACTGAAACAAATGTAACAATGAACATAGAATATCTAATTTAGAATATCAGTATTTCGTCATTGATATTGTCGATTATAGATAGCAATCTGATCTATCTATCTATCTATCTATCTATCTATCTATCTATCTATCTATCTATCTATCTATCCATCCATTCATATCTATCTATCTATCTATCTATCTATCTATCTATCTATCTATCTATCTATCTATCTATCTATCTATCTATCTATCTATCTATCTATCTATCTATCTATCTATCTATCTATCTATCTATCTATCTATCTATCTATCCATCCATTCATATCTATCTATCTATCTATCTATCTATCTATCTATCTATCTATCTATCTATCTATCTATCTATCTATCTATCTATCTATCTATCTATCTATCTATCTATCTATCTATCTATATATCTTACCCACCTACCTACCTGCCTATCTATCTATTGTCTTTTCTCTGCTTATGCTGTTAGGGTCACATGATTGGAATACGATCGGTATTAGGTCTATGGCACATTTGATCGGTTGATAATCCACCTTCAATCCACCATCGTCTCATGTCCTTCTCTGCCTCTTGACGTTTCTATGCTCTTGCTGCTGACCAAAACGGATTCATTCTCATTAAATGGCCGGACTATTTCAGTCTTTGTTTTTCAATATACGGGCACATTTGAGCACAAATGTTGTTCAGTTTTTGTAAACATTTCATTCCTGACATAATTTCTTCTTGTTTTGTTTGCTGCTTTTCTTAGACATTTCATACATAGTACGCGTTCTCTCTTGTTCTCTAGTTAGTGTCCATGTCTGACATTGATAACACAGTGTTGGTATGAAGATTAAACTTATGATTTGCCTTTTGGCAAATATGTATGTAATAACGGAAATTCTTATAGGCTTATACATTATAAGCAATAAAGAATGCATATAATTGAGGATTTTAAAAAGTGTTGTTAAAAAGAGATATGTGTTATACACGGATGCGCTATAGAGGGAGTCCACTGTATTTCATTAAGTTTTACATCCGTTTTTTGTTATAATTTATTTACTATTTGAATGTGGATTAGTTTAACTAAACTGCTGACGCGAGAAATTGGGTGAACCGATTCAGGTCAACAGGTCACCGTATCGGGATCACAGGTGTTGGGAGGAAACACGTTATACCTGGCAATTGATGATCACTGAACATCAAGAGCAGACAGGTTATCAAGGACATTTCAACACCTGACCGAAGATCCGACTGGTGAAATTGAGCTCTATGTGTGAAACCCAGCCAAAAGTGGTGTGAAAAGTAGTGATGGTGATGGTAGCAATGAATAATAATGTGTTAGACAAGCTACGACGTCGCAATAGTGGTGGTGGTAGCAATGAATAGTAATGTGTCAGACAAGCTTCCATTAGGAGATAAGACTTGGGTGTCGGAAAATAATCCGAATCTGACACTGCGAAGGCTGGGGTAACACAAGGCAAAAGAATGGGCGGAAATAGGCACACGTGTTACCAATATTAAAAAGCAAAACATGCTAACAATGACAGATGACGTTTCGACTTAAAAGTTTTCGTCCCGAGGAAGGCTGTTTAGTCGAAACGCTGTCAGTAGCTGTGTATCTTTGTTGGTAGGCCTATGTTTTATTTTTAAATATTGGACGTATACTTACGTTCGTCCATTTAAAGTTCCCATTGACGTATTCACAGGTGGCTCCAGTTTGTCATTGACAGTGTTCTTGGTCAAAACGGATGCGATCAACGGGGTTGTTCATAATTAATGAGTTAAAATTGTGAGCAAAGGTTGTTTTTATCATCTCGCACAGTCCACTTAGCGTAAGATCCAGGGACTGTGTTTGACAGCCCAATATCATTCCGATGCTGAGTTTCGTTTGTTTTGTGAATAATACTTACTAGGAAGACAGGTAATGGAGTCCTACTCGATGACGACTGACACACTATCACTGACGGATGTCTACATGAATTAATATGGTATACACAACAAAACACAGAATATAATCATACAAATGACAATACACAGGACATAATCGACGTTTCGGGCACAAGTAGAAATGAATACACCACAAGTGTGTCCGAGTGAAATATGGTAGTGAGATACCGGAAGGATACGAACAGGAAGTACACAAAGACGATAATATAAGTGGAACGAGAGGAATAAAACGTTGACGTAAATGGCAAAAAAATGAATAAAAACAAACACCAATACGACCGAGAACTAAGCAAAAGAGTGGTCGGAATTGAATCCAAATGGCTTTATGGTACCCAACTTCTTCTTCTTCTTCTTCTTTCGTTCACTTGAAACATGTCTATATCTGTAATTGTGTCTCCTTAATAAAACTCACTGTCTTTTGTAGTTCATACAGTGTCCCATAGAGTTTTGATTCCAGTGTTGTTTCCTCTGGCCAATATGTCTGCCTTGCGTTTCATGCTCAGAACACTCTTGAAGTATATGTTTGGCACTCTGTGCTGCCTGTCCACATGTACACATGGCCGTGTTGCCAATCTTGAACTTTGTATACATGTGACTGCGGAGTCGGTTGTGTCCTGTTCTGAGACGTAGAATTATAACTTGTTCTGATCTGTTCATATTGTGATAGTCATCTTGTGTTGGTGTTTGTGGCTTTCTTATTGACTTTATCATCTGTTTTTTCTGATGGTAGGTGATTGGTATATCTGGTTGGTCTTCGGCAGCACCTTCCTTAGCCAGTTGGTCTGCTTTTTCATTTCCTGGTATTCCACAGTGAGAGGGTATCCACTGCATGGTTACCCTATACTGGTAAGACAATTCGCTAAGTAGTTTTTTTAAGTCTGTTAGTTTTCCAGACTGGAGAGCTTGAAGCACTGACCTTGCATCTGTCAGGAATACCACAGGCTGTAGGTCAGAGTTGGAGTTCAGCAGTTTTTTAGCTGCCACACTAATTGCCTGGATTTCTGCATCATAATTATTGCAGAATTTTCCTGTGGTGTTCTGATTGTATCTCTAGGCTTGTGTTGATATTCTATATATACACCTGCACCTCCATTCCTCACAGCATTCTGTGCTGACCCATCTGTGTACACTCTGACCCATATATCTTGTGGATATTCCTCATCCAGGAAACTGAGGGTGATTGTCATTCGCTGCACACTGTTCTGTTCGTCCTCGCTTAGTATTCCTTTCACATGGGTCTGAATGTATATTGGCATTCCATGGCTTTCACTCCACAGGGTTTGCTCTGGTACAGACCTTAAGGGGCTGCCAACTTCAGGTAGGTCTGTAAGTTGTCTACGGAGTCGTTTAGCTTGATGGATAAAGCTGCTCCTTTTCAGTCGTCCCATTGCTAGATTTTGGAATCTTTCCTTCATTGGATGACTTGGCATACACTGAAACTTTTCTGCTTGAATTAGTACTTTTGTGTCTCTGCGTTCGCCAAGTGTTTGCATTCTTCCCATTTTCTGCATCTCTGCTATGGGTGTTGATTTCATTGCTCCCAACATTATTCTAAGTGCCTGGTTTTGCACTTTATCTAGATCTTGTAATGTGGTGTTTGATGCAGGACACCACGCAGCTGAACCGTATTCCAGGTGTGGTCTTATGCCTTGCTGGTAAACTTTACTGAGTATATTTCCACTGGCTCCCCATGTGGTTCCACTTAGTTTTCTCAGGATAGCTAGCTTCCTCCTGGCTTTTGTTGTTGCTTTGTTTATGTGCTGCTTCCATGTCAGCTTATCATCAAAAGTAACTCCGAGGTATGTGGGTTGTTTGTCTTCTTTCAAGAGCTCTCCATCTATCTTGATATGACCAGCTTTTTGTTTTGGTGAGAGGGTAAAGAGTGTAGTGCTGCACTTATCTGTGTTAATGCTGACGCACCATCTATTAGCCCATAAGGTTAGGGCATCGATAGCTCTTTGTATTTGTTTAGTGGCCACTGTTGCATGTTCTTCCGTGCACCAGATCACCAGGTCGTCAGCATACATTGCCACTTTGATCCCATGTGGTAGTTCAGCAACTAGGTCATTGATGTAAACCAAGAAAAGTGTGGGTGACAGGACTCCTCCCTGGGGGACTCCATGACGCAGTAGAACTTTCTTGCTCTTGCGACCATCTAATTGTACCCTGGCTCTTCTATTATGCAGGAATGCTTTTACCCATTTGTACATTCTTGAGCTAACCCTGCAATTTCGCAATTTCTTTAAGAGCCCTTCTTTCCAGACCTTATCAAATGCTTTCCTGAGGTCTATCCATGCTGCTAGTACCAGTTTCTTTTCTTGGAAGGCATCCTCAATCTCTTGGGAGAGGTAGGTTGCCTGATCTTCAGTAGAGTAGCACTGTCTGAAACCTGCTTGCTGTGATACCAGAAGGTTTTCACTTTCAAGGTACCACTGCATCCTAAGATTGATAATGCTTTCCATTGTTTTACATAGACAGCTTGTGAGGCTGATGGGCCTGTAGTTGGAGACTGTGTTGCCATCTTTTCCTGATTTGAGGAGTGGTATCATTAGTGCTTCTCTCCACGCCTGTGGTACATTACCTGTGGACCAGCTTGTGTTAAAGATCTGCAGTAGCTTTGCTCTTGCTGCACTTCCCAGGTTTCTAATCATTTCATTGGACACTCCATCAGCTCCAGGGGACTTTTTCATTTTCAATTTGGATATTGCATGCTCCAGTTCTCTCATTGTGATTGGTGCCTCCATGACTTCAGGTATAGGTTCACCTTGTCCAATGTTTTGCTGGTTCTCTCGAACCTCCTGTTGTTTGTCTGGGCTGACTTTGACGTTATTGTCTTCTGCAAAGGAATCTGCAAAGTAATCAGCTGCATGTTTACCTGTTAAAATGTTTCTATCTTTATAAAGTGTGATCCTGGTATTTCTCCCTGTACCTTCATCATTTAGTTGTTTTACAAGTTTCCATAATTTCCTAGTATCTCTTTCTAGGTTCAGCGACTCTGTTTTTTCTTTCCAGCTGCTCCGTCTGGCTTGTAACTTGGCTCTTTGAAATTTAGCCTTTGTTTGCTGATATTTGTTGTGATGTTCTTGGCTAGGTCTGTTCTCAGCCTGCTTTCTAGATGTTTCCATCTCATTTTGCAGCTTTTCCGGTTCATCATTCCAGTAGGGTTTGTAGTTTTTGCGTGCCCCCCTGTGTATGGTTTTACTAGCAGCATGTAGTATACATCTATTAAATTCACTCACTGCTCTATTGATGTCTTTGTCCAAGTTCATGTCCTTAGCTAGAACACTGGTTAAATGCTGGTACATTTTCCAGTCTGCCCTCTTATAGTTCCACCTAGTGAGCGTGCTGCTGTCCTTGGTATATTCATTGTGAATTTCCAGAAATACTGGTCTGTGGTCACTACCCCCAAGCTGCTTTCCAACGACACGTGTGATGTTCCATTCCAGGCCTGGTGAGTAGAATGCCAGGTCTGGTGTAGAGGTGGTGTGCCATGCTCTCGAGTAGAAGGTTGGTGAGTCTGCTGGCTGGTTAATAAGAATGAGATTATTTTCATCCTGCCAGCTCTCAAGTTCCTCACCTCTCTTGTCGATATGATCGTAGCCCCAGCTCTGAGAGTGGCTGTTGAAGTCACCACACACCATAAGCCTTTCTTTGTCTGGAATTGTGTCTAGTGCCAATGGTTTATCATTTGGGCAGTAGTAGTTCAGGAGATGGAATTCTGCACTGTCTGTTTTTAGGTGGAGCATCTGGTATTCTGCCCCGTCCATGTATACTTCCAGCTGACATGCGCTGATATTGTTTTTAACTAGTGTCAGAATTCCACCCTTTCGCCTGTCTTTTCGGTCAGATCGGTAGCACTGGTAGCCTCTGATTTTGAAGGCTATGTCGCTGCTGAGGTGTGTTTCTTGGATACAGCATATATTTACTTGTTCTTCACTGAGGACATTTTCAAGTTCCAATTTTTTGCTGTATCCATCTCTTTTACTGTTGACACCCTCAGCATTCCAGTGCATTATTTTTATTGGTCGTTTGTTTGTTTGGCCAGTAGCTCTATTCCCTTGCCTCCTGGCTCCTCGGGGCAATTGAGAAGGACTTCCAGTAACTGAGGTTGGGCCCTTTCGAGGTATAGGGCCCGGCACCGTCCCTGCCTGAACGTCCGCCACAGGGCAGGCACCATAACGTTTATTAGATGCAGACATGTTTCCATTGTGTTTTATGCGTGGCAACCTGATTATCTGTGCGCCTTTTGGCTGGTTGCCTCCGTCTTCAGCACTCTGCTTACTTGGGCCGGACAATGGTCCTGCTCGAGTGGGAGTGCCCGACCAGTCTTAGTTTCCAGCCTCTGATGGCTGAACTAAGCCCCATCACCACTTCAAGGTTCTGGCCTCGATGGGGGGTACCCAACTCAAAATGAGACATTTTCTAGGGCGTACCTAGATCTATCATCGGTGGTGCAGGATCTGATGGCAGTGACGTGAATGTCAAGGACACCACGGTGGCTAACGCCGTTGAAGTGATTAGCCACAGGAGTGGATGATCTGTGTTTAATGGCACGCAGGTGGTTACAGATGATTTGCTTGTTTTGTGGCATGGTTGATGCTCTATCTTTTTTTGCCAGTGGAAGACGTCAATGAAGGTATGCAATATCTCAAAACTGTCATACCACACGATCTACCTGAAGATTCGTTGTACTGTGGTCTTTGGTTTGTCCTGATGACGGCTTTGTAGTCGAAACGTCATCTACCTCTGTATATCTTGATATTTGCCCTGTAGTACTCCAGCCACCTATTTCCTGTTTAGGGTTGTTACCCTACACTGGAACATTTATCCCTTGAAGCCGAGGAGTTGCTTACGTATTTCGGTTGCAATGTTAGTGCCTCCTTTTGAGTGATTCAGCAGTCAGTTGCAACGCCTATGATACCTCTGAGATTGCGTTACGTTCCACCAATGTTTCCTTCTCACCTTTGTAATATGAATGATGCCCCAGTGAGCAACAATGCTCGTACCAACAACATCATGTGAAGGGTTAAATAACAGAATTTTCCAACCTCGTTGGTCAATATCATCCTTCGGTGTGTGGCGTATCAGAGAATAGTTTCAACGAGAACCAGCAACAGCTAGCACTATTGTCCAACAGGATTCTATTATCAATCCCACGAAAAAATGAGTGTTTTGAAGATACGTGCACATCTAAGAACGAATTTGTAACATGTTTCTCGTCGTGAACACCATAAGGTTTGGCAGAAATTGTTTGTGCTGTTGCCTGGAATATTCGTTTAAATTTTCAAAACATGAACTAAAAATATAATGCCAAAATATCGTGTAAGCTGATTTATATATGTGTAGATAGTAATACCTTACTTGAGGGTAAAGTCAAAGGAAGGCGAGCAAGAGGTAGGCAGAGATACAAGTGGGAGAGTAACATCACACGATGGACAGGTTACAGTCTAGCAGAATGCACCACAAGACAAGAGACATGGGATGTTGGAGATCCGTTGCAGCCAACCTTCGTTGCGGAGACGGCACTTGATGATGATGATATAACTTATTTAATATTGATGTACCACTATCTTTACTAGTCAATATTGCGACTTTCTTTCCTGCGACGTTTTTCCTAGTCAAATTGTAACTTTTTTCCCTAGTGAAAACATTTGTATAGGCTGTAATATTTCTATACTTTATCAGCATTAAAAACATTCACTAAAAATGTAATGTCAAATTTTCGTCTAAGTTGTTTTATATATATACAGATGACTTACTTAATATTTTTGTTTCACTATCTTTCCTAGTCATTATTGTGACTTTCTTTCCTATGACGTTATTTCCGTTTACCAATTTATCATCATCAAGTGCCGTATCCGCAACGAAGGTTGGCTGCAACACAATGGGAATAAGGAAGAACATCATCATGATTTCATTCTGCGGCATATAGTAATATATAGTAATCATGTATAGTTCAATTTACTAATACACAAACATGGAAGCGATATTCTAGGATACCACCTGCTAGATCGCAGAGATCTGTAGGAATTTTACCTGAACATGTTCGTCCGTCCAAGTCGACGATGACTAGTCAGCTCAACTGCGATGTTGATGATGTCTGCGGTGTTCACGAATGTGACCTATTAGTCCTTCGCGTGCTTGAATTGTCTACCACACTCTGAGCTTGTGTGGGTGAAGTCTGGGGGACATTGAGCAACTTTTGTCTTTATTCTAGCGCGTTTTTGTTGGGCAGCATACTGTCTGAGATTCTCTGCAGCTGCTGCACCACTCTTGATGCTGCGACTCCAGTCAGTTCTGCATTGTGCAAGATGCTTCCATGAATATGTGTCTATTTTGAAGTGAGACAGTGGTGTCTTAAGAGTGTCTTTAAAAAGCTTTTTTTTTGTCCTGGGGGTTCTGGGGTTCACCATACAACATTTTTGGGGTTGGCGATGATCTTTCATGTGGATTACGTGTCCTACACACCGTGTCTGCGCTTTAATGTGGATTATGTGTCCTACACACCGTGTCAGCGCTTTAATGTGGATTATGTGTCCTACACACCGTGTCTGCGCTTTCATCAACAATATCCCAAAATAGAAACATAATTTTCATTCCCTGAATATAATACAATCTACTCATACCTTTTTGTTTAGTTAAATACTCCCTTGAGGTGAGACAGGCTCTATTCAACCACGGGCACTAGTCCAATTTAGTTATATCCGAGCTTTAAAACATACACATGTGGAGGTCCTAATTCAAATAAATAATCACTATCACTCCCGTAACCTACTTATGCCATGCACATTTCTGTTTGCTAAATAGGGGATCATTTGCAATCAGCAAATCATAAATTCAATATTCATATTGATACAGAGGAAGACCAAGAAGAAGGTGGATTGAAGGAGTTACCGAAATTCTGACACGCACAGTATTACTGCACATCAATCAACCAAACGTGAAATAGAATAACCAGAAAACTGATCGTCGTTCAATCCTGTGACGCCTCATAGCAACAGCAGAGAAAAAAACGATAGATAGATAGATAGATAGATAGATAGATAGATAGAGACAGATAGATAGATAGATAGATAGATAGATAGATAGATTGATAGATAGATAGATAGATAGATAGATAGATAGAGGCAGATAGAGGCAGATAGATAGATAGATAGATAGATAGATAGATAGATAGATAGATAGATAGATAGATAGATAGATAGATAGATAGATAGATAGATAGATAGATAGATAGATAGATAGATAGATAGATAGATAGATAGATAGATAGATAGATAGATAGATAGATTCAACATTTAGCGTAGCACACACTTTCAAAAAGATTATATTTTATTATCTTCCTCATTCTTCCCTATACAGTGGAATCCCTTTATAACGCATCATTTTATAACACATTTCCCTGTATAGCAACACTTTTCAAAATCCTCAGTTATATATATGGTATTGATTCTTCAGTCTGTGCCGTATATAGCAAATTTCTGTTATTACATACATCTCTATCCGGACCAACATGTTACAACGGGATTGAAATGTCGGTTATTACATACATATTTTGTCTATATCCGGATCAACGTTACAATAGGATTTGACTGTCTAAAATACAACTTCTCCAGTCCCCCCTCCCCTGGATCCCCTGGATCACAAAGCCCTACCTCTCTCTTCATCATGGCTCAGTAAGCTGTCCCTTATCCCAGGACCATGATCCGAAAGTGTGCTAACCATAAAGGGACTCATTTGTCAGCGGCGTTGACTTTGATGTTTTTCTCCCACACGCTCGACTCGACAAAACGCTTACGCCATTCTCCACACCGACGAAACATCAAAGAAACACTTTTAAGCAGTTATCACGTTCCCAGCGCGATCTCAATCGACCCAAAAGGAAATTGCACTTTCATCTGTCGCCCCACTTTGACACTTTCAGTTGGACTTATTCCTTCTTCATCTAACTGATTTCCTTGCCCGTATACTTAACTCCTACCTCTCTACACTCGCCTCCCGTTACGCGTGCGTGTCCCCAGGTAAACTTGAATTGCTTCTGTTTCCAAGTTTCAAAGATTTCTATTGTCAGCTAACAGCACATGAATTAATTTCCTTGCATAAAAGTGTGCCGTCTGTTTACTTAAAGTGTGATAAGAAATATATTGGTTGCACATTCTATTTGTTGATATTCCTCTGGTTACGCGTTGATGTCTGTGTACAAACTAAACCATTTCCCCTATCTGTCTGCTGTCCTGTAAGTGGGCACAAACTAAACCATTTCCCCTATCTGTCCACTGTCCTGTAGTATGCACACACTTAATCATTTTCCCGACTGTCTGCTGTCCTGTAGTATGCACACACTTAATCATTTTCCTGACTGTCGGCTGTCCTGTAGTGTGCACAAACTTAAGCTATTTTTCCGATTGTCGGCTGTCCTGTAGTGTCGTATATTAGCAGTTTTTGTGTGTGGTTATTCTAGTTAAATGAATAACTCATCATAATGTGCCGTCTCCTCCAAATAGGTTGGCTGTAACAGACCTCCAACATCTACTGTCTCTTGTTTTGGTGGTGCACTCTGCTAGACTGTATCTTATTCATATCGCGATGTCACTCTCATTTGTATCTCTGCTTCCCTCTTGATCGCCTCCCCTCAACTTAGCCCTCACGTGAGGTCTTCAACAAGGTGTCCAAAATATTGTATTTGTTTGATCGTTATTTCCTTTAATAATTCTTTCTTCATACGAAGTTTTGTTAGAACATCTTTGTTTTCTTCTCTTTCCATGATGTTCTCCCTATTCTTCTATATATCCACATCTCAAAAGCATCAATTTTGTCTTCTAATTGTTTATTTAGTGTCCATGTTTCTGATCCATGCATTAATATAAAGTAGATTTAGCATTTTCTAATTCTCATTATTAACGTGTTTGTAATTTGTTTAGAACTTTGCAATGACATATGAAACAGGCCACATATCTAAAGACCTAACATCATCAATATTCATACCATTACCTATGAAGCCCAGGGCTGTGGACTGTACAGAATATAGAACAATAAGTCTAATGAGCCATCTAACTAAAATACTTCTCAAGATAATACATGAAAGAATTAAAAACAAGATAGACACGGAGGTCGGTGAAGAACAATTCGGTTTTAGGAAGAACAAAGTTACCAGAGAAGCTATACTGAGTATCCGACTAGTGATAGATAAATATATAGAAGTCCAAAAAGTATCTATATTTGCTTCATAGACTACAGCAAGGCCTTTGACAGAGTCCAACATGAAAAATTAATCAAATGTCTTCAAGACATAGGCATAGATGGAAAATACATCAGCCTGATTATAAATATATATTGGGAACAAACTGCATCAATAAGGTGTGAAAACAGCTACTCTCCATACATAGAAATAAGAAGAGGGGCAAGACAAGGATGCATGTTTATCACCAAGCCTATTTAATATCTACACAGAGAATATCTATAAAAATATAGAAGAAATACCAGGACTCAAGATCAATGGGACATAAAAAAAACCCTGAGATATGCAGATGACACTGTTCTTTTAGCAGAAAGTGAACATGAACAATTTTTTTTCTTTCAGGAGTTATCGATATGTTTGCAAGAGGAACCTGACAGTTCACCCCTCAGAGGTAAGTCTGTGTGGTGGCGGCGAGAGTGTGTGTTTGTACCTGTGTGGTGGCGGCGAGAGTGTGTGTACCTGTAGTAGTGTCTAATGTAGTTTCTGCCTGTCTTATCCACATGTGTACATGCTGTACTGTATTTCTCTCTTCTCCATGTGTGCACATGTTGTACTGTATGTCTCTCTTCTCCATGTGTGCACATGCTGTACTGTATTTCTCTCTTCTCCATTTGTGCACATGCTGTACTGTATTTCTCTCTTCTCCATGTGTGCACATGCTGTACTGACTGCCTTCCTTCTCCATGTGTGCACATGTTGTACTGACTGCCTTCCTTCTCCATGTGTGCACATGTTGTACTGACTGCCTTCCTTCTCCATGTGTGCACATGTTGTACTGACTGCCTTCCTTCTCCATGTGTGCACATGTTGTACTGACTGCCTTCCTTCTCCATGTGTGCACATGCTGTACTGACTGCCTTCCTTCTCCATGTGTGCACATGCTGTACTGACTGCCTTCCTTCTCCATGTGTGCACATGTTGTACTGACTGCCTTCCTTCTCCATGTGTGCACATGTTGTACTGACTGCCTTCCTTCTCCATGTGTGCACATGCTGTACTGTATTTCTCTCTTCTCCATGTGTGCACATGCTGTACTGACTGCCTTCCTTCTCCATGTGTGCACATGTTGTACTGACTGCCTTCCTTCTCCATGTGTGCACATGTTGTACTGACTGCCTTCCTTCTCCATGTGTGCACATGTTGTACTGACTGCCTTCCTTCTCCATGTGTGCACATGTTGTACTGACTGCCTTCCTTCTCCATGTGTGCACATGCTGTACTGACTGCCTTCCTTCTCCATGTGTGCACATGCTGTACTGACTGCCTTCCTTCTCCATGTGTGCACATGTTGTACTGACTGCCTTCCTTCTCCATGTGTGCACATGTTGTACTGACTGCCTTCCTTCTCCATGTGTGCACATGTTGTACTGACTGCCTTCCTTCTCCATGTGTGCACATGCTGTACTGACTACCTTCCTTCTCCATGTGTGCACATGGTTATAGTGTCTGCCTGTCTTCACATGTGCACATGGTGTACTATCTGCCTATCTTATCCACATGTGCACATGTTGTACTGACTGCCTTCCTTCTCCATGTGTGCACATGTTGTACTGACTGCCTTCCTTCTCCATGTGTGCACATGCTGTACTGACTGCCTTCCTTCTCCATGTGTGCACATGTTGTACTGACTGCCTTCCTTCTCCATGTGTGCACATGTTGTACTGACTGCCTTCCTTCTCCATGTGTGCACATGTTGTACTGACTGCCTTCCTTCTCCATGTGTGCACATGTTGTACTGACTGCCTTCCTTCTCCATGTGTGCACATGCTGTACTGACTGCCTTCCTTCTCCATGTGTGCACATGCTGTACTGACTGCCTTCCTTCTCCATGTGTGCACATGCTGTACTGACTGCCTTCCTTCTCCATGTGTGCACATGTTGTACTGACTACCTTCCTTCTCCATGTGTGCACATGGTTATAGTGTCTGCCTGTCTTCACATGTGCACATGGTGTACTATCTGCCTATCTTATCCATATGTGCACATGTTGTACATCTTGTACCGGCTGCTTCTACCTCAATACTGAACTGTCTAATCATTTTCTTAATCACGACTAGTGTCTATTATACTCTGTTCATTCTAAGATTGAAGTGGGTCAAAGCACACCCACATATTACTCCGCGACAACAGGTGATTTTTGTACAACTGATGACAATTAAAAACAAAAACATAATTAATTATTCAGAACTTACGTCATAGCAACCCTGTCCCCTCCCATATACCACTGAGAGCTTCTAAGAAACGAGCATCTGGATACAGAGCCAAGGGAAGACCGAGAAAGAGATGGATCGATAAAATAACGACCTCCCTCTACAAACACGGACTCAGCACGACTCAGACATCACATCTGGCCTTGAGCAGCAACATACAGCTCTCCGCTTAACGGCAAGTGTGGATGCTATTCCACCTGGGGGTAGACAATATACAAGGAATAATAATGATTGCCCCGTGGCCTCTTTGCGCCTGCGCAACGATATACCACCGGATATAGTAATTTAACACGGAATGGTAAAGATAATATTATTTGAAAATTTATTATAAAACATACATTACTAATGAGATAGACATATTTCACTTAGCAACAATTGATTTCAATTAACAACAGTATTATGTTCTAATGAACTATATTATTCCGCACTTAAACATTCGCTTTATGCGTACTGCATCCAACAGACAATCATAAGATGTGACCTACTTCATTCTTAGAATTCCGTGAACTACTAGTTCAATTTACTCATTACCTTTCAGGAATTCCATGAACTAACTAGTTCAATTTAGTCATTACCTTTCAGGAATTCCGTGAACTAACTAGTTCAATTTAGTCATTACCTTTCAGGTATTCCGTGAACTAACTAGTTCAATTTACTCATTACCTTTCAGGTATTCCGTGAACTAACTAGTTCAATTTACTCATTACCTTTCAGGTATTCCGTGAACTAACTAGTTCAATTTACTCATTACCTTTCAGGTATTCCGTGAACTAACTAGTTCAATTTACTCATTACCTTTCAGGAATTCCGTGAACTAACTAGTTCAATTTACTCATTACCTTTCAGGTATTCCGTGAACTAACTAGTTCAATTTACTCATTACCTTTCAGGAATTCCGTAAACTAACTAGTTCAATTTAGTCATTACCTTTCAGGTATTCCGTGATATGTCCACTACGCGGTCAGATCTATCTCCAGCGTCGTCAAAATAATTACGTTTTCATAACATACCTGGGTCCTCCCTCAGGCGCTTCCCTTTTACAATAAAAGGTGATTTGAACCACCCATACAATCTCCCCCCCCCCCTTTTTTTCCCCCTGCGTGTACGGGTCTGTTTCAAACTGAAATTTCCTGATTTGAAAACACAATCAAATACCTGTATCACACTTTGAATTCCTGCACAGTTTCTCTTTCAGGCTGATAGCATTTTTACTCGTACCAAATAATGTATCTTAGATTCTCTCTTTTAAAACGATAGATTGACCAAATATTGTTTCTCGAAGATGACAGACATTGATAAATATTTAAAATTTCTCTTTGAAGATGAAACTCTGTGGCCAAATACTGTTTCTTAGATTTTTTCCGTGAAAATTATAGACAGTGGCCAAATATTGTTTCTCTTTGAATATGATAAGATCTGGCCACATATTTTTTCTTTGAAAATGATAAGATGTGGCCAAATATTGTTTTTCTTTGAATATGATAAGGTGTGGCCAAATATAGTTTTTCTTTGAATATGATAAGGTGTGGCCAAATATAGTTTTTCTTTGAATATGATAAGGTGTGGCCAAATATTGTTTTTCTTTGAATATGATAAGGTGTGGCCAAATATTGTTTTTCTTTGAATATGATAAGGTGTGGCCAAATATAGTTTTTCTTTGAATATGATAAGGTGTGGCCAAATATTGTTTTTCTTTGAATATGATAAGGTGTGGCCAAATATTGTTTTTCTTTGAATATGATAAGGTGTGGCCAAATATAGTTTTTCTTTGAATATGATAAGGTGTGGCCAAATACCGTTTCTTGAAACTTCTTACTTAGTTATGCACAAGCTTTGTGATTCCAAACATCGTCATATATCTTGGCTGATCGAACATTGGTGGCCGTTTCATTGGCTGGCGATCTAAGGTGATCACTGATCAGTCGCAGCAGGCAAGATAGCCTGATGATCTTTTGGATCAGCTCGCATGACGTATCTCAGAAGGACTTGGTTTTACAAGATTCTATTTTTTCTATTTTTATCCGTTATTCTGTTCACGTGCTTCCTTCAGTCAGTCGTTTCTCTCTTCGTTAATGTATTCGTCCGTGCCACACAGTACCCCTTGGATTACAATGTCCCTCCGATCAGATTCTGTAGTTTGACACTCTCTTAACAAATTCATGAGGTTATTGGACTCTCTCCGTCATGCTTGATGCTGGAACGGACGTGGCAGTGCCAGAACTGAGTGCTAGTTCTAGCGTGACAGACAGTGGAAACGACAGACGATGAAGGCTAATTAGTCAGACCTGCATGCGCGTGTGAGAAATTAGGACTTGACATCAGCAGAGTGAGTCAGCGTGGGTACATCAGACAGGAGACGGGAAAGGAGGTGTGGCTGATGTTCTGTTATGTGTCCTGTTGCGATGTGTATTGTTGTGATGTTTAGTGGTGTGTAGTGACGTGTATTGTAGTGGTGTGTAGTAAAGTGTGTTGTTGTTATGTGCTGTGCTGTTATGTGGTGTATTCATACATATGTAATCTCGTCATGTGTTGTGTTGTGAAGTCATGTGTTGTGTTGTGAAATCATGTGTTGCGTAGTCATATATTGTGTATACATGTGGTGTATAGTCATGTGCTGTGTGGTCATAATGTTGTGTAGTCATGTGTTGTGTAGTCATGTGTTGTGTAGTCATGTGTTGTGTTGTGTTGTGTAGTCATGTGTTGTGTTGTGTTGTGTAGTCATGTATCGTGTGGTGTTGTCATTTGTGTATTAATTTGTTTAGTAGTCATGTATTATGTTGTGTTGTCATATGTTGTGTTGTCAGTCATGTGTTGTGTTGTCCTATGTTGTGTTGTCAGTCATGTGTTGTGCAGTCACATGTTGCGTGGTACAGTCATGTGTTGTTGTGACAGGGGGTTACAAGGGATGATACGTGATTGTGATGAGTAATTGTAGTGATAAGATGTAATCACGGACAACTGATGTAAATTTACACACACAAGCAACTGATGTAAATTTACACACACAAGCAACTGATGTAAATTTACACACACAAGCAACTGATGCCCATCTAATCCGGAACACGATAGAAGAACGTATCTCATTCAGCGTCTTCGTTTCGAAGACCTCTGTTTATTTTGTGATACAACAACTGGTCCGCAACATCAAGGGCATCAATTATGTACATAAAATAAGAAATCAAACAGTTGCATCAATAGATCTACCGCTGAGTTAATGTTTGCATTCAACTGTTCGATATTGCGAACTAATCTACTTCCTCTGGCCGTCCGTTTCACAACTTGTCTTAGTTTCGCTACTGCGAACTGTTTAGAGAATCGTTCCGATCTCTAACTTCGCTGCTTGAATATTGTGGTAGAGGTTGTTAATCTCAACGCTGGAAACTCACAGGTTTTGCTCTCAGAAGAAATTAAGTTTCCTCTTCTGGTTTGGCTCTCAAAAGAAATTGAGTTTCCTCTTCTGGTTTTGCTCTCAGAAGAATGTGAGTTTTACCCTTATATGCTATTCGGCTTCAGTTTAATCGTATCTCTTACACTTGGATTCACTAATGGAAAACAATATTCTTAACTAATCCTCATACTTAGAATTCAAGACGTTTCTTCCGCCCGTGTGGTGCCGGGGCCCGAAAGGGGAGCAAATAAGCCATGGTGAAGTCGGATGTGTTAGGCAGAAAGGCGCAGATATCGCAGCAATGCTGTAAACCATGACACAACGTATTCCGTTCTCCGGACTACATGGTGCTAATATGTAGGAGTTTGAGAACGAACGCAGAAGAAGAAGAAGAAGACGCTTCTTCGATGTTTCAAATCTATCTATTTGACTTTGGTAATTCGGCAGCTCTTCTACCACCTGTCTCACTGCACAGCTCCAGACAGAATCCTTGCCTGACCGTCGACCTGCCAGCCAAACTCGAATCCACGTCCCGAATGGAATCTATGTGAACTAAATGTTCCCTCATGTATACTCGTTCCTAATCTAATGCATGTGATCGTATTAAATTCCAGACCTCATACAATTAAATTCACAATATTTATCGTACCTTTCCAGACTTGCACAAGTCTGACATTCAACTTTCTCCAACTTGAAATAATAACTACAATAAAATATTGACTTTCAAGTAGTCGAAGTAAGGACCTGCAATAAAATGACATTGGCATTTATAATGGCGAAATAAGTGTAAATAAAAGTAAATGAGTAAATAAGAAGAAATGTCACTGGTCATTTCTAAGGTACTTCAATGTGTCAACACCTCGATGTAACAATCATTTAAGTAGGTGTGAGCTAATTTCCTACGTCCCCATCCTGTATAAATTTAAACAATGCAATATCTTTATATGGTCGATTATTTTCTTTCTCACATTGGTCAATGGTAATGTCTGCGATACTGTCTGATTCGCGCTTTATATCGATCTAGGTAAATATTTGCGTTCATCCGACTGTCACCGTCATGGATTCAAAAGAGATGGTTCCTAATTGTCCTGACACGTAATCACCTTGTTAGTCATCAGTCATAACACTGACCATGCAAACAATATCTACCTGCGCTACGTCTGTAGGTTCCAAGCTCCTGCCAATTACACACTTCAACCCCTTCTATCACACTTCAACCCCTTCTATCCCACCTCAAATCTTTTTAGCACAGTTGAACTCCTTCTATAAAACGTCAACCCTTATATGATACTTCAAACCCTTTTATCACACATAGCACACTTCTATCACACTTCAAAACCTTATGTAACACTTCAACCCCCTCTGCCACACTTCAACCCCTTCTATCACACTTCAGCCCTTTTTATCGTTCTGCACTCTGTCTAGGGATTCTACATTTGTCTTGGAACATGTTGTCAGGAGTGCACTGTTATATTCTAAAGCAGAACGTATGTACCCAAGATGTAGTCCTCTGAGGGTATCCTTGTCTAATCCCGAAGATGTACAAATGTGATCCTTTTCAGCAGTTGTAACCGTATCAGTGTTTTATTTTTGACATTTTCTACTCGTTTTTTGTTAAAAGTGAGCTACTGATTAAGCTTAAATCCAAGGTATGTAGGGTGGTCTTCCCTTGACAATTTCGTGTGTATCTAACCATAGACTGATATTTTCTTTGGCTACTTTCCATTTTCCTTTTCCTGCTACCTTCCTCTCTCGTGGCACACTCCGTTCTCTAAACTCATCTCTTCCTAGGTCTTCACTCCCTCTCTCTTGTCGCACATATCTGTTACTCGACTATCACACTCCACTCATAACACTAAATGTATTTTCATCTCCTCTCTGGTTATACTCCACTTTCTCTCTCTTATCACCAGTCTTTCTCTCGCAAGTTCTCTCTTGTCACTCTTAAATAACTTGTAACCGTTTTGCCACTCCACTCGTTTCTCTCACATAACACCCTTTCATATTCCTTTCTCCCACTCTTGCCACTCCTCGTTATCATGTCACGTCTCTCTATCTTGTCAACACTCCTCTTTATCGTTACACTCTCTCCTGATACTTTCCTTTTATCACATCGCTCACTCTTACCCCTTCTCCTTGAACACCCCTCCTCTCATACCTCTTACCCCCTTTCCTCTATGTTTCAACTCCTCTCTTGAAGGGCCGGCCCTAACAATTGTGGGGCCTAATGCGAAACGGATTGCGCGGGGCCCAGTCTGGGTAGGGAATAGGATAATAAAATAAATTCTAATATGAATTTATGGGCCTATGTAGTGCGGGGCCCACTGCGGCCGCATAGGTTATAGTGGCCTAAGACCGGCCCTGCTCTCTTGTCACACCCTTGCCTCTTGTCACCAGCACCCCCCTCTCTCCAAGTTCTTCGTCATGTCACGTCCCTCCCTCGTC
The DNA here is from genome assembly GCA_034231615.1 of Meghimatium bilineatum. Classification (NCBI taxonomy): domain Eukaryota; kingdom Metazoa; phylum Mollusca; class Gastropoda; order Stylommatophora; family Philomycidae; genus Meghimatium; species Meghimatium bilineatum. Next base: position 46,627,006 of record CM067308.1, read on the forward strand.
CCACTCCACCCTCTCACATGTAAACAATCACCAACTCTACTCACCCTGACACACGCATACAACCAGCCTCCCAACACCCAAGCAAGCCTTGTATCGCCTGACAGCAACACTACCACGAACACCATCTATCCGACACGCAACCATTCGTGCGTGTCCTGTTACATCAACTTTCACAGTTGCCTCCATTTCCTTACTTAATTATTCCCCGTGATCATTTCTACTTAACATTCACAACAGTTGACAGCAGTCATAAATCTATCTATGCTTTGTACGCCTTAACAGGACGTGCCTGTTTCAGTGTTTCACGTTTTAACACATTGACGTCGTCGCCCAGTCTACGTAGTTCTAGCTTCAAATCTGTAAGTGTTGCTTGTAACCGTGCTCATATGTGTGTGTGTGTGTGAATGTGTATGTGTTTGTGTAAGTGTCGTCTACTTCATTCAAGAAGACGGTCTCACTGAACAGATGTTTACTGATGGCATGCTGTTCACTTAAAGTAGGCTGTTTACTGATGGTATGCTGTTTACTTGAAGTTGGCTGTTTACTGATGGTATGCTGTTCATTTGAAGTTGGCTGTTTACTGATGGTATGCTGTTTACTGATGGTATGCTGTTTACTGATGGTATGATGTTTACTGATGGATGCTGTTTACTGATGGTATGATGTTTACTGATGGTATGCTGTTTACTTGAAGTAGGCTGTTTACTTGGAGTCGGCTGTTTACTTGAAGTAGGCTGTTTACTGATGGTAGGCTGTTTACTCGAATAGAGGCTGTTTACTGATGGTAGGGTGTTTACTGATGGTAGCCTGTTTACTGATGGTAGGCTGTTTACTGATGGTAGGTTGTTTACTGATGGTAGCCTGTTTACTGATGGTAGGTTGTTTACCTGATGGTAGGTTGTTTACCTGATGGTAGGTTGTTTACCTGATGGTAGACTGTTTACTTGAAGTAGACTGCTTACTGATGGTAGCCTGTTTACTGATGGTAGGTTGTTTACATGATAGTAGGCTGTTTACTGATAATGGGCTGTTTACTGATGGTAGCCTGTTTACTGATGGTAGGTTGTTTACATGATGGTAGGCTGTTTACTGATGGCAGGCTATTTACTGATGGTATGCTGTTTACTTGAAGTAGGCTGTTTACTGATAGTAGGCTGTTTACTGATAGTAGGCTGTTTACTTGAAGTAGGCTGTTTACTAATGGTATGCTGTTTACTTGAAGTAAGAAGTTTACTGATGGTAGGCTGTTTACTGATGGTAGGGTGTTTGCTTGAAGGTATGCTGTTTACTCATCGTAGGCTGTTTACTGATGGTAGTTTGTTTACCTGATGGTAGGCTGTTTACCGAGTTGTATGCTGTTTACGTGATGGTAGGCTGTTTACCTGGTGATTGGCTGTTTACCTGATGGTAAGCTGTTTACCTGATGATTGGCTGTTTACATGATGATTGGCTGTTTACCTGATGATTGGTTGTTTACCTGATGGTAATTGCTGCTTTAACTGGACAGTTCTGAAGATGATAAACCCACCGTGTTTAGGGTAGACCCACTGTGTTTATGGTAGACACATTGTTTTTAGGGTAGACCCACTGTGTTGAGGGTAGATCACCGTGTTTAGGGTAGCCCCACTATTTTTAGGGTAGATCACTGTGTTTAGGGTAGACCCACTGTGTTTAGGGTAGACCCACTGTGTTTAGGGTAGACCCATTGTGTTTAGGGTAGACCCACTGTGTTTAGGGTAGACCCACTGTGTTGAGGTTAGATAACTGTGTTTAGGGTAGACCCACTGTGTTGAGGGTAGACACACTGTGTTGAGGGTAGACACACTGTGTTGAGGGTAGACACACTGTGTTGAGGGTAGATACGCTGTGTTGAAGGTAGATACGCTGTGTTGAAGGTAGATACACTGTGTTGAGGGTAGACACACTGTGTTGAGGGTAGACACACTGTGTTGAAGATCTCTTAAAATCACTGCATGCTGCTGATGGTCTTTGGTTGTGGATGAATCTCAATATTACAATGTCGCTCGGGAAAGTGTGTTTTAATGATTCTATTTGCTGGGAAAACGAGAGAAAAACACATGTCGAGTGTTTTATCTGGTTAAACTAGACATGTGTGTATGGATATTAGTTGGTTAAACTAGACATTTGAATGAGGACACAAGATGATTAAACTAGACATTTGTGTATGGATATTAGTTGATTAAACTAGACATTTGTGTATGGATATTAGTTGGTTAAACTAGACATTTGAATGAGGATACTAGATGGTTAAACTAGACATTTGAATGAGGATACTAGATGGTTAAACTAGACATTTGAATGAGGATACTAGATGGTTAAAGTAGTCATCAATGTAAAGCTGCTATCTTGTTAATATGTGTGTAGGAATACTAGCTGGTTAAAAGACTAGACATTTGTATAGGGATACTAGCTGATTGAAATAGACATTTGTTTAAGGATGCAAGCTGGATAAACTAGACATTTGTGTAAGGATACTAGCCGGCTCACATAAGATATTTGGGAATTCCAGCGGGTCCAAAAATTTTATCCAGGGGTACCAGCTGCTCATATTTAAAGAGGCACTAAACGGTTGAGTTAGACATTTGTAGAGGCACTAGACGAGTGAGTTAGACATTTGTAGAGGCACTAGACGGTTGAGCTTGATATCGGTAGTATAGAAACAATATCTATGTGGCGTGTCCTTTGCAGAACGTTGTTCTCACTGCCATTCTGTAAGAGCGTCGGTTGTAAGTTGCACAAGGCTCTTGCAGTGTCATGATCAGATTATCTTCGATATTCCACGTCCATCTACCTTTTGTTCTTATTTCTGGGAGTTTCCCTCCACGATTAAACTTTATAAATGATTGTGTATTTTTATATGTCCAATGTTAGCTAGCTTGCGTTTTTTTGTTTTTGTTTGGACAGTTTTGAAAATCCAGTCGTCTTCTGTGTTCAGATCTTTGAGTATGTTCAGATCTTTGAGTATGTTCAGATCTTTGAGTATGTTCAGATCTTTGAGTATGTTCAGATCTTTGAGTATGTTCAGATCTTTGAGTATGTTCAGATCTTTGAGTATGTTCAGATCTTTGAGTATGTTCAGATCTTTGAGTATGTTCAGATCTTTGAGTATGACTGGGTCGTTTCGCCTTCACGTTAATGATATTCTGAGGACATTTTTTTAACGTGTACAATCACTTTCGAATGTCAATATTGTCTTTTCCGTGACGGATGTCATTGTCAAAATCTCACAACAATATGTTGTCACTTGAAAAATGTAGCTTCTTAATAGTTGTAACTTTGTATGTTTGCCCCTAGCCATGGATATTTCATCTGTGATGCTTGTGCTAGAGCAGTGCTAATCTGGGGTTTTTTTTAATCTCTGCTGAACAAACTCATGTGGTTTTGATGTTGACCCGAAATATTGAAAGTTACTGGCATTTTCTAGTTGTTCTTTGTCAACGATTACAGTAGGTGTGAGTTCATCTCTGCTGATATTCTTTATTTGTGTCTTTTTCTTTCCTTTTCTTTTTTTTCACAGAGGGGAAAGATTGTGTGCCTCACTAAGATGTTTTGGCTGACACAATCACATGTTCTAATGCTGTAGAAACACTAAAAGCAAACCATTTTTTTAAAAATGGTTTCGTATCGTATTCAGGACGTAGCCATCAACACAGCAATTTTTTGGTTGTAGTGATTTTCTAGTCAATATAAATACGTTCAGTAATCTGCCATTGCTTTCTGAACGGTCCGGTTGCACACTTGCCTGTGGGGCAAGTAGAAGACGTGACTATTGAAATAGAGGCATCTATCTGTAGAGGCACTAGACGGTTCAGCAATATATCTGTCTACAGACTAGTATTTTGTCTGGTACAGAGATATTTAAATGTGATGAAAGATTCGAGTGTAATAAGTTATTGGTGTGTAAGAAGCTAAGTCATTAAGTGAGATAAGTTATTGAATGTGATAACTTATTGAGTGTGATAAGTTATTGGTGCGTGATACGTTATTGGTGTGTGATAAGTTATTGGTGTGTGATATGTTATTGGTGCGCGATAAGTTATTGGTGCGTGATAAGTTATTTAGAGTGATAAGTAAAGAGTGTGATAAGTTATTGGCGTATGATAAATTATTGGTGTGTGATAAGTTATTGAGTGTGATAAGTTATTGGAGTGTGATAAGTTATTGAAGTGTGATAAGTTATTGGCGTGTGATAAGTTATTGGTGTTTGATAAGTTATTGATGTGTGATAACTTATTGAGTGAGTGATAAGTTATTGAGTGTGTGATAAGTAATGAGTGTGATAAGTTATTGGTGCATGATAAGTTATTGGTGCGTGATAAGTTATTGGTGTGTGATAAGTTATTGGTGCATGATAAGTTATTTAGTGTGATAAGTAAAGAGTGTGATAAGTTATTGGTGCATGATAAGTTATTGGTGCGTGATAAGTTATTGGTGCGTGATAAGTTATTGGTGCATGATAAGTTATTGGTGTGTGATAAGTTATTGAGTGTGATAAGTTATTGGAGTGTGATAAGTTATTGAAGTGTGATAAGTTATCGGTGTGTGATAAGTTATTGGCGTGTGATACGTAATTAGAGTGTGATTAAAGATTTTGAAATGATATATGAGGTTAGAGTGTGATTAGAGATTTTGAAACGATATATGAGGTTAGAGTGTGATTAGAGATTTTGAAACGATATATGAGGTTAGAGTGTGATTAAAGGCGTTGGGAATGGTCTGTATTTATATAACGTAATATGTATATTATACACTCACTAAATCTGAGTAGTACATAGAACAGGTAGAATAGAACATAGATGAGAGTAGAACTTAGAACATATTTAGTAGAACATAGAACACATAGGGTAGAACATTTGTGGGACCGCGCCCATTAAAATGCATATGTTATAAGACCAAGGCTCGAAGTCTGGGCCAATACATATTACCTATACTCATACATAGCTTTACATTTTAATAAGTTGTCACGGCCCTGTGGATAATGTTTCTGCGGCCCGGCAGTTCAGAAACACTGGAGTAGAGCATATAATTAGAACATAATGTATGGTACAGAGCAGAGCTATCTGCCGAAATATTCACATAATTTTATAATTTTGGACCGTGTCTTTTGATTATCCATGTTTTGCGAAAACCACGAGAAGGGGGGGGGAGGGATAATTTTTTTAACATGTTTCTTATTTAATTTCACATTTTGTTTCCCTAAGATGGGGGAGGGGGTTGAATCCTCAAATCTATTTACTCTCACACCCTCCCCCCCAACGAACTTCGGGCTTGCCATGGGTCCTTGCATCACACGATTATAATTATGTATCCTATGTTTTCTACTGACAGAACTAACTAAATGAACTGTGTGTTTGCAGTTTTGATGTGTGTGTGTGTGCATGGTGAGATCCAATATACATTATCAGGTATGTTTACTCACCCAAGCTAAAGATCCCCTCGAGGGGCAGGCGCTACCACTGATTTATGCCGTCTACGATTCGTCCTGCCAGATAGACAGCGCTAATGAGAAATCTCAATCTGCGTTGATGGAGTGCTTTAGGTATAAAAACAGAAATATTTTTAATGGCACTTTCCTGGAAGCTGGTCTGTGAGGAGAGGGGAATGGCACTTCCCTGGAAGCTGGTCTGTGAGGAGAGGGGAAATATATTGAAAACCGAGACTTGATTCATGTGCTTCGAGATATAATGGTTGAAGCGAGGTCTCTCTCTCTCTCTCTCTCTCTCTCTGCCTCTAGCCGCAGGCGTCACCCCCGCTGTTAGAGTTAATCAAATAAAAACATTTCAGATTTGGTGCAATAACCAGATGATTGTGGAGGGAGAATCCACCAGTTTCAGATGAGATACGTCGCCATAGTTCTTGGGACACCAGTTTCAGATGAGATACGTCGCCAGTACTTGGTCTGTGACAATTAACGATTAATTCTGTACGATCGTTTTAGGAGCGGAGTTTTAGTGCCATTTTTCGGATATCTGGGATGGGGGCGGGATTAGGATATATGATTATGTCAATGATATAACTTGTATATGCAATGTGGGCAGGACCGTAGATGCGACGTTGCTAAAAGGTACGGGTTTGTCTAATAAACTAAAACAGAAAACGTAAGTCTCTCCCTTGTGTTGAAGACCACTGAGGGAGGGAGTTATCCGCGTATTGGTTTGTTCCTTAGTACTCAATGTCATGTTCTTATTTCTTAGGGGTGGGGTTTAAACCTCCCAATATTTAGTGATTGAGATAAAGTAAGTAGAGAAGAGCCATATAATGAGGGATTAATAGAGTGAGAGATTTAGAGTAATGACTATACAGTGACAATTTAGAGTGAGGGCGATAGCAGGGCAGTAAATATGATTTTCGGGTGAAAATTTCGGTTCGTTACTGGAATCAGTGTCCACATTTTAACGAAACATACCTTACATTTTTTAAAGAAACAAAATGTCGATAAAGACGCCAAAATCGCCACATCCAACGATCTGTGTGCTATGCACTTAGAGCCCCCCCCCCAAACTGCCTGCGACTTTGGTGGGAGGGGAGGACCTCCAGTGTGTTGCGCGCAGAGCGATTCATCGGCAGTAGAATTTGCGACTTTTAATCTCCGAGTAACGAAAACTGTATGAAATTACACATAATATTAAAAAGTTGGAATGAGTAACGTGATGTGGCCTCCGGCTCCCGTAATGAACCAAAATGTCCCCATGTGACTGGAAATTTGAAGACCTTGTGAAAAATCGCTACTGGAGGAGTTTTTACCGACTATTCGGTTAATTTACTAGTACTAAAAGTCATCTTCATATTTGCTAAGGTAGAGCTTGAACATCCCAACCCCCCCCCCCCCTTAATCTACGGGCATGGGTGATAGAATGCATGAGGGAAATGGTTTGAGATATTTAGAGCGCTAATGCGTTCGTTCGTGCATGCAGATGTGTTCCCGTTGTCTTATTCCTCCTCCTCTACCCTCATAACCAAAACAACAACATTACTTGTATTCCTCCTCTACTACCCTGATAACCAAAACAACAACATTACTTGTATTCCTCCTCCTCTACCCTGATAACCAAAACAACAACATTACTTGTATTCCTCCTCCTCTACCCTGATAACCAAAACAACAACATTACTTGTATTCCTCCTCTACTACCCTGATAACCAAAACAACAACATTACTTGTATTCCTCCTCCTCTACCCTGATAACCAAAACAACAACATTACTTGTATACCTCCTCCTCTACCCTGATAACCAAAACAACAACATTACTTGTATACTTCCTCCTCTACCCTGATAACCAAAACAACAACATTACTTGTATACCTCCTCCTCTACCCTGATAACCAAAACAACAACATTACTATAAAGTCCTCCTTTACCCGGATACAAAACAACACTACTTGTATTCCTAGCACACACGAATTGTAATAATTGCTCCACGTGACTTGCGCGCCATCTGCCGCACACAACATCAATACCAACTTGAATATGTACATTAACATCACCCTACCCCACACCATCATCGCAGCAGGACCCGCGTACAACAGCTCAGTTGACTTGTTTCAAGTTTCGTTCTCAGTACTCTCGTCCTGCTAGGAGTACCAGCTTGGCAAGGATTTACTGTATGTACATGATCGGTTTCTCCTTCATGATTATAAAATCCTAGATATGTCTATTTACTAGGTCAGTTGTGATGTTGCTTTGTGACTAATTTGATACATTGTTTCTGTTTATGTATGCAGGATATTGTAGATGACGACAATCGTATGTAACATATCTGTGTCAATTGGCGTGAGAGAGTTCTTAGAAGTTCTATAGAACCAATTATAATGTATAATACAAATGATGTATGGAAGTGAATCTTGGGCACTCAGAAAAACAGTGGAAAATTATATTGAGGTAGTATCTATGTAGTTTTGTAGAATAATGTTAAGAATACAGTGGGCAGATAAAAAATGTATAGAAGATATCGTGAAAGAACTTAATTAAAAAAGAGAGCTGCTTAGCTGCATCAGAAAGTGAATGTCCATATTTTTTGGACATATCATGAAAAGAACAAAGATGGAATACACAGGCAAGTTCAACAGCAACGGGGTAGGGGAAGTTACCACTTTGAGTAAACTGGAGTCTTTTTAAAGTTAAACAATTAGGTCATCAAATAAAAATGCTGCACAACTGACATTACATGTCCTGATAATGTCTCTTCTATAGGCATATCCCATTATTTCCGTGCTTTTCATTAGTGACAATCTTTACAGCACATCACAATGTCCAACGAAAAACACGAAGATTTTCTTGCAAATAAATTCACGAAGTGTGTCAATTACAATGAAATCTCTAAATAAAAAAAATTAGCACTCATGAAAACAGTGATTTCCGTACTATTGTGGGTCGACTTCTTGCGCACGAAAAACAACAACGTAGTTGCATTTCACAATATCATAATTCAATTCTTCTTATTTTTTTGCCATGCGTTTAATTAGCCAGCATATTTATACTTTGCGTCACAGCCAATGAAGAATTGGAGAGGGGGAAAAAATATTAAATAAATTAAGCTTATTTCCCATCATCAATCCGAAACAGTCGACAGACGGGTGTAATATTGTAAAAAAAAATTATTGCACATTACACACGTTCACAAAACCTTTATAAATGTATAATTTGTAGAGAAGGTATTTTTATTTAGTTACATTATTAAAGGGAAATATTACTACCAAAATTACGGTAACTGAATTTTTTTTACTACATATATCATGTTATGTACAATCACAAGTCATGACTTCCTCTGATTTAGGTACCTGCCATGACGAAGATATTTTAGTCGAAACTCTGGCTCTGTTTATCCCTGTTACTCTTCTAAAATAAATAAAAGACAGTCTGAACTGTTACACACTTGGTGAATACAAATTGCTATTTACATAATATTACTCACACACGTGCATACATACATCACCACTACTAAAGTCGCGTATGTCACAGATTATTCATCAATCTTGTCGGATGGCCCAGTCTAGCACCAGTTACCATCTACTTTATGATGTAACGTTTTCTGACGTTCTTTACTCTGTGATCCGCAGCATCTTCAAAAGCAGGTCATCTTCGTGACAGGTAAACGTGGATCGCAGATGCCGAGCGTTTCTTGTGTATGGCAAACAGATTTCGTCTCGTGTAGATGTTCCACGTTCTGAAGCGAAGAATTTTTCGCTCGAGGGCTGACGTTATTTTTCGGTGAGTTTAAGATTTTCTTAAAAGTAATACGGAGCAATTCAACCTCACGGCGTGTAAGAAGTTTACAACGGGGTAGCTAGATAATGTATTACCTGGAAATGTTTATACTGAAATGTTTAGGTAAAAAAAATGGAGTCAACCTCTAAATTCTATGTTCCTTCAGCGCCAAATACGGTGCGTATTGCAGAACCAGTGTTCTTTAGTTTGAGCGATGTGATGATACCGTGTGTAGTTCCTGCTAGTGTTGAGATCTATAGTCGAACATATTCTTTATTGATGGTTCTTCTGCCAAGAGTTCCTTTTGGTTTTCCTCTTTTTCTTTTGTCATATGATGCTATTTTAATGTTTGTACTGTCAGCGCCTGTGACTATGTCAATAGCGACGCAAGACAGCGGGAAAAAATGTCAAATATATGACCGTGGTTAGCTAATAGCGTGATGGTAGCGTATAAGTATGATAACGTTCTCTCGTACGGTTGGCTTACAGCACTAGCGATATGGTCACAGAAGATCAGCGGAGGTGGTAAAAACATTTGGCGCAAATGAAACGGCATACCTATACAACTAATAAAATGCTAACTGGGACTGGTATAAAGTGGTTACACAGTTTGCTCAATGTGATGTAGAACAGGGGTCGGCAACCTTTTGCTAACTGTGTGCCAACTGAAGGTTTAAAATTACTCAAGAGTGCCATGCCCACGTGCCGAAATGAGCGATGAAACCCCGCTACTCGATTTATAATACAATTTATACAACAAACGTGAAGAGTGCGTGCCATTTGAAATTGCTTGGCGTGCCAAGTGTAGACAAGCGTCCATGTTTCACATCATTCTCAACATCCATGTTTCACATCATTCTCAACATCCATGTTTCAATGTTTCACAGTTTTCCTAAGAAAAAAATGCAGTATTGTCGGTTTTTATGACAGCATATTTATGTGAATTCAGAAAATTATATTTTAACAAAATTGCAGTTTTGGGAGTTCAGAGACCTCGCTCTATACAGACCAATTGTCTAGCCGTCATGAGTTTACGCAATGCTACTTCTGTCATTTTCATGTTTACGTAATGCTACATCTGTCAATTCTATGTTTACGCAATGCTACATCTGTCAATTCTATGTTTAAACGATGCTACATCTGTCAATTCTATGTTTAAACGATGCCACTTCTGTCATTTCCATGTTTACGCAATGCTACTTCTGTCATTTTCATGTTTACGTAATGCTACATCTATCAATTCTATGTTTACGCAATGATACATCTATCAATTCCATGTATACGTAAAGATATATATGTCAATTCCTGACTTGTGTAAGACTACCATAATCAATTCTAAGTTTACATAAAACTGCACTCAACAGTTCCAAATTTACGCAAGGCTACACCCATCAATCTCAGCTCTACGCAAGTCTACACCCATCAATTCTAAATTTACATAAGACTACCCCAACTTTCAAATCTAAGATACGTGTAGAGATATTTTTAGTTGGTCCCAGGTCTGGAAAACTAATTAACGTAACACATTTGATGTCGTCTGATGAGAAAATCATATGTGCTAGCAACGCTTGACTCACGATGAACTCACAATGAGTCTCTGGAGTTAGCAAGAGATTGCAGCCTAGCAGTTTCCTCTGGCAACGGGAAGCGTGCATGAAATGCGCTTTGTATGTGTGTGTGAGTGAGTGTGCATGCTATAGTGTATGGATGTGTATGCTATAGTGTATGGATGTATATGTTCGCTTTATTAGATGCACGTGGAGGCCCGCTCTTGTGTGAATGTGTTTTCCTTGGAAAATGTTTGTAAGTTATAATTATAAGATATATTTTTGAAACGTTATTTTTATTTTGTGAAAGAAGAATATTTATCACACGGAAACATACAATCTGCGAATAACCAGGTCCTACTCTAGATATAGGTCTTGTCAAATGGTCAACACAGTCACTCATCTTCTCTCTCTCTATTTGTCTTTTCTCTACTTTTGTTGTTAGGCTTCTCCTGATTGAATGTCGATTGGATTTCAGACTATGGCACGTTTGGTCGCTTAATATACAGGAATATTCTGACGTCTCAGAATATTGGTAACTCCTTCAATCCACCTTCTTCTTGGTCCTCCTCTGTATGTTGATGTTTCAATTTTCACGTTGTCATTAAGTGGCCAAACCATTTCAGTCTATGTTTTTAAAAATATATTTGAGCACAGATGTTGTTCCAACAGTTCTTGAAATCTCTTCATTCCTCACCTCTTTTCTTGTTCTGTTTTCTGCTTTTCTTAGACACGTCACACGAAGTAAACATTTTCTTTTGTTAGTGTCCATGTCTGACATTGATAACACAATGTTGGTAATGAAGATTGAATTTATAATTTGCCGTTTGGTTTCCATCAGGATAGAACTCGTCTTGGCAGATCCAACTTTTTCATTGACTTTCGACACAAAGTATAAATCAAAGATGACCAATGAAAAACTCGGATCAGTTGAATAAGTCACGATGAGTGGTGCTATGTGTGACCAGTGAACAAGACATATTTCTCGGGCAGGGCTTGAACAAACACCCGTCCTTCACACCAATTTTTCAACTATAGAAGTCGAGATTAAACGGTCTGGCCGATGATGTGATTGTAGTGTATTTTATTTTTTTCATTAATCTAGACATTTATTTTCTTATTGTGTCCGTAATTCTGTTGCTGTTTCTATTTTTTATATAGCTGTCTCTATAATTATGTTACTGTCTATGGTGTATGTTACTGTGTCTATTTTGTTTCATGTTGCTGTCTATATAATTTTGTTACTGTGTCTGTGATTTATGTTGCCGTATCTATGATTTCTGTAACTGTTTATATGATTCATGTTAATGTGGCTATGCTTTATCTTAATGTGGCTATGATTTATGTTAATGTGGCTATGATTTATGTTAATGTGGCTATGATTTATCTTAATGTGGCTACGATTTATCTTACTTAATGTGGCTATGCTTTATCTTAATGTGGCTATGATTTATCTTACTTAATGTTGTGGCTATGATTTATCTTAATGTGGCTATGATTTATCTTAATTAATGTGGCTATGATTTCTGTAACTGTTTATATGATTCATGTTAATGTGGCTATGATTTATCTTACTTAATGTGGCTATGATTGATCTTAATGTGGCTATGATTTATGTTAATGTGGCTATGATTTATCTTACTTAATGTGGCTATGATTTATCTTAATGTGGCTATGATTTATGTTAATGTGGCTATGATTTATGTTAATGTGGCTATAATTTACGTTAATGTGGCTATGATTTATGTTAATGTGTCTATGATTTATCTTAATGTGGCTATGATTTATGTTATTATGTCGGTTGTGACAGATTACGAAATAATCTCTAAACGCCACCATCATCAAGTGCAGACTGGCGTAGACGACCATGAATCTCCACAGTTCCATGCTCCGCATCTTTTATCAGAATCGTTGTTGACTTAAATACTTTCTTCTACTGTCGTCCTGTATCAATAATCAAAACAATAAAATACATAATAACATCTCATATGCTAATATGACCGACTGTAAAGTGTTAGAGATCTCACAGAATTTGACGGTAACATTTAGAAGCTGAGGTGTCTTTGTTTTCTCATTTGGAGTTTACATTTTGAAATATCCGAACAATTCGTTTTGAAATATCTGAACAATTCATTTTGAAAAATGTGCAAATATTTTTTACCCAGAGATTATTTGATATATTAATTTGATATGTGTAATGTTTGTAAATGGTGTCATAGACATATAAATAGCCATACAATATAGAGTCGTTACGATAGGATTACCTGAACCATGATTTCCATTATTTTTTTTATGGCCAAATAGTTTTTATTTAACCAAATTTGACTAACACCCGCGGTTAAGAGGATCGTACATCGCCTCAAGATGTGCACATTACCTCACTCAAGTGATGGTAGACTGACTCCGTTACTCACTTGGACTGATGCAGTCACTCATTTGCTGGTAACTGACGCAGTCACTCGCGTGCTGGTAATTGAAGAAGTCGCGCACGTGCTGGTGGACCGGTACAGTCACTCATTTGCAGATAAACAGACGTAGTCACTCATGTAAACACTTTCCAGTCGTCACTAAAAGGAACACTCCGACATTGCTTTTCAATACAAGAAGCAGGTAAGTCAAGATGATACGGTCTAATTATTAACTGCGAGTCACACCTGATCTTCTGCACGTTTCACTGCATACTTTTTAAATTCACTTGTATAACTTGATGGTGTTGTATTTCTGCGTTGTTTTGTCAGTAATCCTGTTTCCTATTGCCATTTTTTTTATATTTACAAGCGCTGAACATTTACTGCGGTATGTCAAAGGCTTTGTTGTTTGTGATAGGTTGTATGGTAATATACGAGTCAAACCCATAGATGAGGAGTAAGGGTTCAAACTCCTCCATTAGTAAATCAGACCAAGATTTTTAGAACTAGGAAGTTAGATAAAATGTGGTGAAAGCACTGTTGTAATGATTTTTTCCACAATAAAAGTTATCGAATTTCGTAGATAGTACGTGAATTACACAGGCAAACATAAGAATGAACTCTTTCTTTTAAGACACAAACCCCAAACCCCCTCCTTAAACCCCAAACGCCTCCTTATTGAGAACTTATCTTTGGACCTGATACAAGTTATTAATGGTTGTGGTTTGTCCGAGACCGCCGGAGGTTAAGAACTATGTGCAATAAGTTAAAAAAGCTTACGTTTTTTTATTATTGTCGTGATTTTCATTTATTATTATTTATATACTTGGAGATCGCATACAACAAAAGCCAAGGCCGACCCACGAAATGTTGGGAAATCATCAACAATCAGCCACGCAGATCACGGTTACTTTCTGTACACAGGTCTTTACTGGTGCACGGTCATGGCTTCTCTATAAATTATGTCAACAATTATTGTGCTAATTTGTTGCCCCCCCCCTCCATAGAATTTGTTACCCACCACCCCCTTTAGTAGCCCCTTGTCGAGACTTTGTTACCCCCCTTTAGTAGCCATTGTCGAGAATTTATTACCCCCCTTTAGTAGCCTCTTGTCCAGAATTTGTTACCACCCCCCCCCCGTTAGTAGCCCATTGTCGGGAATTTTTGTTACCCCCCCCCTTAGTAGCCCCCTCCCTTTAGTAGCCCCTTGTCGAGAATTTGTTACCCCCCCCCCCTTTTAGTAGCCCCTTGTCCAGAATTTGTTACCCTCTTTAGTAGCCCCTTGTCCAGAATTTGTTACCCCCCTTTAGTAGCCCCTTGTCGAGAATTTGATACCCCTTTTAGTAGCCCCTTGTCCAGAATTTGTTGCCCTCTTTAGTAGCCCCTTGTCCAGAATTTGTTACCCTCTTTAGTAGCCCCTTGTCCAGAATTTGTTACCCTCTTTAGTAGCCCCTTGTCCAGAATTTGTTGCCCTCTTTAGTAGCCCCTTGTCCAGAATTTGCTGCCCTTTGTCCAGAATTTGCTTCCCCCATTATAAGACCCTTGTGAAGAATTCAGAAATTCTTCCCCCAACCCAACCAAAATATTTTTGTAAGCACAATATGTACGATAAAATACATGTGTTTCTTTCACGTCTTCAGAAAAAATATTTCACGTTGAAGCAGTTAAATCGGTGTTGTATTAAAAACCGATGTTGCTGACGACACCCTTTGCAATAACTGTCAAATTTTTCAGGACCTCCTACCCCCCTCCCACCTAATTGTTAATGTAATTTGTGAATAGCCCCCCCCCCCTATCACTTGTTTCTGTGTGTCCTGAGCGTCGTCCTGGTGTAGTAGTTAAGTCATTTCCCTTGTGCTCAAGAAGTTTCGGGTTCAATCTCTGGTCTTATTTTCAAGTTCCTGTTTTGGAAATATCTCAATATTATTTCTTGAAGCTACGGAGTTACGTGTTATGTGTGGTACTCTTGGAATACTGCGTGTCGCTTTATTAAGATGGGCTAAGTACATGAATGGAAACCCGAGTACACTAAACCTCATTCCTCTATTGCTACCCTTTCTATCTGTTTACCTGGTTCATGAAAGACATTCTTTGAAAACACTAGAGAAATACAACATGACGACCTGACTAACGATACAAATATAGCAAGAGTAGCTGACTCACGATACAAATATAGCAAGAGTAGCTGACTCACGATACAAATATAGCAAGAGTAGCTGACTCACGATACAAATATAGCAAGAGTAGCTGACTCACGATACAAATATAGCAAGAGTATCTGACTCACGATACAAATGTAGTAAGAGTAGCTGACTCACGATACAAATATAGCAAGAGTAGCTGACTCACGATACAAATATAGTAAGAGTAGCTGACTCACGATACAAATATAGCAAGAGTAGCTGACTCACGATACACATATAGTAAGAGTAGCTGACTCACGATACAAATATAGCAAGAGTAGCTGACTCTCGATACAAATATAGTAAGAGTAGCTGACTCACGATACAAATATAGCAATAGTAGCTGACTCACGATAAAAATATAGCAAGAGTAGCTGACTCACGATACAAATATAGCAAGAGTAGCTGACTCACGATACAAATATAGTAAGTGTAGCTGACTCACTATACAAATATAGCAAGAGTAGCTGACTCACTATACAAATATAGCAAAAGTAGCTGACTATTATAAAATATAATATGACAGATAATACATCTCGCCTGACTCAATTTACAAAATAACACATCTTCATGCGCATCCATATTTTTACATACACGTGACTTCCGCTAACACACCACGCCCACTTCATCTCATACTCAACATTCTTCTATCACACTCCACATCTTCCTCCTCTAGCCCCACATTTCCTCCTCACACTTTACATCTTCCTCCTCACACTCAGCATTTTCCTCATCAAACCCCATATGATCATCAACACACTCCACACTCTCTTTTTTATACTCCATACTTCACATCCCCCCTCACACCTCCACATTCTTGTAACTATATTCCCTCCTACTCCACAGTTGACTTCCCACCTTACACTCCACATCCCCCCCTCACACCTCCACATTCTTGTAACTATATTCCCTCTACTCCACAGTTGACTTCCCACCTCAAAGGCTGGAAACTGAAGCCTCCAAAGTTTTAAAACTGGATCACGTGAGCATTGGCAACCATGGAAACAACGACGGACGGGAAAAGACTAAATTGAAAATTGAGGTAAGTTTATTTCTAAATGTTACTGATTTGCATTAAAATACTAGTTGGAAGGGGGGGGGTGTGCTGAAGCTGCTTAGCTTCTGATTTCTGATGTAGTGACGGATTCCGCGGTGCTGAGACCCTTTGCTTTCCACAGCGTGGTACTTCTGGTACTACTTAATCCATCAATCAAACACTTTGCCAAATGTCACATCATCAAGATATACGATGCCATCACATAACTCTTTTCCAACTGTCACAGCAACAAGCTAAAGTTCATAAATACGTGTATCTGTCTATATATAGTATATACAGCTATTTGTACGTCTACGAGATTTTCTAGTATATACAGCTATTTGTACGTCTACGAGATATTCTTGGATCTAAACTGCGTCTATGGTGACAATCGCGACTTATAATAAACCCAGGATATAAACGTACACATCTCCCCTTCTGTCTGTCCGTGTATCTCTGCTGTGCAGTAGTGTCGCTCAAAGAAACTCTCATCCAAATATGTCGTCAAATGTAAACTAATTCTTGTAAAGTCCGTCGCTGGCTAGACTACGGTTATCCCTCAGCAGAGCTTGTCCGAACAATGTCAGGTGGACAAAAATACTAAGTCCAACTTTAAAGTTCCTATCACAGGCTGTGGTCACGTGTATCTGCACCAACAATCCCTTCATGTATCTATCCTAAAAACTAACTTCTAAATCTGACTGAAGCCTGACTCTGCATCTCTCCAAACTCTCTCTGTATCCGATAACTGAATATGTTTCAACATTTATACATTTTCTTATCTAAAACATGTGATAGCTATTACAATCATGGCATTTTAAACTTCATAAAAACATTTCACATTATCTAGTTTTCTCAAAGTTATGACAATTGTCAGTTATTCAACTTTCTTTGGCTCAAAGAGTAAGCTAACTAGATAATTACGTCATTGAAAAATGTGCACATTAATTGTCCAGCTAAAGACTTGTTATGTCATGAAATGCCCTTGTGCATTAAGTGTCCAGCTAAAGACTTGTCATGAAATGCACTTGAGCATCTTTTACAAACCTTGATGCGGTTTTCTAAGATAAATCTTCAGTGTTTTGTGGTAACACAAATAAAGTATTAAAAAAACGGAAATAGTTAAATGTTATCAATATTTATAAACAAAACATATTAGCAGTGAGACACAAACGAAAGACATCGTTTCGATTAAAGAGCATTCGTCAGACAAACAACATATTTCAACAAACAACATATTTTACATAAAAATGCACATATTGTTTGACGATGGTAGAAGGAAGGGATTTTAAACAAGGTCTGAAATATGTCATGGGGAATGGGAAAGAACATCTAACTGAAAAGTAGATCAGAATAAGAGGGAAAAGACTAACAGGAAGGGCAGATCGAGTACACAAGATAATGGTAAATAACATTGTCTAAATAGTAAAGACAGAAAGATTAGGGTTTGAATAGTGAAGACAGAAAGATTAGGGTTTGAATAGTGAAGACAGAAAGATTAGGGTTTGAATAGTGAAGACAGAAAGATTAGGGTTTGAATAGTGAAGACAGAAAGATTAGGGTTTGAATAGTGAAGACAGAAAGATTAGGGTTTGAATAGTGAAGACCGAGAGATTAGTGTTTCATTAATGAAAACAGAAAGGTAGGAGGCAACTCTGAATCATCTACGTCTGGAAACTCTATATTATCTATCCCTGCCCATACTCTTTTTTTTTTCTAAACATTACAACATCACCCATTTACATCACTACTACCTCACTCTCTACTTAAACCACTCCTTCCCTTACTCTCGCGTATACACTCTCACTCACTCTTATCACCTCCGACTCATTATTCCTCCATCATTACTAATCACTGAACATCTGCTCCACATCCGGCTTACGTCCGTTTGTCATCTCTTGAGCTAGTTGTGTGGTCTAGCGATATGTCCGTCTACATCAGACAACATTGACGTCCGGACGACTGCAGTTAATCCCTGGACTAAAACCGCGCGCTT
Organism: Meghimatium bilineatum; assembly: GCA_034231615.1. NCBI lineage: Eukaryota > Metazoa > Mollusca > Gastropoda > Stylommatophora > Philomycidae > Meghimatium > Meghimatium bilineatum. The sequence continues at coordinate 46,645,403 of CM067308.1, forward strand.
TCCTTATTAATGACAGTTTAAATTATTCCCTATGTCTTGAACAAAAAGCAGATTTCAACTCTATAACTGCCCTGTTAAGTCTAATTTATCTCCCTTCTTTCAGTACCAAATGTTAGCCGAGTCCCTTGTTAATTTTAGTCATGTGGCATCAACTTTAAAAAGTGACGTATTTATTTTATAAAGTGACGTATTCATTTCCCGGTAATTTTCATTGGCTGTCGATACAGAAAATACACAAAGCTACCAATGAAATATGTGATATGACATTCGAAGAAAAACATTCATTATACTCTTAAACGTATTGCTGTCGACAAAAATATATTAACGTTTTCTAAGTGAAGTTAAATGTACCTCTCATGGTAAGATACGGCCCTTTCAACCGCGGTAGTTGGTCCAGTTTTGTTAAAGTAGAGCTGTACAACCAGCACACATAGTACTTTTAGATCTTTAAAACACCAGTTGTAGTCGCGGTTCTGGTATTCCAGTTCCCACAATCACAGTTTATTAACAATATAAAATACAAACATTTTATCCTGTATCTTATGGCACACAGGGTTGCCAAATAGTTGCATTTGTTTTGGCCAAATTTAAATTAGAACAAAATGTCCGAACTTGTGTATAAATGACTACCGATAACACAATAAAACGAGCTTCAAATAACTTAACTGCAAATAAACACTATAGAAGCTCGAATTGTAATAAATGAATCTAGGAGGTAATATCACGTTTATTACATATTAATGGTTATGCTTTGAAATAAGCTATGAAATAAATGATTCTACAAACATACACGGTGATGTGACCAGATTTTTCATCTTTTCATTAATTCTAAATTTCCAAAAATTACAATGGATACACTTTTTCATTGGCCAAATGTAAATTATATTGTCTGTGTCATGTCAATATGACCACCTATTACTAATTTGACCTTTAAATTACCAATATGGCAATCTTACTAAGGCTTTGAGGAGCGGAGCCATGTGTAGGAGGAGGCATGTGCGGTGTTACTGAAGAGCGGATGCATGTGTAGGAGGAGGCATGTGCGGTGTTACTGAAGAGCGGATGCATGTGTAGGAGGAGGCATGTGCGGTGTTACTGAAGAGCGGATGCATGTGTAGGAGGAGGCATGTGCGGTGTTACTGAAGAGCGGATGCATGTGTAGGAGGAGGCATGTGCGGTGTTACTGAAGAGCGGATGCATGTGTAGGAGGAGGCATGTGCGGTGTTACTGAAGAGCGGATGCATGTGTAGGAGGAGGCATGTGCGGTGTTGCCGAGGAACGGAGCCATTAGGAGGAGGGATGCACGGTGTTGCTGAGGAGCGGAGATATGTTTAGGAGGAGGCATGTGCGGTGTTGCTGAGGAGCGGAGCCATGTTTAAGAGAAGGGATGTGCGGTGTTACTGACGAGCGGATGCATGTGTAGGAGGAGGCATTACGGTTTTCCATTTGTAGGAGGAACCATATGGAGGAGGAATATGTGTAGGAGGAACATTGTGTAGGAGGACCCATATGTAGGAGGAACCAAGTGAGGTATTGCTGCTTTAAATGACATTTACGTACGGCACTCACATTAGAACTCGACCAGGCACTTCCTTAAACTAGGTGTAGGCAACATTTTTGGGTTGGCGGGTCAACCAGGCACTGCCTTAAACTAGGTGTAGGCAACATTTTTGGGTTGGCGGGTCGACCAGGCACTGCCTTAAACTAGATGTAGGTAACCTTTATGCGTTGGTGGGTCGCAGCATTTTTTCGTTAGACATGGGGCCAAAACGTTTTTTATATTGTTGTCCTTTGGAAGTGAAGTAGTGATTTATGAACCCTGGGGGACAATGCATATAGTAATTTTGTATTAGGTTGGCGGACCACAAAAAAATAGCTGTCCATGCCGAGTGTGACCAGCGGATCGTACTTTGCTTCCTTAAAAACTAATACCACATTACATAACTATACACAGGAAAATGCCGCCCTAAGTGACATGCTACGTCCTAGGAAACTCCTCTGTCTATTCCTTACTCCACACCAGTATTCTAATGGCTAAGTCAATTACATATCGACCAGGCGACAGGGGTTCAGTTTTAGCCAACAAGGTTGATATCACCCGTACTTTACACTAAAAAAACTCCCGTATAAATCAGGAAGTGGATACAAAAGCTCATTCGCTGGGAAGATCGATAGATGATACAATCTCTATGGAATACATTCTAAAGGTATCATTCATTTACACTGTTTCTACTCTTTTTAAAAATTGCTCCTCTTTCGGGCCTCAAATAATACGCGCTCATTATTTATCTTATTTTTACCCTGTTATCTGTCATACGGAAAGTCTGAATCTCTCGTCAGTGGTCAGTCAGATCAACCAGCATGCCATCAGCATCGCTAATTTGAAGGCTAAAATAGACCAAGATACATGGGAAGAACTTGCACACAATAGATCTACAGAATTATGGCACTAGTTCCAGACATGAGGGGTTCCATGGATGACCTGAAGCGAATCACACAATTCATTGAAGCTATTGGCGCTATAACCTGATATCTGACTGAAGAACAAGGAAGAGCTACATTCGCTCTACATTCAGAAAGAGCATCTTGTGAAAAGAGAAGAAATGCTGCAGCTCAACAGCGGTGAGTAGTTAGAACGTCACGGATAGACCAAAATCCGTCTACAGTGGTCATTACATGCCCGAATTGTCCAATGACATTTACAGCTCTTATATGACTAATTAGTCATCTGCGAACTTTTAGGCATGGACATAATTCTAACTGAATTTTCAAATGTGGATGTAAAAAAATGGTCAACGTCACTTGTGATGGACGAAAACACACACAGTAGGTGACACTCCTATACAGTGAGGATTTTACTGGATGAAAATTTTCACATGGACAATGGTGCAATCGTTGCAGATCAGACTACCGGAGGACGAACGAACAGTAGCTTGGGGTCTGATACTGTCACACCTTGTTTCTGTGGTGACAGTAACCAAGACGGGCGCGAGGGTTAACGGCACTGTTACCTACCACGATGTCGTAGAAAGCGACTTGTGAGGTTTAGAGTAATCATAGATATCCCTTTCCATAAAGGCTTAAAGTGTCTCAGAAGTCATGCGGAATTCAGACTTGTCAGGCCGACTGGCACAGATATCGCAGCAAAGTTGTAAATCATGACACAGTGCATTTCGTTCTCTGGACTACATTCTGGTAATTTGAAAGAGTTTAATAACTAACACAGAAGAATAACATGAACACAGAAGAAGAACATGGACACAGAAGAAGAACATGGACATACTATTGTGTTTCAGAACAAATTCTTAGATGAACAAACTGCTCCCCAGTGGCGCAGATATCACAGCTAAACTGTATTCTCCTACTTCTTCTGCGTTCTGTCTTAAACTCCTGAAGATTAGTAGAATGTAATCCGAAGAACGAAATGTATATCATGGTTTACATATGAGCTGCGATATCTGTGCCTTTCGGCCTTATAAAATCGATTTCAGCATGGGTTCTATGTTATTTTGATCATATACGGCATAAAGCAGCCCACTCTATCCCAAAACCTCCCTGTTCGCTTTATATGACATGCTTGGAAGGTACATTTTAACTAGTAAAACCCACTAACGATGGTTTTTTGTGTGTGGCGGAGTGGGTCCAGGGCTGTAAATACGTTTACACTAAGGAGGGGATTTTTTACTGAAACAAATGTCATTTGTTCGTTTTCGTATGTAATTCCTGCTCTTTGCTACGAAATTTGATGCCTTTTAAAAAAAATCGTTGCGGGGAGAGGGGGGATTTTACCCCCTTTTTTACGGAAATTGAACCAGACCGGTTCTATACTCTATTAATTCTAAGATTGAAGTGGGTCAAAGCACACCTCATATTACTCCGCGACAACAGGTGATTTTTGTACAACTGATGACAATTAAAAACAAAAACATAATTAATTATTCGGAACTTACGTCATAGCAACTCTGTCCCCTCCCATATACCACTGAGAGCTTCTAAGAAACGAGCATCTGGATACAGAGCCAAGGGAGGACCGAGAAAGAGATGGATCGATAAAATAACGACCTCCCTCTACAAACACGGACTCAGCACGACCCAGACATCACATCTGGCCTTGAACAGAAGCTTATAGCTACAACCCCTACGCATAACGGCAAGTGTGGATGCTATCAACCAGCTTCCACCTGGGGATAGACATTATACAAGGGACAATAATGGTTGCCCCGTGGCCTCTTTGCGCCTGCGCAACGATATACCAGCGGATATAGTAATTTAACACGGAATGGTCAAGATAATATTATTTGAAAATTTATTATAAAACATACATTACTATTGAGATAGACATGTTTCACTTAGCAACAATTGATTTCAATTAACAACAGTATTATAAACTATATAATGAACTATATTATTGCGCACTTAAACCATTCGCTTTATGCGTACTGCAGGCCTGCAGTGACCAGAGGCATGTGCATACATTCTTCGATATTACTGGTCAGTCTTCTTGGTCTTCCTCTTCTGCTCTCGCCTGGCACTGTACTCTAGAATCAGATCTTGATACCATCATGTCGCTTTAAGTGTCCGTACTGTAGCTTCCTTCTTATGGTGGTACTTATAAGCCACCATTCATTTAGTTTCAGTAATTTCAATGTTCTTCTTTTTCTCTGTCCATGATATTCATAAGGATCTTTCTGTAGCACTTAATTTCAAATGAATTTATTCTTTTGTATATTATTGTCTTGTTTAAAGTCCAAGTCTTGCATCCATATGTTGCCACAGGATTGATTTATTAAACGTAAGTATTGATTATAAAAATCAATACAGCCAAATTGATCGCTACATCTGACATATGTTACTAAATCTATCTATCTATCGATCCATCCATCCATCCATTCATATCTATCTATCTATCTATCTATCTATCTATCTATCTATCTATCTATCTATCTATCTATCTATCTATCTATCTATCTATCTATCTATCTATCTATCTATCTATCTATCTATCTATCTATCTATCTATCTATCTATCTATCTATCTATCTATCTATCTATCTATCTATCTATCTATCTATCTATCTATCTATCTATCTATCTATCTATCTATCTATCTATCTATCTATCTATCTATCTATCTATCTATCTATCTATCTATCTATCTATCTATCTATCTATCTATCTATCTATCTATCTATCTATCTACTATCTATCTATCTATCTATCTATCTATCTATCTATCTATCTATCTATCTATCTCATCTCATCTCATCTCATCTCATCTGCCTATCCATCCATTCATCCATCCATCCATTTATCTATCTATCTTTATATATATTTCTGTCAAGCTTTCTCTCTCTCTCTCTCTCTATCTATATATCTACATCTATATATTCAGAGATTTAGTGTTAAATACCTGACTGATAATGAACCGTTCAGGCGTGGCACGAATGAATGACATCGGTTTCCACACGACCAGGTTCAAGTCACGACTTGTGAACTGATGATCTAGAAAGCCTAGATGTGATTATTGCCGTAAATTTCATTGGTCTGACTTAGTTATTTTTGGTGGGCGATCCCAATTATATAAATAGTGTCATCATTCATTCATTGGTACTCATGCCTCCTGGCATAGGCGTTCATGTCTCTCCACAGTCCTCTGTTTCTTATACATTTAAATATAGTTTCTGATGATTCTGCATCATGCCAGGCTTTCAAGCCATCCAACATCTTCTCACGTTGTCTTCCTCTGTCTCTCTTACCCTCGATCTTTCCAGTTGTTACGATGTTCTCCAGCCCACCTCTTCTCATGACATGACCCAGAAACTGTGATTGCCGTCTCCTAATACAGTTAATAAGTTCTCTATTTGAATTGACCAGTTGTAGAATTATAGCATTACTCCTTTTAGCTATAATGTTTTCAACATTCTTCTATAAAACCACATCTCTGTGGCCTCCAGATGATTTCTTGCAATATTGTCAATTGTCCATGCTTCACTACTATATAACAGTATGGGCTCTATGTAATATTTTAGTATGTTCTTTCTTACTTCTATTGATAATGAATTATTACACAAGATGTTCCTCATCTTCTTGAATGCTGCTTTTGCCTGTGCTGTTCGAATTTTTATCTCAGTGACGCATCTACCATCTGAAGTAATAGTTGTGCCCACATATTTAAATGTGTCTACTTGTGTTTAAGAACTGTCTCGTTGACCGTGATGTTACATTTAGAAGGGTTAGATGTTTTAGATGTAACCATTACCTCTGTTTTCTTGGTGTTCAAGCTGAGAACTTTGTTTGTACAATGAATAACCAGACAATAATCAAAAATGTACCGAATGAAAGCCTGTTTACGTTTAGAGTTAGGTTTTCCATTCTTCTTCTTCTTCTGCGTTCGTTCTCAAACTCCTGCAGATTAGCAAGATGTAGTCCGGAGAACGGAATGCGTTCTGTCATGGTTTACAGCGTTGCTGCGATATCTGCGCCTTTCGGCCTTACACATCCGACTTCAGCATGGCTTTGTGTCACTGACCCTATATGGGATGGGACAGCCAACTCCATCCCATAACCTCCTTAGTCGCCTATTACGACATGCATGGAAGGTAAACAGTGTTGCTATTCTTTGCTCCCTTTTCGGGCCGCGGCAACACACGGAGGAAGGTTTTCTAAATCTACCGATGGTCACGGTTTTCGGGCTATGATCGCTTGATATGTATATTATGACACCTCCGTACGTCGGTAACTCCTTCAATCCACCTTCTTGGTCTTCCTCTTCCACCTTGGTGTTTCCATTCTCATGGTTTATGCTCTTGCTGCTTGCCAGTATGGATTCATTTTTATTTAGTGGGTCAACAATTTCAGTCTCCGTTTTTTTCCAGTATATTTAACCACAGACGCTGTTCTATGTGTTACACACAAAAATGAAACTTTGTACTTAGAAAAACAATTTCCCGTGTACTTTCAGCCTTCGTAAATTCTTAGAAAAACTATCACATTTAGTGTCTCATTGTTGTTACATGATTGTCGTTCTGAGTGGCAGATGTTTGCCAATACGTTTTGTCCTGTCTTCCAACATAAAACACACGCAACACACAAAAACATGAGCACATAGCGCACTGTTGTGTCATGAGAAATATTGAGGGGATGTGCGCAATGTTGCCAACTCGTTTCGTGAAAAATACAATAGTCTTGCGCCTAAAATGCGCTAGTAGAAAGCACTAAATTTTGTTAAGCATTAGAAAAAATATTAACCCTTTAATCATTAAATGTTACACAATGTGACATCTAATTTATTAATGTCAGTTAATATTAGAATCAATGGTATTCTAAAAATGCGACGTTACAACCAGACAATACTTCTAATTTTCTGTAGATGTTTTTTAATGTATTTATTGTCAACAATTTTTATCAAAAGACCCTATCATCATTCCAAAAATGTATAAACATTCATGAAAAACAATTTTTAGAATATTGCTAACGGTATTCAGAAAAAGGTAATAAAATTTCACATTTAAGTTCCTCACTATTAGGTAATATTTGAAATAGGTGTGTTCAATATTTGTTAAATCCCATTCAGGCAAGTCTTCTTAAGTAGCATTTGTTGACTGCAATAGTATGTACAGATAAGTCTACTTATTTAGCATTTGTTGACTGTAACAGTATGTACACTGACATTTAATATCACATATTTTTACTCTTATTAGCCATTTAAAAAATATCAAATCATTGAGCCTCATTCTTCTTCTTCTTCTGCGTTCCTTCTCAAACTCCTGCAGATTAGCAGGATGTAGTCCGGAGAACGGAATGAGCTGTGTCATGGTTTACATCATTGCTGCGATATCTGCGCCTTTCGGCCTGACACATCCGACTTCAGCATGTCTTTGGGTTACTGACCCTATATGGGATGGGAAGTCAACTCCACCCCATAACCTCCTTAGTCGCCTTTTACGACATGCGTGGGAGGTAAACAGTGTTACTATTCTGTGCTCCCCTTTCAGGCCCTGGCAACACACGGTCGATTGAGCCTCCGTACATTTAAATAATGAAGGTAATTATTACTCATAATCAAATAGTGATAATGGTAAATGGGGGGTGCAGTCACAACGAAGATGCTAGAACAAAACTCGGTGTTCTAACACACGATAGTAGTAATATTTACACACAGTCGATTAACTGTATTGTAAGAACAAGATGAGTATAATTGATCAATATTTTCAAAAGGTTAGGGTTAGGTATTATTTGATAAAGTACAACAATCTGAATTACAAAACAACCTCAAAGACATAACCTTCACTTTGTAGGGAATAAAACAGAGATATGTAGTGAGTATTGCAAGAAAATAAAAAAAACACGACACGCTAACGATATGAACAGAAACAAATGTCGTTTCGACTAAAAAGCCTTCATCGTGACAAAAACAAACAGGAAATGAATATTACAAACAGATAATCATGATGTAAGAAGAGGGCAAAAGAAGATAATAAGGGAGACAGATGAGAGAGAGAAAAAAAGGAAGAAAATAGACACATACGGCAATAACAGAATAGAGATAGAGTAAAAGGAAAAAAAAAGATTAAGTATACTACAAGAAGACAAAACCTAAGTAATATCAATGATAAAATAATATACTGTATGATCAACAAATGGTTGAAGTAAATGTCGTTAAAAGTTATAGTAGAATAACGCTCGTGAGTTGAAGTAAATGTCTTTAAAAGTGATAGTAGAATAACGCTAGTGAACAACGTTCACAATAACAGAGTGTATTGAATGAAAGGGGGGGGTGGAGTTAAAAAAATTAAATCAAAAACAGTATAGAAGAACTCGTACAGTCGGATACCTCCACGACATATCCCTCATATTCCTTACTCAACTAATATGAGAGATATATATTTGTTGTATATAAATAACTAGTATATATTATTACACAAAAGTTCAAAAACCGCTCTCAAGGCACCCACAGTACACATTCCCTATTGTATGCTTGTAGTGAATCTCTGGGCCATATAAATCTATTGCATGAACGGACCGAGCTGCAACATCGGGACCGGACTGTGCCATAATTAAAATAGAAACATGGGACAAAGAAGAATAGAGGGTGACAAAGATAATATAATGCCAACGAAACTAACAGAAAGATAGGATACTCAATGGTAGGAAATGTATAAGAAAATATATCAAAGCAGGCAGAATCGAAGGAAAGCTACTAGCCTGATGTGGTGTAGATATTCATAAATAGAAAGACAAGACTTACTAAATAAGTTTAGGTTGCTGAGAAAGTCATACGAGCAGGGATGAGATCACAACCATTTTACGGACACCAATATACCAAAACGGAAGATAGTAACACAGAGGTTACAAGGCGGACAAGTACCCGATCCTCCAGCGAGCAAGAGACAACGTCGGTCCGCTGATCGACGCAGCAACGATATACTCTGGTCACTTTAAGAATGAAGTAGATCAAAATACACCCCCCCCCATATTACTCCGCGATAACAGGTGTTTTTTTAAACAACTGATGCCATGTAAAAGGTGTATTATTTAAAGCATTTAAAAACAGTTAAAAACATTATTTAAACATTTAAAAAAGCATTTAAAACAATATTTAAACAACATTCGAAAACAAATAAAAAACAATATTTAAACATTTAAAAACAATTAAAAAAACAATATATAAAACATTTAAAAAAGCATTAAAAACAATATTTAAACAACATTTAAAAACAATATTATTGGGCACTTAACAATCGATTATAATGATTGTAATGCGTTCTGCGTCCAACAACTAATCAGAAGCACTGACCCACTTCATTCTTAGAGTGAACAGGTATAGCAGCAAGCATGAGACCAAAAATCGGGGCTAGATTCCGATGTAAAATGTCAACCATCCAAATATCCAAAATGGCAACCATCCAAATATCCAAAATGGCAACCATCCAAATATCCAAAATGGCAACCATCCAAATATCAAAAGTGCAATTCCGAGAAAAGCAAAACCCATGGAAAGGACTGATAATCCCAAAAAGAGGTGGGTGGGGGGACGACGACAAGGTGCTACAAAGTGGTGTATATATATATATACACACACACACACACACATATATATATATATATATATATATACACACACACACACACATATATATATATATATATATACACACACACACACACATATATATATATATATATATACACACACACACACACATATATATATATATATATATACACACACACACACACACACATATATATATATATATATATATATATATATATATAAAGTGACATTCTTTCCAGAACGTTGTCTTCATCATGTATACTCTGAACGTCTCTCTGTCCCGGGCAAGCAGGCCTGCATTGGCCAGAGACATGCATGTTCATATATCCTTCGATGTCGCTGGTCCATAGTCTTCTTTGTCTTTCTCTTCTCTAGAATAAGCCTTACGATACCATCATGTCGCTTTAAGTGTCCAAAATACTGTAGCTTCCTTCTTATGATGGTATTTAGAAGCCAGCTTTCGTTTAATTTCAGTAATTTCAAAATTTCAATGTTCTTTTTCTCTGTCCATGATATTCGTAGGATCTTTCTGTAGCACTTCATTTAACATGAATTTATATTGTGAATATTGTCGTGTTTAAAGTCGAAGTCTCTCATCCATATGTTGCCACTGGGAAAACACATGATCTTAAAAGTGTTACGTTAATTTCGTTATTACTACTTTCTCATAGCTTTCTCATTTATGTTAATTTGAGTGTTAAAATTCTGAGTCTTCTTCTAATCTCGACTGAACAATCTCCGGAACTGTTTATATTTGCTCCCAGATATTCAAATGTGTTTACACATTCTAGTTGTATATTGTATATTTTGATAAAAGTGATATATCTGCAATAACTACCACGGAGGTCTGCCACCATACGAGGAGACTGCCGGAATTCCATAGCGCCGACCATCTCTCTCGCATGATCGCAGCGTACTTTTTCTAGGTCTTCACAGTTTGATGTATAAGTATTCTTAAGGACAAAAATTTCAAGCTAAAAGCAAGAAAAAAAAAGATAAAAAAGCACGATATTTTTAGAAATGCACTAAACTAGTGCGTACGCTCTATTTCAAATGTTTTTGCACCAGATGACTTGAAAAATCAACAGATCTGGTGGGAAAAACACCAAAATGGCAACACTGGATGTGCGACACACACACACACACACCGCACGCACCACACGCCCATAACAGCCAGAGAGAGGCGGGGAGATGTAACTTGCTAAATATTTATAATGACAGAGTGCATAAATGGCTGCCAATTAATGTGGGCGTAAAAAGACTTGACGTGCAATTTTGGCAATTACTCGAGGCGTGTCCGCGGTCGTGGTGAGAGAGGTTTCAAATACGACCTGGGGCGTGTAGAACAAAGCTACATAGTGAAGGTTGTGTCTTTGAGGTTGTTGTGTGGTTCAGAATGTTGTGTACTGAAGTGTGTTTTGTAGTTCAGACCTTTGTATACTGAAGTGTGTTGTGCGGTGCATATGTTACCCTCATGAATGTTATATACTTGAGTGTGTTGTGCGGTTCATATGTTGTTGAATGTTGTATACTGGAGTGTGTTGTGCGGTGCATATGTTACCTGTTGAATGTTGTATACTGGAGTGTGTTGTACGGTGCATATGTTCTTGCCTGTGGAATGTTGTATACTGTAGTGTGTTGTGTGGTGCATATGTTGTTGAATGTTGTATACTGTAGTGTGTTGTGCGGTGCATATGCTACCTGTTGAATGTTGTATACTGGAGTGTGTTGTGTGGTGCATATGTTGTTGAATGTTGTATACTGGAGTGTGTTGTGCGGTGCATATGTTACCTGTTGAATGTTGTATACTGGAGTGTGTTGTGCGGTGCATATGTTACCTGTTGAATGTTGTATACTGTAGTGTGTTGTGTGGTGCATATGTTGTTGAATGTTGTATACTGGAGTGTGTTGTGTGGTGCATATGTTGTTGAATGTTGTATACTGGAGTGTGTTGTGTGGTGCATATGTTGTTGAATGTTGTATACTGGAGTGTGTTGTGCGGTACATATGTTGTTGAATGTTGTATACTGGAGTGTGTTGTGCGGTGCATATGTTACCTGTTGAATGTTGTATACTGGAGTGTGTTGTGCGGTGCATATGTTACCTGTTGAATGTTGTATACTGGAGTGTGTTGTGTGGTGCATATGTTGTTGAATGTTGTATACTGGAGTGTGTTGTGCGGTGCATATGTTACCTGTTGAATGTTGTATACTGGAGTGTGTTGTGTGGTGCATATGTTACCTGTTGAATGTTGTATACTGTAGTGTGTTGTGCGGTACATATGTTGTTGCCTGTTGAATGTTGTTTTAATTTGTATAAAATGTTGCTTGCTATATTTATCATAAAAGGGATAACGCCCCAGTGTCAGTCAGGAAATAACCCGAAACATTGGTGAGGGAGAGGGGGGGGGGTAACACAACGCAAATATCAAAATTAACAGAAATAGGTACAAGTGTTACCAAAATTAGTCAATAAAACAAACTAGCAACGAGACACAGCGACATATGACGTTTCGACTAAAAAGCTTTTATCAGGTTGAAAGACAACAAACAAAACAAACCATGTCCACCCTCGTTGAGGAGATTGTTTATTTTGTTTGTTGTATATTGTCAATATTGATTAATATTGGTCACACTTGTACCTGATATAGTTCATTTTGTTTATAATGTAAGTCAAGGGAAGACACTTCAAGCGATGCTCTCGGCATATATGTTCAACTGGCTCAAGCCATGGACATGTACATATATGTTCAACTGGCTCAAGCCATGGACATGTACATATATGTTCAACTGGCTCAAGCCATGGACATGTACATATATGTTCAACTGGCTCAAGCCATGGACATGTACATATATGTTCAACTGGCTCAAGCCATGGACATGTACATATATGTTCAACTGGCTCAAGCCATGGACATGTACATATATGTTCAACTGGCTCAAGCCATGGACATGTACATATATGTTCAACTGGCTCAAGCCATGGACATGTACATATATGTTCAACTGGCTCAAGCCATGGACATGTACATATATGTTCAACTGGCTCACGCCATGGACATGTACATATATAAAAGGAAATGAAACTAGCTTGTAGAACGCCACATCTATCTATCTATCTATCTATCTATCTATCTATCTATCTATCTATCTATCTATCTATCTATCTATCTATCTATCTATCTATCTATCTATCTATCTATCCATCCATCCATCCATCCATCCATCCATCCATCCATCCATCCATCCATCCATCCATCTATCTATCTATATATCTATCTATCCATCTGTCCATCTATCTATCTATCTATCCATTCATCCATCCATCATTCCATCCATCCATTCATCCATCCATCATTCCATCCATCCATCCATCCATCCATCCATTCATATCTGTCTGTCTGTCTGTCTTTCTTTCTTTCTTTCTTATCTATCTTATCTAACTTATTTATCTATATGCCTATCTACGTACCTATCTATCTATATGTCTGTGTCTATTCATCCATCCATCCTTCCATCTATCTATCTAAACGCTGTGGCCCTTGTTTGTCTTGCGGCGTGAGGGGTAGAAGAGTTCTCTGGAAATGACCTTCTATGGTCTTCTTGTGTGCTGTTTGTAAGCTTTTTCCTGGGGCGTCTTTGATTTTTATGGTTCATCTTTTACACGGTATGTCTGACATTCTCGCCGTGGAACGTCAGATAAAGAGTAAACAATAGCCAGGTTATCACACACAATATGTGGCAAATTTGTCTCCAGAAGTCATGTGTGCTGACATAGCATCATTTCTCTTGAGAACGAACAACATTCCCTGATGTAGTGGTGACATGATTACGAGAATCGTGACCTCCACTATTTTTGATGGCTGTAAAGCTCTTATATAATCGAATTTGATTAAAGTTCACGGTTAAAAGCAGCGTACCTCACCTTAAGGAGTACATTTTACTGAACTAATTGGTCATAGCGTATACTTTGTTTAGCCAGCCAAAGAAAAACACGGATGAGTCGGATATATTAAGATAAATAATGCTGCAAGAGGTCAGCTTGAAAAACTATTCCGAAGAAGTAATTGGTTTTTTTTTAGTTTATACTGGTGTGAATTGGGGGTCAACATGTGAAATCCTGAAGGAAATACACCTTAAGTGTGATGCGTTTCTTGTCCTTGTTATTGTCTGTATTCAAGCAAGATAATCGGTGGTATAGAAGACTAGTTTGCAGAATTAATTAGGCCTACATTTGTTCCTTTTCCTGATTATTATATTGTTTTCCGTTGGTCACTATTTGTATACTTGGAATCGCATGATAAAAATAGCTAAGGCGACTCCAATTATATAAATAGAGACCAACCAAAATGGCGATAATAATCAAAACCGTTACGAATGAAGGCCTAATTAATTATGTCTAATTAAACTAATTAATGTATGTAAGAGCCAATAAAAATCAAAGAAATAGTGAAAAGTCAGTTTAAAAGGCTGGACTTCACATTAGCCAGTATGCCTTATATTTGCGTTCCTTCGGGTTTTTGCATTAAAAAAATTCCTGTTTCACCTTCATAGTCCTTTTTGCTGATCTCAAATAGCGTCACTTCTCTTGGCTTATCCGACTTTTTTCCAGGTTTTTCATTGGTTGGTGGCACATCTTATACAAACATTGAGTATTGGTCTGCTGTATTAGCCAAGATAAGTGACGCAATTTGGAAACTGACCGCAGGACTAATCTAGATGGACTTGGATAACGGGTTAATGGGACAGGGAGAGGCTTTAGGAAGTACTAACAATGAATGAGCTGGGGGAGCGTGAGCTTCAACCATGACTGGCATCAATAAAGACCTCTCAACTAAATTAATTAGGACCCCATCCGTTACGTTTTTGATTATTGTTGGGGTTTGAGTTGGTCACTATTTACATACTTGGAATCGCATGCCAAAAATAGTCATGGCGACTCCAAGTATATAGTGACCAACCGAAAGTCCAACACGGGCCCCTGTTTGGCCACGTGACTATTCTAGATATCAGGTCTTACTGGAGACGATCGTGCTTTAACCCCCCCCCCCCCCCTCCCCACCCCGACCACTTAGGTAATTAAACATAACCTTTAGCACTATGCAGCAAGTCACAGAGCTAGTATACTCCCTCCGCTATTTTTCCCGAAATGTGTCACGAAAATGAACTAATTGTACACGAAAATACAAGAGGGTCAAAAGTGACCCACAAGTCATGCTGAAGTCGGATGTGTCAGTTCAAAGGATGCAGATATTATCGCCTAGCTGAAAACCACGACAGAGCGCATTTCGTTCTCTGGACTACATCCTGCTAATCTGTAGGAATTTGAGACATCCCGTTCTCTGAACTGTTTTGTTGGTACACCTATTGTATAGTTCGTACACTACGTGTGTTGTTGGTACAGTAATTGTTTTGTAAGCAATTGCAGCGTTGCTAATTGTGTTTTTGGTAATTGTGTTGTTGGTACAGTAATTGTACTGTTGGTAAATAAATTGTTGGTGATTGCGTTGTTGATAGTTATATTTTTGGTGATTGTGTCTGCACTAGAAACTTTCCAACGAGTTAATATTCTTAGTTAATTTCCTGGTTCATGAATTCAGTTAAAAATTACAATTATTTACCTGACGTTTCTTTGTTGTGTTTTTTGTCTATGTTAAGTTTATTGTTGTCTCGCTGTTTCCTGTGGATAATTTGGCTGATTTTAGCAAAGGATTTGTTGAACATTTTTGGAGGTTTTTTGTGTTTGTTTGTTTTCTTAGCATATGTTGTCATTTTTTCTTACGTTATAATAATTTAGAGCTTTTTTTATTTATTTAACAAGATTAGACGTTTGTCTCTCTCTCTCTCTCTCTCTCTCTCTCTCTTCTCTTCTCTTTCTGCCCCCTCCCCCAATTTATTTAGCTCAGGTAAGCGCACTTTCTTGTCCATGCTTCCTAGTTCGCTGAAGTAATTCTGAAATTAACTTCTATTCTGAATAGACTATAATTCATTGTAATAATGCATAGAAAGGGCGTGTGTTATTTTGTATTTGCGTCAGTGCTGCTGTATCTGCGGCTGTACGATTAACACATCCATTATTGTACTTTAATCCGGGTTTGTCTTTTCTCATTTATTTCTCTTCATGTAACCTTCTTCTGAGTTCTTCTCAAACTCCTGCTAATTAACGTGATGTAGTCAAAAGAACGAAATGCGTTACTTAATTGTTAACAGTTAGACTGTGATATCTGAGTCTATCAGACACATCCGACTTCAGCTGTTGATCATCTTATTATAATAGATCGTATTGGTAGGTACTACTTGTACCACATTTCTCGTGTCTCTTCATGGTGCTCAAGTATTATTTTGTTCCTATCATCATCAAGTTCAATGTTTTTTTTCATCAATCTGAGGATCACTGTGACGAAACTGTCTCGATAATCTACAGTTTTTTCATCAGTCTGGGGATCACTGAGACGAAACTGTTTGTATAACATACACTTTTTTCATCAGTTGAGGACCACTGTGACGAAACTGTCTCTAACCTACGTGCGTCTCTGATCAAAGGAAATTCCCATTCTCGATGGCTTTCCCATTCTCGAGCAAGACCTTTCGACAGAAACATAATTACGACACTGCTATGTGTGTCTAGAACGGCTATTCCCAGATTTTTTATTGATTGCTAACACAGATTTTAGAGACCAACAGAATGCTACTCTATGCAGTGACTTGCAGTGACCATGGTCAGTTTAGATGCTGTTTATCTGTCCTGAACTTTCTAGTTAATCTCCATTGTTGAGCTGTTGCAATTTGCCCTTTGACTGTACTACGCCATGTTGTGCTTATTCGTGCATCGACTTACCGTGTATCATGGTTTATACAAGAGGATTTCACTGACGCATTTATTCAGTGACACATGTTTTCACTGACGCATTTAGTTAGTCATTGCAATGCGTCTTTTGTTCACCGTGAAAACGCACGCCCATCTGCATCTCCCATTGACCGTCTGTATTGACATTTGCACAGAATTAATTAGGCTTTAATTCGTTATTTTTTAAATTATTGTTGTGGTTTCTGTTTATCACTATTTATATACTTGGTATCGCATGCCAAAAATAGCAATGGCTACTTCAAGTATATAAATAGTGACCAACGGAAAGACGCCAATATCAAAAATATAACTAGTCAAGCCCTAATTAATTGTGTGTGTGGATCTTCTATACCGTGGACGTTCGCCCTTACCAGTGCAAGATTAACGTATAAGCTACACAAGCTATAGCTTAGAGCGCCCACTTTCCTGAGCAATTGTCATATATACTTAAATATATTGCAGCATTATTTGTCCCAAAGCCGCACGTCCGGAAAGCTTAAGGCCGTATCGAGTCTAAATCCTGCCCTGGCCCTTACCCTAAAATAGGGAGTTCCTTGGATGACCTGAATGAAATCACCAAGATCATTGAATCTATTGATGATATAACTGTCGAGGGTGGTCTAGTTGTTAGGGCGCTTGCTTACTATCACCCGGTTACAGCAGTTACAGCGTGCCAGGTTCGAAATCTCGCTATGACACGATTGGTCGCTTGATATACAGTGTAATACACACTCTATATGGTGTGTCGATTGCCGTTGAACGTTGAGGCTAGAACGTTGTTCTCACACTAGTGAGGTCAAGAGTTCGATCCCCGGTAAGGATTGGGTTTTTTCGGTCGAAGGGTAAATTTAAAAAACCCACCTTGTATATCACGTGATGACAGCAAGAGCATGCGGCTTTTATCACCCAGCTATTCAATGCCATCCCTGCAACTCCTTAACGGGAAAAATGCAGGACACGCTCTATGATAGGCACACATTTGTATTACAAGAAAAATATTGAATGTGCAGTGAAAGATTTAAAAAAAAGAAAGAAATATATATCATATAAAGTCGTGAAGACAGATCATGGCAGTATAGGTGTAGAGAAAGAGAACGAGACATAAAGAGATAATGATGCGGCAGATATATATATATATATATATATATATATATAAAACGAAAGACAGGGAAGGGGGGGAAATAAAGACACAGTACAAGAGAGTACGATAAAGAGAGAGAGAGAGACAGCGAAAGAAAAATGACGAAATAAGGAGGTAAATGTAGAAACAGTTATAGACAATGAAATAGAGAGATATAGAGAAAAGGACCGAGATATAAATAGCTAGAAACATTAAGAGAAAGAGATAGAATGACAATTAGGAAAAGAGAAAGAGACAGAAAGAAATGGAAGAAGTTAAAGAGAGATATATCGAGAGAGAATCAGCGTGATAGAGTGACATATATGTAGTCAGAGATAGAAAGGTACGAGAAAGATAAAGAAAGAAAGCGAAATGAGGTATACAAGAACAAACAAACAACCGATAAGTGTCTGAATGATGTCTTCCTTCCCCATTTGCTCTCTGCTCTGTTATTGTATTTGGGATTTTTTATATGTTATCCTTTCTGTTGTGTTTCCTGGCGAATAGATCAGAAGATTGACAGACTGACAGACAAGCAGCACGGGTTCAAATGAACAGCTCTCAAGATCAGACAGTTCCAGGAGAAGTTTGACAAGGGGGCAGCCAGTGCACGGACCGGTTAGGCATCCACAACCAAGATGATCCATTTAACTGTCAGTTGATTGACGTGAGGGCACGAAGAACGCGATTCTTGAGATTATTTCTCTAGACACGGTTTCTCCCTGTTAAAATACCCTCCGGTAATTTCTGGTACCGGTATTCCAGTTTATTCTAGCTTTGTGGCTATGGTGTACCGATTGTGTTTCATCTTTACTTAACTAATATATATTTCTGATCGTTCACTGGCAGCTGTATAACAAATATTTCTGATTGTTTATTGGTAGCTGTTTCGCAAATATAGACTTATAGTGTTATATAGACCCATAAATGGGTTCCATACTCGATCTATTTTTACCGTCGACCGATATACAATGCTTCCACCCGATTCACAATAACAGTTACGTAAAAATTATCCACACGACAAATATTTATATTCAAATGTTTGCTCTTATATGAAATGTTTTCGTGGTTGTATGGTATAGAGCAGGTATGTCAAACGTGCGGCCCGCGGGCCGCATGCGACCCTTTGCAAGCACTTGTGCGGCCCGCACACACTGCAATCTCATTTAATGGCGAGAATTGCAGTTTTAATACTTTAAACTGGGTGTATAAAACAGAAATCTGGCACGGTGCCACGTTTAAGAAAACAATACGGCTATTTTAAGCTAGTAAGGGTTTTCTATCTATGAAAATTGGCAACATTGACCGGAAGTATTGTTGTTATTGCTATGTTAAAATTTTAAAACAATAATAAATTGTATCTTGTGGAATCGTGCCGGTAATTATGGTATTTGTTTGTGTGAAGTACTACGTAAACTGACACCGTTTAAAATGGCTACAGTACCTTCAGCTAAGAAGAAAAGTACACTTGATGAAGAAAGGCGAGTATTTCAAGAAAAATGGAAAATTTAATTTAAGTACTTTAGATGGTTTTAAGCGGAGATAGAATTAGAAACGATAATATCAGACAGATAACCAAAACAATACAAGTATTGGAACACATCAGAAGACAATAGATCAAGTGGTTTTCACACAATTCCAGACTACCAACAAACAGCATGCCACAAATAGCCATGACACATAGACATAACGGATACAAAGCCAGAGGCAGACCATGTAAAAGATGGATCACAGAAATCAAAGAAGCCACAGGAACAGCTTACAAACAGCTCACAAGAAGGTCATCTCGAGATAACTCTTCCACCCATGACGCCGCAAGGCAAACAAGGGCCACAGTGTATAGATTGATTGATTGAGTGGTTGATTGATAGATAGATATATTTATAGATAGATATATTTATAGATAGATAGATAGATAGATAGATAGATAGATAGATAGATAGATAGATAGATAGATAGATAGATAGATAGATAGATAGATAGATAGATAGATTAGATTAGATTAGATTAGATTAGATTAGATTAGATTAGATTAGATTAGATTAGATTAGATTAGATTAAGATAGGATAGGATAGGATAGATTAGATTAGATTAGATTAGATTAAATTAGATTAGATTAGGATAGGATAGGATAGGATAGGATAGATTGGGATAGATTAGGATAGGATATATTAGGATAGATTAGGATAGATTAGGATGGATGGATAGATAGATAGATAGATGATTAGATTAGATTAGATTAGATTAGATTAGATTAGATTGTCCGGCTCTGTGGCGAAGTGGTACAGAGCGCGTCTGTGACGGCAAAGGTACCGAGTTCGATCCTCACCACAGGCAATTGTGCATCCGGACCGTTCAGAAAGCAATGGCAACCTACTGAACGTATTTATATTGCCTAGAAAAGCCTGGATAGGATATGCTACCAATTTTTAGATTAGATTTCATTGCATTATATTATATTATATTATGTTATGTTATTATATTATATTATATTATATTATATTATATTATATTATATTACATTACATTACATTACATTACATTACATTACATTACATTATATTATATTATATTATATTATATTACATTACATTATATTACATTACATTATATTATTGTATTAGTATTGTATTATGTTATGTTATGGTATGTTATGGTATTGTATTGTATTGTATTGTATTTCATTGCATTGCTACCATACCATACCGGACTGGGGTCGGATCGGATTAGATTAGATTTTTTTCTTCTTCTTCTTCTTTCGTTCACTTGAAACATGTCTATATCTGTAATTCTGTCTCCTTAATAAAACTCACTGTCTTTTGTAGTTCATACAGTGTCCCATAGAGCTTTGATTCCAGTGTTGACCAATATGTCTGCCTCAGCGTTTCATGCTCAGAACACTCTTGAAGTATATGTTTGGCACTCTGTGCTTGTCTGTCCACAAGTACACATGGCCGTGTTGCTAATCTTGAACTTTGTATACATGTGACTGCGGAGTCGGTTCTGTCCTGTTCTGAGACGTAGAATTATAACTTGTTCTGGTCTGTTCATAATATGATAGTCATCTTGTGTTGGTATTTGTGACTTTCTTATTGACTTGATCATCTGTTTTTTCTGATGGTAGGTGATTGGTATATGTGGTTGGTCTTCGGCAGCACCTTCCTTAGCCAGTTGGTCTGCTTTTTCATTTCCAGTGAGAGGGTATCCACTGCATGGTTACCCTATACTAGTACGACAATTCGCTAAGTAGTTTTTCAAGTCTGTTAGTTTTCCAGACTGGAGAGCTTGAAGCACAAATTATTGTAGAATTTTCCTGTCGGTGTTCTGATTGTATCTCTAGGCTTGTGTGGATATTCTATATATTAGATTAGATTAGATTAGATTAGATTAGATTAGATTTGATTGACAGAGACAGGCAGGCAGACAGACAGACAAAAAGACAGATAGGCAGGTAGACAGACTTTTAACGGTGTCTTCGTGTTAGGGGGCAATGTGTGTTTTTTCCAGTAATCTATTGAATCTATAATATATTATTTCTTTTTTTTGCTTATTCACACCCGGACAACGCCGGTTATTGCTTCTTATATATATATATATATTAGGGAGAGAGAATTATAGCGATATAGAGAGAAAGTGTGAATGGAATAGAGGTATAGAGAAAGAGATAGTGAGAGAAAGTGTGAAAGGAATAGAGGTATAGAGAAAGAGATAGTGAGAGAAAGTGTGAAAGGAATAGAGAATGCTATATATATATATATATAGAAAGCATTTTTGGTACATATTTTTAATGTTGTATAACAAACAGAGGTCTGTGGAGAGACATGGTCGCCTACGCAGGAAGACATGGTACCAATGAATGAATGAATGAATGAATGAATGAATTTTGAATGTGTAGCCATTGTTTGCGCTAGTCGCTTGTGTCCTGATCACTGAGAGTAGGGGAGGTGGGGACTGCAGCACAACTGTGGGTCGTGGAGCGGTGCACGCTAGGACCGACATTAGTAATCGGCTTCCCTGCTGCAAATTACCGTCCTAATTTATGAGACAATCTGCTGCCAGACCAGAACCTGTGAGATTAACAACAGAGTTATCAAGTACTGCGTAATCTTACCAATCTCGCTCGGCGATTCTCAACCGGTGCAGTGTGGACCACCAGTTTTTCCTTAGTTTCTGTACTCATGCTAGATTGTCAAACCTGCCTCCACGGTCAAACCTGCCTCCACGGTCAAACCTGCCTCCACGGTCAAACCTGCCTCCACGGTCAAACCTGCCTCCACGGTCAAACCTGCCTCCACGGTCAAACCTGCCTCCACGGTCAAACCTGCCTCCACGGTCAAACATGCCTCCACGGTGAACTGTCGTCTCCAGGGGAGAGAGCTGTTTCATGGCTTTTACCTCAAATCTGCAAACCTGCCTCCACGGTGAACTGTCGTCTCCAGGGGAGAGAGCTGTTTCATGGCTTTTACCTCAAATCTGCAAACTTGCCTCCACGGTGAACTGTCGTCTCTAGGTGAGAGAGCTGTTTCATGGCTTTTACCTCAAATCTGCAAACCTGCCTCCACGGTGAACTGTCGTCTCCAGGGGAGAGAGCTGTTTCATGGCTTTTACCTCAAATCTGCAAACCTGCCTCCACGGTGAACTGTCGTCTCCAGGGGAGAGAGCTGTTTCATGGCTTTTACCTCAAATCTGCAAACCTGCCTCCACGGTGAACTGTCGTCTCCAGGGGAGAGAGCTGTTTCATGGCTTTTACCTCAAATCTGCAAACCTGCCTCCACGGTGAACTGTCGTCTCCAGGTCAGAGAGCTGTTTCATGGCTTTTACCTCAAATCTGCAAACCTGCCTCCACGGTGAACTGTCGTCTCCAGGGGAGAGAGCTGTTTCATGGCTTTTACCTCAAATCTGCAAACCTGCCTCCACGGTGAACTGTCGTCTCCAGGGGAGAGAGCTGTTTCATGGCTTTTACCTCAAATCTGCAAACCTGCCTCCACGGTGAACTGTCGTCTCCAGGGGAGAGAGCTGTTTCATGGCTTTTACCTCAAATCTGCAAACCTGCCTCCACGGTGAACTGTCGTCTCCAGGGGAGAGAGCTGTTTCATGGCTTTTACCTCAAATCTGCAAACCTGCCTCCACGGTGAACTGTCGTCTCCAGGGGAGAGAGCTGTTTCATGGCTTTTACCTCAAATCTGCAAACCTGCCTCCACGGTGAACTGTCGTCTCCAGGGGAGAGAGCTGTTTCATGGCTTTTACCTCAAATCTGCAAACCTGCCTCCACGGTGAACTGTCGTCTCCAGGGGAGAGAGCTGTTTCATGGCTTTTACCTCAAATCTGCAAACCTGCCTCCACGGTGAACTGTCGTCTCCAGGGGAGAGAGCTGTTTCATGGCTTTTACCTCAAATCTGCAAACCTGCCTCCACGGTGAACTGTCGTCTCCAGGGGAGAGAGCTGTTTCATGGCTTTTACCTCAAATCTGCAAACCTGCCTCCACGGTGAACTGTCGTCTCCAGGGGAGAGAGCTGTTTCATGGCTTTTACCTCAAATCTGCAAACCTGCCTCCACGGTGAACTGTCGTCTCCAGGGGAGAGAGCTGTTTCATGGCTTTTACCTCAAATCTGCAAACCTGCCTCCACGGTGAACTGTCGTCTCCAGGGGAGAGAGCTGTTTCATGGCTTTTACCTCAAATCTGCAAACCTGCCTCCACGGTGAACTGTCGTCTCCAGGGGAGAGAGCTGTTTCATGGCTTTTACCTCAAATCTGCAAACCTGCCTCCACGGTGAACTGTCGTCTCCAGGTCAGAGAGCTGTTTCATGGCTTTTACCTCAAATCTGCAAACCTGCCTCCACGGTGAACTGTCGTCTCCAGGGGAGAGAGCTGTTTCATGGCTTTTACCTCAAATCTGCAAACCTGCCTCCACGGTGAACTGTCGTCTCCAGGGGAGAGAGCTGTTTCATGGCTTTTACCTCAAATCTGCAAACCTGCCTCCACGGTGAACTGTCGTCTCCAGGGGAGAGAGCTGTTTCATGGCTTTTACCTCAAATCTGTATCCTCAGGCCAGACTTGCAATCTTTGTATGTTTAGTTAGTCTTGATGTGTTGAGGGGTTAGAATTCGGGATCCATATGAACATTCTTCTTCTTCTGTGTTCGTTCTCAAACTCCTGCAAATTAGCAGGATGTAGTCCGGAGAATGAAATGCATTGTGTCGTGGTTTACAGCATTACTTCGATACCTGCCCATTTCGGTACCGACACTTCCAACTTCAGCATGGCTTTGGATCACTTTCACCCTATATGGGATATGAGAGCCAGCTTCACCCAATTAACCTCCTCGGTCGCCTCTTACAACATGCATGGAAGGTAAACAGTGTTGCTATTCTTTGCTCCCCTCTCGAACCCCGGCAACACACTTGCGACATGAACATTTATCTATGTATGAGATCTTTAGTAGATGTTGTTCAACAATGTACAGTGTCATGTTCTAAGGCGAAATAGCGTTGTCTGTTGATATCTTTGAATGTGATGTATTGCATTGTGTGCTTGTCAGCCACTTCGATTTGTTTCTTCTACTTTCACATTCATGTGTTATGGATTATGATTTTTGCTTCTTAGTAGGGCAATATGTATCTGTGTTGTTATCGGTAGGGCAATATGTATCTGTGTTGTTCTTTGTAGGGCAATATGTATATGTGTTGTTATCGGTAGGGCAATATGTATCTGTGTTGTTCTTTGTAGGGCAATATGTATATGTGTTGTTATCGGTAGGGAAATATGTGTCTGTGTTTTTATTTGTAGGGCAATATGTGTCTGTGTATGTTCTTTGTAGGGCAATATGTGCCTGTGTTGTTCTTTGTAGGGCAATATGTATATGTGTTGTTATCGGTAGGGCAATATGTATATGTGTTGTTCTTTGTATGGCAGGGAGTGTCTGTGTTGTTCTTTGTAGGGCAATATGTGTCTGATGTTCTCTGTAGGGCAAAGGGTGTCTGTGTTGGTCTTTGTGGGGTAATATGTGTCTTTGTTCTTTGTAAAGCAATGGAATTTTGTGGCACGGTACCAGCAGCATAGCCAAACTATGTATGATCAGAACATGCGTATTTCCATTGGCAATACTCGGTTGCGAGGCATGGACATTAAATAAAACAGTAGCAAAGAGAATCGTTGCTTTCGAAATAAGGTGCTACAGAAGAATTTTATATATACCATGGACAGCTAAAAAGACAA
The DNA here is from genome assembly GCA_034231615.1 of Meghimatium bilineatum. NCBI lineage: Eukaryota > Metazoa > Mollusca > Gastropoda > Stylommatophora > Philomycidae > Meghimatium > Meghimatium bilineatum. The sequence continues at coordinate 46,670,642 of CM067308.1, forward strand.
ATCAAGAAATGTTACGATCATTAAATGCCAAAGTGGGCCTTCTCCTTAACAACATCATAACAAGAAAGCTGTAGTTTTTTGTGTGGGTCATATAGAGACATAACAGCATGTAAAGGTGAATAACTAGCTGAAGGCAGAGTGAACGACAACAGGGGAAGAGGGGGCACAAAACGACGACAGTGCAGTGATTTATCAGATTGTGTAAACATGTGTTTGACTGCAGCAGGTCATTCGCCCAGAATCGTGCAGTGTCCAGAGAATACATTAAGAAAACCACGCTCTGGAAATAATATGTCACATGATGATGATTCTTGTTCTATTTCACTACCTTCTTTGGACAGAGCAGTAGAGTTCTCATTGTGGTTCTTCAGTTGACCACAAATTATGGCTTGGAGACCACGTAGAAATAAATTGACATTTAGGACCGGGAAGAGTTACGGAGTTGACTGAGGTGATCACAGAAAGGTCACAGTCTGAAATTTTTCTGGAAACTGTAACACAGTGTCTGTGTGCCTGTGAATGAGTTCATGAGATAATCAAATAATCTACACTAGCGGAAATTAAGCCAGGACTTCGATGCCTTGCATAGATCGAGCCGTTTATCTTAGCTTTGGCAATATTCTTATTCTTCGTATGGCCCATGATGGTGTGGCGTTGGTTATCATGTCTTTCATGGCTTCAATTATAGGACAAAATAAAAATGTTGTCTCATACTTGACGCGCTTCAGTTATAGAACAAAATAAAAACGTTGCTTCATACTTGACGCGCTTCAGTTATAGAACAAAATAAAAACAGCTGTTTCATAATATTGATCTCCGTTTATAAAAAGAGGTGGGAGAAGAGAGGTCATGCGGTACGGGAAACAAAATGTTTAGCAAACAAAGAAGTCATTTAAAAAATCAAATTACTCTATTTATAACCTGGAACATACGATAGTACATTAAATTCATACGGCGACTGCGTGGTAAAATGTGTGAGAAACGCTGGTCTAACGAGCAATGACTGGCTTCAGATTTGATAGCGACATCTGGTGCCGGACCCCCTGCCATTCTTTAGATCTCATCTGTTTGCAGCAATAACTTTCTTTTTGGTAGATTTCCCGCGCTCGGATTTCAAATAAAGTATCACAGTACCTCACTGCAAGGTATTCCGCCCATATGCCTCCATCGTCTTTCGCTGCAACGTGTCCTATCCACGTGACATGTATCCCGCTGTCATAGCCCTGATATATCACGAACATTAATGTGTTATTGGATAGTACTTGCGTGGCATGTACCCACATAAACCACTTCCATTTTTTCCATCTTATACCTAAACTTCGCCTCCGTTTTCATGAGCCTATTACTTTGCCATTGTCTAATTCCCATATTCTTCAGGTTCCACCAACGCTTCCTACAATATTCCATCTCAACTATATATTTCATTAACATTACATCTTCCTACAATATTCCACTTCACATTTATATTTCATCAACATTTTCACTTTCTTCTATGCTACTTTACCTTCCTTTCCTTCCAAAATACTTTACCTTCATTTCCTTTTCTTCCAAAATACTTTACCTTGCTTTCCTTCCAAAATACTTTACCTTCCTTTCCTTCCAAAATACTTTACCTTCCTTTCCTTCCAAAATACTTTACCTTCCTTTCCTTCCAAAATACATTACTCTTACTTCCGTCGTCTTCTTCTAGTACTGAATTAACACTTTTCCCAACCGCGCTCAACATCGACCTTCACTTTCACCATCTTCCCACAACTCTCCACCTACATTTTCAACACAATCCCTAAGTACTCCACCTATACTTCCACTGACATCCCTAAGTACTCCACCTACACTTCCACTGACATCCCTAAGTAATCCACCTACACTTCCACTGACATCCCTAAGTACTCCACCTATACTTCCACTGACATCCCTAAGTAATCCACCTACACTTCCACTGACATCCCTAAGTACTCCACCTACACTTCCACTGACATCCCTAAGTACTCCACCTACACTTCCACTGACATCCCTAAGTACTCCACCTACACTTCCACTGACATCCCTAAGTAATCCACCTACACTTCCACTGACATCCCTAAGTACTCCACCTACACTTCCACTGACATCCCTAAGTACTCCACCTACACTTCCACTGACATCCCTAAGTAATCCACCTACACTTCCACTGACATCCCTAAGTAATCCACCTACACTTCCACTGACATCCCTAAGTAATCCACCTACACTTCCACTGACATCCCTAAGTAATCCACCTACACTTCCACTGACATCCCTAAGTAATCCACCTACACTTCCACTGACATCCCTAAGTACTCCACCTACACTTCCAGCATTTTATATTTTGAATGAGTCATGCTGGAACTGTAACAGGTGATTAACCTGTAACTGTTTCACATTTTGAAGGTCTGAATGTCTCACTATTAGCATATCTGACGAAGCGTTATACCATAAACTCTCAACAGTTAAACAGTTTTGCGCCCAGATAGACCAAACTCCTGGCGGAGAATGGATACCTATTCGTGGGGTCTTTTCAGTAAGCAGTCAAGATCGTCATTACACTCAATAGATAGTGCAGGGAACATAGCTCTGTGAGCGTGGATGCTGAAGTCAAGGCACTCATCTGCGAACATTCCGATGACACAGATGTTGTTATTTTCACGGACAGGTCGGTCATCCGCCATCAGCGTTGCGCACGGGCCTTCACTGTCAATCACATTGAATAAAAGTACACGATGTCAATGGGATTTTTACCGCAACAGCAGGCAGTTAAACTATGAAATTTATTACCGTAAAGCAGGCGCTTAACTGGCTGGAATAGCAAGCCTATTCCCACGCGAGTATACTTCGTGACGCAATGAATGTGATTCAAAAAGTCAAAACAGGTGATGTACGTAGGGGATGGGTGAAGTCATTAGAGTGAACTAAAATGCGGGCCTCACTGCAGAAAATCACGTTTATCTTTGTTCCCGGATATGCTGGCGTGGGTGGGAAACAAACGAGCCTACCAATTAGCTGGCCTCGCCACCATAACAGATGGTCTATGGACCGAGCAGTCATACTCTTTACTCTTCGTTAGTCCGCACGAGCTGATCATTTTGAGATAAATGAGCGTTAGTCAATATCGAGAAAGCGCGTATTGGAAGTGAGAATGGGTGTGACACGTAGAGAAGACCAACAAATATTTAAATGAGATCTCTGAACGAACATAGAACCGAAGCCATCAGCCGCTATGCCCTGAGAGATGTACTGAAGCAGAGATCTGAGCACCTATGGGTATGTCCAGTGTGCGAAGAGGATAATCCTAATATCTAAATTGTCAGTCTTGTCTTGTCCTAACCACAACTGCCACGAAGCGCCGAGAGGAGCCTAAGTCTTCTTTCTGATGCCAAATTTGTTGCATTTGTTGTTGTTAATATCATGTTGTTGTATCATGTCTCTGATGTTATCAATCTATCTGCCTCTAGGTCTTCCTCTCGCTCTATACCCAGATATTCTTGTTATATTGCTACAGCTGGAAGGCGATCTGGCTCCATTCTCATAAGGTGATCGAACCATTTGATCTGTTGTCTTTCTATATATTTAATACTTGGTACAGTTCCTATGAAATTTCTGATGTCATCGTTTCATATACGGTCTTTTCTTTGGACCCCAACGATCTTCCTTAGACATCTCAAACATTGCAATCTTTATCTCCTGTGTCTTGGACAATGACCATGATTGACATTGTCAACATAAAGTTGGTATAAATATACTGTTTATATCAATATTTTTTTAGTAGTCACATTGATGTAAGCGTATTTGAGCAACGGAGTCAACTGGTATGAGACTGCGTTGAATTTTTGACATCGTGTTTCAATTTATCTGTCCAGTTTGTAAAAATGCTTCCAGATATTTAAACTCTCAATAGATGGTATTAAGTAAAGTGAGAGTTTCCTGGTGTAGCAGTCCCACGGCATTTAATTTCGGTACAATTACGTTTCCATTTGCGGTGCAGCGTACCTAAAACCCGGCAGCGTACATCACGATCCTGTAGGATTCAGATACGCTGTAGACCTCTACATGGTCATAGCTGCTAACGTGTACTTGGTGCCCTGGGTATGAACAAGTAGAACACAGGGTCTTGTGAAAAGGAACTGTAGGGAACATTCTCTGGGAGAACACAGAATCAAGCAAACATGCTAGCCCTGCATAATTTGAGAACCCCCTTGGATGGCGGAGAATGCATTGATGACTGTGGCCACACATCCCAGTAACCATGGTCCAGAGCTGGATTGTTATATAAATATGAAAGGATGCTTGGCAGTGATGCTGAAACACAAGACTCTAACTATACACATTGCGGAGATAAGAAATACCATAAAGAGAGTTGGGGTGTGATATAAAGCTCTGATGAATCCATCCCATTGCACATAGCAGAGTGTTGGGGTTTGATATAAAGCTCTGAATAAACTCATCCCATTGCACATAGCAGAGTGTTGGGGTTTGATATAAAGCTCTGAATAAACTCATCCCATTGCACATAGCAGAGTGTTGGGGTTTGATATAAAGCTCTGAATAAACCCATCCCATTGCACATTGCAGAGTGTTGGGGTTTCATATAAAGCTCTGAATAAACCCATCCCATTGCACATTGCAGAGTGTTGGGGTTTGATATAAAGCTCTGAATAAACCCTGCACATTGCAGAGTGTTGGGGTTTGATATAAAGCTCTGAATAAACCCTGCACATTGCAGAGTGTTGGGGTTTGATATAAAGCTCTGAATAAACCCATCCCATTGCACATTGCAGAGTGTTGAGGTTTGATATTAAGCTCTGAATAAACTCATCCCATTGCACATAGCAGAGTGTTTGGGTTTGATATAAAGCTCTGAATAAACCCATCCCATTGTACATTGCAGAGTGTTGGGGTTTGATATAAAGCTCTGAATAAACCCATCCCATTGCACATTGCAGAGTGTTGGGTTTTGATATAAAGCTCTGAATAAACCCATCCCATTGTACATTGCAGAGTGTTGGGGTTTGATATAAAGCTCTGAATAAACCCATCCCATTGCACATTGCAGAGTGTTGAGATTTGATATAAAGCTCTGAATAAACTCATCCCATTGCACATAGCAGAGTGTTGGGGTTTGATATAAAGCTCTGAATAAACCATCCCATTGCACATTGCAGAGTGTTGGGGGTTTGATATAAAGCTCTGAATAAACCCATCCCATTGCACATTGCAGAGTGTTGGGGTTTGATATAAAGCTCTGAATAAACCCTGCACATTGCAGAGTGTTGGGGTTTGATATAAAGCTCTGAATAAACCCATCCCATTGCACATAGGAGATCAGAAATAATCGCTCTTAATTCTTGGGGATTGAACCCGCAACTTATAAGTTATAACTGTAAGAACTGACGTGATATGTTTATTTCAGGAATTCGAGTGTGGTCTGCAGTTTGAAAGCTCCGAGAACGCCAAACAGGAATGGTCATTTACTCTTTACGACTTCGATGGACACGGGAGGATCACCAAAGAGGTAAGAGAACTAGGTAGACGAATAAAGTGATAGATAGAGAATACACGTGAATCAATGGATAGTTAAATACGACATACAGACAGTTAAACAAATAGAGAAACAAACACTCAATTAAACGGATACACGGAAAGTCAAACAATCATTTAGACTATTATTCAGGTAGATAATTATCTACATAGGTAAACATGAGTGAACATAGGTGGGCAAGATTAAACACAGGTAGGGAAGATTGAATGTAAGTCGGCATGATTGAGCGTAGGTATGCATTATTGAACATAGGTACGTGATTGAACGTAAGTAGGCATTATTGAACATAGGTAAACGTGATTGAACGTAAGTAGGTATTATTGAACATAGGTAAACGTGATTGAACGTAAGTAGGTATTATTAAACAAAGGTAAACAAGATTGAACGTAAGTAGGTATTATTAAACAAAGGTAAACAAGATTGAACATAAGTAGGTATTATTAAACAAAGGTAAACAAGATTGAACGTTATGTTGGCATGACTGAACATAGCTGCACATGATGGAAATTATTATTGATTATAATTAATAAGATCAAATTTCGGTAGAACAAACAATCAATTAGACCGATATTTAGGCATACAAACAATCAATTAGACCGATAGTTAGGCATACACACAATTAATTAGGCCGATATTTAGGCATGCAAACAATTAGACCGATATTCAGACATACAAACAATCAATTAGACCGATATTCAGACATACAAACAATCAAATAGACCGATATTCAGTTATATAATCAATGAATTAGGCCAACAATCACATAGACACACTATCAATCAGAGCTCCATCTGGTAAACAATCCAATTAGACAAAGATTCGGGCAGACAAAAGATCAACTAAACGGATACTCAGTAAACCAATAATCAATTAAGTTGAGACACAGGTAAATCGCATGGTAGATCAATAAAATCAATATTTTGTGATTTTAAAGCAATTTAAATCAATCTTCTATTGGCACTACAAAAGTGTTATTGACTTCATTTGTACAATAATGTACATTATATTTTTTATCATCTGTCCATTATGTGGCCTTTTTATGTTTACATATATTTTCTTAGTATTGTTCTTGTAAGAGAGACACAGTTCTGCCAATAAAAAACATTACTTTTTGTTATGATTAGATTAACTGTTATTGTTACCGAATAATTAAATAACAATCTCATAAAAAGGAGACACGGATTCAAATCAAGGATGGGACTGGGTTCGTGTTATTTAGAGGTACCAAAGAATTGTTCCTGTACACGTCGTGGCGACTGCTATGACAAAGCAGTATTTATTTTTACTGCACTCCTTAACAAGGAAACACGCAAAGTAACGAAAGTATTTTTAAAGACGAAAATATGTCACAGTGTGTACATTTCAAAGTTGCCAATTATTTATTTTAATGACTAAACATTTTATATGAAATGATTAGTGATATTTTAAAATTTTGCATGGAAATTCCCAATATGGCAACACTGGCATTTCCTGCACGGCGCCATATTTATAACTAAACCAGAAAGTTTTGGAGGAAACTGCTTCTCTATTTGCTCCCAAACAAAAGAGTTGAGCGTGTGAAATAGGAGGAGGTGTACACGGAGGTCATCAGTTTGTGTTCTCGTTCCATGAGCTACTGTCCGAGCGTGTTTATAAACATCTTTCCAATGGCGTCAAGTGAACGTTGACATCTCATTCTGTTGGTAGATAATCTTCTGTCACAACACGCCCAAATATTTATGTCTATCGTATCTCCAGGCAGAAAACATTTAACGGCAAACTTGTTGTTTGTGGAGTTCAACTTCCTCCTACTTATAAACAAGAGCACACCCTGAAGGCTGAAGATATAGCGTTACAAAAGGACATTGAGAATTACGTGAATCAATGTTATCCTGGTAGCGTAGTGGTTAGTGCACTGGCTTTGGTAGTAGGCTCTGTAATAATAACAATAATAATAATATTGATAATAATAAAATAATACTAATATTGATAATAATAAAATAATACTAATATTGATAATAATAATAATAATTAATAATAATAATAATTAATAATAATAATAGTTAATAATAATAATAATTAATAATAATAATAATTATTAATAATAATTAATAATAATAATAATTAATAATAATAATTAATAATAATAATAATAAAACCCATTAACCGTCAGGGGCGTAGGGATGTCACATTTGACGCAGAAAGATTTCCATGTATCTCTATCCTCTACCATCCTGATGAATTTGGAAACTTCACACCCTGTCCAGTTCTTGTTATTATCCATCCATGTCTTCTTCTGGCAACCTTGGTTTCTTCAACCCTCCACCGTACATTGAAGAACATCTCTTGTCATTGAAGAACATATCTTGTCATTGAAGAACATCTCTTGTCATTGAAGAACATATCTTGTCATTGAAGAACATATCTTGTCATTGAAGAACATATCTTGTTATTGAAGAACATCTCTTGTCATTGAAGAACAACTCTTGTCATTGAAGAACATCTCTTGTCATTGAAGAACATATCTTGTCATTGAAGAACATATCTTGTCATTGAAGAACATATCTTGTCATTGAAGAACATATCTTGTTATTGAAGAACATCTCTTGTCATTGAAGAACAACTCTTGTCATTGAAGAACATCTCTTGTCATTGAAGAACATATCTTGTCATTGAAGAACATATCTTGTCATTGAAGAACATCTCTTGTCATTGAAGAACATATCTTGTCATTGAAGAACATATCTTGTCATTGAAGAACATATCTTGTTATTGAAGAACATCTCTTGTCATTGAAGAACAACTCTTGTCATTGAAGAACATCTCTTGTCATTGAAGAACATATCTTGTCATTGAAGAACATATCTTGTCATTGAAGAACAACTCTTGTCATTGAAGAACATCTCTTGTTATTGAAGAACATCTCTTGTCATTGAAGAACAACTCTTGTCATTGAAGAACATCTCTTGTCATTGAAGAACATCTCTTGTCATTGAAGAACATATCTTGTCATTGAAGAACATATCTTGTCATTGAAGAACAACTCTTGTCATTGAAGAACATCTCTTGTCATTGAAGAACATCTCTTGTCATTGAAGAACAACTCTTGTCATTGAAGAACATCTCTTGTCATTGAAGAACATCTCTTGTCATTGAAGAACATCTCTTGTCATTGAAGAACATCTCTTGTCATTGAAGAACATCTCTTGTCATTGAAGAACATCTCTTGTCATTGAAGAAGATCTCTTGTCATTGTCATTTCTTTATTTTAAAAATTCATATGAACATTCGTTATTACAAAAATTCATATGAACATTCGTTATTACAAAAACCCAGATGAACATCAATAGAACTCATGAAGGTTGTTGGGTAAAATTTACAAATAGATTCACATTTCACGAACTGAAATCCCATTTCTCAGAAACATGTTCGTGTTTAACGTTCGTTTACAAACTTCTACTGAATTTCTTCTGTAGTAGAGCAATGTCCCTACTAGATTTGTCCGGTAGTAGAGCAATGTCCCTATTAGATTTGTCCTGTAGTAGAACAATGTCCCTACTAGATTTGTCCGGTAGTAGAACAATGTCCCTACTAGATTTGTCCTGTAGTAGAACAATGTCCCTACTAGATTTGTCCTGTAGTAGAACAATGTTCCTACTAGATTTGTCCTGTAGTAGAACAATGTTCCTACTAGATTTGTCCTGTAGTAGAACAATGTCCCTACTAGATTTATCCGGTATTAGAACACTGTCCCTACTAGATTTGTCCTGTAGTAGAACAATGTCCCTACTAGATTTGTCCTGTAGTAGAACAATGTCCCTACTAGATTTATCCTGTAGTAGAACAATGTCCCTACTAGATCTCCAGCAGAATGTAGTCCAGAGAACTGACATACATTGAGTCATTGTTTGTTTTTTTAAAATAGATAAAATAGCCCAACAAATCGAACATCGACAATATGTACTTACTGCGCGAAACTGAAATCCAAAAGATAAATCCAGGAATAGGATAATGAAAACGTACAGTAAGGATATGGACAGTCACATCGTTACTGTTCGTTTTCTGTTGTATGTTTTAATTTTGTTTCAATTTTTGTCTTGATAAAGGCCTTTTGGTCGAAACTTCGATGTGTGTGCATTATTATGTGTGTCTTTAGTTATTAGCAAATCGAACATCGACAGCTGTTTGTATACAAGTACGTACGTTCAGTGTTTTACAAAATTCATGACAGTATTAAACATCCGTATCCAAATTGCTAGAAACCAGCCTTCTACGTGTTAAAAAAACGGTCAGGATCGCAGCTATGAAAATTGTAATTGATGGGCACATTGCTGTAATCGATTATTTTCCCTTAAATAAATAGAACATCTAACGTTCGTTTGACGCCGGGGTACGAATACGAAGCAAAGAATATCAACACTTTTACCTTCCATGCATGTAGTACGAGGCGACGAAAGAGGTCTGGTGAAGATGTTGGCTGTCCCATCCTATAAAGCAGGGGCTCTCAACTTTTTCAGACGGCGAGCACCGCCCTCATGTAATCGTCAGTGTTCGCGAACACCAGGTTGAGAACGCCTGCTATAAAGAGTCAAAATGCTAAAAATCCAGAAGTCTTAGTAAAGTCAAAAACATCATCCCGAAAGGTGCAGACATTGCAGCCAAGCTGTAAACCATGACAAAATGCATCCCCTTCACCTGATTGCGTCCTGCTAACCTGCAGGAGTTGAAGAACATCCAGTTTTAACTCTTCGCCGAAGGCAGAAACTACAAGTTTGCTAAATCGCCGTACAGGTCTGTGTCATTTTATACTCATTGTACGGAGAAAACAGCGAGGACTTTTTTAAAACAAAATCAGAAACCCATCCACCTTTTGGGAAGGCGTAATCACGGCCAAGAAGCAGCCTGCCACTGATAAGATGGTCTCTTCTATTAGTCTTTATCTGGTATACCAGTGGAACCGCACCCTCCATTCATGATACCGTGAGTGAGCTGCGGAGAGCAGACCCCCTTCATTATTGAGCAATTGTGTCACTTATCTGGAACCCAGGCTCAGATCACAGTACAGTAGAGCGCGTGGGAGACGGGAATGGTTCTTCTGTTTTGTTCGTGTCTTACCTTATCTTCCAGACTCCAGAAATTAATGGAGGGGAAAGGGGGAATACTCTTGATATTGTACATCCTGTCATGAGTTATTCTTCTTGGATTGTTAAAACATTTTAGAATTATCTAGAATCTAGAATAATGGTTCTCAACCTTTGTTTGCCAATGGCATTCTTTTGAAACATTTTTTCTTCCATGGCCCTAACTGGTGCATTAAAACATCGTTTACTTTCTTCTCATATTACTAAAATATTTTTACGGTTTATCGACCACTTTCGGTTAAGTAAAATGTATCTTTTATGGTGAGGTACGTTCCTTTCAACCTCGGACTTTAACCCTATTTGGTTATATCAGAGCTTTATACCATAAAAAACAGTGTTGGTTGTCGTTCTGATAATCCAGTCACCACGATCTCCATAAGTAGAGTTAGTTAACACTTTATTATCGGCATATATGAATCAAATCTTTACCTCCCCCCCCCCCCCTGTGATCTCCCTAAACGGGTATGTGGTACCTGAATTACAAAATATTTATCAATGTTTCCCAACTGCAAGTCTATGTTGTCTCCACATGAGCCATATAGCTCTCGTTCATCACCGCTGGTCTAGTTCAGTGGTTATCAATGTGGCCAATATTGACCCCTGTTTATCACTTCATTTTGCTTGGTGCTCGCGAGAAAGTGTGTTTGGGACTCGTCTAAGGAGTTACTAAAAATTAACTTCTTCTTCTTCTGCATTCGTTCTCAAACTCCTGCAGATTAGCAGGATGTAGTCAGGAGAACGGAATGCGTTGTGTCATGGTTTACAGCATTGCTGCGATATCTGCGCCTTTCGGCCTGACACATCCGACTTCATCATGGCTTTGGGTCACTGACCCTATATGGGATGGGACAGCCAACTCCATCCCATAACCTCTTTAGTCGCCTCGTACGACATGCGTGGAATGTTTACAGTGTTGCTATTCTGTGCTCCCCTTTCAGGCCCCGACAACACACGGGCGGGAAAATTAACTATTTTGAAATATTTATATAACATAATTATAATTATATAATAACATCAGATGAAAGATGTATTAAAGAAGTTAAATGATGAACTACCACGGCTAATGTAACATTTCACGAAATGAAGAACTACCACGGCTAATGTAACATTTCACGAAATGAAGAACTACCACGGCTAATGTAACATTTCACGAAATGAGGAACATTCTATATAATTATCTTTGACACTTGAAACACACACAAAAACAACAACAAAACAACAGTTATCAGATGCTATGTACAAACGGTTCTGATGTATGGAAGTGAATCTTAGACAAGCAGCAGAATAGTGACAAAATTATATACAGGCAACAGAGATGTGGTTTTATTTTTTTTGAAATGTGAAGAACATTGTAGACAGATAAATAGCGTAATGAGGATATCCTGAAAGAGTGAGCTGCTCTTTCGCATCACAAAGAGACAGTCCACATCACAAAGAGACAGTTCACATCACAAAGAGACAGTCCACATTTTTGGACCGTCCTGAGAAAAGGAAATGAGAAAACGTCGTGAGAAAAAGTAAGTTGACGAGCAAAGCTGATAGGGGAAGACCAAGAGAGAGAAAACAATGTACATCATGCTTTATTAGAATAGGGAAACAGGTATTGAAAATGATTTACAACAGGTGATACAGAAGATCGGGGACTGACATGATAACCACCGCCATATTTCATGAGACGCAGGTGCTGCAATTAGGAGACGTCCATTAATTGCGTCAACAATTAGGTCAGGTCATCTGAAAATGTTTCTTCTTCTTCTTCAGCGTTCGTTCTCAAACTCCCGCTGGATTTCTCTTGTAACAGGACAATGCTCCTACAAGATTTCCAGTTGAATATAGTCCAGAGAATGGAAATGCGTTGTGTTGCCGTTTTATTTGCGACAATGGCCCAACATATCCGTCTTCGGCAGAAACTGAAAATGTTTGGCAGTTGAAAAGTTGTACAGTTGACAAAATTTGACGTCAACAAAACAAAAACTGTTTCTTATACACCGATTAAAATATTTAAATATGAACAAAATGTCTAAAAGTAAGAACATAGTATGTAGTTTTTTCACACTTTTTCTGATAAAAATAATTATTAAGAGTAAACAATTTGGTTCTATCACATATCATGTGCCTACCTTCCGCTTTTTTCTTTTAATTATTTCCCGTGGTTATGTTTATCAGAAACTGAATGTTTATTCTATTTTAAATATTAATTTATTTAGGACGGTTGTTATGAGGTGTGAGTGGAAACAAACTGGGATTATGAATGTGACCAATTTGTGTAGAACGGGTTAATGTTAAGTAATAAATAAACATTCGTTGTCTGATAAAGATAACCAAGGGAAGTAATGAAAAGAAAAATAAGGTAGGCACATGATATATGATTGTACCAAAAAGGTTGACTGTATTAAAGGGGGGAGGGGTGGGATCCCTGAATTCTTCACAATGTTTTTTTGACAAGGAGAAGGAAGGGGTTACATATTGCTAAAACAACGTTTTGGCCTATTTTATGGACATCCGATTTATTTCCTGACGTGACACAAAGGTAGAATACTCGATCAAACACTTCTCAATGTGTATTAGTTGTAGATTACACGATCAAACACTTCTTAATGTGTATTAGTTGTAGATTACTCGATCAAACACTTCCCGGGATGTATTAGTTGTAGATTACTCGATCAAACACTTCACAGGGTGTATTAGTTGTAGATTACTCGATAAAACACTTCCCGGGATGTATTAGTTGTAGATTACTCGATCAAACACTTCCCGGGATGTATTAGTTGTAGATTACTCGATCAAACACTTCCCGGGATGTATTAGTTGTAGATTACTCGATCAAACACTTCCCGGGATGTATTAGTTGTAGATTACTCGATCAAACACTTCCCGGGATGTATTAGTTGTAGATTACTCGATCAAACACTTCCCGGGATGTATTAGTTGTAGATTACTCGATCAAACACTTCCCGGGATGTATTAGTTGTAGATTACTCGATCAAACACTTCACAGGGTGTATTAGTTGTAGATTACTCGATCAAACACTTCCCGGGATGTATTAGTTGTAGATTACTCGATCAAACACTTCACAGGGTGTATTAGTTGTAGATTACTCGATCAAACACTTCCCGGGATGTATTAGTTGTAGATTACTAGATCAAACACTTCCGGGATGTATTAGTTGTAGATTACTCGATTAAACACTTCCCGGGATGTATTAGTTGTAGATTACTCGATCAAACACTTCCCGGGATGTATTAGTTGTAGATTACTCGATCAAACACTTCCCGGGATGTATTAGTTGTAGATTACTCGATCAAACACTTCTCGTGGTGTATTAGTTGTAGATTACTCGATCACACACTTCCCAGGATGTATTAGTTGTAGATTACTCGATCAAACACTTCCCGGGATGTATTAGTTGTAGATTACTCGATCACACACTTCCCGGGATGTATTAGTTGTAGATTACTCGATCAAACACTTCCCGGGATGTATTAGTTGTAGATTACTCGATCAAACACTTCCCGGGATGTATTAGTTGTAGATTACTCGATCAAACACTTCTCGTGGTGTATTAGTTGTAGATTACTCGATCACACACTTCCCGGGATGTATTAGTTGTAGATTACTCGATCAAACACTTCCCGGGATGTATTAGTTGTAGATTACTCGATCACACACTTCCCGGGATGTATTAGTTGTAGATTACTCGATCAAACACTTCCCGGGATGTATTAGTTGTAGATTACTCGATCACACACTTCCCGGGATGTATTAGTTGTAGATTACTCGATCAAACACTTCCCGGGATGTATTAGTTGTAGATTACTCGATCAAACACTTCCCGGGATGTATTAGTTGTAGATTACTCGATCACACACTTCCCGGGATGTATTAGTTGTAGATTACTCGATCAAACACTTCCCGGGATGTATTAGTTGTAGATTACTCGATCAAACACTTCTCGGGATGTATTAGTTGTAGATTACTCGATCAAACACTTCCCGGGATGTATTAGTTGTAGATTACTCGATCACACACTTCCCGGGATGTATTAGTTGTAGATTACTCGATCAAACACTTCCCGGGATGTATTAGTTGTAGATTACTCGATCACACACTTCCCGGGATGTATTAGTTGTAGATTACTCGATCAAACACTTCCCGGGATGTATTAGTTGTAGATTACTCGATCAAACACTTCCCGGGATGTATTAGTTGTAGATTACTCGATCACACACTTCCCGGGATGTATTAGTTGTAGATTACTCGATCAAACACTTCCCGGGATGTATTAGTTGTAGATTACTCGATCAAACACTTCTCGGGATGTATTAGTTGTAGATTACTCGATCACACACTTCCCGGGATGTATTAGTTGTAGATTACTCGATCAAACACTTCCCGGGATGTATTAGTTGTAGATTACTCGATCACACACTTCCCGGGAT
This sequence comes from Meghimatium bilineatum, assembly GCA_034231615.1. Taxonomy (NCBI): domain Eukaryota; kingdom Metazoa; phylum Mollusca; class Gastropoda; order Stylommatophora; family Philomycidae; genus Meghimatium; species Meghimatium bilineatum. The sequence continues at coordinate 46,685,756 of CM067308.1, forward strand.
GTATTAGTTGTAGATTACTCGATCACACACTTCCCGGGATGTATTAGTTGTAGATTATTCGATCAAACACATCTCAAAACACTTTAAATCTATGGCGCTTTTATATTTTAAAAATATACACATATAAATAAGGTATATCTCTAATTTTATAAATATAGAAAAGAGATATCTCGCTCTAAAATATATCTCGGTATAATCCTCCGCTATCTCCTTCTCTGTATACATGGACATCACCTTTAATACTCTCCGGAAGACACGTTGAACAGCCGACCCACTCAATGAGCTACCGCGCTGTCACGTGACGTAAATACCAAACATTTTGACATTTCCTGTCTGCCGCCGAGTATACTAAAACATGAAGATTTCAACTGTCTCTGTAGCGTCATTCACAGAAAGGTTACCGTACTTAGGACCTGTGCCCATACTGCCATAGTGTAAATTCTGTCGCTGTCACTTGTATGTGAATGTCACTCGTAAGGGTAATGGGCTTTTATGACAGACGTATGGCAGCGACGAGAAGAGGGTATATCTCCCGAGCTTGCAGTGGAGTGCAAGTACTAAAATGTGGGTGCTTTTATCTTGTTATGTCTTGTTCTGGATGGGAAAGGTTTCTCACGTATGCACATAGATTAGTGGTCGTGATAGATCTTCAGACCCGTTGCTATGGCAAAACAAATGTCATCCTCTATCGCATATTCTGTCGACGACTCCATTCAGGGCCGTATATACGTTTTCAGTAAGCAGATGGTTTTACCTATTTAAAAAGCGCCATTCGCCAGTTATCGTGTGTAATTCTCTCTTTTTGATGAGATAATCTAACGAGTGGTTTTACCCATCTTTTGGCTACATTACGAGTAACAAAGTTCATGTTCTATCTACGTGCTTGGCTCCATTGATACTCCTTATTTTTCCTTTGTATTTGTTCCATTAGCAGGATGTAATCTATAACAGAGCGCGTTGTGTCATGGTTTACAGCTTGGCGTTTTTGAGTCACATACAGAAAAATAAATCTCTTTTTTCTAAGCCCCTCAGAAGTGTTTGAGAATACCGTATTCAAGAATACCGTGTTGGAGAATACCGTGTTGAAAAATACCGTGTTGAAGAATACCGTATTGAAGAATACCGTGTTCGAGAATACCGTGTTGAAGAATACCGTGTTGAAGAATACCGTGCTGGAGAATACCGTGTTGAAGAATACCGTGTTGGAGAATACCGTGTTGAAGAATACCGTGTTGAAGAATACCGTGTTGGAGAATATCGTGTTGAAGAATACCGTGCTGGAGAATACCGTGTTGAAGAATACCGTGTTGGAGAATACCGTGTTGAAGAATACCGTGTTGAAGAATACCGTGTTGGAGAATACCGTGTTGAAGAATACCGTGCTGGAGAATACAGTAATGGAGGCTACCGTGTTGAATAATACCGTGTTGGAAAATACCGTGTTGGAGGCTACCGTGTTGGAGAATACAGTAATGGACGCTACAGTGTTGAAGAATACCGTGTTAGAGAATACCGTGTTGAAGAATACCGTGTTGAAGAATACCGTGCTGGAGAATACTGTAATGGAGGCTACCGTGTTGAAGAATACCGTGTTGGAGAATACCCTGTTGGAGAATACCGTGTTGGAGGCTACCGTGTTGGAGAATATCCTGCTGGAAAATACCGTGTTGGAGGACACAGTGTTGAAAAATACCCTGCCTATTGGAGAATATCGTGCTGGAGAATACAATAATGGAGAATACAGTATTGGAGAATACCGCGTTGAAGAATACCGTGTTGAAGTATACCGTGTTGGAGAATTTCCTGCTGGAAAATACCGTGTTGAAAAATACCATGTTGGAGAACACTGTGTTGAAAAATACCGTGTTGGAGAATACCACGTTGGAGACCACCCTGTTGGACAATACTATATTAGAGAATACATTAACGGGGAATACCATGTTGGAGAATAGTGTTGGAGAGCACCGGGTTAGGCCTGTATTATGTAATTGACCAATGCTTAATTAAAACGACGTAGGAATAGTTGGTCAGTTAGCCGTCAAATCGTCATCATGGCACCCCTGACTCCTCCATAGGTGCTCCGATCTAAAATTCAGCATATCCTTCAGAATGTGGCAATGGATTGTTCCAGATACCACATGGACATAAAGGAGACAGTCATTAAGATTTTATCACAAATGCACAGACACCGTAGAATCGGCAAAGTTATTTAGCATAACCAACCTACAAACCTAGGGATGATATGATCAACATTATACCCCCGCTTTTATTTTTCCATAATATCTGGTACCCATTTCCTCAGTTGATCTAAGAACATTTGATGATTTAAAAAATAATTTCAGTAAAACTGGTGATTGAACCTCAAATAATTAGGACTGGGAAGCCAATGTGCTAGCTACTGATGTACCATGCCTCGTGTGTATGACTCAATACTCACTAACCTTTTACTGAATGTGGTATCCAACCGCACTTCTCACTCTCCTCAGTCGCCTCTTACGATATGCATGACGATAGCATTTGCTAATTTTTTTTCCATTCCCGACCTGGCTATCGGAAGAGAGTCGATCCTTTTATCTACATATGTTTCTTTGTCTTCAGCGTTCATTCTCAAACTCCCGCTGGATCTCTATTGTAATAGAATTCCAGCAGCATGTAACCAAGAGAATGGAAATGTGCTGTCCGCTGATTTATTTCCGCCAATGACCAGACACATCCTTCTTCGGTGGTTTATCTACATCAAACATCAGGATTGCAGGAAAGTTATTTCGAGTCCCTCTCCGGACTAGAAAACTGTGTAGCTAGTGGATTTACACCCTACAGGTACAATACGAGTAAAACATTCATTTGAGTGGCATTACAACCTACAGCCACTTTATGAATAAAACATCTGAGCGTAGCCAAAGTTATTGGAAACTTCTTCCCCCCCCCCCCCCACCATTACAACAGAATGTCAGAAGAGACACAAGTCTGGAACTACAAGTGAAACAGCACTTCCTGACACTGGAAAACGATGAACTGATACTCCCTCTGGGTGCTATCATGTTCATCTCTTATTTTATATGAGCAATCATGAGAGGTAGCAAACTTTGATCGATTCACATCAACTATTCTGTTGTGTTAAAACCTTCATCAATGTTCTTATATAGCAGACATCAGCGTTGGGATAGTCAATCTGTATGATTTCCTGGCGTGGACTTGCGTGTGATAGCGTGTGTGGGTGAGTGATGCTCATTTATTATCGGTATTATCTTCCATAAATATGAGTCACATCGAGAATACTGCGCTATTTGCGAGTGATGAGGGGCGTGGCCACTAAAGAACACTTATCAAAATATGACTTGATCGAACAAATATTAAAATCATTGCTTCACTCATGACTTCCTGATTTCAATCAGTTGAAAGACTTCAGGCTCCAAATGGGGTAGATCATAATTGAAACATGCAGAAGATATCAGACAAGTATGTAACCAGATTTGTATTGATCATGGGAACGAATGGAAAACCACTCCGCCTTCAATACTTGGTACCTTCTCTGTGGTCGTCAGACACGACAGAAGTTCTGGGGACAAAAATCCGGTGGCGACAGATGCAGGAGTCAGCGTGCTATTTGGTGATACCTCAACAGAAGATAATTCTTCTTCTTCTTCAGTGCTAATTCTCAAACTGCCACTGGATCTCTCTTGTACGTGACAAAGATCCTACAATATTTCTAGCAGGATGTAGTCCAGAGAATGAAAATGCGTTGTGTCACCGTTTTATTTGCGCCAAAGGCCCGACACACCCGTCTTAGGCAGGAGAAAATGATGTAATTATCTACACTGTTTCTCTGTCATTCATCACTGATGTGCTTGTGCCTTTTCTTCGCACGATCAGGTTGGAAAACTGTCAAAGAATCCAGTGCTGACTACAACAACGAGAATTCTATATATTATTCTTCGTGATATATCCGTTGTAGAATATTAGCATCACTGCCACTCTGTACAACTGAGTTTTCTGAAAGATGGCCTATTTCTCACAGTACCATTCTTCTTCTTCTGTGATTAGTTACCTATGATCAGAAATCTATACAAGCCAGAGGGTCACCTTCATTAGTTCAGTCGTCAGCAGGAGGCCCTCACCGTTGTCCCACAGTTGCTTCACATTTAGTTCTGTTTAATGGGACCATGCTTTAGTTGTGTCATATTCAAAGCTCTTCGATATCATGTGCCCATCAATATCTTGTGAGGCACTTCTTTCTTTTCCTTGGAACATTTTTCTCTAAGATTAATAATTGTGTATTTTTTAACAAACCCACAATTTGGAGCCCGCTTTAGAATTGTTTCCTAGTACAGAATGTTATGTTCTGATTTTTTAAGGAGAGCTGGTTTGAACCTCGCCCTGTAATATACGGGCTTCTTAAATTTTCATGGCATCATTTTTTCAATTATCAGTGTGTCTCTGTCGTAGATGAAATACACGAAACTTGACATCAAATATCATACACGAAACTTGACATCAAATGCACACAAAATGTGACATCAAATATCATACACGAAACTTGACATCAAATACCATACACGAAACTTGGCATCAAATATCATACACAAAATGTGATATCAAATATCATACACGAAACTTGACATCAAATGCCATACAAGAAACTTGACATCAAATACCATACACGAAACCTGATATCAAATATCATACACGAAACTTGACATCAAATGCACACAAAATGTGACATCAAATATACACGAAACGAGATTAAATAACATACACGAAACTTGACAGCAAATAACATACGTACAAAATTTGACATCATATATCATACACGACCCTTGACATCAAATGCCATATAGTAAAATTGATTTTATGCACACAACTTTTATATTTTTTATAACATTTGACAATTTGTAACAAATTAAAATTCAATGTAATTATCGTCCACAGGATTTGGCAAGCCTCCTGAAAGCACTGTACGACGCCGTTGGCTCTTCCATCAAACTACCTCCAAATGGAGCCAAAACGTTGAAGCTTCGTCTGTCGGTTGGTCAAGACAGCACCTCTCAGTTACAGAAGATGGTGAAACCAAAGTCTGCGGAGAGGACAAAAAACACAAACAAATCTGCCAAAAATAAAGTGCGTGAATTTTCTAAAATGAACAATTTAACAAGGACTCAAGTGAAATGTACTAATGAAAATCAAAGTCATTCACCAATTGTGGCCAATCAAGAATCAGGGGTAACTGCCAATCAAGGACAAAGTTTACAATTAGCCAATCACCTTTCGGTGAAAGATCGTCGTCAATTGGCGGATCTTGTGCAAGAGAATATGGAGAGGAACCAGGTCCGACAATTAAGGTAAGCTGTTAATCCTGACCAATCACAATATAAGACCTATGCGCTGATCTTGGATCAGCAAAGTCACTCGTTAAATAAACAGTCATGAGGACTTAGTAGGTATCATCACCGAAAAGGGACGCTATTTGACTTTCCCCGTTTATTTTCATTGGTTATTGACACACAACATACATAAAGGGACCAGTGAAAATTATGAATTAAAAAAGTATCTCTTAAGTGAGGTACTCTACTGTCGACAGTGGACTTTAGCCCGATGTGGTTATATCAGAACCAATGACCATTACAACGTGTGGAGGTTCCAGTTCTGATAATCTACACACTACCCACGACTTTCGGAGATAAACATTTTCATTTTTTCTCCAAATTGTAAACTGTAAGTGCCTGACGTATGTAGATTAAAGAGTTATTCAGTAAAATATAAGTGCCTGACGTATGTAAATAGTTATTCTGTAAAATGTTAAGTGCCTGACGTGTGTAGAATAAAGAGTTATTCAGTAAAATGTACCACTTAAGGCGAGGTATTCTAAATTCAACCGAGGACGTCAAGATCTTTGCAACCATAAATATATAGTGAAGGTCGCAGTTCTGGTAATCTAGCCACCACAAAATAAATGAGTTTTTAATAGTAGAAGGAAGAGTAAGAAATGTGGATACAAATAGTGGAGGACTGCGAGGGTGGGGATTGTGGATTGGGCAGTTGGTCTATAAATTCTATACGGAACGAGACCGTGGATGTGATGAGTTTCATGAACACTGCTTCTAACCCAGCCATAGTTGGAAGTAAATTCAAGTAGGAAACATGAGGATAAATGAAAATAATTCGTACAGCTGGCGGGAATTTAACCAGGTCCGTTGTAGCGGCGCCGAATCGCCTTGCAATTCAAGTAGATAGGGTGTCCCTACTTGACCAACCACATCCCCAAAAAGATGTTGTCCCGTCAAGACATTTAACCTGTGTACTCAAGTCACCCAGCTTTGGAAACCGTTATCACTATATTACATGGTGTAGTTTATTTTTTATATTTTTTTTATGACAAACTATATGACTCATATATTTTGGTCATTTTTATGTTAACAATTTTAACAGTTATTTCTCTGTAAAGCGAGCTGTTTTTCGATAAATGTCTGAATCTTTAAAGATAATGATTTGTATGATATTCTGAGAGTTATTCGGTATAATTTCCAGAAAAGGTCCATCAAAAGTTCCGTTAGCATGGAGTGGAATTCAATACACCCATGCAACCAAAAGGCTGTCCACAAGCTTGGAAAAAAAGGAACAAACAATCGTTTTAGATTGAGAACATGACATAACAAAGACAGCACATGTACGGGAAATTTACAGTTGGTGACACCAATATGTGCCCCTGTGGACACTCTCCAGAGAATACAAAACATATTTTGTAGAATTGCCCACTGTACCACGCCACAAGAAGAAAACTATGGGACATCGGAAACATCACTGACGGACAGCCACTATAATTGTCTTGATCTACAGTACAGTTTATTGATGAAATCTATATCAGCTTGTGACATGGACATATCTCTGAACTGACAGGCACGATGATTGTATTGCTACATCTACAGTAAGTAAAAGTAAATTAACCCATAACATTTATTAATGCCGTAGGGGTGTGAGATGTTAGCGATCTCACATTTCAGAGGCTCTGCAAATGAGGGCGGTAGTCATCTCCTCTCCCTCGCAGTCTTTACTTCCCAGAATAATCCGGTACCCATTTAAGGCTGGGTCGACCTGGGAGCCGTTGCGATCTGAAAAACATTTCCGCCTCAAATGGGGAATGAACCCAGGATCACTCATATGCGAAGCCAGTGCGCTAACCTCTGCGCTACGCGACTCCCAATTTATTGATGAAATCCATATCAGCTTTTGACATGGAAATATCTCTGAACTGACAGGCACCATGATTGTATTGGTACATCTACAGTACAGTTTATTGATAAATACATACCATCGTCTGACCAGCTGGAGAACGAAGACTATGATGGTAGAATAATTCCTTTATCTGTGCCCAGGTAGCTCTTGACAGTCCATAGCCTTTCAGACAACTGCACATATTCTTCTTTATGGGAACCGCGTAGCGCAGTGGTTGGCGCACTGGCTTCGCATATGAGTGGTCCTGTGTTCATTCCCCAGTTGAGGCGGAAATGTTTTCAGATCGCAACGGCTCCCAGGTCGACCAGCCTTAAATGGGTACCGGATTAATCCGGGAAGTAAAGACTGCGAGGGAGAGGAGATGGCTACCGCCCTCATTTACAGAACCTACAAAATGTGAGATCGCTAACATCTCACACCCCTACGGCATTAATAAATGCTATGGGTTACATTACTTACATTACTATATATATAAAATGTATTTTTATATAATGTTTGAAAATATTCTTTATTTTTGCAGGAGACATCACAGTGATTGCCGAACCGATGGTCAGCAACATCATAAACGGCGACACCGAGTGACAGGAACTCACTGCCCAGTAACTACAGTCTGCGCAGCCCTGTCTGCAACTATGACAGCGGTAATAGCAGAAGGAGGAGGCACTGCTTCTGGTAGTGGGGGACAAGGAGGAGTAAACGGTGCTGTCGCTGGGGGTATGGGAGGAAGTGGTTGTGTGAACCCTGGAAAAACAGAACAAATAGCAGAGGGTAGATCAAAGGAAAGCCAAGACCGTAGAAACTATTACTTAGACCTAGCAGGTGTTGATAACACTGCTTCCCACTTTCAGAATAATCCGACAGTGCCTGTGGCTGGGTCCGGCTGTGTTAGAACTGGGGTTAGTCACTACAGATCACGGTCACACGATGTGAATGCTGGGTCTAAATGTGATCCTACACGCGTCACTGACAATAATTGTGAGAATATCTCACAGGAAAAATGTGATAATATCAGGAAAGACAACGAACGATCAGGACAGAAAGTGTGTCCTGGAAAAATTGACCATCATCCGAGGTCAAAGTTGTTTGACCAACACGAAATTTTAGGGCAGACTCCATCTCCAACTCATCAGCAGGTAGAAGCAGAACCCAACTCTGGGAGTAGGCTTGGTCAGTTTCGACCAGTCAGCTTGCCTGGACATGTTCCATTAGCTATCTCGCCACACCACCACCGACGTCATCGGCATCGCGAGAAAGATTATAACATGGCTATGCAGCAGGTGGCACAGTGGATAGAACGTGAACATACGTGGGACTTGAATGGGGAACATGTCATCGTTCAAAGACACGAACATCACCACATCCACGAGCATCATCATCATCACCATTACCACCACTACTATGAGGCGTGACAGAGAATCAACCACTCATACATAACAATCCACTTCAATGGAACGTGAGAGAAAACCCAGCAGTGTTGCAAATTATGACAGTAAACCACCATATGACAAATTTCTTGTGATTAGCAGAATGCAGTCCCAGAAAGCGTAGTCTTCTGCGATTGTTTACATCCTGGCTGCGGTGCGGTATCTCTGCCTTTCAGTCTGATTTCAACATGACTTCTGCGATCATTTTGATATATAGCGTGGCATAGGCAACTCCACTCCTAAATCTCCCTACTCGCATCTTACAACATGCAGTAGGTCAGTGTTGGCTATTCTTTGCTCCCACTTAAAGGGCCCCGGCAATACGCATGCGATTACTAATATCATTAAGCTTATACTAACCGGTGATATTATCCAGTCAAAACTCTACGACTTAATCATTCAGCCACAACTCATCTTACATCATAGAGAAAGCTACAGGTCAGCAACTTACATCATAGAGAAAGCTACAGCTGTACAACTTACAACATAGAGAAAGCTACAGGTCAGCAACTTACATCATAAAGAAAGCTACAGCTGTACAGCTTACATTATAGAGAAATCTACAGCTGTACAACTTACATCATAAAGAAAGCTACAGCTGTACAACTTACATCATAGAGAAAGCTACAGCTGTACAACTTACATCATAGAGAAAGCTACAGCTGTACAACTTACATCATAGAGAAAGCTACAGCTGTACAACTTACATCTTGAAGACGAAGCAACTTATATGATCACGGCACAGTACAATACATTGACTCTCCTATACTATACTGTATGTTGCATACAACAGTAGACCGTACTTCACTGTATGATGTACATTACACTTTCATGTAAGCTATATGTGACTTGCAGAATGTGCCCGAGTGGGGTATAATCTAGGGTGACTATAAAGGCGCTGAGCGCTGAATTTTAAATGAAATTTATGTGCTCATTATGACATCATTGAAATGTGTGTATTTTAAAGATTAAGTGTGCTGCATGAATCAGCAGACTACCGTAAGCTGCATCGTTAGCTGCCTGATAATTGTCTGACTCTACCAGGTAATTATCAAGTTCTGGACTCTTCAGGTAATTGTCACGTTCTGCACAGAGCACACCATGTGGTCATAACTCGAACACCCCCGTACACGTTGGCAGTTAAGATTATGGTCAGGGTTGTTAGCTGATATGGTTCCTCGAAGAGTAATGTTCAATGCTGGGTTCTCTAAATGTTGTACGAAACAGGGAAATGTAATTGTAGATATGAAATACTGTGGGGTTTTCACAAAAGGTTCACTTTACTCGCACGTCGTCCACTGACAGTTTAATATTCTACAATGGTTGGTTTACTATGACAATAGTGATGGGGTCTTCCGCATGCGGTGATGTCAGGGATAGGCGTAGTTAATATTCATGACTTGGAAATGTCAAATCACACACACACACATATATATATATATATATATATATATATATATACCATATATATATATATATATATATATATATATATATATATATATATATATATATATATATATATATATATATATATATATATATATATATATATATATATATATATATATACCATATATACAATCGTTCACTTCAGGACATGTTGAGACAAGCAGGACATGTTGAGACAAATCTGTTTATATTTATATATATATATATATATATATATACGTTCGGTCCCCAGTAAGGACTTGTTTTTTTTTCTGTCGGAGGGTAAATTAAAAACTCACCCTGTACATGACGTGGCGACAGCAAGAGCATGCGGTCTTTATCACACAGCTACAAAATCCAAAACAAAATCGGGTTGTGACTTCTCGCTTGACACGACCACTCCTCCAGTCGACTCAGCTGTAAATGAGTACCTGACGCATGAGTTAGGGGAGGTATAGACAGCAAGGAAGGGAACTGGCCACCCCACCTAATAGTTTCTGCGGCTTAGTACATTAAGAGTTATCTTCATCCCCGACGGCAGTTGCTGCCATGGGAAATACCTTTACCTTTACAAAATTCCTCCCTGTAACTCCTTAACGGGAAACATGTGCAGTATTTGACAGATATACAGACGCACGCACGCACGCGCACATGCACACACTCACACACAGATATATATATATATATATAAGTTAGTTATTCCTTTAGGGCCAAAGACGGCACATAGACCGGATGTCATAGATTTCCATGTCTTTCGTTTCATTGAAATTTGCTTTAGATTTCATTGTTTCTGACACCGATATTGAAACGCTCCCTTGCAATAGTTCTACGTAAAGCGTAAAGTTTCTTTTGGTCTTCCTCGTTTTCTCTTCCCTTTTGTGACCACATCACAGCTTGACAGGGAAAGTCTTTCAGTATCCATTCGTAGCGCGTATCCGATGTAATTCCAGCGACGCTTTCTAATATAGGTGGATACATATTCTTGTTTTGATTCTTGTTTGACAAACTGTGTTTGATTTGAAGCCTGACAATAGTATGTTCAGTAACCTTCTAAGACATATATTTTCTAAGGAATGTCTTTGTTCTAATGTTGATGTTGGTTTCAATTTTCGTGTCGATATGTTAATGTTGAAATTATGCAGGAGTTGGAGATTTATATACATAAAGTTCTTAGCATATCTTATTCAGGACGTAGCTATCAAAACATTTTTGTTTAATGTTATGATTTTCTAGACAATATATTACATTCAGAAGATTGCTACGCCTGTGTGTTGCCGGGGCCCGAAAGGGGAGCAAAGAATAGCAACATTGTTTACCTTCCATGCATGTCGTAAGAGGCGACTAAGGAGGTTATGGAGTGGAGTTGGCTGTTCCATTCCATATAGGGTCAGTGACCCAAAGCCATGCTGAAGTCGGATGTGTCAGGTCGAAAGGCGCAGATATCGCAGCAATGCTGTAAACCAAGACACAACGCATTCCGTTCTCCGGACTACATCCTGCTAATCTGCAGGAGTTTGAGAACGAACGCAGAAGAAGATTGCTATTGCCTTATGAACAGTCCAAGTGCATAACTACATACGTCGTAGATGAAGCCTGGCACATTGGCAGGCGTTGTGTACATTTTTGCCATGGATCCTGGGACATACACTACTCACACACATGCATGCATACACACGTACATATATTTATCGATTTGTACATTGCTGCTTAGAAGTCAATTGACTGTTAGGTCAAAGCCTACGTCTGTGGTATGATCGATATTTGGATTATCGATATGTATTTATTGTTATTCTAAGCTGGTCATGAAAGGGGCATTGTGTAGAGAATGTTACTGTTAGGGGCATTGTGTAGAGAATGTTACTGTTAGGGGCATTGTGTAGATAATGTTACTGTTAGGGGCATTGTGTAGATAATGTTACTGTTCTTACCACCTAGATTTTAGGAAGATGTAGGAATTAGTAAATAACATTGGTTGTGTGTGTAATATGTATGACATCTAAACTTTGTATGATTTCAGTGTATGGTTACGAACTTTGTATGATTTCAGTGTTTGGTCTACGAACTTTGTATTTTAGTGTATGGTCTCTGAACTTTCTATGATTTCAGTGTATGGTCTCTGAACTTTGTATGATTTCAGTGTATGGTCTCTGAACTTTCTATGATTTCAGTGTATGGTCTCTGAACTTTCTATGATTTCAGTGTATGGTCTCTGAACTTTCTATGATTTCAGTGTATGGTCTCTGAACTTTCTATGATTTCAGTGTATGGTCTCTGAACTTTGTATGATTTCAGTGTATGGTCTCTGAACTGTGTATGATTTCAGTGTATGGTCTCTGAACTTTCTATGATTTCAGTGTATGGTCTCTGAACTTTCTATGATTTCAGTGTATGGTCTCTGAACTGTGTATGATTTCAGTGTATGGTCTCTGAACTTTCTATGATTTCAGTGTATGGTCTCTGAACTTTCTATGATTTCAGTGTATGGTCTCTGAACTTTGTATGATTTCAGTGTATGGTCTACGAACTTTGTATTTTAGTGTATGGTCTCTGAACTTTGTATGATTTCAGTGTATGACTTTCAAACTTTGTATGTTTTAGTGTCTTCTTCTTCATCGTTCTTCAGTCAGATATCAGGTTACAGCACCAATAGCTTCAATGAATTGTGTGATTCGCTTCAGGTCATCCATGGAACCCCTCAAGTCTGGAAGCAGTGCCATCTCAGTAGGCCATATTTTCTCCCTCTCTTCTTGGTAGAGTTGACAGGCATGAAGAATGTGTTCTGCAGTCTCTGGGCTCAGTCCACAGTTGCACAGGTCTGTCTCACCAATCTTCAGCTTTCGGAACATGTGACTTCTCAGTCTGTTGTGACCAGTTCGTAGTCTGAAAATGATGGTTTGTTCCTTGCGTGACATTTGGTGGTAGGGGTCATTTGGTTCTGCAGTTGGGTGCATTTGCTTCCACTTTTTCTTATATTCTGCTTTTAACATGGTCTTACTTTCATAGTATGTATTATCATTTTCTATTTGTTCCAGTGATCCCCCTTTCCTTGCCAGGAGATCAGCTTTTTCATTTCCAGATATGCCACAGTGACCTGGGATCCACTGCAGTACTGTTTCTTTGGTGGTACTGCTGATATGTAGTAAGCAGGCCGTAAGTTCATTCATGCTCGTGTTCTTTGGATCTTTCATTGCCTGGAATACTGATTTTGCATCCGTTAGAAATACTACATGTCTGTTGTGACTCGGAAAGCAATTCATGAGCATTTTGGCTGCCTCTATTATGGCTTCCAATTCTGCTTTGAAATTTGTGGAATGTTTGCCTGTGGGTATGGATTTCTCTATTTCTTTTCCATCTGGTGTTACTATATATATTCCTGATCCTCCATCTAATACTGCCTCTTTCGCTGATCCATCTGTATATAAATGTGTCCATATATCCTTTGGGTATGCTTTCTGTATGTGATTCTTAGTTGTCTCCTTTAGTACTTGTACAGTAGTTTCTGTTTTCGAAATAATGCTTGGTATATTGTCCATAATTATTGGGAAGTTTTTCCTGTCCCATGTTGGGTATGTGTTAAAGGTGTTTAGTGGTTTTAGGTTTTGTAGGTCTGTATCTGTGAGTGATTTCTGGAGCTGTTTAGCGGAGTGTAGAAAGCTACCTCTTTTGAGTCGCTCTTTTGTAGGTCTGCTTAGTCTTTGGTTCATTTGATGACTCTCCAAAAATTTGAACTTTGCATACGGTGTGAGGATTTTTTCATTTCTTCTTTCTTCCATTGATGGCAAACCTGTGCATGTTTCCATTTCTATGATTGGGGTAGTATTCATAACTCCTGTTATAATTCTGAGATTTCGGTTTTGTATCTTTGAGATTTTTTGAGTGTTACTCTTGGCTGCAGTCCCCCATGCTGACATTCCATATTCCAAAGCTGGTCTTACATAACCTGTATATGCTCTACTTAGGATTTTTCCATTTGCACCCCAATCTGTTCCAGCCAATTTTTTTAAGAAGTGCAGTCCTCATTGTACCTTTTGTTTGGCACTTGTCTATGTGCTGTTTCCATGTAAGTCTTGAATCAAAAGTGACTCCAAGGTATGTAGGTGTCTCATCTTTTGGCAATGTTTGACCATTTATGGTTAGTAGGATTTTCTGTGGTTTGGTGGACATGCTGAAGATGGTATAGGTAGTTTTTTGGGCATTGATAGACATGGCCCATTGGTCTGTCCACTTGGCCAAATTGTCCATAGTTTCTTGCAATCTTATTTTTGTTGTGCCTACGCTCTCTTCACTGCACCATATCGCCAGATCGTCTGCATACATTGCAGCATTTACTTTACGCGAGAGAATTTGGTCAATGTCATTCATGAATATAAGGAATAGAGTGGGGGATAGAACACCTCCCTGTGGTACTCCATGCTTAAAGAGTTTCTTTCTGCTATGCTTCAGTTCAAGCTTCACTGCTGCTTTTCGGTTGTGCAGGTAGTGTTTTATCCAGTAATACATGCGCCCTGTCACTTTGTTTTGTTGTAGTTTAAGGAGGAGTCCATCTTTCCATACACAATCAAAGGCTTTTTCCATATCTACCCACACCACTGATGTATGTTTTTTTCCTAGAAAGCATCCTCTACTTCCTGGGAAATCAGTGTAATCTGGTCTTCAGTTGATCTACACTTTCTGAAGCCAGCTTGCTGATTTAGCAGGATTTTGTTTTTTTTCTAGGAACCACATCATTCGTTTGTTTACCAGGCGCTCCATTAATTTGCAAACACAGCTGGTCAGACTTATTGGGCGATAGCTGTCCACCTTATTTTTTGGCTTGCATTTCTTGTGGATGGGTATCATTATGGCGGTTTTCCACACCTGTGGCACTAGACCTCTATCCCAACAGTTGTTACAATTTTTTATTAATTTCTTTTTTGCTGATGGTCCGATGTGAATTAGCAGTTCATTTGGTATGTCATCAGGGCCAGGTGATTTCCTAAGTTTTAATACTGCTAGTTCTTCATTTAGTTCATTGATCTTGAATGGAATATTCATGACATCTTGTTTATCTTTGCTGATCTCTTTTTCGATATTCCGTAGTTCTGTTCTTACTTCTCTTCTCCTATTTTCATCGACTTTGTGGCAGGCAGTACTTTGGTAATGCTATATAAAGTGATTTGTAGCCTTCTTTCCCGTGAGTACATCTCCACCATTATCTATAGCTACTGGTGCTGTTTTGTTATCTTCGTTGTTGAGCATTTTTGTTATTTTCCATAGCTTTCTTCCCTCTTTGTCGAAGTTTAAATTTTCTGTTTTTTCATGTCAGCTTTTCCTTGTGTTTGTAATTGTCGTTTTTCTTAGTTTGGCTACAGCAGCTTTTAGTGATATGTTGTTTTCTGTGGATGGGCTTTTTTCTGCTGTGTCTCTGGCCTTGGACACTTCTTTCTCCAACTCATCGAGTTCGTCAGACCAGTACGGTTTGTAATTTTTCCTAACACCTCTTGGTATGGTTTGCTTGGCTGCTTGAAGAAGTGCAAAAGCCAGGAGTTGTGCAGTTTTGTTCACGTTTGTAATCCTTAGATTTAAGGTTTTTGTGAATTTGTCTGTCAGGTCAGCAAACTTCCTCCAGTTTGCTTTCTTGAAGTTCCATCTGGGTTTGTTGTAGGGCCAGCGGGGGTATGGTTAATGTCAATGGTGAGTTTGATGGGGCGATGGTCACTTCCACCAAGCTGCTCCAGCACTTCCCTGTATGTTATTTTCGCTAATGTGTCTGTTGCAAAGACTAGGTCAGGGGTTGAGGTGGTGTGCCATCTTCTAGAGTAGAAAGTTGGGTGGTCTTCAGGTTCATTAAGCAGTTGAAGTTTCACCTCACACTGCCAGTCTTCCACTTCTTCTCCTCTAGTATCTTGTTCTGTATATCCCCAACTCTGTGAGTGGCTATTGAAGTACCAATTACAAGACAGTTATCTTTTTCTGTGTTAATTGTGTGTACAGATAGGCTCTTGTCTTGTGGACAGTAATAGTTATATACTGTGACCTCTTTAGTTGGAAGGGTTAGACAGGTTCCAATGATTTCATCCTGTTCTTCTGTGTCTACTCGAATTTCAGAGGCAACGATATTGTTTTTCACAAGTATAAGAACTCCTCCTTTATGTCTTTTTTCTCTATCGTTCCGAAATGTTTGGTATCCTCGGATGTTGAATCTATTGTTGTTTGTGAGGTGTGTTTCCTGTATGCATGATATGTCGATTTCCTCTGTGTGTAATCGGTTTGCAAGTGCAGTCTTTTTATTGTACACACCCTCTGCATTCCACTGCAATATTTTTAAGTGCTTATTTTTGTCTTTGTCTGCATCATGATCTATATGTGATTTTTTTGAACCAGTAGTTTTTTCCTCTGATCTCTTTTCCTGGCTCCACAAATTAAGACAGAGGTACCACCAGTCGCTGAGGGTGGGCTCCTTCGAGGCTTAGAGCCCGGCACTTCATCTGCCTGACGGGATTCCACAGATGAAGCACCAAAACGAATCATCTGTAACCTTTTATTTGACATGTGAAGTCATTGCGTGACACTGTGGTTTTCAGCCTTGGCTGGACTATTTTGTACCTTTCGGTCCAGTGTCTCCGTCTTCCATCTTACTTTTGAGTCAGGATTTGTTTCCCTAGCCCTTATCCATCCAAGGATTGTCCACAGGGCAGTGGAGGTTTCATTTTGGAGTTTTCCTTCTCCTAGACAGCTTGCCTAACAGGGTTAACGAGCACCATCTGCCCGGTGTTTTGAGGTAGAGTTCCCCTCTCCTAGGATAATTTTGTTGTTGCCAGGTATTCATTATCCTCCTCTGTGGTTTATTTCTTGTAATCTAAGACACCTCTCACTCAGGGAAGGTGATTTAAGAACATTGCTCTCTCTTGTTCTAATATCTATAATTTCCCATTTACCCTACCCAACCCTCTAACCCTACCTAAACCCTATCCCTACCCCCTCCCCTCCCCCTGGCACATTCCTGGAATTAGCAGATATCACAACTTAGCTGCTAACTACGACACAACTTATTTTGTTCGACTACACCCTACTAACATTAATAATCAACGTAGAATAGAAGATGTAGAAGTTCTTCAAAGGATTTCTTCACAGCAGAGATCTCGAGGAGAAGTAGTTCAAGTTCAGTCCTCAACTCCTTAGTCACACCTTTCGATATGCATGACAGGCGAGAATGATACTATTCTTTGCTTGTCTTACTGAGCCCTGTAACACATTAGCGAGAAGTGAAGACACATCTATGTTTGTAACTGCGAGTTGTGTCTGGTTTTTAATTCAACAACAGCATGCACGAGAAGGTCAGCCAGCAGAGTACCATCATTGTCAGCAGAAGTGTAATGGCGGATACACTCAGGGAGAGATAGGAGCAACTATGGACGTGTCCAGTTTGCAGTGAAGATGATCCAACAACTAACCAACTAACTAACTAACTAACTAACTAACTAACTAAGAGAATAGTTTATGTGAAATATATAGTCTCCCAGAATTCAGCATTACTTGTGGAAGGCTCTTTGTTATGTTCAAGATACTGCAGCACTCAACCTACTATGCATTTCACCATCTTGACCTTCGTCCCATGCTTGTATGTCGGAGATGTATGCGAGTTATATGTGCGCTAACGTATATATATGTATATCACACACCCCCATATTGTGTAACTATTGTGTTCATCGTAATTCCTTCATTTGCAATGCTATTTATAAATATTACGTCATTTGTATATATATAGTTGTAATGACAATTATGTTAATATTTTTGTCCAAGTCTGTACAGTTTTTAAGAAGAATTTCTTTCATGTGAGCATCCATCCCCCGGACTAATCCATCAATATTTATTTAATTAGTAGGATTTGTGTTATTGTGACAGCTATTGAGCTTGCTTCGTGTGTTCTGCTTGTCCTTCGTGGTACACTCAAATCTTTTTGTTCTTCCCTCGGTACGTTAAAGACTTAGTCAAAACGTCGTCGTCTGTTGTTTCATTGTTTAAATATCGTTTCAGTTATTTCGTATCACTGCACTTTACCTGTTTTCTCATTCTGATCATGAGTTGTGGACCAACATCACTGCACTCCGGGCAGACCTATAGGTGCTCAGTCTCTCCCAGAAAATATCGAAGGCTATACATGCTATTTTTGCTGTGGCTCAGTGGTTGAATAAGCTAATCATTCTTTCCTATAGGCGCCCAGTTATACTAGTTCTACATTTAATCTCAACTTCTCCGAATTCGAGTAATGATATTTCATTAATCACTGAGTTCTCACGCAGCAGGAGCTGGTGAAGCATGTTCAGTCACTGAGTTCTCACGCAGCAAGAGCTGGTGAAGCATGTTCAGTCATTGAGTTCTCACGCAGCAGGAGCTGGTGAAGCATGTTCAGTCACTGAGTTCTCATGCAGCAGGAGCTGGTGAAGCATGTTCAGTCACTGAGTTCTCACGCAGCAGGAGCTGGTGAAGCATGTTCAGTCACTGAGTTCTCACGCAGCAGGAGCTGGTGAAGCATGTTCGGTACGTCACCTTTACCCATTATCCTAGCTTCCAGTCTATTGGATGCGTCTGTCTGCTGTGTCATTGAAACGAACATGTTCATGTCCCGGATAATAAATCGTGATGTGATGCCGCGAAGGTTGGAAGTAGCTATAGGTGCCAGCCAATCACATCGGTCATCTTTCGTAGCACAGACTGAGTCTGACACAGTAACAGTAAATAAGTTCTAAAGAGCCACTTGAGGGCGGTTGTAACTGCTTGGTGACTTTTCGACTTCTGTGTGCTAAATGGGGTTGTCCTGCATGCTATATGGTGTTCAACAATGTCTCTCCCAATCATGCCTAGCAGTAAACCTCAGCCATACTTCTCGCCCTGACGCACAGACTCATAAGTGAACACAATGACAGTGTCATCTGGTCAATGTTACCTGTGTATACCCAATTGTCATCCGTTTAGACTTAAATTTATCATTTTCCCACGCCTGACATGTAACAATTGTTATATGTATGCTGCTGTCCATTATCTTCCCACGCCTGACATGTAACAATTGTTACCTGTGTGCTACTGCCCATCATCTTCCCACGCCTGACTTGTCAAATTGTTACTTGTATGCTGCTGCCTATTATTACCTCTGTATCTGATTATTCCATTTATATTACATTTAGTAATAACCGGAAAGATAAAGGGGAGAAGAGACACGGGAAGACAAAGACATACATTTCTGAATGGGTTGTCACTGTAACACAAAAATAAGTCACCAACTGAACTTAACCAACACAAGAGACAGAAAGTTTTGAAGAAACGTGATCGCCTACGCCACTCGCATGGCACTTGATTGATTTGTTCTAATATTGTTACATGTGTGACCCTGCTCAATTTACCTGTATGTACCTGCGCGTTGTTATCTGTTCATTGTTACATGTGTACCTGGTCATTGTTATCTGTACGAACCTGCGAATTGTTACTTATTCATTGTTACCTGCATGAACCTGCTCAGTGTTACCTTTGTGTTTCTTCTCTTTCTCACCTGTATGCATCCGCGTAGTGTTTCCTATACGTACTTTACCAATTACTAAAATGGAGATGCTAACTGTAACCTATGTGTTTCGCTTTTTAAAAAATATAACACTCTTTACCTGTGTGTACCTGCTCATTATACCTGCGTGTACCTGCTCATTGTATCTGCGAGTATCTTGATACCTGCTTACCTAAGTCATTAATGTTTATATTTTTATCCTTACATCTATGCTCACGTTAAGAAGATACATTTTTTGATTTTTGAACTAAAATTGAACAAATAAACAAGAAGAAATGAACAAGTTTCCACTTGGTGTTTTTGTTTCTGTCCACATTTGTGTCCACATTTGTGATGAATTACTGACTTCTATTCTGTAATATACACCTTTATTGCAACACAAAATGCTACCAATGTCAACAAAAAAACATCTTATCCAAAGTATCTTCATCCCAACCATGTGCTACCAATGTCAAACATGGTCCTTAACAACAAAACATAGGAGACAACTGGTTACAACAGAGATAAGATGTCTGAGAAAAGCCACAGGAGTGACCAGAAGACACAGAATTAGAAACGATGTCATAAGAGAAAGAGTGGATATCATATCAATTCTACAATACATACAAAACCAACAGATACAATGGTTTGGTCATCTGGAAAGAATGCCGTGTGATTCATTAGTTTATAAAGCATACACGAAGAGAGGAGAAGCAGAAAGAAGAGCCAAATAATAGACCTCGAGCCGTTTAAGCCGGGAAGCTTCAATACTGACGCTCTGCTTCTGTAACTACATCAAATAGGCCTAGTGCATCCGTTTTCATCAAGTCTTTAATTAAGATTGGCTTCCCTTGAGTGAGATAGGGAATGCGAGTTGTTTTGGTGTATACCTAATCTCAAAAATGAGATACTTGCTCGGATTTTTGTCAATAACTTCCAGGCTTATTTTCAGTGTATGCCCAGGTATACCGTTGCCCAGGAAATAACTTCCAGGTATACCGTTGCCCAGGTAATAACTTACAGACATACCGTTGCCATGTAGTAACTTCCAGGCATACCGTTGTCCAGTTAATAACTTACAGGCATACCATAACCCAGGTAAAAGCCGATATGCCTGTTACATCTGATAATGGGCAACCATTACACAGGAATATTGGCAACATCAAGGGAAAGTTAATACAACGCTGGATGTCTTGAATGGCGCAAGCAGAGAGGGAAATTGGACAGGTGGCCGCAGTCGGAGGAGTAGAATGGATTAACACCGGTAGAAACATGGCAGTCTAATAGGTCATCATTACCGTTGGTCAGCCATTAGCAGAGGGTGAGGTAGTGGAAAGGCAGACCGTGAGATAGAGAACAGGTAGAGAACAATGCAGAGAGCGGTGGTGCAGTCATATACTCTGACGGGTTGGTCCGGCGTGGAGATAAGTCTGGATGGAGCTAGAATAAACGATCGTGGCCGAATAGAGCAGGCTTGTTTGACAACAACCTCCAGTATGAGAATGCAGGTGGAGACTATTATAACAGCCGTACGATATCTCCAGGAAACCATGCTGAACAGAGCTGCTATTGTGTCCTTCTTCTTCTTCTTCTTTCGTTCACTTGAAACATGTCTATATCTGTAATTCTGTCTCCTTAATAAAACTCACTGTCTTTTGTAGTTCATACAGTGTCCCATAGAGCTTTGATTCCAGTGTTGTTTCCTCTGGCCAATATGTATGCCTCAGCGTTTCATGCTCAGAACACTCTTGAAGTATATGTTTGGCACTCTTTGCTGCCTGTCCACATGTACACATGGCAGTGTTGCCAATCTTGAACTTTGTATACATGTGACTGCGGAGTCGGTTGTGTCCTGTTCTGAGACGGCTATTGTGTCCGATTCTCAGTCCATTCTTCGAAAGGTACAAAACGCATGGCAGCACTATGAAAAGGCAGCATACAAAGATACATATTCCTTTCAGGAACTCGTGTGGATCCACTGTCCAGGTCAGACTTGAGTATGCGGAAATAAGCGAGCTGACACGCTGGCTACAAGAGCAACTGTTGTGGGAACATTGAATATAGACAAAGGTGAGATCTTGAAAGAAATACTGGATAAGTATTATAAATATAAATATAAGTATTATAAAGATAAATATAAATATTATAGAGACTAAACAAATTTGCTATCAAGCGTGGGACAAACTGAGAAACTCGAGAGATGTGCCGAATTAAAAAATCAGCGCGCAAAGAGAACGATACGCATACATACTATTCACCGTCTGCTAAAAGAGTCTGAGAACCTATGGGTCTGCCCGGAGTGAAATGACTTCAGTTCTTAAATACTTGAAATACTTGTTATCATCCGAGAGCGTGGTACTGATATATAACTTGACAGTAGGATTGAACTTGGGTTGATTTACGTTCTTAGCCGAGGTTTCGTTACCTACACCATGATCAACATCTCGTCCAAGTTTGAGCTTCCACACATTTTTCTACAGACTGGAACAATAACCATATGGTTACCCACTTGTCCACCACACGTGCTTCTGAAAGATAACCATACGGGAGAGGAGTGGGGTTGGTGATTTGGATTTGGGCAAGCCTTTCGGCCAATTTCCTAGTACTAAAAGTCATGTTCTGATTTGCTAAAGGGGAAGGGGGGGGGGTGTTTGAACATCAAACCCCCCTCCCCCTTATGGGTCTGCATCTAGGGCATGTAGAAGTTTTGGAGAAACCCTTCCCAAAAAATGCCCGAGGAGCACCAACCTTCAGGTGAAAGTATACCCTTCCCCCTTTCCCTCTTAGCAAATTGAACAAGAATCGCCCGTGTGTTGCCGGGTACGAAAGGGGAACAAAGAATAGTGACACTGTTATCTGATATGCAAGTCGTGAGAGGCGACTAACGAGGCTGTGTAGTGATATTGGCTCTCCCATATCATAGATGGTTAAGTGAACCAGAATACATGCTGAATTAGAATGTAACAGTCCGAAAGGCGCATATATCGCGCTAAGTTGTAAACTCTGACACAGCGCATTCCATTGTCCGAACTACATCCTGCTGATCTGCAGGAGTTTGAGAAACGAAGACAGTCGAAGAACATGAGTGCAAGACGAAAACGGATGTGCTGGGCCACAAATGTCCAGACCACAAAGTGAGCCAACAGAGATGCAAAAAACATAGTTCAACTGTGAAACTTTGGGCACAGCGCACTTCACTCTCCCCGGCGGAAATCACACGATTTATTAGTTGTGGTTATATGAGAGTGAACGCAGAAGAAGAACATAAGTGAAATCTTGATCTCTCGGGGTTCTACCATTATCTCACCACGCTATAAACTGCGCTTGATTCTCGTGCCCTGAATATCGTTTGTATTATTGTGCAATTATCACATCTCATTAGCGGCAACAAATAAATGTCTAGTCCTTGCGATTGATATAACGACGGTGAAGCAAAGCAGACATTGCTCCATCACGGATCTCATTTACACGATGGAAGTATCTCCAGTGAAGTCGAGGACTTATATCCATGATTTCATTCTGGACACGGGATCGCGTGAGGAAACATAATCCGCAATCAAAGATGTACACAGAGAATGTATGCAATACTGAGAAATAATCGTTATAGCTTTACATGATGCAAGATCTGCTTGTAAATCTGTACAAGCTGTAACATTTCTCTCTTAACGCGGTGTTTGTAAGAGATGACGTTGAAAGTGTATATCCATTTCTTCTATATCAGTGTGTTCCACGGGAGAGCAGTTTGTTTGTTTATGGGGGCAATTCTAAGTTGTAATTAGGCTTCATTTATGTAATAACAAAATTTTTAATAAAATAATATGTATATGTTACATAGGTGGCTGGGGGGGGGGGGGGTTAGAGTTTTAGAAAGACATAGGTGGGACATGGTAAAAAAAAAAGTTGGGAAACGCTGTACTAAATCCATCGTTGCAAATTTCGTATTTAGATTTTAAATTCTCGCAGAGATTAAGAAGTCGATTAGCGCAGTGGTTAATGCACTTGGTTCGCATATGAGTCCCTGGTTCATTCCCCAGTTGAGGAGGAATGTTTTTCAGACCGTAACGGCAATATACCAACATAACTGTGTGTTGTTCCGTTGTTCAGGTGGTTCGGTTAATATAGCTCATTTAACATAAGAGAGCTCCTTCGATGACGGGCCATGACGCGCGGTTTCGTTGGATGTTCCGTTAATATAGCTCATATGAGAGAATACTGATTCCGTCAATGACGTGCCATCTATAGCTAGGCACCAACTACGAAGGATAATCTTTGTCTGGTGGTTGCTATTTCTTTCGGTTTTATATTTTTAATGTAATATTATTTAAAAATTAAATTTTAATTTTAAATTATTTTTTTTTTTTTGGAAAGCGCCGTTGAAAGCGAGGGTGAAAATTATTAATTAAAAATTTTTATTTTTATTTAAAAAATGAACTTTTTAAAATTTGTAAAGCGATGTTATGTGTTAAGTTAATGTTCGAGGGTGAATTTTTTCTGTGTATTTTCAAATTATCTGATTTTTTAATGATTGAAATTGGTATTTATTTTAGATTTGCTGTGACTGAGTGTCTGCTCTCTGACGTGTCTTCCTAGCTAATTAGTCTTATACAACAAACAATTAACCCCTATCTATTATTAAGACTCTGAACCACATTGTAATTTATTGTATTATATGCTTTTAGACTAATTTTGTTAACCTTGCAGGTAACCATGTTTATATACTATTTAAATTAAATACAATGGCATATAAGGGAAAACCGTCAGAATGTTAGTTACAGATTAGATATCTGTTATAATATGTTTCCTAACGTTTATGGGGTCTCTATTACCTCTAATATTTTATGTTAGTGTGTCCTGATATAACCTAATTGGACTTTGTCCGCTGGTTTAAAGAGGCACGCCTCTTCAAAAGAGAGGCAAACTCATTAACTACCTACTACCAATGTTAGTTATTGAGTTATCATAGGCGAATTCGGTAATGCGTTTATGATAGGGAGTGGCTTTTAATAGATTGATGGTGGTATTTTTATTACTTATTTGGTGTTGAGTATTTTCATTGACCGAGGTTGTGGTATGGGTGTGTTGTATAATGATAGTGGAGGAATTATTATATTTAGTGTAATAGGTTACTAAGATGGTAAACTTGTCATTTTATATATTTATATACTCAGATATATAGATATATTTATATGCTCAGATATATAGACAGAGTCGTAAAGCCTGTAACCTCGAACGGGACTGTGATGTGGTATTAGCTAATTTAAAAAAAAAATCGTGGGTAAGGTTTAGGCTGTGTATGTTTATTATTGTTTTGATGTCTTGCTATAACCAAATGGGACTATAATGGCGTCTCCACACACAAAATTGAGTCTTAAAAATGTATTAACATTTATTAAAATTACCCACTTACATTAACTTAACACATAACAGCGCTTTCAAAATTTAAAAAATTTTAATTTTTATATTATTTTTAAGGTTAAATTTAAAAAAAAATTCATATTGAATAATTTTTACCCTCGGTCATTAACGCAACACATAACACCCCTTTCAAAACCAAAAAAGGTAGTATATTAAATTTAAATTTAATTCCAAAAAATATTACATTGAAAATATAAAACCGGAAGAAATATCATCCACCAGACAAATATCACCCCTCGTAGTTGGTGCCGCGCTCTAGATGGCGCTTCAGGGCGAGTCACCGCGTGTCGTCGACAGTGACAGTATTCTCTTATATGAGCTATAGTAACGGAAAATCCAACGGAACCGCGTGTCACGGCGCGTCATCGATGGAACCAGGTATTTTTGTTATATGAACTATATTAACGGAACCAACGGAAAACCACACACAGTTATGCTGGTATATTACTACTAACAGCTCCCGGGTTGATTCAGGCTTAATTGGGTACCGTTTTAGTCCCGGAAGAAGATAACGAGGGAGAAGATGGCTATCGTTCTCATATAGCAGTGCCACTGAAATGTGAGATCGCTAACATCCCAAACACTTTGGTATTAATAAATATTATGGGTTAACTTTACTTTAACTTAACACACACGAACCAATTTACAGAACGATAAACGGAGAGATATACAGTAAACGAAATTAGAACCAAAATTAGCTGGTTTCTATTCGCCTCGCAACATTAGTCAACACGTTTTCCATATTCGACCACACTGCATTCCTAAAAAAATATGCGATTTTTAATCAAGACTTCCAACATACGAGACATTTTCCTGAAGCTACTGTAATAGATAGAGACAAATTTGTAGACAAACAGAATACTAGACAGATTGATATACAGGCAGGTATCCATATACACAGACTATCAGACAAACCAAGCAGAAAGTTCTGCAGACATACATACGTGCATACATTAATGATGAGTGATAATAGTTGAGTTATGACTCTCTCTCTTCCTGTGCCAGCTGTAGTGGCAAGATAAATCAAGACGCCTGATGATGTACCAGGTTGCAGTGAATGACCAGTATTCTACTCGTCTCATGAAGCCCTTTGCGTTCTTCAACATCCTGCTAGTAAGTTCCTTTCAGCCTGTGGACCATCAGATGTTTCCTCCGCGCTGTCCACCATATCAAGACTTCGTATGCTCGGTACGAAAAGCCCTGTATTTATTTCCAAGTCAACTCTCCTCGTGTACCTTTACCTGGTTTGGGCAACCTGTCAAAGCCGTTATCAGAATTTGACCGCTGCAATATGCTGGCAGCTATGATGCAAGCACGCACATATAGATACATATATACCACACATACATGCATACACACAGAAATACATACATGCATACATTCAGATTGGTAAGTAGAAATATCATAGAGGGCATGTCTATGGGTCTCAGCGACATGCAAATATTATACACAGTAGCATGATATCTCTCCAACTAGAGAGCTCTGATTTCTGCCCTAGACGCCATATTGGGCGCTGAAGGGAAATAGATAAATAGGTCAGATCTCATAGAAAGAGATGCTTATTATCAGGACATTAATGACCATCGTTGCCACAGCTGGGGGTATTCTCAATATTTCTGGAGGTTTTTGGCCGTCGTCAGGGGTGCTGGGATTATTTTGGCCCATTTGCTCTTAATCTGGGGGAGGGGGGGGGGTTGTGCATGTGTGTTTTTTTTTTTAATTTAGCTAAAAATAAGTAAAGCTTCCTGATTATTTATTTTTATTAATGCACCAAAAGCGAAGAAGTAGGATATGAAATTGGGCGAATGACGCTTTCTTATTTTATTTTAAAATGTATATTAACTATTGCTCTGGCCTTATTTCTATTGATTTCTATTTGATTAATATAGTATGGTGTTATCTAATTATTATTTTTTAATATGCGATCTGAGGTTATTTCCTAAAAGTCAGTGGTAACACTGACATAGTTCATCTAAAATAAAATCTACACACTAGTGAAGTACCAATAATTCACACGTATGCCGTGTAACAACGTAATTAATAATGAAACATTGCTATCAAAGAAATATCGAAGATTTAACCTGAACATTCTGAAACTTTCCATGCAATTTTATTCTAACACTGACAGTTGAAACCGTACTTGGAACGAAATTAAAAAGGAACAGTATTCTCATCGTAACTTGGGCGGTGATCACAAATGACATGCCCAGGATAATTTCTCC
The DNA here is from genome assembly GCA_034231615.1 of Meghimatium bilineatum. Lineage (NCBI taxonomy): Eukaryota > Metazoa > Mollusca > Gastropoda > Stylommatophora > Philomycidae > Meghimatium > Meghimatium bilineatum. The sequence goes on from CM067308.1 coordinate 46,712,992, forward strand.
GACCTCGTTTGGTGAAGCTGACACAAATCACTGTGCTCTTGTAACCACGCGAATGATCACAGATGAATATAGAGAAGACTTGAGTGCATACTCCAGCAAGCAAATTATGTCCTTACTGATTTGAGTTTGTAAAGGTTAATGCACTGTGTAAAGCACATGTCTTGAAAGACGATAAGTTGAACAAATTTTCCACTTGTGTGTTTTATAGGTTGGATTTGACGTAGCTAACACGTAAACATGCAACGAACAGCACGTGCGGTTTAAGAGACAGCCAAATTTAAAAAAAACAACAGTATAGTTAACAGCTTTTTGGTTGCATATTTAGTTAATTTATTTTATAGTTGCTCAAGATAATATTCTTCTAGAGTCTAGACCAAAGATTGGTAACTGTTTAGTTCGATGGACCAGATTGAGATTTTATCGTGTGGTATTTAGCCAAAAAAAAACCACCCCCAAAATACTTGTCCTTTTAGTCCTTGGAAGTTTCAAGTAGTGTTTCCAGAACTCCGGGCCATTACATATAGCACTTTCAAATCAGAGTAGTGTGGCACACAAATGCATTGCACACCATCCTGTAGGATTCTACAGTTATACATGACTAACAAGTTTGGAGGATACCGGGTTCTTCATGGAAATGTCACGTCCTGCACAGAGTTGCTATTCACCACACTCAATGTGCTCATCACATCACGTCCTGCACAGAGTTGCTATTTACCACACTCAATGTGCTCATCACACTGGTAGTTAATGAGTTTGCCTCTCTTTTGGAGAGGCGTGCCCCTTTCAACCAGCGGACAAAGTCCAATTAGGTTATATCAGGACACACTACCATAAAATATTAGAGGTAACAAAGACCCCGTGTAAGTTCTGTTGACACGCTCATCACACTCAATGTGCTACCTGTTCATAGCTGGGGCACCAATTACAGGTAGCAGCTAGGACCATGTTCAGAAGTGGAGCTCATATGGTAAATCTAATTTCTCTAGTGTGATCTTGAATGCTGGGTTCTCACCACAGAACAAACGTAATAGTACAGATGACGTGCGGAGGAATGTTCACAAGATGAAAGCCTGACTTTATTGATATGTCATCTACTGGGAGTCTAATCTCACATAATGGTTGGTCTGGTGTGATAATAGTGAAACGTGCATACCTTCTGCATGCGGTTATACCAGATGTAACAGTGAAATATAGGGTTTACAAGTGTTGGTTGCAGGAGAGAAATCTGCAGAAATGTTATTAACAATTGTACCATCTTTTCTCAAAGTTAAGGTAGCCCACTTCACAGGGAGACCACATAACCCACTTGGCATCTGGCAAGTTGACACACTGATCAAGTTGCCACTTGCTTTGATCAAGCTCCTCTCCAACAATTTCTGATCGCTGATCCTCATCAGCGTCACTTATATTAGATGATCCGACTATTTTCGAGCGTTTCATTGGCTGGTGGTGCAGATCATGCACAAACTGACCAATAATTAGTGACATCTGCCAAGATAAGTGACGCCGATGTTTGGGATCAGCGCCCAGAATTATTATGGAGAAAGGCTTGACGAAACTATAGGAAATCAAGCATTATGTGTGAAGTTCTCAGTGCTGTGTATGTTATATATGTGTGAAGTTCTCAGTGCTGTGTATGTTATATATGTGTGAAGTTCTCAGTGCTGTGTATGTTATATATGTGTGGAGTTCTCAGTGCTGTGTATGTTATATATGTGTGAAGTTCTCAGTGCTGTGTATGTTATATATGTGTACGAAGTATGTTTGTACCGTCGTGCCCGTATATATGTATGTTTCTTCTTCTTCTTCTGCGTTCGTTCTCAAACTCCTGCAGATTAGCAGGATGTAGTCCGGAGAACGGAATGCGCTGTGTCATGGTTTACATCATTGCTGCGATATCTGCGCCTTTAGGCCTGACACATCCGACTTCAGCATGGCTTGGGTCACTGACCCTATATGGGATTGGACAGCCAACTCCATCCCATAACCTCCTTAGTCGCCTTTTACGACATGCGTGGAATATGAGTGTATAAGAACTAGGTCGGCTGTGTAGGCAGTGTATGAAATATTTCATATTTTTTAATGGAAAAGATGAAGAATAATTGTTCATGTATATGGGAATTATTCCATATTCACGAATGTATAAATGCGAACAGCACTGCAGACGACAGAGATGTTGTGTGTCATAAGTCTGCTAGCGATTACGTTAGGGATAAAGTAACTACAATATAAAGGTTACGAATAATCATAGAACAAAGAAACGAAATAACAAAGACAAAGGAAAGATAATTGTTTAGTTCATGACATGCGATGCTACTTGAAGCATCTGATAACATAATAACATGAGGAATCAATGGCAAGAAAGCTGATTAAGAATAATGGAAGATGAAATCGTAGATCTTGACATTCGTGTAATAAAACATAAAAAATAAAGTTATTCGGCAAGATTACAGAACGTGATATGTTTTATTTACGATTATAATTACAAAGAGAATTATCAGGTCAAAATAACCAGCTCATAAACTTGACAAGGGCGACTGGGGCAGCCAACCAGAGCGGAAACGTTAAAAGCAATACACAGGGACGTCACAACCGAAGGTAGTTTATGTAAATAGCCGGCCAGACGTTGCCACGGACGCTAACATTTATAGTATCGACGCCGAATATACTTAAGTTCTAGTCTAACAGGACACTTATTTTTAATGTTATGTTTATCCTTGTTAATATACCACAAATTTGTGTGTGTAATTCTTGAGAAAAATGATAGTTTGCCGAAATGTCAAATTTATCACTATATATATATATATATATATAAAAAGACTATAAAAAGACTTCACATTTGCTTTACCTATATATAGGTAAAGCAAATGTGAAATCTTTTTAAACGAAACAAATACGTAACATTATTTAACAAAACTAAATATAAATAAAGACGCATTTCAAAATTTTCATATCACTACCCACATTTTTATATCTCTACCCAAATGTTCATATCTCTACCAAAATGTTCATATCTCTACCCAAATGTTCATATCTCTACTCAAATGTTCATATCTCTACTCAAATGTTCATATCTCTACTCAAATAGTTTGTGCGTTCATTGTAAAGCGGAACGACCTTGTGTTTTACGTAAGTATTTTTGCATTGTACATTTGTTTGTTTGAGAACCCCAGGAATTGCGAGCGATTAGCACTTATGTGCAAAAGTGAGGTGGTTTTTCTGAAATTTCTTTCATATCCAGGAGATTTCAGCTTTCTGCTTAGTGCAATGCCTAGTTAAGGGGCCTTCTACTCTGAGGAAGTCTATAGATACTACAAAGCTTCCATAAGAGAGCCTCAGTATAACGGCATGTCATCTACTAAGGTTTTCTGGTGCATGGGTGGTTTGTCTAGTGGGTCATTGGTGAGAAACACAGGCGCAACCGCATGCGTTTGCAATGTATATAAAACTGTTATTTTAGTTGTTACTCTATACTAGCTACGTATTACTAAAATTCGAGGTCATATTACTCGACGTCGAGGTCGTATTACTTGAGGTCGAGGTCGTATTACTCGAGGTCGAGTGGTTGAATTACTAGAACTGTGCTCAAGTACTTAAAGTCATGTTCTGATTTGCTAAGGGGGGCTGACTTCCCCCACTCATTTCCACTCTCCTCCCTATCTACGTTCTTGACTGTGACCTCGCAGTCAAGGCCGTGAAGCTCGGATATAACAAAACTCATTAACGTCTGCGGATGAAAGAAATATATACATCACCATAAGAGGTAGAGTATAGGTAGATCCCATGGCAGTAACCTGCCGTCGAGAATGAAGATAAGTCATCATAAAGCCGCATCAATTATTAGGTGAGGGTGGCCAGTTCCCTTTCTTGTTGTGTTTACCTTCCCTATGACATGCGCCAGCTACCAAATTACAGCTGGGTAGAATGGGGAAGCGACCGTGTCAGGCGAGAAATCACAACTCTCCTACGTTGTTGTTTTTTTTGGTGTGTGGTCTAGACAGGGTTTCGAACCTGACAAGCTGTAACCTAGTGATAATAAACAAGCTTACTATCACCTTGACTCTCCAAACATTAGAAGTGCATGATAATGTTTTATTTAATTTATGATTTGTACGCTGGCCATTCAAACATTGTAACTGTGTGAACATTTCTTTTTTATTTTCGGTTTATTTGGTGGTTCTCCTTGGTATGACCGATACCTGAAGGTGATGTGGTCAGCATTACGCACACCACCTTTACTTTCATCGATCTGGTACGCTTTTTCTTAGGCTGGGGCGACCGTAATTATGTAAAACTATATTGGTGATTTAAAACTATATTCGCTGGATTTGGAAATTGAACCTTGGATCACCCGGGTAGGAAGCAAGTTAACTAGCAAATGAGCTACTTTGGCCCCCTAATACACCGCATCTATTTTGCCTGTTGTAATTATGTTCTCCAGACATTTTGTCTCATAATGTGCCCAAAAAAATGAATTTTGTATTTCTTTGGGTATTATTAAGTAACAGTTGTTTCGCATCTAGTTATTTCTGTATCAACTCGTTAGTTTGTGCTAGCTGTCTACGGTACTCACATTATTATTCCATAGAACCACATCTCTGTTGCCTCTAATTTTCTACTATCCTGTTTATTTATTATCCAAGACTTATCTCACAACTTACTTTATTTGTGCCTTCTCCACCCAATGTTAAAGAATCTTCACATGCCATTTCTTCTGTTGTATTTAATACTGAACTTATTCCTTGGAAGTAAAAGAAGGAACTATAACAAACACGTATTAATGCAGAGCATGCTGACGTCAATAATCGATTAATTAAGAGTTGTTCTCCCTCAAACTGTTGCAGATTAGCAGGACGTATTCGTGAGAATGGAATTCGTTGTGTCATAGTATACATTATCTGCGATATCTCCGCCGTTCACTCTGATACATCTGAATTCTTTATGGCTGGACATCAAACATTACTTCCAAAGACTCATGGCGATGTGCATGGTTTGTCATAATATGGCTATTCTATATCCCCTTTCGGGTTACAGCAACATACGGGTTAACTCATCTATCTATTCATATATATATATATATATATTTAAGTGCGTGTATGTTTATTTGTTTGTTGGGGGGAGGGTGTGTGCACCAAAACATTGAAAATGCTTAGGCCACCCGAAGGTGTTAATCCGACCATGCATCAAAGAGACTATGAGTCTCAACTACATGAAATAATTACACACAATAGCATCACATCCCTCTAACTGAAGAGCTCTGGATTCTGCTCTACATTCGACGCTACAGGAACATATAGATAGTATTTTGATCACCGATAACGCCGAATTTAATATTTAACGATTTCTTTCTAAGGGAAACCACTCTGTTAAACATTTCTACAACGTCAACAGACTTGCTACAGCGACTGCTCTTTCTAGGATCGTGAATCTTGTCTTGACTGCGAGGAAGATCTGACATTTGTTAATTCAGTCATGGTAAGTAGTACTAAGACATTAGTTAACATTGTATTGGCATATTTTAGATATATAACTTCTTCCTAATGACGTTGTCGGTTGGTTCATAACCAAAACTGTCTTTTTCAAGTATCATCTGTGGTCATCCATTTTGTGACGAATTCTCAGCTAAATAAAATTATCAATTATCTACTTTACCAACTCTTGCTACTATTAATTATTAATACTAATACTATTATCAATTACTTCAATTAGGCATATATGCAGGCATAATCTGGCTTAACTCAGTTAATAACTCTAGCCTATAATATATAATTATTAAATAGGCTTTAGTGTGATGACTGTCTGAAAGTGTCTGAGGAGTGTCTCTCTACTCAAAATATGTTGTTTATTATTCATTATTCAAGATTATTCTCAATCGATCACTCTAAATTAAATATTATTAGTATTATTGAGCAAACGACCTGTGATTTGGGGGGGGGTCTACCGACTCCAACAAGGAGCGTTCACATGTGGCGGATAGTAGAAAAGCTATAGATGCCAGCTGCGAATAAGTATCTGGGCAAATAAGCAGCTGCTGACCAAACTGGTGTTGCTGACTACGAGGACGGGCGGGATATCAGGTGGCATTGATATCGCCATTGAAATACCCTATGTGTCCAGTGACTGGCAGCATGAAGCGAGTATGAGCTGCTATAAGCTCAGGTTGCCGGAGTATGGTCACTGACACCATGAACGCGCCAATGGAGGAGGGGGGGGGGGTTGAGGCAGAGGTAAGGTAGGGTTGGGGGGAACACTTGGGCAGGAAAACCATAAGCCCAGTAAAACAGATTTCCAAAGAGAGAACACTCTAAATACAAACAACTACTGCCTTGCAGGTACCATCGGGTGATAGAAAGGCTACTGGAGATATCCCAGACAGAAAAACACAACCCAGCCTGCGAAGATGAAGTGTATTAGCCAGCGATATCATAGTTACTGCGATAAATTCGGGCTTACATGCTATAACAGAAATGTGGTCATACAGCAATCAACCCTGTCATCATGCCGTCACTCCTATCAGCTAAAACCGGAGAGAAGCGGAACCGGGCCCCTTGCCTTGAAAGGGTCCACTGAAGTGACCAGTGCCTCTGCTAACCAAGAGGTCAGGGGAAACCAGAGTAGTGCTACTGACCAAACCATATGCTTCAGAGTTGCTCAGTGGAATGTGGAAGGAGTATGAAATAAAAAGCCTGAGCTTCAGGAATTCCTGAGGAATTTACATAATGTACATACAAAAAGACTCACCTAAAGGACACGCAGAGATTCTTTATTCGGGGTTATGAGTCCTTCCACCAAGATCAATCCAAAAGAGTCAAAGGAGGAATACTGACATTTGTAAAAACATCAATACCAGCAGTAGAAGTAAACAGATCTGGAGAAGGAGAACTGAAACATATAACAGTGAAATTGCTGCTGCCTGTTGGAGAAACATCAATCACAAACTGCTACAGCCCTCCCACAAAAATAGAACTATGTAAACTAAAGATAGAGGAATTGAGACACCTAGTAGTGCATGACTTTAATAGCCACTCACCAAGCTGGGGCTACAAGGATATTGATCAAAGAGGTGAAGGGATAGAACTGGATGATGGAAAATAAACTAATTCTAATAAACCAGCAAGGTGATGCACCAACATTCTACTAGATGTGTTTGGATTTGGATGTGTCTGGGCATTGACATAAATAAAATGGTGACACAGTGAATATCCACTCTCTGGATTGCATCCTGCTGGAAATATAGTAGGATACATGCACTGATACAAGATAGTTCCATCAGGAATTTGAGAAGAAACACAATAAAAATTATGTTATGTTTCATAGATATGAACTTTGATTGTTGCATTAATGTATGTATTTATATGGTTGTGTTATGTCATATTTTTCCAGTCTCTCAGTGCGCATCAGCAAAAGTAACATCTTCAACAAATTCTTTTTTTTTCAGTCATAAATTTGAATTAGAAAAAATTTCTAGCTTGTTCATCTATTTCCAGGACTACTCCAAGTTCATGGATGACAACTTTGATGCAAAGGATTGGGTCAATGCTGCTTTCCACAATCAGAAGGACTCTGGAGTTTTCAAGGATGTTAGTCAGCTTGTTTTTGGGAGATTTGTACTATTATTAGTCCTATTATTATTAGAAATTTAGTCAAAAGATAGTCAAATCATTATTATTAGATTCACCATGATTAGTCCAACTTTTTATAGGAAATTTCTATGAAGTTTCATTAGTTACATTATATAGCCAGTTCGATAAAAGAGTAGATAGTGAGCTCACTATGTAAACCCAACCTGTCAAACTAGCATCCACATTGTACTGGGTATACAGAATAAACCAACCTGTCAAACTAGCATCCACATTGTACTGGGTATACAGAATAAACCAACCTGTCAAACTAGCATCCACATTGTACTGGGTATACAGAATAAACCAACCTGTCAAACTAGCATCCACATTGTACTGGGTATACAGAATAAACCAACCTGTCAAACTAGCATCCACATTGTACTGGGTATACAGAATAAACCAACCTGTCAAACTAGCATCCACATTGTACTGGGTATACAGAATAAACCAACCTGTCAAACTAGCATCCACATTGTACTGGGTATACAATTTAATGTATTGATGTTGCCTCTAAATTCACCTGTAGATGAATAGTACTATCCTCAATAGCAGGGGTCGGCAGCACATTGATTGTCATCTACTGCTAGATGCCAGAACTTGTACTTTTCCTGAATTAATTCCCTCAACACAAAAAGTGTTCCAACCAGGTTTCCATATATGACAAAGTACAGATTTATCCTTCCCTTGTGTTTCACTATCACCTTGGGCATCTGTCTGCTTAATGTCTGCCATCTGGTGCTTCTGTGATAATGCAATTGTTTTTGTCTTTTTTCACTGTTTTTTAAATGTTTTCTTGAGAGGGACTTTGCTGTTAAAATGTTGAGGGTGCCTTGTGTACTGTTTCTTGTGTGTTTCCATACCAGTGCCTCATAGTCCGATGGTCTGTTAGTTGTCATGGGACTCTTACAAAACTTGTGTTCTATGTGAGTACTGTAAGAGGAAGTAAGAGTACGTTGCTCGTAATTCCTGGGGTATAGCAAACAAGCAACAACAACCCTTCCATAGCGGGAATTTCCTAGATCATGTCACTGCATAATAAATATGTACAGTGTTAATATGTAAATTATTCAATGAATTTCATCAACTTTGTAACGAACACAAACACAAGGATTAGAATTTGATATATACTAGATATGCACCATCAATTAATCTTTTTTATTGGAAAAATAATTACTACAATTCATTGCCAAGGAGAAAGTCATGTAACAAAATCTAGCTACAAATCACATGTATTTTATCAATCAAGTGGCAACATTGTATATGTTAACTCAACATCTTATATGTTAACTCAACATCTTTTGTTAATTCAACATCTTTTGTGTTTTTTAGTATTAATTCCTGCAATGTAAAAGGCAAAGGTATGCCCCATGGCAGTAACCTGCCGTCGGGGATGAAGATAACTCTTCATGTACTAAGCCACAGCAACTATTAGGTGAGGTTGCTAGTTCCCTTTCTTGCTGTCTTTACTCCACTAATTCAAACCTCAAATTTATGTTTCTTATCAGATCATAAATTCAATATTCTTCCCAACATTATTATTTCAGTGTCAGACATAAACACTAACTAAAGGAAAAGAGAGAAAGCTTATTACGTGTGAAATGAGATGTCTAAGAAAAGCAGCAAACAGAACAAGAAGAGATTATGTGAGAAGTGAGGAGATTATAAGAACTGTTGGAACAACGGGTAAAATATATTGAAAACAGATTGAAATGGTTCTTCGGTAACCTAATGAGAATGAACTCACAGCATAAGCAGAGAAAAGATGATAGATAGAACTTCTGCCTCCGGTACCCATTTACAGCTAGGTCGACTAGAGGAGTGGTCGTGTCAGGCAAGAAATAACGACCCAGATTTTTTTTGTTTGGCCGTGGTTTCGAACCTGGCATGTCGTAACCCTGTGATAGTAAGCAAGCTCACTATCAACTAGGCTACCACGCTCCTAAAGTACCAAAATCTTTATTTCATTGGGGAATATATACCGGTAGATATTTCCAAAAAAACGTATAAATACTCATAGAGTATAATATATAATATGATAATAGCAATGACCATAATGAGAATGATAATGAATATCTATACCTTGCAGCAATATGCGACTACAGTGGTAATGAAACTACAAGTTTTTATTCAAGTAAGTTGCATGTTCGCATCATATATTTCACATCATTAAGATACTCTGTGTTGAGAGTGTGTATCTGTGCTGACTATTGCAAGCACTATCATGTGTTAGTGATTCTGTGTGTGATGAAAGTCTGTGCTGACTATTGCAAGCACTATCATGTGTTAGTGATTCTGTGTGTGATGAAAGTCTGTGCTTACTATTGCAAGCGCTATTATGTGTTAGTACTTGTGACACCAGTGTATGCCAGGATCCAAAATTGAAGAAATTATTAGCATCACCTTGACCTTTCTTGCATCTCATAGGAGGACAATGTATGAGGTTTGAAAGCGGTGTTTGCTGTTCCACATCATAGGTCATAGTGACTAGAATGCCATGCTGAAGTCAGATGTGTCAGACCAAAATGCACAGTAAAACCATGACAACATATTTTGTTCTCTGGACTACATTCTGCTAACCATCAGGAGTTTGAGAGTAAATAAATCAAAGGAAGATGTAGTGCTGCAATAATTATTGTTATGGTCTAATATTGATGTTATGAATGCCGAAAATGGATGTGCTGGACTGGAAGGTGAAAAATAATGCAGCTCTGCTGTGAAAAACATCACAGTGTTCTTTACATTCTCTGGTGGAAATCACACAAATTCTCATGTTGGTTATCAAAGCATGAACACAGAAGAAGAGGAAGATGTTTACGAAAGTGCTAATGTATTATTTGATGTCTGAATGCAGTGAAGTATGTGTTGCAAAGCGATTTGGTGCTGCTAGACCTAGTTCATTTCCAGTCAGCTGTAAGAATTATTTTCATTTATCCTCATGCTTCCTACGTGAATTTACTTGTATAAGATATTATTTGAAGCAATACTGTTCTGTCTCTATGTTATTTATGTTTACAACGTTGTTCTGTTTCTATGTCATTTATGTCTACAAGAAGACCTTTAGATCCTTGTAGTACAAATATGAATGTTCTATGTTTGTGTTCCTGAGGATACTTAAATAGTTGTATGGGATGTTTGTTAATGTTGTAATAGTCCTTGTTTCGATTTGTTCATTCTCAGTGACTTGAGTACACAGGTTGAATTTCTTGACGAGATCACATCCTTTTTTGGGGGATGTGGTTGGTCAGGAACGGAAAACCTGTTTACTTGTGTTGCAAAGCGATTCGGTGATGTTAGAACGGACCTAGTTCATTTCCCGTCAGCTGTAAGGATTATGTTTGTTGATGTATGTTAAAGAATATAGACTAGATATAAACATTTAAAAAAACACCAATCATAATCCACAAACTCATGGAGGTATTAGCATGTGTTCACTATCTTAGCATAGACTGTATTCACTGGCGTCATAAACACTCAGAGTTTGAGATATGACAACAAATAGTTATTACCAATATCTTGGACACACAATCACAAATGGTGGCAGATGTGAAACAAGTTAAAAGGAGAATAGGAATGGCTAAAGTACTTTCAATGACATGAGGAAATTATTGACATCTAAACAACTTGCTAATTATAAACTAAACTAAAAATGAGAATTATAAAATGCTATATCTATTCTACATTATTGTATGGCTTAGAAACATGGATTGAAACAAATAGCTTAGTATGGCTTAGAAACATGGATTGAAACAAATAGCTTAGTATGGCTTAGAAACATGGATTGAAACAAATAGCTTAGTATGGCTTAGAAACATGGATTGAAACAAATAACTTAGTATGGCTTAGAAACATGGATTGAAACAAATAGCTTAGTATGGCTTAGAAACATGGATTGAAACAAATAGCTTAGTATGGCTTAGAAACATGGATTGAAACAAATAGCTTAGAAACATGGATTGAAACAAATAGCTTAGTATGGCTTAGAAACATGGATTGAAACAAATAGCTTAGTATGGCTTAGAAACATGGATTGAAACAAATAGCTTAGAAACATGGATTGAAACAAATAGCTTAGTATGGCTTAAAAACATGGATTGAAACAAATAGCTTAGTATGGCTTAGAAACCAAGCATAATGAAGATTATCTTGAAAGAAGTTAATTCAAAAAAAGAGTTGCTTACCCACATCAGAAAGAGACGGTCCACATTTCTTTGGAAACATCATGAGAAGAGGAAAGATGGAACACATTGTAACAACAGGCAAATTGAAGAGCATGAGAGGTATAAGAAGTCCAAGAGAGAAGATGCTCGACAACCTAGCATTGTGGCATGGGAGAACATTCATTTAATCATAATGATGACAGCAAAATGAGTTCAAGATTCAGAGCTTTATAGTAGATTTATTTTCCTTAGATCTCTACATATTTCCATATAAGAAATCTGGTACTTCTCTGAAATTGATACTCAGATATGATTGACATCACAGGAAATAGAAGGCTGTGGAAAGACCAAAGAAACACGGCATGGACCATAAGAAGAAGAAGCATAATAATGACCAAACACTTAAAGGACAGAATTGATGCCTTTGAGATATGGATATGTAGAAGAATAGGGTGAAATGCATGGGAAGAGAAGGAAACAAACAAAGATATTCTGAGAACACTGGGTATGGAAAAAGGAAATAAGAATGAAATAAAGTATTTTCAACATGACACCTTGTTGAAGACATTACTTGAGGGTCTTCCAGCTGAGGAAAGGTGAGCAAGAGATACAAGTGGGGGAGAAATATTATGAGATGGACAGGTTACAGTCTAACAGAGTGTACCACAAGCAAGAGTCAGAGGATGTTAGAGGTCCATGCCGCCAACCTTTGTTGTGGAGACAGTACTTGATGATGGTGATGTTGAGTTAAGGTATTGATGTTTGTTGTAGAACAAAATATTGATGCTTATATATGCAGTAAAATATTGATCGTAAAATATTGATGTGCATAAAATACTGATATTTGTAGATATAATAAACTATTGATGTTTACTCATGGATGTAGTAAAGTATTGATGTTTACTCATGGATGTAGTAAAGTATTGATGTTTACTCATGGATGTAGTAAAGTATTGATGTTTACTCATGGATGTAGTAAAGTATTGATGTTTACTCATGGATGTAGTAAACTATTGATGTTTACTCATGGATGTAGTAAAGTATTGATGTTTACTCATGGATGTAGTAAAGTATTGATGTTTATGAATGTAACATATTGATATTTGTGAATATGGGTTAATTATGATTATATGTTAGTGTAGTAAAGTATTGATGTTTGTAGACATGTTCAAATATTGATGGTTGTCGTATGATCAACTATTGGCACATGACAAGAGTTATTCATATAGTGTTTACCGCTGAAGACTGATGTGTCGCGCCATTGGCACAAATAAAACGGCAACACAGCGCATTCCCATTCTCTTGACTACATCTTACTGGAAATCTAGTAGGACCATTGTCCTGTTATAAGAGAGATCCAGTGGGAGTTTGAGAATGAATGCTGAAGAAGAAAAAGAACGTAGTTGTTTTTGAAGATCTCAATTCCATCATTATCCTTCAACATATAGGATTAGTAAATTGTTTGCATTGTTAAGATTGAAATATTCTTTATGTTCTCTTGAAGGAGGTTAACAATGTTCTAGAAGAGGCAAGTCAGCAGGCACTGCAGAATCTGCCAAGGTGAGGATGTCTTTCTTTCACACTGTTTGTTTGTTTGTTTGTTTGTTTGTTTTCACTCTTCTTGTTCTGCATTCAATCTCAGACACCTACCTATTAGCAGAATCTAGTTTGTTGTACAATGGTTTACAGCTTGCTTGTGATATCTGCACTTTTTGACCTGAACAACAGACTTCAGCATGGATTCAGATCATTTGACTATATCTTCTTTTTCTTCAGTGTTCATTTTAAAACTCCCCCTGGATCTCTCTTGTACGGGGCAATGGTCCTACAAAATTTCCAGCAGGATGTAGTCCAGAGAATGAAAATGTATTGTGTCACTGTTATATTTTCACCAATGGCCAGACACATCCATCTTCTGCAGGACTTTTACTATATGAGATGGGATAGCCAAGACCACCTGCAAACACCTTTATAGGCTCTTATGACATGTATTGTAGGTAAAAGTGTTGCTACTCTTTGCTCCCCTTTCAGGCCCTGGCAGTGTTCACTCTCAAATAGTCAGCACAAATTTTAATGTGATTTATGCAAAGGAACAGGTTATATTTTGGGCTATGGTTCACATTGTGTCATATAAGCATAGCACATATATTTTCTGCTTACTTTTAATTCCAGTGGATTTTCCTAGCCTGACAGCCTTCCCATCTGTTACCAGATGACAAGTATGTAACAACTCCTAGTCTTGATTGTTTTATCCTGACATCCTTCCCATTTGTTACCAGATGACAAGTATGTAACAACTCCTAGTCTTGATTGTTTTATCCTGACATCCTTCCCATCTGTTACCAGATGACAAGTATGTAACAACTCCTAGTCTTGATTGTTTTATCCTGACATCCTTCCCATCTGTTACCAGATGACAAGTATGTAACAACTCCTAGTCTTGATTGTTTTATCCTGACATCCTTCCCATCTGTTACCAGATGACAAGTATGTAACAACTTCTAGTCTTGATGGTTTATCACCCATTATGCCCTTGGACGTCACAGGTCAAAAATATGTCCCTGGATCACCCACCATTTGATTGGTCAGAAACAGTAGCCAGGAAGTTGGACTTGACTATCACCCATGTGTTGCCGGGCCCAAAGGGAGCAAAGAATAGCACTGCTGTTTTCCTTCCATGCATGTCATTAGAGATGACTAAGGAGGTTATGGGGTGGAATTGGCAGTCCCATTCTATATAGATTAAAAGTGACCCAAAGCCATGCTGAAGTCAGATGTGTCAGCGTGTAAGGTCCAGATATCACAGTAATGTTGTAAACCATGACAAAGTGCATACCATTCTCCAGACTACATCCTGCTAATCTGCAGAAATTTGAGAATGGACACAGAAGAAGGACTTGGCTATATTTATTATTTATCTCGTATTTGATATTCATTTTCTGGTCAACTACTGACTAGGCACCTAGCTGAACACTTATGTTTCTGGTCAACTACTGACTAAGCAGCTGAACACTTATGGAAAATCATGTGCTTTGTCACTGGTTCATAACTCGACTTACTTTACCTTGTTTACCACCTTGGAGTGCACATTGTAGGTTAGGCTAGTCAGACAGTTTCTGGTCAACTGCTGAAATCAAAGGAGCACTTATGAGTAAACCATGTGATATGACAGATTCATAATACAAATACATTTACCTTTATCTAGTTACATCCTCTCATTTAGTCTAGTAGCTTCATCTACACCATAATAGCAAATAAGATGTGGCTGTCTATTATTGTTTGTAGGGTTGTCAGGGAACTAGAGGCTGTCAAACAGGAGTCTGTCCTACTCCAAGAACAGATGAGAGCTGTCAAACAAGATATTCAGAAGGTAGGTTACTGAATTGGATGTCATCTACAAGAATGTTATGCTGAAATAGTTTTATTTACAATATGTGAAAAGCAGTGCTATATAACTCTTATACTAACATATGGATGTGAGTCTTGGACAATAAACAAACTGGAAAGTGGGAAATTAGAAGCAATAGATATGTGGTTCTACAGAAGAATGCTGAGAATACCATGGACTTCCAGAAAAATAATGTGGAGGTTTTGGAAGAGTTAAATGCAAATCAAACCTTAATCAACAATATAAGAAAAAGACAATCTTAATTTTTTGACCACTTCATGAGACAGGGAGGTTTGGAGAACATAGTCACAACAGGCAAAATTGAAGGCAGCAGAGATAGAGAGCGAGAACGTAATAAAATATTAGACAGTTTGATAACCTGGCACGGCAGGGGAACAACAACGATCTTGATACATAATACTGGAGACAGAGAGATGTGGAGAGCCATGATCACCTACACCAGCCGGCATAACACCTGATGATGATTTTAAAAGCATGGTATTTTCTTCTGCAATGAATCACTATGTACCCAGTCCTACATTAGTCATGTATAGAGCAGTTTATATAGGTCGCTATGTATTCATTCCTTTAATGGTCATATATAGAGCAGTGTATATGGGTCACTGTGGGTTCCTCACAATATTGGTTGCCTGAGACACTCCTTGTGACAGCCCTGTAGTAGATGTCCTGGTGTCTGTGTTGTGCGGCAGAAGAAGGCTGCTGATTCAGTATAAGTGGGTTTTAGATGTCTTTGTCCCATTCTCAGTCAAAATATCGTGACTTGTTCATTTTTGTTCAATAGTTAATGTTGTCTTGGTCATGTCTATAGTTTCCATTTAGTTGTCCCCACTGAAGTCGCATAGATTGTTTTAGTAAAGACTTTGCTTCCCTAAAACTTTGAAATACGTGTGGACATTATCTTCTCCAACATTGTCTTATTTACTCAGTAGTAAATCAATGACCACCATTATTAGGTTGGCCCTATCTCTCTTCAATACTCTGCCATTAACCACAGCATTGCCTGCCAATGAGTCTGCTCTTTCATTGCCTCTGACCCCCGCATTACCGGAGCAGTATATCCATGCAATACTTTGGAGAACTGAGTTGTTCAGTAGCATGACCAATCCTTTCTTAATATGCACACTTCATTTCATACGTAGGTTGAGCAGGACACCTCACAGTCAATGCAATCACTTCTCAAGTTGGACAGGATCAAGTCTCGAATGAAGACCACAGCAGATGCCCTCAAGGTTTGTATGTATATAACTTGTATAGTGTCTCTCCACAGGTGGATTATATGAATTATGTAAATACTAAATAAAGTATAAAGGTTACTATAAAATCCTAACTATAAATGTTAAAAATAAATAATGAATAAAATAATAATAGTTAGGATTTATACTTTATTTAGTATTTACCATTTTTTTATTTTGGTTACTGCAGCACTCTCCATTTTATCAGACACCCTCTGATATTTCGGTTATTTGTAGATGATGTAGCTTTTTTCCATACTTGTTGTTAGGGACACAAGAGAATGAAAATGTGTGTTATACATTGAATTTATCTTCTTCTTCTTCGCATATGTTAAATGAGCGAGTTGCATGATACCATGGTTGCTGGTATGCCTTTCGTGTGCTTGCTTGAGCAAGACTGTGGTCCTGCTTGATATAGGGGGGAAGGGTCGACCAGTCTTGGTTTCCGATCTCTGTTGGCTGGACTAAGTCCCATCTCCACTTCAAGGAGTTGACCTCGATGGAGATTGAATTGATGATAATAACTGAGAAATGATGATGATCACCCCAAGGGAGTATGAGTTTGTAATCTTGTTCCCTTCTTCAGATAGAGTTTTACTTTTAGCTCAAGGTTGGCATTTTTTTTAAAAATGGGGAAGTGTTTCAGAGCTATTGCAAGTCCTAAATCATAGTTTTACACAATGTGGGTGTATAGTACAATGTCATGAGATAACAATGTGACTGTATGGTACAATGTCATGAGATAACAATGTGACTGTATGGTACAATGTCATGAGATAACAATGTGACTGTATGGTACAATGTCATGAGATAACAATGTGACTGTATGGTACAATGTCATGAGATAACAATGTGGGTATATGGTACAATGTCATGAGATAACACTGTGGGTGTATGGTACAATGTCATTAGATAACAATGTGACTGTATGGTACAATGTCATTAGATAACAATTTTATACTTTGGAGAGAACTTTGTTTGACTTGAAATTTCAAGGCAGGTAAATGGGTTGCAAGTAAATGGATTACCTGCAAGGCAGGTAAATTCTGCAGGTAAATGGGTTGATTCCCTCCCAGCCGTCCAGGCATGGGTCCATAGCAGGTTTTTTCACAGTGGATATCATGTTGGGTAGTCAACCCAACCTCCTTATTTATCTCTTACAACATACATGGCAGATGTCAGTGTTACTATTCTGTACATGGTAACATATGGGTGATATATTGAGTTCATTATCCTGCCTTCATCTTCTGCATCCATTCTCAAACTCCGGCAGATTAGCAGAATGTAGTTAGAAGAATGGAATTGTTTGCAACTTAGCAGTGACATCTGTGCCTTTTGACCTGACACATTCGACTTCAGCTTAGTTTGTCACTTCTTGCAACATGTATTAAAGGTAAACAGTGTCGCTATTTTTTGCTCACCTGTTGAGCCCTTCAGTCATAATTTTATCCCAGAATTCACTATCGTACAATTACATTAAGAATTATAATGCCAATAATATTTTTGTTCATGACTGTCGTACTGAATTGCAACTTTGTAGGTTCAGTTGAAGTAAGACTTGCAAGTAAGTTGTGTGGTAAATGTTAGAACCATTATCACTGCATTTTTGGGGTGCAAAGGGAACGCATTGCTCTCGGCAGACCCAGGATTAGCAGATAACCAAGATCCCAAATGTACCTCCTCGCGGTGCACCCTGGAAACAGAAATACAGCAACTCGAGCTGATTCTGGCCAAATCATTTGGGGATCGTGTCCGAGAATGTGGAGGTAGCAGATGGAAAGAGATTTGAATGCATAAAAGACAGACAATATCTCAGACACAACCAGCAACACCACATACAGCGACACTGTCGACATACAGTAAAGCTAGTTAGTCCATTCCGAACATTGGAGTGGCAGCCAATGAAAAAAGCATGAAAAGGTGGATGCACGGTGAGAGACAGATAGATTTCATACTGAGTACAATGGAAAAAAATGAAAGGGCAGAACAGCGCTAGAGGGCAGCGCCAACTGCAAATATATAGTGAAAACGATTACGGCAATGGGAACTACAAGCTCTGTTAGCTCGTGATGAGCTTCTAGTTACTTGATATCCAGCTCAGGCAAAAAAGGGACAAAGATGGCAGTCCTGGCCTAACTCTACTGTCAAGTTTTCCTATACTGGAAATACACTTGCAGAGAGAAAGGGTTCCGTACCCGATGGGCTCAGGCACAAAAGAGACAACGATTTTAGTCCTGGCCCAACTCTACTGTCAGGTTTTCCTGAGCCAGGGTCCAACTCTTCTGTTGAGTTCTTCCTCTTAAGGAACTAGGCTCACAGATGAGAAACGGTTCAGTACCCAATGGGCACAGTACGTCCAATTACACAAAGCAAGTTCATAGACATTGGAACAGCTCGTGCGAGACAGACGTCAGCAAAAATCGTCTGGGCGAAGAGTCACCACACACACACGTTCCTGGCGACAGATAGGGAGGCTGTCACGGGCTAGGGTAGCCCACCCGAATTGTCAAGGCATGCCGAAATTGGATGTGCTATGCCTGCAAGGCGCATAACGGTGGCACAACGTAATCACGCTCCCGGCGGAAATCGCACGGATATCCGTGCTGATTACAATGGAGCGAACGCAAAACAAAACAAACTGTATTTTCTGCACCATATTTGCTTTGATTTCTTTTTTGTTTTCACACATGAAGATAGAAGCAGATTACTAGCACTGACATGGGCCCTGAGTAGCTGCTAGAACAAGTAGTGGCTAGCATTGACCATCTAATGTCTAGCATGGACCATGCAGTGGCTAGCATGGACCAAACAGTTGCAAACATTGACCAAACTGGCTAGTATTGACCAAGTAGTGACTAGCATTGACCAAACAATGGTTATAGTTAATGGGAAAAAAACTAGTATTGTCTGAAGCAGTGACTAACATTGACTCAGTTGATAACTAACATTGACTCAAGCAGTGACTAACATTGACTCAAGCAGTGACTAACATTGACTCAAGCAGTGACTAACATTGACTCAGTTGATAACTAACATTGACTCAAGCAGTGACTAACATTGACTCAAGCAGTGACTAACATTGACTCAAGCAGTGACTAACATTGACTCAAGCAGTGACTAACATTAACTGCCCCGTAAAGTTAAAAATTCATTCAGTTGCATAATGATTTGCTCTCATGTGTCTACATACAGGAAGCTGACAACTGGACAACATTGAGTGCAGACATGGATGAGGTGTTTCAGTCTCAGAATGTTGATGATGTAAGCTCAGCCACTAATTACTATATCTACCAACTTTTTATATCTTTGTGCCATCTCTGCTGCCATTTCATATATTTAATTACTCTGTAGACGGCTTTGATATTTTGTGTCATATAAAAAGTCATTTACAGAAAACCTGCCATATCCACAATTTCCAACTCTATAATAGGGATACCATATTGTCTTTTCATTTTTATCTATTTTATGAATTATTATTTTTAAATATTATTTTTGCAACAACGCATTTCCATTCTCTGGACTACATCCTGCTGGAAATCTAGTCAGACAATGGTCCTGCTACAAGGGAGATCCAGTGGGAGTTTGAGAATGAACGCTGAGAAACAGAAATGGAAAATTAGTCAGTGTTTGCATTGATTAAAATATGAAAAATCAGGCCACAGCAGTAAGTAAGCAAGTTTCTTTTCAAAACTGTTGTCAAAGCACAACATGAAATAAAGTACAACTTAATCTCGGAGATGTAGTTATTAGAATTAGAGCTTTTAATTACATTTCACTGTACATTTCATTATTCTATTATTGGTAGTTTTATACACATTTTAGGAGATTTGATGATGATTCAATCCCTTTCGCTGTGAGCAGGCAGCTCTTGACAGTCCGCAGCCCTTCTGACGAATGCACAAGTTCTCCTCAGTTGTGGTGCAGTTGTGTAGAGTGTGTTGTATATAGTTGGAAGCGGTGGTGGTAGCAGTTCTTGTCAGATATCTGTTAGTTTTGGGCAATGCAGTAGTAGATATTTGACAGTTTCCTCTTGTGTGTAGGAGTTTAGATAATTTTTGCCAGTTTTTACTTACAATTTTGCTATAATAATTTTTAACTATCTGGCACTCCTGATCTATTCATCCATTTTGAGACAGTGTTCAATCCTTACTCATTTTCCCAGACTGCATCAATGCAGCCTATTATAATTACCAGGGCCACTATTTTAAGTGGAGTTGTTGCTTGGTTAGCCATTGTTGACCTTGCTGATTTGTCTTTCCATTCTCTGGACTGCATCCTGCTGGAAATCTAGTAGGGTCATTGTCCTGCTAAAAAAAAGAGCTCCAGTGGAAGTTTGAGAACAAATAAAAAGAAATGTAATATCTGAAGAAATGAGACACGCTAACAGTAAGCCACAATTTGTCCCCAGATAACTCACAAGCTCAGAGGCATGCAGCAAAGTCTGGTAAGTGCTGGTTGCTTTGTTGTGATTTGTCTACATTAGTTTATTGTAATGTTTGTTTACATCAGTCTGCACAATCACTATCAAGTGCAAAAATCTGTTAACACGTGCATTCATGAATCACCACAAATCTGTTAAAACATGCATTCCTGAATCACCACAAATCTGTTAAAACATGCATTCCTGAATCACCACAAATCTGTTAACACGTGCATTCATGAATCACCACAAATCTCAACTTCTGGTGATGGTGATAAATTTTGTTGTGACACCCTTGCATACCACAATGTCAAGCTGTCCAGTATTTTTTCTATTTATTGTACTTTATTTTCTCAATTTATTCTGAATCTGGACTCATTCTCAAATTTCTGCAGATTAGCAGAATATTGTTCAGATAACTTAATACACTATGTCATGGTTTGCAGCTTGGCTGTAATATCTGTGTCTTTGAGCTTCAAATATCCAAACCCCACTGAAGATGGATGTGTCAGGCAATTAGTGCAAATAAAATGGCGACACAACACATTTCCATTCTCTGGTCTTCATCTTGTCAGAAATCTAGTACGACCATTGTCCTGGTACAAGAAAGATCCAGTGAAAGTTTGAGAATGAACACTGAAGTAGATGAAACATTCAAACACACTTCAGTATAACTTTAAATATACAAACACACTTCAGTATAACTTCAAATATACAAACACACTTCAGTATAACTTCAAATATACAAACACACTTCAGTATAACTTCAAATATACAAACACACTTCAGTATGACTTTTGAGTAATATTGACCTTCTGTAAGAAAGTACAGTCAAGCCTGCCCTTAAAACCTCCTTAGACATACATGACATGCCACAGTATTACTATTCTGTTCTTACATTTCAGACATCAGCAGTCCACAAGTATTATATCTTCTCAATTTTTTTTACATTTCAAACCAAGATCCTTGTTAGTACTTTCTTCCATCACAATATTAATGATTTTCTTCTTTCACAGTTTCTGAAACATGACAGCATCTTAATTATATTTTAAACCATTTGTATTTCACCGGAAGGGTATATTTAGGATATTAAAACATCAAAAGTGTTCCAACCAGGTTTCCATGGAAACGAGAAGTCACTTAATAAAATATGTGATGTAAGGGACAAGCATATAGGAATCAAAAGAAATGTTATCAACCAACACAGAACAGGAGCAGTCAGTTACCACATGCTTAAAAACAATCTGAATATGAGATCGCAGCACCTATGTTACCACATGCTGAAGGACAATCTGAATTTGAGATAGGAGCACCTATGTTACCACATGCTGAATTTGAGATCGGAGCACCTGTGTTACCACATGCTGAAGGACAATCTGAATATGAGATCGGAGCACCTATATTACCACATGCTGAAGGACAATCTGAATATGAGATCGCAGCACCTATGTTACCACATGCTGAAGGACAATCTGAATATGAGATCGGAGCACCTATATTACCACATGCTGAAGGACAATCTGAATTTGAGATAGGAGCACCTATGTTACCACATGCTGAATTTGAGATTGGAGCACCTGTGTTACCACATGCTGAAGGACAATCTGAATATGAGATCGGAGCACCTGTGTTACCATATGCTGATGACAATCTGAATATGAGATCGGAGCACCTATTGACTTGCCCTGAGTGCCATGATGATGATCTGATGACTAACTATTGCTACTGTTTACTTCAATTTGTTATAAAGTATCTACATTCAATTATTTATTATGTCCACTTTTGTACGTTGTGAAGTAAATCAGTGATTATGTTGTGAAGTAAATCAGTGATTATATTGTAAAGTAAATCAGTGATTATGTTGTGAATTTAGGTTTTTGGCATTAATTCTCAAACTGCCATTGAAACTCTTGTAAGAGGAAATGATCCTACTATATTTTCAGCACATTTTCCCACAAAAAGAAGATGTTCTGTTTTATTTATACCAATGGCCAGACACATCTAACTTTGGTGATATGTTGTGAAATAAATCACTAATTATGTTTTGAAGAGTGCATCAGTCAGTTTTTTGTGATGTATACCAGTCAGTTGTGATTTTTATCAGTCAGCTTGTGATTTGTATCAGTCAGCTTGTTATGTGTATCAGTCAGCTTGTAATGTGTATCAATCAGCTTGTAATGTGTATCAATCAGCTTGTAATGTGTATCAGTCAGCTTGTAATGTGTATCAATCAGCTTGTAATGTGTATCAGTCAGCTTGTAATGTGTATCAGTCAGCTTGTAATGTGTATCAATCAGCTTGTAATGTGTATCAATCAGCTTGTAATGTGTATCAGTCAGCTTGTAATGTGTATCAGTCAGCTTGTAATGTGTATCAGTCAGCTTGTAATGTGTATCAGTCAGCTTGTAATGTGTATCAGTCAGCTTGTAATGTGTATCAGTCAGCTTGTAATGTGTATCAATCAGCTTGTAATGTGTATCAATCAGCTTGTAACGTGTATCAGTCAGCTTGTAATACTACATATACACACAATAATGACAAATACAGAAATCTGTGTATTTTCTTCGCCTTGATATATTGTCATTGACTTTTTCCTCCAGCTAATGTTGGTAGATACAGCAGACTATGCTGACAAGTGTCATCGGCTGGAGAAGCTCAAGAATCGCTTAGAGGCCATGCTGAGTCCACAACTTATAGCAGCCTTCAACTCTCAAGCTTTGGGTAGAATGTTTGATCGCTGAAAATACCCAATATGATTAATATGATTATTTCACTCACCAATGGTTGCCAATTGATATTTATCAATGATTAATTTAACTATTAATTTATTTAGGGTTTGGGTTAGGAGAGGTTTTGTTTTAAATAACTAACCCTAACCATAAATAAATTTATATTCAAATTAGTAAAGTATAAACATAACCTGCATTGCCAAGGGAAATAATCACATCGGGAGGGGATTTACACATTCCAAACAATAACCACTTTTCCTATACTGCAACACTTTTCAAAATCCCTAATTATATCTATTCTATATTATTAGTACTGTATATAGTGAATTTCTGTAATTACATACGAACCCTAATATTTATTCTATATTATTATTACTGTATATAGTGAATTTCTGTAATTACATACGAACCCTAATATTTATTCTATATTATTATGACTGTATATAGTGAATTTCTGTAATTACATACGAACCCTAACTTAGCTACAGTGGCTCAGAGCAGTGCATAGGTTTAAACCTACCTTCCTGATGGTGTGGTAGTTAGTCTCTGGCTCAGGCCCTGGGTGGGTCGAAAATCCACAGACTCCCCAGTAATATAATGCCAGTACAACCACATCACTCAATCTAGAATTTAACTACACCACACATCACTCAATCTAGAATTTAACTACACACTACATCACTCATTCTAAAATTTACCTACACAGAACATCAATCATTCTAAAATTTAACTACACACCACATCACTCATTCTAGAATTTATCTCCATACACATCATTCATTCTAGAATTTTCCTACACACCACAGCATTCAATCTAGAATTTACCTACGCTTCACATCATTCATTCTAGAATGCACCTACACTCCACTTTACTTATTCTAGAATTTACCCTATATTTCACATAATTTAATCTAGAATTTACCTACACTCATGCAATTCACATTTGTACTATTTCATATATATCATTATTTGCCATTACTTTGTGTTCTTGTGTAGCACTCATGCTATGTTAGAAATTTCACTCTGACCATGTGTCCTGCATGTCTGTTACAGAACAAACACTCAAGTACGTCGGTATATTTGAGAGCATCAACCGGCTGCCACAGCTGTACAAGTACTACCACAAGTGTCACAAGGTAGTCCTGCCATTTTTTAGCTTATTAATCTCCATTGCTTGTATAGATTTATCATTATATGTTTATACACTGGAATCCCTTTATAACATGTTCTGTTATAAAAAATTCCCTATATATGTTTCAAAATCCCCAATTATATTTATTCTTTACTGTTTGTACTGTATATAGGTAATTTCTGTTATTACATACATATTTTGTAGGTTCGGACCAAGTTGTTATAATGGGATTTCACTGTAATAGGTAATAACTGTAGCAAAACTGTAATCCAACAAGCGAGACTAGACACAGGGTAATGAAGTTTTGCTTATATATGCTCAAATATGCTCAGATATGCATAAATTAATGTCTCAATCAAAAGGCCTTTATCAGTAACACAACATAATATACAAAAAGTGTGAACTATCCACTACTGGACATGCAGGAGTCCGCGGCAGCAAAAGAGCTGACACATTAACATCGAGAGCACCAATACCAGGAGAATTAGTTATGGATAAGAATGAGATATTAAAATCTTTTCATGAACCTGAGTGACGACATTAGCAAATGGCTATGATAATGTGACTTCAAGAATTTTGATTACTCCGAACTGACTGAGAGGGCATCTAAGGTGTGTGTGTAGCCAGCAACCTACAGTAACCATCAGCATGCGTACATTTCTCATCTGCTGGTAGAGATTGAGTACCCATAGGTTTGCCCAGAGTTTGTTAATGTCGATTCAAATAAATTAAACTGCACTCCCATCACAAATTTTCATGATTTGGAAATGTGTATTGTTATTGTAAGTTTCTATTGCTATTGTAAATATGTATTGTTATTGTAAATATGTATTGTTATTGTAAATGTTTTTGTTATTGTAAATGTTTATGTTATTGTAAATGTTTTTGTTATTGTAAATGTTTTTTGGTATAAAATAAAGATATTTAATAATGAAAAAAAACAAATTATGAATAGCAGTCAGATCTTTTTATGAAATCTTCATTGATTGGTTAATAATATTTTTTTATAAATGTATGGGCAACAGAACAATCTTCTTCAAACCTGGAAGACGACCTGGGATGCTAACCAACACAAGGCTGCACTTAATGACCTCTATGATGTACTCCTGTCTGCATGGCACACTCAGATCAAGTGGTCAGCTCAAGTTTTTTCTGATCCAGTCACCATTGTTCTTGACCTTTTGACCCAGACCCTGACCTCCCTTGACCCCTCCCTCTCAACAGCCTTCACTAAATTGGTTGGAGAGAGAGAGAGTCCCCTGGAGACACTGATTGAGCTGAAACTGGTAAAATCATCAGACTTTAAAATAATGTTATGTTGTTCATCCATCGTAGAGACCGACCCTGTGGCGAAGTGGTACAGAACACGTCTGTGACGGCCAAGGTACCGAGTTCTATCCCCGCCACAGGCAATTGTGCATCCAGACTGTTCAGAAAGCAATGGCAAACTACTGAACATATTTATATTGCCGAGAAAATCACCACAGCCAATAAATGCTGGGTTGATAGCTAAGTCCTGTAAAGGATATGCTACCAATTTTTTTTATCAAAGAGACCATGACCATTTTGTTCATCCATAGTAGTAGATTATGACCATTTTGTTCATCCATAGTAGTAGATTATGACCAATTTGTTCATCCATAGTAGTAGATTATGACCATTTTGTTCATCCATAGTAGTAGATTATGACCATTTTGTTCATCCATAGTAGTAGATTATGACCATTTTGTTCATCCATAGTAGTAGATTATGACCATTTTGTTCATGAATCGTACAATAAATACAAGGTAATTGCATGAAACGTAACAACAATTAGACTTACGTAAAACACAGGTTTATATATACGCTTCAATCAGACACGACAGACTACAACTAACACTAGTGGGTAATGATGTGCAAACAAGAAAACATACAAATTACAATACACAAATCATATTCAACGTTTCTACCAAAAGGTCTTTATCAAGATACACACGAAACATCAAAAGACGACAAATGGAAAAATTTTATTGTTAAAGTCTGAAATATTCTTCATGTCTAGGTTGAAACATTAATTATGTAAAATAAAATTTGTGTAATGTTAAGAAATTTGGTGTCCATTAGCACTGCAATAATATTGCTTTTCTTTTTTTTTATACAGTATAAGAATATTACATTATATATAGAATATTACATTATATATTAGAATATTACATTATATATTAGAATATTACATTATATATTAGAATATTACATTATATATTAGAATATTGTATTATATATATTAGAATATTACATTATATATTAGAATGTTACATTATATATTAGAATGTTACATTATAAATTAGAATATTACATTATATATTTGAATATTACATTATATATTTGAATATATTATATATTAGAATAATACATTATTTATTAGAATATTGTATTATATATTAGATAATACATGTTAGGCATAAGAAGTGTATGTTTAAATGGGTGATGTGAACTCACATTACAATTGTTATTCATCCAGTGAATAGTTGTTTCTGAGTTTGCTGAAACCAAGATTTGATGATAACACATCGGACCTGATGAATTTCCTTTGAATTTATGTTATTGTCTGACTTGTTTTCAGGTCTCTGACAGGTTTGCCAAGAGTCTAGAGACTGCCGTAGACAGCTATGCTTCAGGTAGGATATTCCTGTTTGACATTTAGTAAGTGAAAAGTGTGTTGAGATAAATATCTGAAGATAGTTTAGACCAAAGATCGTGATAAAATTGGATGTTCTGGGTTGAAGGCATAAATAATGCAGCTTCGTTGTAAAACTAGCAACACAATGTATTCACACTGTCCAGCTTAAATCGCATGGAAATGTGTGCAGATTATTTGAGATTGAGCGCAGAAGAAGAAGTAGAACATATTTAGACAACCTTTTTGTGTCAGTAGGCCAGATTGAGCATTTCTTGCAATGGATGGTGCCAATAAACCTAATTTTATTTATTTGTTTAGTCTGAAGTTCCACAGGATAATGAAGTACTTGTGACTCAGTTTATGATCATATATTTTCTTAGCTCCAGGATCAAGTGCATAATATAATTTTAAATCAACCTGGCAGGCCACTAAATATGACTTGCCAGACTGGATCTTGCCCACTCTTAGCTTATACAGTTATGAGAATATTATGTTCAGATTGATGTGGAATGTCTGTGGTATTATGAATATGTGAAGTTTTTAATTTAAAGAGATACAGGAAGTGAGTGTTTAGATATATATGATATTTTTGTTTAGATGGATAATGTGACGGTTTTGTTTACATGCATAATGTGAAGGTTTTGTTTAGATGCATAATGTGAAGGTTTTGTTTAGATGCATAATGTGAAGGTTTTGTTTAGATGGATAGCGGAAGTTTTTATTTAGATGGATATGTGAAGTTTTTGTTTAGATAGATAATGTGACAGTTTTGTTTACATGCATAATGTGAGGTTTTGTTTAGATGGATAGCAGAAGTTTTTGTTTAGATAGATAATTTGAAGTTTTTATTTAGATGGATATGTGAAGTTTTTGTTTAGAAAGATATAGGAAATGTATAGATGGGTAATGTAAACTCTCATCTCCAGGATTAGGTGTACAACATTCACAGAGCTTACAAAATCTGATGACAGCCATCTACAGCCCATACCAGATATACACCTGCAAGTACCGTATATTTGAGGAGGTGGCCTTAACTAAACACCTGGACACCATCAAACTGGTGAGATTCAAATCAACAAGTTACTTTAAAAAAAATTATCCCCCTCATGAACACAAGCATGGACAATTTGCAACATTTGCCATTACTGCTGTGTCAGTGCTCTTGAAAAGGAACTTTTCGTTTGCTAAATGAAGTTAGTGCTAATATATTTACACCCTGACTACATACTTGTTTTTCAGGGGTTTTTTTCGTCATCTGTTGTTTGTCTGTCGATGCGACGATGACCATCCAGCTCAACTGGAATGATGACGATGATGTCTGTGGTGTGTCCTACTGTGACTAATGAGTCCTATGCATGCTTTGAATTGTCTACCACCTTTGCATCTAGAAAGGCTAGACGCAAGGCTTCTAGCCTTTCTGTTATCATCTACTGTGTTACCTTTCTGTTATCATCTACTGTGTTACCTTTCTGTTATCATCTACTGTGTTACCGGCATACAAGATCATTGATCTCCACATGGACTTGAACACAAGAAATCAAAGACTGCCTGACATGACATTCACAAAAGTTGGAAGATTTGTTCAAGATTGGCATGAGTTTGTGTTTGAAAGGCTGTAATGACTGTGGTAAAATTGTACTTACATTAAGTATATTGGATATATTAAAAGTTATAGCACCTTGTTGAAGATCTTAGTGGAAGTTAGAGCTGAGGGGAGGTGAGCAAAAGATAGACAGAGATGCAAGTGGGAGGAAAATATCTAAAGATGGACAGGTTAGATGGAGCAGAGTGCACCACCAAGGCAAAAGACAGAGGATGGAGTTCTGTTGCAGACAACTCTCATTATGGAAAAAGCACTTGATGATGATGAACAACTTCTACATCCTGACCAGGAAATGCAACCTGATGATGATGATCTCCACAATCTTTAGTATTTTAGGATTTAGTATTTAATAGTTGACTGTCAGCTCCAATTTTGTTATTTTTTCCAAACTATGAAACAATTAGACAGGTCAAAACTGTATCTGTCTAAATTCTTTGTTGTTATAACTGTATAGAATTATGTGAAAATATAAATCTTGTTGTATTTAGAGATGATTTTGGAGAAGGTGAAAATATAAATCTTGTGTTTTCATCACACTCTTATTATAATATGCCAGATTGTACCCTAATAAACAGGCCTGCTTCAATTTTGTCCATGTTGTCTATTTCTGTAAATATTTATTTTATTCTTCAGGACCATGAAGAAGTTATTGACACTGTCCAGCTTTTGTCAGAATCTGTAACCAAAATGTTCTCTGCAGCCCAACTGGTATGTCATTCTTCCATTTGTTAAATCTTATCACTAGCTTTGTAAGAATTTGTGGAATATTTTGTGGAATTTTGTTAGTTGCATACACTCACACATTATAACACAACTTTCTTTCTCACACTAATTCACTCACTCACAAACATTTATTCACTGACGCATCTATTTCCTTTCACATTTATTCACTTTATACATTCTTTCATTCACATACTAATTCACACACAGATCCACTGACCTGCTTACATTCACTAACTCACTCATGCACTATTCTAATCACTCACTCATTCATTGATGGACGTACACTAATGCAATCACTCACACATCACAGATTCACCCATTGTCACAAAACTCACCTGATGCTTCATACGCTCCCTCACCATTCTCACTCTTTAGCTGAAGAACACACTTTCACTTAGTTTCTTGCACTTTATCTCTGGCACTCTTTTTTTCAACATGTGTCTCTTTCGTAGCTCAATCTTGCACAATTTCTCTTTCTCAATATCATCCTTCACAAAGTTTTTCTATCAACTCACTCTTTCACTCATAATTTATCACTTTCAGCTCAATCTTTCACTCATAATTTATCACTTTCAGCTCAATCTTTCACACTTCAATTTCTCTTTCTATGCTCAATCTTTCACAATTTCTGTTTTCAGCTCAATCTTTTACAATTTCTTTCTGAGCTCAATCTTTCACAATTTTTGTATCTCAGCTCAATCTTTCACAATTTCTTTCTTAGCTCAATCTTTCACAATTTCTCTTTCAAGTTTTTCTATCAACTTGCTCTTTCACTCATAACTCCTCTTTTTCAAACCATTCTTTCTTTCACTCTCTTTTAAATGTTATTTTATCAGCTTACTTATTCACTCCTAATCTTTCTCACACTTTCTCTTTATCAACTCATTCATACTGTCAATATATACTGGTGATATATTTTCTCTTTCAGGCAAGTGAGAGATGTCAGAAATTGACTAATGGATTCTGTTATATCGGTCTCATGGAAGCATTCAAGGTATATCTGAATAAATGTCTGTAGATCAATGCTTCTCAACACTACCTAAATTGGCACACCTTTATAAGAACAAAACTGTGTCAATACCCCCCCCCCCAAAAAAAAATCATACCCTTGTATGTAAATTACCCAGAACTGAGAATCATACCCCCCTTGTATGTAAATTACCCAGAACTGAGAATCATACCCCCCTTGCATGTAAATTACCCAGAGCTGAGAATCATACCCCATTGTATATAAATTACCCAGAGCTGAGAATCATACCCCATTGTATATAAATTACCCAGAGCTGAGAATCATACCCCATTGTATATAAATTACCCAGAGCTGAGAATCATACCCCATTGGATATAAATTACCCAGAACTGAGAATCATACCCCATTGTATATAAATTACCAAGAACTGAGAAAAATACCTCCTTTTGCATTTGTATAGTTTCCTGAGAAAAAAATATAATATCACTGGAGATCTAAATATAACTACAATAAAATATATAAAAGTAACTTACCATGTCCAAAAACATAGACCTAGTCTCAATCAGTAGCTTCCATCCATTAGTTCCATACTTGTTTAATGTCATAGAATGAAACCAACGTGATACTAGGGCTATATCTACTGTACTAGGGCTATATCTAATATACTAGGGCTATATCTACTATACTAGGGCTATATCTACTGTACTAGGGCTATATCTACTATACTAGGGCTATATCTACTGATATCTAGGCCTATGTCGCAATCCATAATTATTGTATGTCAATTATACATATTGACGGCCGGCCATTGAAACCCGCCGATGGATTCCAGACTGGATGTTTCCTGATTTTCATAATTTCTTCTGTGATAAAAGTCCTCTATATTTTGTATCTTGCCAGTAAACAGAAGATCAATACAACTGCTACAATGATTCACAGATTTTTGTCACATGACATTGTCATTCATATGATTTTAATTTGATCAAAAATGGTCACAAAAATAGGGAATAAATCTGCCTGTAGAGCTAATATCGGAGCTGTTTTTGGGGGAATATTTCCACACCCATGGCACACTAAAAGTTAAACTCTTGCGATGAAGCACATTTCTTGTTTTATAGATTACAGAAGAAGTAAGGAGAGATACATACATTTTATTTATTTATATGTTATGATTATTGTGATGCCAAATCTGGTTAACTGATAAAACCAAGTAACTGATAGACAGTTCATTTAAAGTTTGTTTCAGCTTGCTGTGATTACCTGGCATAAACTTTAGCTTTATACCCCAATTAATAACTTGTATCTGTCTCTGCTAGGATCATGTTCGTTTCCATAATTAATTTGTTTTCTCATCTGTTCAGACATACTTTATCGCTTACACAAGAGAGTTCCGCAGAGTTCTGATCAACATTCGTGAGAAATGCAGAACTGGTTCTAAAGTTGACTCCGAGGATTGGTCAGATTTTCAGAATTCACTTAGAATTGTTCAGACCTGTGGTAAGATTGTCAGTCATACATGTAGTGCTGATTGTTTTCATGTCAGATCTATAGTAATTATTGTTTTTCAGATCAGAGCTGTAGTAATGATTGTTTGTAATGTCAAATCTTTGGTAATAACCATTGTCAAGACAGACCTGTCCAAATAATTGTTGTCATATCAGACATTTAGTAATGATTGCTTGTCAGTTCATACCTGTAGTAATACCTGTAGTAATACCTGTAGTAATGCTTATTTATAAAATCATATATACGGTAAGATTTTAGATAAGACCTGATGTAAGATTGTAAGATCTGCTGCATGATTGTTTTTGTAAGATCTGCTGTATGATTGTTTGTGAGATTTGATGTATGATCTGCTGGATGATTGTTTGTAAGATTTGATGTAAGATCTGCTGTATGATTGTTTGTGAGATTTGATGTAAGATCTGCTGTATGATTGTTTTTGTAAGATCTGCTGTATGATTGTTTGTGAGATTTGATGTAAGATCTGATGTATGATTGTTTGTGAGATTTGATGTATGATCTGCTGGATGATTGTTTGTGAGATTTGATGTAAGATCTGCTGTATGATTGCTTGTGAGATTTGATGTAAAATCTGCTGTATGCTTGTGAGAATTGATGTATGATTGCTTGTGAGATTTGATGTATGATTGATGTATCATGCATGTCTGATTCTTGTGTTTGTTTGTGGTAAGTTATAAAACTGTCATGAATAATTGAATATATGGATAAAGTATATGTATCTGCATCTGGTGTGTCCTAACCACTATTCTGTTCCTTTAAGCTGACTCTTAGTATCAGCAGTCTGGCACTAATTTATCAGAAACTTATCCAGGATGCACCACATTAAGATGCTCAAGGATTTTCATTAGTTATCTATGTCTGTACATGAGAACAGTGAACAGAGTACACGCTTCAATCCTGTTTTCACAAGAGTCAAATGTGAACCCTTTCGCAGAAGAGACATATTATTCTCTTCCAATAGTACTGACCAGGGTCCATCAAGCTGATTTTGTTCTTTGTTTGCTAAACAAGTCTATTGATAGATGCCAAGCAGAGATGTGAAGTAAGGTCATGGTCATTAAAAGTGTGTTTCCTGACCTCCACATAGGAAATGTGAGGTTGTGAAATTATTACCTCCTGGAACTGAAGGGTACAGATGTCATCATAGCAACAAGTTTGATAATCTGACGTGAGTAGTGAAATAATTGCAGATTTCATCCTAAACAAAACCTGTGGATGATAGAAAAGGTGTGTTGAATACCTACAGTGTTGCCATAAAGAGAGTAAGGATCAATAATGATAATAAACCTAGAGAAATGAGGTTCAAAAGGATATGCATTGCTCTTGTGAAATCCCAGGATTAACAGATAACCAAGATCCTAAAAGGATCTCTTCATAGTGCACCCTGTAAATGGGTGTTTCAAAGTTCATGTGTGGTAGTTTGGCTAACAATCTATGAACAATCATGTCCAGGCAGTGCAGACTGAGGTGAAATAAGAACTGTCAGCACAAGACAAACAATATCTCTGAATAGAGCCTTAGCCCCCTACAGCAAAAGCACTCTCGCAGGAGAAAGACAACAGAGAATATTAAATACTTCCTTTATCATAATACATGCATACAGTTTTCTCATCACACAACCTCACACTCTGTCTCCCACACACTCTCACACTCTGTCTCCCACACAACCTCACACTCTGTCTCCATTTGCTTGATATCTGACATGTGTTATTTCATCTGCCCCACAGGCAATCTGCTGATTCAGACAAGTGACTTGGACACTTTGATGGCCACCAGCATTCTTCAATGCCTAGGTTATCTCCTGAGCTGTCATTCACCTGTAAAAGAAGTTGATAGTCAGTAAGTCATTTCTACCAGCATCATCTTCAGTGTAGCTACCACCAAACTATAATCATGGTGGTCATTATTGGTGTAGCCTCAATCAAGTTATAATCAGTGGTTATCATTGGTATAACTTCAATCAAGTTATAATCATAGTGGTCATCAGTGGTATAACTTGAATCAAGATATAAACAGTGGTCATCATTGGTACAGCTTCAATCAAGTTATAATCATTGGTCATAATTGGTATAACGAATCAAGATATAATCATTGGTCATCATTGGTACAGCTTCAATCAAGTTATAATCATTGGTCATAATTGGTATAACGAATCAAGATATAATCAGTGGTCATCATTGGTGTAGCTTCCACCATATTATAATCATACCAGTCATAATTAATGTAGCTGCCACGAAGTTGTGACCATCATAGTGGTCATCAATATCTTTCACTCATTATTAGAGCTTCAACTAATACCTATAAAAGTCAAGAATCAGCAATATTTTCAAGTATTTGTATCTCCACAGTGTATCATCAGCGTGCCACACTTTTAGATTCCAAGCCTCACTGTTTCTGCCTAATTATTCAGACATTGAAGCCTTGGAAACTATGGTAAAAAAACTGGAAGATGGTAAGTTGTACAAGATGTGTCATTGTAAGTGATTGGTTGAGTTCATCATTCAGTGTTTATTCTTGCAAGACAATTGGATGAGACCAAAAAAAATGTTAGACTTTTAAATGCAGCAAGTTTTGATGTTTTAAAAAATGCGTTGCTACCAGTTTGTGACAATGACAAATACTATGACATCCTCTACCAGTTTGTGACAATGACAAATACTATGACATCCTCTACCAGTTTGTGACAATGACAAATACTATGACATCCTCTACCAGTTTGTGACAATGACAAATACTATGACATCCTCTACCAGTTTGTGACAATGACAAATACTATGACATCCTCTACCAGTTTGTGACAATGACAAATACTATGACATCCTCTACCAGTTTGTGACAATGACAAATACTATGACATCCTTTGAAGTATCAGCAGTTATTGTAATTTTAAAAGACTAAGAAAACTTGTTGGCTCCATCCCAAAATGATATTCCTGAATTTGACACACATGCATGTCGTAAGAGGTTACTAAGGATGTTTTTTTCGGGGTGGAGTTGGCTGTCCCATCCCATAGAATGTTGAAGTGACTCAGAAACCACGCGGAAGTTTGATGTATCGGGTTCTTCTTCTTCAGCATTCATTCTCAAACTCCCAATGGATCTCTCTTGTAGCAGGACTATGGTCCTACTAGATTTCCAGCAGGATATAGTCCAGAAAATGAAAATGCATTGTGTCGCCATTTTATTTGCACCAATGGCCCGACACATCCATCTTCGGCAGAGGATGTGTCGGGTTGAAAGGAGCAGATATTGCTGTAAACCATGACACAATGTATTTTGTTCTGTGAACAACTTCCTGCTAATCTACAGAAATGTGAGAATGGAAACACAGACTAGATACACTACCAACTTGTGTTGTGTTAAAAAATAGTCATGTTGGGATGGAAGTGAATATTACATTTGACGATCTTGTTGTTTTGTTCCACAGGCGAAAGTCCACCTGTGTTCTCAGAGATTACAGCAGATCTGAGCAAACTGAGTAGTGAGGTTCACAAGTTTGCATTTGAGATTGTGTTTAGCCAGCTCAAGACTTACCTGAGTGGAGTCTCCACAATGGAGGTAAGTTAGTGGATGACACCAAGGTATACAAGAAAACTGACTGTTTGCAGAAACATAAACTGAGATTGTGTTGTTTTGTTTAATCATGAAATTACTAGTGGATATTATTGTCTCAGGGAGTAGGGGAAGGGCTTGATCTGTTGCTTCAAATTTCAGGGTTCATGATTTTAAAAAACAGCTTGTCATATTTTTTGTTCTCTTCTCCCACCCCCCTTACCAGCTAATGATAGTTGTTGTTTTAGTTATGTATATTAGCAAGTATGAACTATAATACTAAACACATATTTCATTTACAAATTTGCCGTTTGTGGTACGGACTTGAGTGCAAATTTCGTTTTATATTGGTATTGGTAGCATATCCTACGCAGGATGTAGCCATCAACCCAGAATTTTTAGCTGCAGTGATGTTCTAGGCAATATGAATATGTTCTGTAGTTTGCCATTGCTTTATGAATGGTCCTGATGCACAATTGCCTGTGGGGAGATCGAATTCTGTACCTTGGCCGTCACAGACACGCTCTGTGTCACTCCACCACTGAGCTGGACTATATATATATATATAAGAATATATGACCACACAAAATAATGGAGATCACTGTTCAGGTAATTTTTCCAGCTTTACCTTGTATGGTAATTTTGCTGCATTTTCATTGTAATGAATCTGTGGGATTCTTCTTCTTATGGCCTGTGTGGTGTTGGTTATCATGTCTTTCCACAGCCTTCTATTTCGTGTACTGTCAATCATTTCTGATACCAATGTTCTCCCATGCCACAATGCTAGGTTGTCAAGCATCTTTTCTCTTGCCCTGCAAATTGCCTATTGTTACATGTTTCAACTTCTCATGATGTGTCCAAAAAATGTGGACTGTCTTTTTCTGATGTGAGTGAACAACTCTCTTCTCATGAGCTAAATTCGTTCAAGATATCCGCTTTTTATCTGTCCATGGTATTCTTAACATTCTTCTATAAAACCACATCTCTGCTGCTTCAATATAATCTATCACAATTCTGCTTGCATATATCAGAATTGGTTCTATCTAAATAAATTTTAATAAATCTTTCACCTCTTTCAGATATATTACATAGGATGGTCTTCATTGTGTGAAATTTTACCTTTTCCTGGGCATTTCACCATTTGACTTTGTTAACACATCTGCCATCTCATGTTATTAATATACCTAAATATTTGAATATGTTGACTTGTTTCAGGCAGATCCCATCTACTTTCATGTTGCATTCTGGAGAATATTTATTCTTTAATATCACAATTATCCACTTAACCCCCACCCCCAATCAGGGTTACATGAAGTTGTGACAGGAAGATGATGGATAGAAGCGGCGAGCAGCTGAGAAGTTGTTTCCGAACTAGTCTCCACTTCTACTATGCTAAGCAGAAGATGGAGCATGGTAGCCTAGTGGATAGTGAGCTTGCTTGCTATCATCTGGTTTCAGCATGAAAGGTTTGAAACCACGTCCGGACATTTATAAAAAAAATAATATAAATCCGGGTTGTGATTTCTCACTTGGCACGACCACTCCTCCAGTCGACTCCGCTGTAAATGAATACCTGGCGCATGAGTTAGGGAAGGTAAAATACAGCAAGGAAGGGAACTGGCCACCGCACTTAATAGTTGCTGCGGCTTAGTACATGAAGAATTATCTTCATCCCCGACGGCAGATGCCATGGGATCCACCTTTATCTTTAAGCAGAAGATGCCATTATAGACACAATGGCTTGGACAACCCACCCATTATTGGCACTGCCCTCACAGAAAGAAACTGCAACCTACTATGAGAAAATATCATGTCCACATGTTTGGGATACACACTGACAAATAAGTACATTCCAGATACTTTTTTGTTTAGATCTGGACATCACAGAGTGCAGGAGGTGCCATGACATCTGACCTTCCAACCTTTAGCCTTTCACCTCAAGAATACATTACAAAGGTAATGAAGACTTTTTTAAAATTGAAATACTGATTGTAGTTACTTTTTCTAAACTCTTTATTTACAGCTTCTCTCCCTCTATACAAAACTTCAGTGCACCACCAAGGCAAGAGTAAAAAAACATGGAGATCCATTTTCAATGATGGCAAATTAGATCTGATATCTTTATTATTTAACTGAAACAAATCCATATTTTTGGTATTTGGCATATCTGACCTTGCACCAGTCTGATTTTGCACCTTTCACCTCCAAACTCACTAGTAATTCAAAATCCATCATATCCAGTGGTTCTTCTTCTTCTTCTTCGTTCTCAAACTCCTGCAGATTAGCAGGATGTAGTCAGGAGAACAGAATGCGTTGTTTCATGGTTTACAGCATTTCTGCGATATCTGTGCCTTTTGGCCTGACACATCCGTCTTCAGCATGGCTTTGGGTCACTGACCCTTTATGGGATGGGACAGCCAACTCCATCCCATAACCTCCTTAGTCGCCTTTTACGACATGCGTGGAAGGTAGTTTTGCTATTCTTTGCTCCCCTTTCGGACCCTGGCAACACACGGGCGTTCCAGTGGTTCTAAACTGTTTTATTTTTACTGTGGCCTCATTTGGTGCAATTTTTTTTCCATACCACCTTCCCCACTCCAGTGGTCAGGCTGAAAGGTGCAGATATTGCAGCTGAGATATATATACTATGACGCAGCACACTCTATTCTCTGGACTACATCCTTCTAACCAATAACAAGGAGTTTAAGAACAAACACAGAAGAAAAGGAAGAGAAATATGTGTTGATAAGTATTTCATTAGCACCTATTTCTCCCTCAATGTTTGTTTGTTTGAGAACCCCGGGAATTGTGAGCGATTAGCTCTTACTTCCTATGTGCAGTGGGGTGGTTTTTCTGAGCTTTCTTTCATACCCAGGAGATTTCGGCTTAGTGCAATGCCTATTGAAAGAGCCTTCTACTCATATAATTGTATAGATGACATGCTACAAAGCTTCCATAAGAGAGCCTCAGTATAATGGCATGTCATCTACTAAGGTTTTCTGTTGCATGGGTGGTTTGTCTAGTGGGCCATTGGTGAGACCTACCAGCGCAACCGCATGTGTCTTCTTCTTCTGCGTTCGTTCTCAAACTCCTGCAGATTAACAGAATGTAGTCCGGAGAACGGAATGCGTCGTGTCATGGTTTACAGCATAGCTGCAATATCTGCGCCTTTTGGCCTGACACATCCGACTTCAGCATGGCTTTGGGTCACTGGCTCTATATGGGATGGGACAGCCAACTCCATCCAATAACCTCCTTAGTCACCTTTTACAACATGCATGGAAAGTAAACAGTGTTGCTATTCTTTGCTCCCCTTTCGGGCCCTGGCAACACACTGGCGAACCG
This sequence comes from Meghimatium bilineatum, assembly GCA_034231615.1. NCBI lineage: Eukaryota > Metazoa > Mollusca > Gastropoda > Stylommatophora > Philomycidae > Meghimatium > Meghimatium bilineatum. Next base: position 46,752,068 of record CM067308.1, read on the forward strand.
CATGTGTATAATTGAAGTTAATTTACAGATTTTTTTTAATTAAAAAAAGACTAGATATATGATGCAAATCTCCTACTTCATTGAAGTTAATCTTCAGATCTTGTTGCATCAAAGAAATCATCACAAGAGAAGGACAATCAAAACCACAAATAACAAATAGTGAACATTATTCTCATACAATGTTTTGTTTCAATCATAGGTTGGTCAGTATTTAATGACCCTTCCACAACACCTGGACCCATTCACTTTACAGGACAGTCCTGCTCTGACAATTGCGCTCAAACATGGCAGGTTACCATACACAAATCATCAAGGTATTACATCCAGAATATATTAGTAGTGTATCATCTCATTCACTTCATCATATCTTATATAAACTCTTGATGTATCATCTCATTCACTTCATTATATCTTATATAAACTCTTGATGTATCATCTCATTCACTTCATTATATCTTATATAAACTCTTGATGTATCATCTCATTCACTTCATTATAGCTTATATAATTGCATCATTGCAAGAAAAAGTTACCAGCAAGTACGGAATGGAAATCAATTCAGATAAGAGCAAAATCTTGGTAAACAGCAGAGACACAGAAAACCAGACTAATATCATGATGAATGGACATAAGCTTGAAGAGGTGAATACCTTCAAATACCTCGGATCCAGTATATGCAGCAATGGTAAATGCAAAGCAGAACTAAAAATAAGGCTGGAGATGGCTTTATTGTCCTTGTCAAGGCTAACTGTGATTTGGAAAAGCAACATCAGTGTTGGAGTGAAAATCAAACTGTATAGGTCGCTGGTGCTTTCCGTTGTGGTGTATGGTTGTGAGAGTTGGACACTCACTGCGGACATGGAGAGACGATTACAGGCTTTCGAGTATAAATGCTACAGAAGAATTCTACGAATTTCCTATAGGGAACATAAGACCAATGTGTACGTAAGAAATAAAGTAGAGATGTGTGAAGGTGTCCAGGAGCCATTGCTTTCAATAGTGAAACGACGAAAACTAGCATGGTTCGGACATGTATGCAGGCACGATTCCTTGTCAAAAACAATACTGCAGGGAACTGTCGAGGGTGGAAGAAGCAGAGGAGGACAAATAAAGACATGGACAGACAACATCAAGGAATGGACAGGGCTAGATATTTCCACACTCATCCGCATCGCTGATGATAGAATTCGCTGGAGGACTCTGTGTGCTGAAGCTTCCAATGTGGTACCCCTACGACCCTGAAGGGTTACGGGTTTATTGATTGATTGATTGATCTTATATAAACTCTTGATGTATCATCTCATTCACTTCATTATATCTTATATAAACTCTTGATGTATCATCTCATTCAATTCATTATATCTTATATAAACTCTTGATGTATCATCTCATTCAATTCATATCTCATATAAACTCTTAATATCTATGGTCACAAAATATAGCAGTAAGAGATGTTAAAGTTGTTCTTCTTCATTTTCTTCTATCAATTGTTGTGAGTTTTTCTGCTGGACGTAAGTCCATGCCAATTTGTGAAATGTGATTGTTTTCTGTAGTTGAACAATTCATCTGCAGAGAACTCTTCTACACCTGACCCTACAAGGCATAAAGGGGTATAAAGTAAACAAAATAGATACTTCTATTTAAAGTGTTTTGGATAGATAGGCAAGGTGGGGGAAGTTCTTCTTGGATAGATGGTCACAAACATATGCATATATCACACAATGGCATTGGGTCAAAGGGCATGAGCTCATGGACCGCTGGATCAGCAACCAACCAACAGGATTTTGATTTTGCATACTCTTTGATGGTGAATTTAATGGAATGGAGAATGGAGCACTTATGGGAATATCCTATGTGCCATGATGCTGGTTTCTAATCATGAAACAAGAATCAAGACTTTTCTTTAACATTTTACAGAATATTGTAGCCAAATCAGCCTAACCCTTCTTAGCTCCTACTTGTGACATGACTTTTTTCAAAGTTTTAATTACTCAAATTTGTCATACTATCATTAAATATTGTGTTGTACAAATTTAATTTTCATATTTTATTATGTTTGGTTTCAGAAGTGTCAGAAAACCTGGCAGACTTATGGCTGGAGTCAGTTGCCATGGGAACCATGCACACATACACTGAAGAGATACTCAAAATTGTTCAACTGACACCACATGGTTGTAAGCAGCTGATTACTGATATAGGTAAAGTTATATTCCTGCATAGGTGTGAACTAGTACAGATTTTCCGTATTGATACGGATTCACAGCAAAAAACAAATTTGGGGAGTGGTGTGTGTTAAATTTCAGTAATAATTACTAATGCAGGCTTTTTTTTTGGTCTCCAGCGAGAAAAGAAAAAAGAGGGGGGGTGTGTTTCAGTAATTATTACTTCTTCTTCTTCTTCTTCAGTGCTCATTCTCAAACTCCTGCTGAATTCTCTTGTAGCAGGACCATGGACCTACTAGATTTCCAGCAGGATGTAGTCCAGAGAATGGAAATGCGTTGTGTCGCCGTTTTATTTGCACCAATGGCCAGACACATCCGTCTTCAGCAGGAGTAATTATTACGAATATGGATGTTTTTATAAGAACATGGATATATATGTTAAAAAAATACGGATTTGTGAACAAATAAGTTGACAGGTTGAGGTATGCATTCCTGACATAGACAAGTTATCTTCCTGACATGGACAACTTATCTTCCTGACATAGACAAGTTATCTTCCTGACATAGGGTACAAAGGCTCTCGTATTGCTCTTGGCAGACCAAGGTTAGCAGATAACCAAGATTTTAAAAATACCTTCCTGTGGTGCACTCTGGAAACAGAAATACAGCTGCTCTTGCAGTCTCTCTGGCCAACACTTTTAGGCCTGTGTCAGTGGATGTGGAGGCTGTTGATGGTATGAGACAGAAGAGACAAGCAATATCCCCAGGACCTCTATGCCAACACACCCAGCAGCACTGTCTGCACACAGTACTGAAGACATCTGTGCATTCCATCTCTGTCAGCCAAGAATGCTGAAATATTGGTGAGGCAGCCAATATTGATGTCCCAATGTGGGTAGGTCCCGCTAGGATTATGGCGATCCTGTGAGTACATATTGATTCTGGAAAAGGCAACGCTAGAGGGCAGCGCTCTGTATGTGAATCAATATAGTGGCAACAACAATTGTCCATCATGAGACTGGCCGGCAGAAGTGCTTTCATGCTCGAGAAAACACAAATGCCCACGTCTCATCATAATTGACCCCATTCAAAGATGGAGTTATGACTCAGGTACTGGATACGCAACTTCAACATGCACTCCTGGGTAGGGAAAAAAAACTTTGAATACAGCTCCCTATTACACACAGGACAAGCATTGAACAAATGTCAGGAAGCACATTGTTCAAATTTCCAACCAGAGCAGGGTTGAAACTCAAACTCTGGATGCTATGGGCAACGTAGAGTGGGGAGCAAGTCCTTGCCATTGAGAACACTGCAAACTAGCCCAATTCGACTATCGTCATTGCCTAACACAGCTCATATAGAGAGAATTGGGTTCAGTACCCGAGGACCCTCTATGCAGCTACTTGTCCGAGATAGGCGCAATCTACTTACTTTTTTGGGTGATATGCGCAATGGCGTAGAGTTTTTTAAAAAACACAGGCTGCACCTGACGGTGGATTGGAAGGCCATCACAGACAGACAAGACGAGTACGTGAGAAATGCACGGGTCAAATCCCAGACCCCCAACGTGTTTGGCAAAGCAACACCTCATCTAGGAAGGTGTATCAACCCTGAGTCTAATTTAACTGTCGCCATTGCCCAACACGGCTCATACAGAAGAAATTAGGTCTGGAACCTAGGGATACAAAGGGTGGTAATGGAATTATTTTCCTACACAAGGAATAGCTTGCTGGCTGTGAAGCACCTCATCAGAGGAAAGACACACAATGGGTGACCCAGGCAAACTATCAGCTCAACCCATAACATTTACCTCCTCTGAACAAAAGGCTTCTCCAATAGACATGCATTAAGCCAATAGCTGAAAAGTCTCTTGGGTAGGAAAGAAAGTCTTGAGAAACCTCCCCTACTGCACATAGGAAGTAAGTGCTAATCGCTCATAATTCCACGGGTTAGAAAGAAACAAAAACTTACTGACATAGGTAGACTGGTCTCCTGCCATTGGTAAGTTGACATTCTGGCATAGGTAAGTTGACCTGTCATAGGTAAGTTAATTTCCTTACATAGGTAAGTTGACTCAGTGATAAAGGTAACTTGAATTTTTTTTGACGTACTTTGAAGACTTTGAACTACACAGAATCACCTTTGAACCATCATGATGAACTGCAGTGCGCATGCAGTTGTGTCTGTGGGTCTCACCAATGGCTCATCAGACAAACCAACCATGCAACAGAAAACCTTAGTAGATGACATGTCTTTATATTGAGGTTATCTTATAGAAGCTTCATGGCACGTTATCTATACAATCCCGTAGTCGTAACCTTCGATAACAGTTACCATGTTGTTCCGACAGGCTGATGTTGTGTTTGAACTAGTTACGGGCATGGCATGGGTGGGCAGAACAACAAAGAAACCTGTCGCAAGGGCCAGAGTTGTGCCCTGATGTCGACGTCTGTTTCGGCAGCATTGGACTCGAAACACTATCGAGTCGAAGAGCTGCAGGAAAAGAGGGTGGAGCACTTATGGGAATGCCCCACGTGCTGGGAGGTCAGTTTTCTAATCAAGAATCAAGAAGATGAACTGCAGTATTATGTTCTTCTAGTTCTTTCTGTGCTTTAAATGCCTGTCCTTTATTTGTTTCTCCATTCCGGATGTGTTTTTTTTATCTCATTTTTCTGTTTGGTTTCCAGAACAATGTATGTCTAACAGTGCTTTCTGATGGACATAAGTATGTCCTATACATCTATAGCAAAATTCTTATGACCTCTCTAGTTCTAGTAGAACCATTTCCTGTTGCAAGATATCCAATGGGAGTTTGAGAATGAACATTTTTTTTAAATGTGTCCATCTTTGATATGTCACTATTGTCCCCAGACTATCTGTGCAACGTGTTGGAAGATTTGGGTCTGAAGGCTTCAGATACATTGACTCACATACACATCCTGCTTCAAGCTAAGCCAGACCAATTTCCTGACACAGCCGATCTGCTGCCCCAGAGAGTGTCGCACACTGTTGGCAGCATGAGGGGCATACAAATGTAGACTGCAACCATGAGGCAGCAACTGAATAGCATAAGCATTCTTTGTTGCTTGTATTTGATAAACTGAGGGATGGATAATTATAGAATATATTAATCTAGAATGAAATTTGATATGCAGTAAGATCAGTTACTCTGAACAGATGATAGCATTTTCATGTCAGTAATAAATGATTGTGTTGTTGATGTCAGTGAAACATGATTGTGTTGTTGATGTCAGTGATAAATGATTGTGTTGTTGATGTCAGTGATAAATGATTGTGTTGGTGATGTCAGTGAAACATGATTGTGTTGTTGATGCTAGTGATAAATGATTGTGTTGGTGATGTCAGTGATAAATGATTGTGTTGTTGGGGTCAATGAAACATGATTGTGTTGTTGATTTCAGGGAAACATGATTGTGTTGTTAAGGTCAATGAAAGATGATTGTGTTGTTGATGTCAATGATAAATGATTGTGTATGTTGTTGATGTCAAGGAAACATGATTGTGTGTGTTGATGTCAATGATAAATGATTGTGTATGTTGTTGATGTCAAGGAAACATGATTGTGTGTGTTGATGTCAATGATAAATGATTGTCACTGGGTAAACATCATGTTTATAACTTATAGAATATACCTACCATCTGTGATATTTTACATGTCACTGATAGAATATATCTGTCACAGAGAGATTGTACATGTCACTGATAGAATATACCTACCCGCTGTGATATTTTACATGTCACTGATAGAATATATATATATTACAGAGATTGTACTTGATAGAAAATATCTGTCACAGAGAGATTGTACATGTCACTGATAGAAAATATCTGTCACAGAGAGATTGTACATGTCACTGATAGAAAATATCTGTCACAGAAAGATTGTACATGTCACTGATAGAAAATATATCTGTCACAGAGAGATTATACATGTCACTGATAGAAAATATCTGTCACAGAGAGATTGTACATGTCTTTGATAGAAAATATATCTGTCACAGAGAGATTGTACATGTCACTGATAGAAAATATATCTGTCACAGAGAGATTGTACATGTCACTGATAGAAAATATCTGTCACAGAGAGATTGTACATGTCACTGATAGAAAGTATCTGTCACAGAGAGATTGTACATGTCACTGATAGAAAATATCTGTCACAGAGAGATTGTACATGTCACTGATAGAAAGTATCTGTCACAGAGAGATTGTACATGTCACTGATAGAAAGTATCTGTCACAGAGAGATTGTACATGTCACTGATAGAAAATATCTGTCACAGAGAGATTGTACATGTCACTGATAGAAAATATATCTGTCACAGAGTGTACATGTCACTGATAGAAAATATCTGTCACAGAGAGATTGTACATGTCACTGATAGAAAATATCTGTCACAGAGAGATTGTACATGTCACTGATAGAAAGTATCTGTCACAGAGAGATTGTACATGTCACTGATAGAAAGTATCTGTCACAGAGAGATTGTACATGTCACTGATAGAAAGTATCTGTCACAGAGAGATTGTACATGTCACTGATAGAAAGTATCTGTCACAGAGAGATTGTACATGTCACTGATAGAAAATATCTGTCACAGAGAGATTGTACATGTCACTGATAGAAAGTATCTGTCACAGAGAGATTGTACATGTCACTGATAGAAAATATATCTGTCACAGAGAGATTGTACATGTCACTGATAGAAAATATATCTGTCACAGAGAGATTGTACATGTCACTGATAGAAAGTATCTGTCACAGAGAGATTGTACATGTCACTGATAGAAAATATATCTGTCACAGAGAGATTGTACATGTCACTGATAGAAAATATATCTGTCACAGAGTGTACATGTCACTGAGAGAGTTGACATTATTTATATAATGCATGTATATCTTTAAGAGAATATCAGTGTATCATTGAGAGAATGTACATACCCCTGAGAGATGTTGTGGATATCCAAATGTTGATGAGTAACCCCTGAGAGATTAGACTTGTTATGAACAAATGGATGATTGACATTTTTCGAATTCTCATATTAGTGGACTGTATATATTTGGTATTAAATTTGGAAAAACTGACATTTGTTGATCATTATTATTGAGACTTTCATCTATCTATCTATATATAGTCTTTTCTCTGCTTATGATTGCCATCGTAGATAACCCGACTGAATCTTTTGAAACATATTCATATCAGTAAGAAAACAGACACATATAGCAGTCTACGTCCATATCATTGCTTTAATCACTGCCATTACCTCCATTGTCATGCTACTAGTGGTTGTATAGAAAGCATCTCTTTCTTCCCAAATACATTTACCCCTGCATTGAACCGCAAATTCCCATGTATTGCGCACGTGCTGAACCACAAACCCATCATTGTAGTCAATATTATCCCCCCTTATCAAAGCTGTTAGGAAAGTCGATCACCCAAAATACAACTATCACTATCATGACAGCTGAGCAAGGTAACATTTTCCGAATCAGGACAGGACACAACAGATTAAACAGCCACTTAAATAGACTAAGACTGGTTCTATAAACTCTGTGTCCATGTGAGCAGGCAGCACAAACCATAGAACATAACCTATAAGACTATATTACAGTAAACGAGTTAAGGGAAGAGCACTCACTGGTCCAAAGATATAGATATCTACAGAAAACTCTATGGGAGCACTGAGGAGCTTTAAAATACAGCAGCATTTATAATGAAACCGGACTCGCTATGCAGACACGTTAAACTCTATGGGAGCACTGAGGAGCTTTAAAATACAGCAGCATTTATAATGAAACCGGACTCGCTATGCAGACACATTAAACTGTATGGGAGCACTGAGGAGCTTTAAAATACAGCAGCATTTATAATGAAACCGGACTCGCTATGCAGACACGTTAAACTGTATGGGAGCACTGAGGAGCTTTAAAATACAGCAGCATTTATAATGAAACCGGACTCGCTATGCAGACACATTAAACTGTATGGGAGCACTGATGAGCTTTCACATAGTTGTTTCTTTTCACTCTATACCCCTTTATGCTTTTGCAGTGTCAAGGGTAGAAGAGCTCTGGAGATGACCTTTTTGTGTGCCCCACATATATTTGTTTTCGTTGATTCTTTTATTTCTGTAATCCATCTTTAGCATGGTCTGCTCCTGGCATTGTATCTGTGTAGTAAATTGTTTTTGAGGAGCACTATCTGGTGGTAGTCTGGAAGCATGTGAAAACCACGTGATCTGATGTCATCAAGGATTGACACTGTGTTTGTTAGTTGTCTGATGATTTCATTTCTGATTCTGTCTCTTATTGTTACTCCAAGAATTATACGTAGGCCTAGGCATGTCATTTCTGTTGTAAAAAGTTTTCGTATGTCTTTTTTTGTTGTTAGTGTCAAAGTTTGACATTGGTAGCACAGTGATGGTATGATGATCGTTGTATATAGCAGTGCAATCCCGTAGTCGTAACCTTCGATAACAGTTACCATGTTGTTCCGACATGCCGACGTTGTGCCTGAACTAGTTACGGGCACGGCGTGGGTGGGCAGAACATAAAAGAAACCTGTCGCAAGGGCCAGAGTTGGGCCCTGATGCCGACGTCTGTTTTGGTGGTATTAGACTTGAAACACCATCGAGTCGGATGGCTGCTGGAACAGAGGGCGGAGCACTTATGGGAATGCCTCACGTGTTGTGAGGCCAGTTTCTAATCAAGAGAAGAGAACTGGACTTGTTGTGTAGACATGTCAAACCTCGAAAGAGAAGAAGAATATTCCCATCTGAGGAATTCTCATTGATTAGAGCATGGACTTCTGGATCTATATGCACTGGAATGCCACTATCTCGCTTCCTGGAAAGTGAAAATGGAAGCTGTAAACTTGATTGGCGTACAATCCCACTCTTCTTCAGATTTTACATCCCCTAATTCACAGAAAAAAACCACTGGAGGCAGTGGAAATGTGGTTTATTTGAATAATGTTACCCATTCCTTGGACGGCAAAGATTACTAATGAAGAATGTCTTAGAAGGATGGATGTGAAAAAATGCATTATTGATAATATAAGAAAAAGACAGTCAACATTTAATGGGCACATAATGAGAAGAGAAGACATTGAGAATATAGTGACAACAGGAAAGATAGAAGGAAAAAGATCAAGGGGAAGATGGGAGAAAAGATATTGTACAGTTTGACTAAATGGCTTCGATTGACAACACTAAAAGAAATGATGACATATATGGGAGATCGATGTACATTGAGAGACATGATCGCCAACGTATTTAGGCATGGCACTTGATGATGATGATAATTAATATTCATAACCGTTTAATAAACTTATCTGCCCTGCCAAGCTATGACTTTCCCTTCTTTAAGTTTCCTTTGATATTTTTAATAGCATCATGTGATGGATGGTTCTAGTCAGCACTGATGCGCAGGTGTGAACGAGCACGGCAAATATTCGCTCATTTATCATTGTAGGTTAATCCAGCAAGAGGCGCATTGTCTCTATATCTCTGGGTCATCCAAGAATCATGTGCATCATTGAATTATGTATCATGTCAAGTCTATCAATCTGTGTTGGGCTAAGGGTCAGGATAGACAAAGCATACTCTACCACAGACAGGACTAGCACTTGATATAGCAGTGAAAGAAGCACCTTGTTGTAACACATGAACTAAACTGACTGGAGTCGCAAGACTATTCCAATGCCTGCATACTAAGTGATTCAATGAATATGATCCAGAAAGTCAGAACAGGCGATGTACGTAAGAGATTGGTAGAGTCATTAGATAGAACTAAAATGTGGGCATCACTGCCAAAAAATAATCACTTATCTTTGTCCCCGGCACGCGGGTGTGGAAGAAAACGAACGGACCGACAAAGTAGCTAGCCTCGCCACTTTAACAGATGATCAGCATATGGACCGAGCAGACATAGTCAGTCTTCGTGAGTCCGCAAGGTCAGAGGATCTTGAGAAGCATGAGTCAATATCAAGAATGCGCAATTTCGGAGTGAGGATATACGTAGCCCGTAGATAATTTAGCACTTAACACAGATTTTTAAAAAAGCAATGAACCAACTAAGAACCGGAACCATCAGCCGTTATACCTTGAGAGGCAGGCAGATGATGGAAGGAAATTTCAAAAGATGGACAAGTTATAGTTCGTCATAGTGTACCACTGAGGTAAGAGATAGAAAGTGTTGAAGATCCATTACAGTAACCGTTGTGGAGATTATCTGAAGTACATCTGAATATAATTCAATGGAACTTTTTTTGAAATTTTTTTTTTTTTTTGTTCCTTTCGTACCGAAGACGGCACATAGGGCAGAAGTTGTGATTCTCCACGTGTTACGGTCTGCTGCCTGCAGATTTAGTTCTTGTATGGTCTTGCAGCCTATTATTATATATGATGTTTTTTATGGTTGCTTTAGGGCTTCCTCGTTTTCATAATCCTCGGTGCCCACGTAAGGGCTTGTTGGTTTATTCTGTTTTCATCTAGTCTTAATTAAAACGTGACCCAGGTATTTCCATCTGCGTTTTCTTATGGAGTTTGAAACATATTCTTGGTGTGTTTTGTTTTTTAAATCACCATTTGCTACGAAATCGCTCCATTTTATGATCATCGGTTTTTGGAGACATTTGTTCTCGAAGCTGTTTAATTTTTGGACTGTTACTCTAGTTGATTTTCAGCTTTCGGTTTCATACGTTAATACGGAGACAATGCAGGAGTTGAATATCTTTAGCTTGGTGTTTCTTTCTATATCTTTGGATTTCCAGATATTTGTTAGTTTAGTGAATGTGCTAGCTGCAACTGCTACACGTGTATTTCTTTCTTTCATTGAGTCTCCGTCAACAAATATTCAGCTGCCCAAGTAATTCAAATGGTAAAGCAATTCAAGTAGTACTTTTCCCAGTATTTGGTTTACTTTGCTCTGGTCCATTTAATTGACGTGTCCAGATCTAGCAATTCCCGCGCATCTGTTATATAATACGTTTAACGAATTCATTTTAATGAATTCAGCTCAGCAGAAACCTTGCATAACAAAATAAAACACTTGATGAATCAAAAGAAATCACCAGCTATGTGTGTCGAATAAGACAACATTCACGTAATATTTGTTTATGTGTGTATTTGACAGTTTTTCAACCGTATGATTCTGTCTCGATTTCCCGTAATTTTTTTTTTACGTGTGTTGTTCATCTTTAATTTTGATATGTTGCTCCGTAGTTTTAATCGATAATTATCTATGAAAATTGCATGATTAAATTAAACTAAACAGATATATGAACTAATTATGCGTAACACTATTTTATAAATAGTGTAGAATATGAAATGATATGTTTACAAAGAAAAAATCATAATTTATTGTTTGTCTAAACTTCAGAGTTCGTTCAGTCTTCATTGACAAAATCACATTTCAAATCTGGTACGACTTCTGCTGGTGTAAGATTGAACTGATCTTTAAATTTTAAACTGTTTTTGAAGATATATTGTTAGGTGTACACGTGAGTATATCAACTAAATCAAAGGCATGTGCAAACCGTAAAATATAATTTGAGGTTACACTGTAATAAGCCTAATTTTGTATTAAAAAAGAGGTGCAGCGGTTTTCGGAAACATCATCAGGTGCCGTGCACACTCTGGTATCTGTGGCATACGTAGGCAGTAGGCGATCATGGATCTCCACAGCTCTATCTATATCCATTATCTTTTATCAGGATCATTGTTGACTCGTTGCCATGCCATGATGTCAGACTTCTTAGTATTTTCCAATTATTTTGTCCTCTATATCTCTTGCCTTCAAAATTGCATGTTCCCTGTAACTATACACCTATTCTCAAGACCTAATAATTATAATTATACTCATTTATACAACAATACTGAATACTTAAATACGCACTATACACAACATAATCATAATTCACAAGACTGTAACTCCCCTGTCACATTTGACTCTTTGAGTTTGAGCACATCCACATTGGTTTTTCTAGCTGTCCATGATATTGTCAGCATTGTTCTGTTAAAACCACTTTTCAATTGCCTTTTATTTTCTACTAGTTCTACCCTGTTTGCAAAGACCAAAAACAGCTAAGAATAAAATGGTTAAACAACAAGACCCTGGAAGATCTAACCTTCGCAGATGATATTGCTCTTCTGAGTTCAACAAACCAAGATCTTCAAGAAAAAACAGAAAGACTCAAATTTTTTGCACAACAGATAGGTCTTCAAATAAACACACATAAAACAAAAATCATGAACTTTACCGGCCTGACAGAATCAATTAAACTAGATGATAATATACTAGACAACATTTCAAATTTAGTATATTTGGGAAGCAAGATAACAGCAGACGAGGATACCAACTCAGAAATCAAGACTTGAATCACTCTCACCTCCATTGCCTTTAACAAACTCTCAAACATCTGGAGATCGAAGATCGCAAGTAACCACATAAAACTGCGACTATTCAATGCAAGTGTGATTCCATCATTGACATATGGATGTGAAAGTTGGAAATCTACCACAATAATGGATATGAAGTTAGTTGCCTTCGAGAATAGATGCCTCAGAGAAATCACAAATACAAATTGGAAAGACTTCAAATCAAATGACATACTAAGAGAGGAGACAAAACAAGAATATGTGACGAACATCATCAGAAATCGCCGCTGGACATACATCAGCCACATACTTAGAATGAAGGAATACAGAATACCACGACAAGCTTTCATGTGGACACGAGATGGGAAAAGAAAACGGGGAAGACCAAAAACAATGCTCAGAAGAACATTTATGAATAAATTAAAATCAGCAGACATAAATGCACAAGACCTGCAATCCCTAGCAACTGACCGACAAGCATGGGGAACTATGGCATCTGCCCTATGTGCCAAACTTGGCAAAAGAGGAACTGACTGACTACCCTGTTTGTGTTTATTGTCCAAGACTCCCATCTCATGTTAGATTCCATGTTATTAACTTCTAGGCCCATAGAGCCAATATCTGTTTTTACTTCTAAAGTCCTCTCTATTAATGTTCTTAAGATACACCTATATATAGGGACTAATCTCATATACTTAAGATTTTAGTATCATAGGAAATTAATAAATGCTACTACTGGAGTCGGGTGTGTTGGGCCATTTTTGCAAATACAACTGCAAAAGGACATTGCCATTCCCTGGACTATATCCTGCTGAAAATCTAGTAGGACCATTGTTCTATTACAAGGGAGAGCCAGCAAGAGTTTGAAAATGAGCGCTCATAAATAAAGAAATTGTGGTTATTTTTTATTTTAATTTTTGTGTGCTAGATACTGACCTTTTTTTAAAAATTGAAATACAGAAATAATTTGTTTAAAATATTGATTTATGAAAGTATAAGTTAACAGCTATGCACCTTGCTGAAACATAAATTTGTAAAAACAAAAATAAAGATGAGCTGAAAAAAGCCTACAGAAGCAGAAAAAACCTTACACATCGAGAAGGATAGATTTTAGGTCAGCTTACCATTAAAAAATAAAAAGATGCTGACTTTGCTTTGGCTGTGTATCAAAGTACTCAATAATTCTCTATGCCATGTTCTATTTTCCTAAAATAGAGTGAGGGGTGAGCTTTTCACCTCCCCCCCCCCCCACCATATTCTATGGCGTGCACAGAAAATCATATTTTCTAGGTTGTACATACTACAATCCCAGGAATATCAGTGGGAGGACATAACATAAATAATTTGAGATATGCGGATGACACTGTTCTGATTGCAAAAAGTGAGGAAGACCTTCAAAAATTAATTAAAGTAGTAGTCACAGAAAGCAAAGAGAAAGGCCTCTTCCTAAATATCAAGAAAACAGAAGTAATGGTTATTTCAAAGAAAGAAAATAACACACCTTGCAAGATCATAGTGAATGATATAGTATTAAAACAGGTCCACCAATTCAAATATCTAGGTACAATTATAACAGCAGATGGAAGAAGTTCAACAGAAATAAGATGCAGAATAGGACAGGCAAAAACAACATTCAGAAAAATGAAAAATATACTGTGTAATATGACCTTGTCATTAGAGGTGAGAAAGAGAGTTCTGCAGTGCTATATAACCCCTATACTAACATATGGGTGCGAGTCTTGGACAATAAACAAACTGGAAAGTGGGAGATTGGAGGCAACGGAGATGTGGTTCTACAGAAGAATGCTGAGAATACCATGGACTGCCAGAAAAACTAATGTAGAGGTGTTAAAAGAGTTAAATGCGAAACGGACCTTAATCAACAATATAAGAAAAAGGCAATCTTCTTTTTTTGGCCACTTCATGAGACAGGCAGGTTTAGAGAACATAATCACAACAGGCAAGATTGAAGGCACCAGAGACAGAGGGCGACAACGTGAGAAAATATTAGACAGTTTGACAACCTGGCACGGCAAAGAAACAACAACGACTTTGATACATAATACTGTGGACAGAGAGCTGTGGAGAGCCATGACTGCCTACGCCACCCGGCATGGCACCTGATGATGATGACATACTACAATCAATAAATGCACAAAATTGAATAATTAAAATGTAAAAGAGCACATTGTAATGAAAATGGGTAAAAGACATTTATTTTTAGGTATTCTGAATTCCGAAACAGTTCATTAATTTCATCAGAACTTTAAGGTAGATATCATCAGTCTCTATCTCACTGTCTACTGGTACATTGTCATCATCAGTATTATCCTCAAAGATAGCATCACCTCACTTCCATTCATTGCTTTATAAAATATTTTGAAAGATCGGGCAATCATTTCTGACAGAATATCTGACCACGATTCTTTGACCCACTTAGCAATTACGATAATGTGGTCAGCTTTTTAAATTTTTTATCACAGCTAAATCAGATGAAACTATCCATTCATTCTATTTTATTCAAGGTCTGTCCTTAATTCTTTAAATGGTTTGCTAAGAGAGACATATAGTGGCTGCAGGAGGGGGAGGGCTAAGGCCTCCCCCCCCCCCCAGGAATTACAGATACAGGCATCCCCTTCTCACAGCATCAGTTTTCCCACTTTCTCTGTGAGATGTACCTGAAACACATCATACATTAACATGGATGTCCATTCATGGATGTTAGTAGAATTAGTGAAAAAAACAAAGCATAAGTAAAATTCTTCACTTCCATTATCTGTGTTTTAACAAAGCAGAGAAAATACAGAATGCCAGGATTTTTTTATATTCAAAGGGACAATGAGTCACACTATCTAATTTATAAACGATCTTTTGTGCTGTTGTCATATTGTAAGTTTAGTTATCTCACTTTATCATCTACACCTGCCTGGTTACACTGAAATTGTCTCCTCCTCCATTCACATACAGCATACACAATTATGTACCAGACATCCGTATCTACATCTGTTATGAAGGAGGAGAATCCATCATCACAAAAATCTCGAAAGAGATCAGGTTTGTCTCTGCAAGAAAAGAATGCCAGAAATTCTGTTGTCATGAAGACTCAGAAGATAAAGAAAGTGTCAGAAGGTATGAATCTTACATATGAGTAAAGTTTAGATTACATTACTTCTTCTTCAGCGTTCGCTCTCAAATAACCACAATGAATATTTCTTGTGATTTCCGCCAGGAAGCGTGAAGTACGTTGTGCTGCAAGTTCCACAGTAGAACTGTGATTATTTGCACCCCAGTTGGCCACTTGTGGTCAGGACGTCTGAGGTCCAGCACATCCATTTTCGTCATTCCTTTATATCGGGTTTGGTCCCTAGTCCGTGACAGCCTGTCTATTTGTCATTGGGCATGCTGGTGTGTAGTGCCTCTTCGCCAAAACGCTTGTCGAGCGCGTCAATTTGGTACGAGGTGTTCCACTATCTATGAACTCATCTCGTGCATTTGGACAAACTGTGCCTGTGCCCATCGGGTACTGAACCGTTTCTCATCCGCGAGCCTGTTTCTGTTTGAGGAAGAACTCACCAGAAGAGTTGGACCCTGGCTCGTTCGCCCTCCTACCCGAGGCGTCGTTCACGGACATCGTGGTTCCCTCGTCCAAGTTCGAGTCTCACACCACGCATTTGAGAGCAAGGCGTTCTCGAGCTGAACAACCTTGTCCCAATAGCGCCTGAGCCCATCAGGTATTTAACCCTTTCTCTCTGCAAGTGTATTTCCGGTATAGGAAGCTTGACAGTAGAGTTGGGCCAGGGCTAAACCGTTGTTCCTTTTGTGCCTGAGCCCATCAGGTACTGAACCCTTTCTCTCTGCAAGTGTATTTCCGGTAAAGGAAATCTTGACAGTAGAGTTGGACCAGGACTGCCATCGTTGTCCCTTTTTTGCCTAAGCCCATCGGGTACGACACCCTTTCTCTTCGCGAGCATATTTCCGGTTTAGGAAGGCTCTACATTAGAGGTTAGGTCTTCTTGCTTTTCCGAATGCTCGTGATTGGGTCTGGGTCTCTGCCTATGAGGAGTACAGGTAACTAGAAGCTCGTCTCGAGCTAACAAAGCTTGTAGTTTCCCCTTCCTATGAACCTTTCACTTTCTATTTGCAGTTCGCGCTGCCCTCTGGCGCTGTTCTGCCCGTTCATTGTGTCATTGTACTCATTATGACTCTGGGCTGTTCTTCATAGATCTCTTCCAGCACATGACGAGGAGAATACAGGCTGATAGTTCCCATATCCTTTTGTACTGTATATTTTTTTAAAGCTTTATTTCATACCCAGAGGGATCCAACCCTCAGTGGTGTGCACCAACCCTCAGTGGTGTGCACCAACCCTCAACGGTGTGCACCAACTCTCAGCGATGTGCAATGATTTAAAAAGGTGCTTCATATTGAAAGGGAGTAAAACAATTGTGTGGATGAAGTGCTGTTTTGTGTCTTCCACAAGTGGAAAGTCCCACTATATATACATGCATGCATACTTACTTAGTAACTTACTTGCTTGTCATTTATCAGGGGTTTACTATTTCATGGTGGTTGATCAAAGGGAACCCTAGTGAGACCTTACATATACAAATATGTATTGCATTTATTCTTTAATAACTTAGTGTATATGAGTAAATTTGTATGAATTATGAATCCATTTTGGGTTGCAGTCACTTGAATGAGTGTGAAATATGAATGTAGTTTAACTTAGATGGTGTATCTCCATTGAGGCCAGCACCTTGAAGTGGTGATGGGGCTTCGTTCAGCCATCAGGGCCTGGAAACTAAGACTCGTTGGGCAGACTCACTCGAGCAGGACCATAGTCCTGCCCAAGTAAGCAGGATGCTGAAGATGGAGGCAACCAGCCAAAAGGCGCACAATGAATCGGGATGCTACGTACGAAACACAATATATAGAATATTCACACAAGCCTAGAGATACGATCAGAACACCAACAGGGAAATTCTGCAATAATTATGATGCAGAAATCCAGGCAATTAGGGTGGCAACTGAAAAACTTCTGATGAATTCCAACCCTGGCCCATAGCCTGCGGTATTCCTGACAGATGCAAGGTCAGTGTTTCAAGATCTCCAGTCTGAAAAACTAACAGATTTACAAAAACTACTTAATGAACTGTCTTACCAGTATAGAGTAACCATGCAGTGGATACCCGCTCACTGTGGAATACCAGGAAACGAAAAAACAAACCAATTGACTAAGGAAGATGCTGTCGAAGACCAACCAGATGTACCAATCAATACCATAAAAAAAAACAGATGATCAAGTCAATAAGAAAACTACAAGCACCAACACAAGATGACTATCACATTATGAACAGACCAGAACAAGTTGTAATTCTACACATCAGAACAGGACACAACCGACTCTGCAGTCACATGTACACAAAATTCAAGATTGGCAACACGTCCATGTGAGCAGGCAGCACAGAGTACCAAGTATATACTTCAAGATTGTTCTGAGTATAAAAAGGCTGAGACAGACATATTGGCCAGTAGAAACAACACGTTAATCAAAACTATGGGCCACTGTGAACTACAAAAGACTGAGTTTTATTCAGGAGACAGAATTACGATATAGACATGTTTAAAGTGAATGAAAGAAGAAGTTGGTCTTTGAGAATAAATAATAAGCAAACTGTCCGTTCTCTTATTAATGCACATCCAACGAGGAGGGAAGTGTCACGGTAACAAATATAAGTAGCGATGACACTTATGATAAAGTATTATTGTTACTGATTACTAATATAAATAACAAATAGCAAAAATAATTCCAAAGAGAAATAACACAAAACAAAGGAAAGGCCTTGTTCTTTTGTTTTGTTTTGTAGTTTTTCTCATGGACATTATATTTGCTATTTATTAGTTATATTAGTAATCAGTGTCAATAATAATTAATCATAAGTGTTATGGCCCTTGAGAAGAGTTGAAAAAAATGCCATGGACTGCTAAGATAACAAAGTTTTAGGTTTTCAGAGATTCTAAAGAGACAAATTCTATAAAAGTTTAGTAGAAAGTCGAGATTCATGGGACATTTGATGTGAATAATAAATCTTTAAAATTTAGTGAGCACCGGAAAGAGGAGGTGAAGAAAAGATAGAAATAAAAAAATAGACAAATTGTTGGATGGGTTCTCATGGAATTGGAGAAAGTCACTGACTAAACTTAACAACACAAGAGATGAGGTTATTGAGAAACATGATCACCTATGTCACTGGACTTTGTGCTTGATTGATTACATGACTTCCCGCCGAAGACGGATGTGTCGGGCCATTGGCGCAAATAAAACGGCGACACAATGCATTTCCATTTTCTGGACTACATCCTGCTGGAAATCTAGCAGGACCATGATCCAGCTAGATCCAGTTGGAGTTTGAGAATGAACGCAGAAGAAGAAGAAGATTACATGACTTGAGTGACTGGAATGTGAATGAAGCTTGTTTAAAAAATTTTGTACAATTTGGCAGAATTTTGATCATTTTTACTTGCTTTTTATTGATGTTATGGGACACAGTTTTTAGCCATTTGTATTATGTTCAAGAGGTCACTGGTTTGATACCCAGGGCATGATGTCATGTTTACAGGTGCATTTTTTCAAAAGTTTAGGCCTCATGAAATTGATGCTCAATTTAAGTTTAGACCAGATGAAATTGGTTATCAAATGAAATATATATTGCTTATATTTAATATGTTTAAAAGTTTTAAATTCAGTTTTTTTTTTGTGTGTGTGATCAGATAATTTTATTTACATATTTGTCTAGGGGGTGTCAAGATGAAAGATGACTTGAGAGATGCTGGGCCAGCTACAACAAAGAAGATGAATTCACAAACAAGAAATAAAATAAAAGAGCAAAAGTCTAGTGCACATGTTGACTCCATAGAACTCATTAAGAATGCCAATAGTGATAGCGAACTTGATCATAAAAAATATGAAATAAATAAATTAAATGAACATCAGACAAAGAAAAGATTTTCTGTCAGGAAGTCTGAAGGTGAAACAGGCAGTTCAAGGAGAGTGGTAAAGCACAAAAATGTTGAGAGTTCATCGAAAGAAAAACCAAGAGTGAAGTTAAGAAAAATAGAATCACATTCAATATCAAATGAAGATCAAGCATTTACTACTCAATTATCTCATGCAGCAGATGCAGTTAAAGATCCTCATTACAAAAAGAAAACACCCACTTCAACAAAATCTGCTACAGTTATTCAGACTGTGGCATTGAAGAAGAAATCTGAAATAGCAAATGTGAAATCAGAGAGAAAATCTCATATAAAACAATCAAATGTTGTCTCTGAGAAATCTAAACAATTTAAGGCAACAGATACTCAATCTACTAGTTCAATGAAGAGAAAATCTTCAAACAAGAAAGAAAGATGTATAACTAAGCAACATTGTGATCAACAAAGAGAAAGTACAGTTGAAACAGTAGAATCTGTCAATGCTAGCGATCCAATGGCTCTTCTAATGATGATGGAGGGACGTTCAGGAAATCCTTCAGTTCCACGTCTGCCAAATTTACCACATAGCCTTTCAGCCTCCACTTCAAATGCAGTAGCTTCAGGATCAGATGGGGAGCAAGAATCTGATGAAGCTACTGCAACTTCTGATGGAGACACTGAAGGAATGTCAGATTGGGAAGAAGTCCATGGTAAGATGATCTGTTAGCTAGTTAGTTCAATGTTAAAGATGTCTAGCAATAAGCAGCCTCTTATTTTTTTTTTCTGTCAATCATTATATCACAACTCTAAAGCTTCAATAATGATGGCAATATTTTCTTCTGTCAATCCCATCATATCACAATTTTAATGACTTCAGTAATGAAGGTAATGATTTCTTCTGTCAGTGGTTTCTTCTCTCAGCAGGAATTACAGTTTTGAGATGGGGGAAAGTCTGATTTCTTCTGTCAGCAGGAATGAAATTTGTAGATGGGGGAAAGTTTGATTTCTTCTGTCAATGATTTCTTCTGTCAGCAGGAATGAAATTTGTAGATGGGGGAAAGTCTGATTTCTTCTCTCAGCAGGAATTACAGTTTTGAGATGGGGGAAAGTCTGATTTCTTCTGTCAGCAGGAATGAAATTTGTAGATGGGGGAAAGTCTGATTTCTTCTCTCAGCAGGAATTACAGTTTTGAGATGGGGGAAAGTCTAATTTCTTCTGCCAATGATTTCTTCTGTCAGCAGGAATGAAATTTGTAGATGGGGGAAAGTCTGATTTCTTCTGTCAGCAGGAATGAAATTTATAGATGGGGGAAAGACTGATTTCTTCTGTCAGCAGGAAATAAAGTTTTGAGATGGGGGAAAGTCTGATTTCTTCTGTCAGTGATTTTTTCTGTCAGCAGGAATTAAAGTTTTGAGATGGGGAAAGTGGTCTGATGACTCCTTTTTGTTTTTGTCTTTTTCAATCATTTGCAGAGTATTATATTCTGGTCAAAGCTTTTCATGTCTGCACTAATGTGACAGTGTCAGTAAACTATAATTTGTTTCCAGTTATTCAGTAAACCCATCGGGTTTATAAATGAGAGCTGTCTCAGTAGACTATACTTTCTCTATTTCCTTGTAGAGTACTGTCTCAGTAGACTATACTTTCTCTATTTCCTTGTAGAGTACTGTCTCAGTAGACTATACTTTCTCTATAATTTTTTTGAATATTATACTTATATATAGGGACTACATGTGTATGCAAATGTCTTCGGCCAAATGCAGGCCTATTTGCCTGGGACAATGAGGCGTTCAGATTATCCACAACGAAGACAACTTTCTGGAAAGAAAATGTCTAAGATACACTTGATATATATATTTCCTTGTAGAGTATTATCTATTGAGATGGGACTACTTCCAACCTGAGGCTCTCTATTGATGACCAGAATCAGATCATAGTGTCTATTCAAGCTATTAGTGTTGAGACGTTTTGACGGAATGAAGAATAGTAAGAACTGATGACCTCTGTATATGCAATGTCATGGCACAATTAATTCAGACTTCACATGAGAACATACAGACATGATTCATGGTACCTCTTAGAATGATAGGATTTCAGAAAACAGAAGAAATTAACACAATGTTGATGATGTATAATAATAATAAATAATTGTAGCATATAAGAATACAGATGTTATATACTTGTGTTACTGGGGATACTTCTATACTTGTATGGGATCGTTGTTCGTTGTTGTTGTAATAGTCCTTGTCTTGATTGGTCAGTTCTCAGTGACTTGAGTACACAGTTTGAATGTCTTGACAAAATCACATTTTTTTGTTGAGATGCAGTTAGTCAAGTACGGAAAAATCAATTTGCTCGAGTTGCAAGGCGATTCGGTGCCGTTAGAGTGGACCTGGTTCAATTCCTGTTGGTCTCGAGATGTTTAAAAGTTATCCTCTTGCATCCTACTTGAATTTATATATACAGTAAAGGACGTCTTTTTATACTATTGTTCTTCTGTGTTCATTCTAAAACCTCTGCAGGCTTGTAGGATGTTAGTCTGGAGAGTAGAATGCGTTATGTCATGGTGCTTGATTGATTACATGACTTGAATCAGTCTGACATGTGAATGTTACATGTCAAATTTTAATATACAATATTTCATGCATATTTTTTTCTAATCTTAGCTCCAATATCTATGCCTTTTGGCGCAACACATCAGACTTCAGCATGGCTCCTGATCACTTTAACCCTTAATGGGATGTGGCAACAACTTTACCCCAAAACCCTCTTAGTTACATCTTATGACACGCATGGAAAGTAAACATTGTTACTATTCTTTATTCAACTTGAGTTGGTTGTCCCATCCTATATAAGGTCAGCGACCCAAAGTCATGCTAAAGTCAGATATGTCGGGCCGAAAGGCGCAATATCGCAGCAATGCTGTAAACCATGACACAACGCATTCCGTTCTCCGGACTACATCCTGCTAATCTGCAGGAGTTTGAGAATGAATGCAGAAGAAGAAGAAACCCATGTAGACACATTTTCAGAATTTAATATTATTTTAGAAAAATATACCTAAAAATATTTCCCATGTCATTTTCTTTGTTTATAGTCCGTGGATGGAATTTATAAAATATGTTGTAAAATCGTAGCTGGTTTCTCTTCAGACTATAGCATTGCAGATAGGTCACAGATCCCCGATGGACCTGTGGAAATCACTCTTGAAATGCCAGATATCTTAAAACACAAACAGAGGTCAGTATAATTATAACGTTTAGACTTTCTGATTAATTTAATGACTTGTTTATTGTTCTCACTCAGACATACATGAAACACAAAAATGAAACATCCTGAGCTGCTTACTATGTCATATATTAAATTCCGAGGGATAATTCTTTATTTCAGCCCAAAGTAGCCTCTATTCTGTATATTTTGACTTCACATTCTGTATAAAGAGTATTTGACTAAAGATCTACTTCTGCGTTCGTTCTCAAACTTCAACAGAATAGCAGGATGTAGTTAAAAACACTGAGTGCATTGTGCCATAATTTACAGCATAACTCCGATATCTACAATTTTTGACCTGACACATCCGACATCATCATGGCTTCTGGGTCACTTTTACTCTCTATGGGAGGGAACAGCCAAATCCATGCCAAAACTTCCTACAGCATGTGTGGTAACATTGTTGCTATTATTTGCTCCCCTCTCAGGCTCTGGCAACTCGTGGGTGAGTACAGAACATGAGATCAAAATGTGTTGAGGATTCACTTCATTGTACTCAAGTTTCCCCATATGCACTTCACACATCTCAGCAGCAAGCCTGCCATGAGTACCACTCATAACACATAAGTCTGTAGCTGCAAGCGCTAATCCCCATGGATCTATGAAAAATTATCCAGTGGAATCCCTCTATAGTGCATCCTTTTATAACAAATTTCCCTATTTAACAGCACTTTTCAAGATTCCCAATTATAGATATACTTTACTTTTTGTACTGTATATAACAAATTTTCTGTCATTACATACACATTTTATCAGTCCAGACCAAGTTGTCATAATGGAATTCCACTATACATGTGCATATGAAGTCATGATCTGAAATCAAACAGTTGATCTCTTTCGCACAAGATAAATGTCTTAATTAAATTAAGCCTGAGTGTAATATTGATTGATTGATTGTTTGAGAACCCCAGGAATTGTGAGCGATTAGCTATTACTTCCTATGTGCAATGTGGTGGCTTTTCTGAGCTTTTCATACCCAGGAGATTTCAGCTTTCGGCTTAGTGCAATGCCTATTGAAGAAGCCTTCTACTCAGAGGGGGTCTATAATTGTATAGATGACATGCCACAAAGCTTGCACAAGAGAGCCTCAATATAATGGCATGTCATCTACTAAGGTTTTCTGTTGCATGGGTGGTTTTTCCCGCCCGTGTGTTGCCGGGGCCCGAAAGGGGAGCAAAGAATAGCAACACTGTTTACCTTCCATGCATGTCGTAAAAGGCGACTAAGGAGGTTATGGGATAGAGTTGGCTGTCCCATCCCATATAGGGTCAGTGACCCAAAGCTATGCTGAAGTCAGATGTGTCAGGCCGAAAGGCAGAGATATCGCAGCAATGCTGTAAACCATGACACAACGCATTCCGTTCTCTGGACTACATCCTGCTAATCTGCACGAGTTTGAGAACGAACGCAGAAGAAGAAGAAGAAGAAAGTTGGTTTGTCTAGTGGGCCATTGGTTAGACCCACAAATGCATGTGTGAGTAATAATAGAAATAATAATTAAAGTATCTCCTGTATAGCACATTGCTGTTTAGCCATTGTTGAATGTTTAGGCACCACTAGTACATCCAATACATCTAAATTGAATATGAAAGTATGAGGACAAAGAAAATCATGGACAACACAAACTATATTGCAGATACAAATATTTATATTACAAAACTATACAATATTAATGTTTGCTGTTGGTTGCATCCAAAACTCCTCTCACATTCAGGCAAAAAAAGAAGTTTGACTGGAAGGCTTACCTTCAAAGGAGAGTGAAGCGGTTCAAAAAGGAAGTTGCTGCAGATATGCATAAAGTGAGTTCACATTTGAGAATTTTTCCTACGTTAGTGTTGCCATTTGTATATGCGTATCCAGTGGTTCTCAACAAGTTTTTACCCCCCTTTTCAGTCAATTTTTATTAAATGTTCCCCAAATGGGAGCCTTAAAAAAAGCTTTTTGACTTTCACCAGGACTTATCTTATTGCAATATACCTCATAAATTGCTTTTCTGCTTTTTGTTCTCCCCAATGAAAATTTTTGTGTGTGGCCCCCATTTGGGGGGATATGGCCCATGTTGAAAATCATTATTTTAATGTAAAAAAAAGAGGCTCAAGAGATGTAGAGGAAACTTTGTTGTATTCTGGATACCCCATATGTACTCAGTCTCTCTCAATGAAGTTGCACGCTGCTTGCAGATACACCATATGTAATGTTTCTCAACGAAGTTGCACGCTGCTTGCAGAAATACACCATATGTACTGTTTCTCAATAGAAGGTGGTACTGCTAGTAGAACATAATTGAAAATAATACTCACGTGGAAGACAGGTAATGAAGTCCTACTGAATGACGATTAACACACTACACACTATCACTAACGGATGTAAATATGGTACATACAACAAAACAAAACACAGAATATTATCATACAAATGACAATACACAGGACAAAGTCGACGTTTCGGACCAATAGGCCTTTTTCAAGATACCGACATAACATACAAACATAAAAAACCACAAGTAGAAATGAATGTGTATCCGAGTGAAATATGGTAGTTGGATAGATACCGGAATCATACAAACAGGAAGTACACAAAGACGATAATACAGGTGGAACGAGAGGAACAAACAATGACATAACAAAGACCAATACGACTGAGAACTAAGCGAAAGAGTGGTCGGAATTGAGTCCAAATGGCTTGATGGTACCCAACTCGAAAATGAGACGATTTTCTAAGGCGTACCTAGATCTATCATCGGTGGTGCAGGATCTGATGGCAGTGACCTGAATGTCAAGGACACCACGGTGG
Source organism: Meghimatium bilineatum (assembly GCA_034231615.1). Taxonomy (NCBI): domain Eukaryota; kingdom Metazoa; phylum Mollusca; class Gastropoda; order Stylommatophora; family Philomycidae; genus Meghimatium; species Meghimatium bilineatum. The sequence continues at coordinate 46,777,672 of CM067308.1, forward strand.
CCATCGCCGCTGAAGTGATTAGCCACAGGAGTGGGTGTTCTGTGTTTGATAGCATGCAGGTGGTTACAGAAGCGGTCGCTCAGTCTAAGGCCAGTCATATTGCTTACCACAGCGTTTACATATGATCACGTAAATAACATTACAGGATTCACATGTAAAGGCCTCATCGATGGACAAACTAGCCTTGGGGAATAAGATGGAGTGCATCTGAACCACATAAGGACATGTGTAACAACGACAGCGTGAGCAACGAACGGTACCAAAATGGTCAGGTGCAGAGGACCTGAGGTGGCTGTGGACCAAGATGTCCTTCAGATTTTTGTCGCACCTATAGGCCACCAGAGGTAATTTGTAGAAAGCGTCACGGGTGTCAGAATCAGACTGGAGAAGGGAATAAAGTTTAAGCAGGATGCGACGGACAGTCGAGTTATGGGGATGGAAGGTAAGAACCAGTTTAACCCTATCAGAGGAGGAGGAAGAACCCTGGGAATTATTCAAGGTATCATGGTGAGATAGCTGGCGTACACGGAGCCAAGCCAATGAAAGAATGCTGTCAGGGAAGGAGCGTCTACGAAAGAACTCAACCATCTCAGAGGATTTGTCGAGAAAATCGTCGTCATCGCTACATAAGCGACGAAGGCGAAGAAGCTGTGAGTAAGGTAGAGAGTTACGACAGGCGGGAGGATGAGAAGAAGTGTAGAGCAGAAAGCCATGTGCATCAGTGGGTTTGTAGTAGACTGATGTGCTGAGGTATAGGGGATGAATAGTGACAATGATGTCCAGGAAATGGACAGAGGTGATGGAAATGATAAATGTGAATTTAATAGCAGGGTTGAAATTGTTGATGACGCGAGACAGTTCTGCTTCTGTCATGTCAGTAATACCTATCCCATCATCAATGTATTTGTGGAAAAGAGATGGGAATGGGCCATCGTAGGTAGACCAAACTAGATGTCTCATGAAAAGACAAGCATAGCTAGGCCCCATCTTAGTGCCCATGGCCACACCACTGATCTGATCGAAAAAATGTCCATCGAATTCAAAAGAGTTGAGTGTGAGCACCAGTTCAGCAAGGCGGATAAGGGTAGGAGTAGATACAGAAGGATGCGGACTCTTGTCCAGAAAGAGCTGCAACGCCCTAAGACCATCGGCATGTGGTATAGACGTGTAAAGAGAGCAAACATCTGTTTCTCAATGAAGTTGCACACTGCTTGCAGATACCCCATATGTACTGTTTCTCAACCAAGTTGTACTCTGCTTGCAGATACCCCATATGTACTGTTTCTCAACCAAGTGGCACTCCGCTTGCAGAGTACCTCTAGAGCACAAAGTGAAAGACTTCACCACTATGCCAGGGAGATCCAACATGTTCAAATGAATATTTGATAAAAGTTTCTAATGAACATATAATATTTTTAATGTCACAATATTTGTATATTAAAGTGGGTGCATGTAGAACAATATATAATTTTTTATATACTAATGTGATAGCCTATGAGCTAGTGTGATAGTCTTATGCATTCTGTAACCACATTTTTATGATCTGCTTTATCAAACACTTACCTGAAGTGCCTTATAGTAAAATGGGGATACCTACAGCCACTTGAAATGGTGTCTCATATTTCAAAAATTAATTCTAAATGAAGTAGGGCTGAACTATCTAATTGGTGGCCCAAGAGTCACATGCAGCTCTAGTCAGTATATTTTGTGATCCATCCAAGAGTCACATGCAGCTCTAGTCAGTATATTTTGTGATCTATGATGTGGTAAAATAGGAATGTGGTCAGTATTTTGAACAAATACAGTGCAGTATCCCAGAATGTGAGGTGATCGGACATTGTCATAAAACGGGACGCTCTGAAAACAGCAGACAATATGTGGTAATGACATAGCTAAGTAAAGTGTCATGTTGCTGGGGATAACAAATTTAATGAGAATAACATGACGGGAAAAATCCTCATATTTAAAATAAACACCATCATTTAATTATTTCGGCTGAAGTCAGATTTGTTGAGCCATTAGCGAAAATAAAATGATGACACACCAATTCTCTTTTCTCTAGACTACATCCTGCTTGAAATCTAGTAGGACCATTGTCTAGCTATAAGAGAGATCCAGCGGGAGTTTGAGAATGATATATAGTAGGACCATTGTCCCGCTAAAAGAGAGATCCAGTGGAAGTTTGAAAAAAAATTGTGAACAATAATAAGTCTATATTAAGAACCATGTTCTGCACCATGGTAATATATCTTCTACTTTTCAGGTACATCTGCTATGTCTACTTGCCTTGGGACTTCGTCAGAATGAAATGCTGAATGATCTCACTGTACAGGCTGTGATGTTGTCTCTTCTTCCATCAGAGTATCTAGCCAACAACAAACTGAATGTCCAACGACAAGTAGAGAACTTGCTTCTCTGGTACAAGAGGAAGTTTTCCCTGGAGAATATCACCCATTGCTCAAACACTAGACTGGTCAGTTGTACAAGTTAAGACTGAATTAGTTTATTCAATATTATTGAATTGATGGGTGGTTATTTGCTGATCCATCGTTCCATGGACTCATGCTCTGACCCAGTGCCATTTTGTGGTATACACATGTGAGTTTGTTTTTTTTCAGTATAAGGTGTTTCATTTATCTAGCCTTGATTTAAATCTATTTTCAACTGTGTACATGGATGTTAGTGCGTATGGCTGTTCTTGTCTTGCTCCTTTCATTGCTAGTCTGTCTGCTGTGTCATTGCCAGGTGTTTTTGAATGGCCAGGAATCCATTGCATAACAATATTGATGGTTGGCAGAATGATATACCTGTAATGGTTCAGGCTTACACTGTCCACCACATTCTAGAGTGAAAAGTGGACATCGAGTCTGTAAGGACCACAATGTTTAATTGAAAAATAGCACTGTAACCTAGAAAAATAGCACAAAGAAAAATAGCACTGTAACCTATCATGCTTGAGTTAACACTGTAACCTATCATGCTTGAGTTAACACTGTAACCTATCATGCATGAAGTAGCACCGTAACATATAATGCATGTTATATAAAGTTGTAAGCATATCTTATTCAGGAGGTAGCTATCAAATTAGTAATTTTTGCTGGAATGATTTCTTAGGCCAATATGAATACGTTCAGTTAGTTGCCATTGCTAACTGAACATTCCAAATGTACAGTTGCCTGCAACAGGGCTTGAACATGTTAATTTGACAATCCAAGATGAATTCTGTACCACTCCACCACAGAGCTGGAGCTGGGGGACATGTAGCACAGTGATTAGTCCACTCGCTTCACATATGAGTGGTTCCTGGTTCATTCCCCAGTTTAGGTGGAAATGTTTTTAAGACTGCAATGGCTCCCAGGTCAACCCAGCCTTAATTTGGTACTGGATTAGTCTGGGAAGTAAAGACTGAGGGAGAGGGGATGGCTACCACTCTCATATAGCAAAACCACTGAAATGTGAGATTGCTAACATTTCACACCATTACGGAGTTAATAAATGCTATGTAAAAACTTTACTTTAATATATAAAAGGGAACAAAAGAGGATTTTATATTGGATTTACTAATCTATCACACGTGTGTTATCAGGGCCCGAAAGGGAACAAAGAATAGCAACACTATTTACATCTTGTCATGTGTGTCGTAAGAGGTGACTAAGTAGGTTGTGGGATGTAGTTGGCTGTGCCATCCCATATTGAGTCAAAGTGATCTAGAAGCCATACTGAAGCTGGATGTGTCAGGCAGAAAGGCACAGATATCACAGCAAAGCTGTAAACCATGACACAGAGCATTCTGTCAACCGGCCTACATCCTGCTAATCTTCAGGAGTTTGAGAAAGAACACATAAGAAGAGAAGCTATATCTTGTAGACAATCAAAACCAAAAATTGTAACAACAAAAAATTCATTTATCATTATAATCTGTTATGGTTTTAAGGTCTTAACTTTGGAAACATCAACACAAAAATTTTACTTTTTCTAATCATGTTCAAAATGTGTAGGGAGTTCTGAAATTAGTGCGCAGCTTAATGTGATTAACACAACTGTGCACCTCTGAGAGGCATTGCCTAGCACATTTGTTTTTGTCAGTGAAAATAAGTTGATGCGTTTGTTGATTTTGTTCCAGGTAACAGCAACATCACTAATAGATGCAGTGTCCATGGGGCCAGTCACGGATGCAAGGGTCTGGATTCTGGTGAGTCTTTCCTAACACATCTTGCAGAGTTCTCATTTCTTTTAAGATATATTGATCCTCTTTTTTATATAACCTTATTCAACCATGTGTTGCTGGTTCCTGGAAAAGAAGCAGAGAATAGCATCGCTGAGCTTCAATGCATGTTATAATTCTGGTGAGTCTTTCCTAACACATCTTGCAGAGTTCTCATTTCTTTTAAGATATATTGATCCTCTTTTTTATATAACCTTATTCAACCATGTGTTGCTGGTTCCTGGAAAAGAAGCAGAGAATAGCATCGCTGAGCTTCAATGCATGTTATAATTCTGGTGAGTCTTTCCTAACACATCTTGCAGAGTTCTCATTTCTTTTAAGATATATTGATCCTCTTTTTTATATAACCTTATTCAACCATGTGTTGCTGGTTCCTGGAAAAGAAGCAGAGAATAGCATCGCTGAGCTTCAATGCATGTTATAAAAGACAACTAAGAAGGTTTAGGGTTGGAATTTGCTGTTCCATAACGTAGGCCAAGGTGACAAAATCCATGCTGAAGTCAGATGTATTTGGCTCAAATGCTTAGATAAAACAGCTAATCTGTAAACCATGACACGGTTTATTCTGTTGTTTTTTTTAGACTACATCCAGGTAACTGACAGGAATTTGAGAAGAACACAGAAGTTATATATATATTTGACCGTTAGTCATCGCATTAAACTTGAGTAATTTCCGCTTGCCACTGCATTCCTTTTTGCCCTTACGAGCTATTCATGGAGGGTATTTGGAAAATGCAATAACTTACTTATTTTTAAAGCTGTGTATAATATGTGTGGAAATTAAGTAATGGTTACTGAATGTAATGATGCACGTTTTGTTGGTTTATGTGTCTCTGAGAAAATCGAGCTAACATTATCATCACTAGGCCTAGAATTTCTGTGAAAACTAGGATACATTCAATCTCAGATGAAATGCTGCTAACTAGGCCTAGATGACTCTGCTTTATTTTATAACCAAACTAACATGTTCATATAATATCGTCTATGAAAACAAACAAGCCACGTCAATTGAACTAACATTACCGAATACACTATAGAAATTAGAATTTAGAAGAATATTCCTCAAAAATAATTGTATTTTCCAACAATTTTAATGGATTATATTTGCGGTTGAATACAAACACAACTTATCTATATATCTTCCTATTTAGTTGAACACTAGTGGAAACAGAAGTTAATTATGTCTTATTTCATTTCCTCTGTTAACTGGGTGAATAACGTTTGTTTACAATCACAATATCCTTGTTCAAAGAGGTGTTTAGCAATGGGCGGCTGTAGTCGCAGACAGCTGTGGAAAATGTGTATTTTTTTTGCCTATAGTCACTAACATTGTAGTGAAGGATATAAAACTGTCTCTAATGTTGCACAGATAACCAGTAAAACTATTTCTAGTATGGCACAGATAACCGGTAAAACTATTTCTAATGTTGCACAGATAACCAGTAAAACTATTTCTAGTTTTGCACTACTGTAGGTAAGTTACTTAGAGTTTACATGTTTGATACTAGAATTATTCATGTTTTTTTCTTTAGATCTTTATCAGCATCTTACGGATAATTGGCTTGAATGTGAGGCTTGTTCTGTCGCTGCAACCCATGCGGTTCAAAGAACATCAGGTTAGCAGTGCCCAGTACTACAATTAGTTCTTTATCCATTAAAATTTCTCACTGATTGTATTGCCGTCGAGTTTTTTAAATTCTCTTTATCAATCAAGCTGTATCTTATTTGTTGTATGTCCACCAAGTCTCTCTATATTTCTAAGTCCTTCATGTCTCCTCTGCTTTGTATACATCAAATAACTAAACTGTTGAATTTACTTAAGTTGTATGTGTTGAGCTTCAACTTTTCAACTTTAATTGTGTCTCAGTGTTGTATATCCACCCGTGTGTTGCCGGGGCCTGAAATGGGAGCAAAGAATAGCAACACTGTTTACCTTCCATGCATGTCGTAAAAGGCGATAAGGAGGTTATGGGATGAAGGTGGCTGTCCCATCCTATATAGGGTCAGTGACCCAAAGCCATACTGAAGTCAGATGTGTCAGGCCAAAAGACGCAGCAATGCTGTAAACCATGACACAACGTATTCTGTTCTCCGGACTACATCCCGCTAATCTGCACGAGTTTGAGAACGAACACAGAAGAAGAAGAAGAAGAAGTGTTGTATATCAAATGTTTCAGTTGCTGTGTTTCCGCCTCAAACTGTGTATTCTGTGTCAGTATATAATGTAATTGAATGGGTATGAGCTAACGCTACACACTTTGGGCAGACTCGTAGGTACTCTCACCCCCCAGCAGATTTCACAAGATATGGTTGCTGATAGCTTCTATGACTAGTAAAAGTGCTCCTTACATCTGCTGTGCAAGTTCCTCTTCTTGCATGTATCACTCTTAATATTGAGTTCTCCATATCAAAACCTAGATTTGTCATCTTGCCCTGTCTAAATCCAGCAGGCATTCACAAAGCAATTTCTGTATAACTTCCTTGTTCATCTTAGTTTACCAATTTACAGGAGAATTGGATGCAAGACTTGTTTGCTGTCTACCACAAACACAAGCATGTACAAGGAAGTAGATATATATATGTGATATACCTAGAAGTTGGCATGCAGGTATAAAAATCATACACTCCTATCTATTCTGCCCGTTTATTGCCAGGGTAAAAAAGGGGGGGAAGCATGGAATAGCAGTACTGTCATGTATTTAACAGGGGTCGAATAAGGATCATTGGGAAGGAGGTTGGCTGTCCTATAGCATAGGTAACCAAAAATGCATGCTGAAGTTGGATGTGTCAGGCTGAAAGGTGCAGATGTTACAGCTAAACTGTAAACAATGATGCAGCACATTCCATTCTGTGTGGGTGACGAGTGGTATGGAGTATGAGGACAAATACAGAAGAAGATGTACACTCTTTGTTATTTATATCAAGCCTTTACTCATTTTCTTTTCGATCCAATGACAGGGTTGGGATGAGAAGAAAGGAGGAAAGAAGAAGCAGCATAGTTCAGCAGCAGATCAAGACAAGAAAGGTAAACCTGAATTTGGGATCTTCTTCTCAGCGTTCATTCTCAAACTCCCGCTAGATCTCTCTTGTAGCATGACAATGTTCTCAAACTCCCGCTAGATCTCTCTTGTAGCATGACAATGTTCTCAAACTCCCGCTAGATCTCTCTTGTAGCATGACAATGTTCTCAAACTCCCGCTAGATCTCTCTTGTAGCATGACAATGTTCTCAAACTCCCGCTAGATCTCTCTTGTAGCATGACAATGTTCTCAAACTCCCGCTAGATCTCTCTTGTAGCATGACAATGCTCCTACTAGATATCCAGCTGGATGTAGTCCAGAAAATGGAAATGCATTTAATTAGGGATTTCATTCTCCCATGTATTTTGGTTAAATTTGTTATGGTTTTGTTTTCTTAACTGTTTTTGTTGTCTTGATAAAGGTCCCAATTGGACCGACACGTTGACAATTGTATTTGTTCTTTGTTTTAGTTATTTTCTATATTTTATATTGACAGTTTTCTTCCGTAATATTTTTACCTTATTTGCATTTAACTCTATTTCCAGTATCTTTGATCAGAATCATTGTTGACTCTTTGACATGCCACCATGTCAGATTATCTAATATTATCTCACACTGTCGTCCTCTATCTCTCTTTCCCTCAATCTTGCCTGTTGTAACTATGTTCTCCAGACTTTCTTGTCTCTCATAACGTGACCAAAAACTATAGATTATCTCTTTCTGATATTATTAAGTAACATTTGTCTCAGTACCTCCTCGTTAGGTTTTCTAAGTAACCTCTGTCTCACATTTGTCTCAGTACCTCCTCGTTAGGTTTTCTAAGTAACCTCTGTCTCACATTTGTCTCAGTACCTCCTCGTTAGGTTTTCTAAGTAACCTCTGTCTCACATTTGTCTCAGTACCTCCTCGTTAGGTTTTCTAAGTAACCCCTGTCCCACATTTGTCTCAGTACCTCCTCGTTAGGTTTTCTAAGTAACCTCTGTCTCACATTTGTCTCAGTACCTCCTCGTTAGGTTTTCTAAGTAACCCCTGTCCCACATTTGTCTCAGTACCTCCTCGTTAGGTTTTCTAAGTAACCTCTGTCTCACATTTGTCTCAGTACCTCCTCGTTAGGTTTTCTATGGCATTCTCAGTATTAAATCCTATACAGGATATAGCTATAGCTTTTGGGTTATTGTTGAATATCTCTAAACCACTTATACTCTTCAATAACCATGCCAGAACTTAGAGAAATGTGCTTAACCCACTTCAGGTGTCATCAAAACAGTTTATCTTCTTCTTCAACTTTGATTCTCAAGCTCCTGTTGGATTTCTCTTGTAACAGGGCATAGGTTTCCAAGATTTCCAGTTAGATGTAGTCCAGACAATGAAAATGCTATTGTTTCACCATTTTGTTTGTGCAAATGATCAAATACATCCACCTTCTGTGAAAACAGTTTATCCAAGAAGTATGATTTTGCAATATAAGGGTCATACTAGATTTCCAGCAGGATGTAATCCAGATAATTAAAATGAGTAGTCACCATTTTATTTGCACCAATGGCCAGGCACATCTATCTTCGGCGGATCTTAATACTTTGAAAAATATGAATTAGACCAAGCACTATTAGTCAGATTTATAACAAATAATTGTCAATTCTACCCAGTTGACTGTTGATTTTCTTATAATCTTCAGGTCCGTCAGTGTTGTCACCTAAAGCAAAATCTGACAAATCCACATCCAAGACAAAGAAATCCAAGCACGCAACAAAGACATCTTCAACACCAAAACGTCAAGTCTCAAGACGAGAGTCTAGCGTGAAGGCTACACTAAAAAATAAAAGTGTGCTAAAAGAATGTGGTAGTGGTGATAATGATGAGGATGATGATTATGTTGATTCTGATGATGATTTCTCTGAACCTTGTTTGAAGAAGATGAAAGAAACAAAGCAGAAGAAGAATAGTGATTCTTCCAGGTTTGTCATAGTTTCATCTTGACTCTCTTTCTCACATTCTCTTCATTATTATATTATTGTTTCACCCACTTTTTTTTTTTACATAAGGAAAGAAGGAAACTTTTGTGTGTATAGTATATTCTGCTTTCGTTCCCAAACTCTTACTGATTAGCAGGATGTAGTCTGAAGAACGGAATGCGTTGTGTCATAATTTACATCTTTGCTATGATATCTGCAGCTTTCGGCTTTTTAAATTAAATTATGGGCAAAATCCATACTGATATGAAAAACCCATACTAGTTTACACCTATAGATGAGACAGGCTGGATAAAATAGTTACCACTGATGAGAGATCGACAATCACAATGTGAGAAAATATTAGATAGTCTGACATGGCATGGCAAAAAGTCAACAACAGTACAGATAAAAGATACTGAAAATAGAGAGTTGTGAAGATCTGTGATCGTCTATGCCAGTCAGCACTGTACCTGATGATGATAACATTTTTTTATCTACTACAATGAAACTTTATGATTTTCCCATTTTGGTACATGTGTTTTCTTGCCTGTAAAACACCTAATTTACTGTATTATCATGTACACACCATCCATATTGTCGTGTACACAACAGCCATATTGTGATGTACACACCAGCCATTTTATCATGTATACATCATCCATATTATGTACACACCAGCCATGACCATATTATTATGTACACACCTATCATATTATGTACACACCAGCCATAGCCATATTATTATGTGCACACCAGTCATATTATGATGTACATCAGCCATATTATGTACACACCAACCATATTATCATATTATGTACACACCAGCCATAGCCATATTATTATGTGCACACCAGTCATATTATGATGTACACCAGCCATATTATGATGTACACCAGCCATATTATGTACACACCATCCATTTTATCATGCACACACCAGCCATATTCTCATGCACACATCTACCATATTTTCATGTACACATGCAGCTCTGAATCTGAGTTTAAAGAGAGCACATCCCTTTTATGCAATCCAGTCAGAGTTTTGAAAGATCTGAAAATCTTATCCAACAGAAAGATCTTGTCGCCATCAACAAGTGATGATGAAGTAGCTGGAGGGAAAAGGCATGGTCCTCTGGGTATGTAGATTCTGTCCAGTAAATATTGTGTGTCCTCCCAGAAATTTAAATTTGAAGATTACTACTTGAATTAAGAAAAATAGAAGCCTTAGTTATTAGATGTAGTTTATGCAGACATGAACTGCGGACATGGAGAGAAGATTGCAGGTTTTCGAGTACAAATGCTACAGACGAATTCTACGAATTTCCTATAGGGAACATAAGACCAATGTGTACGTAAGAAATAAAGTAGAGATGTGTGCAGGTGTTCAGGAGCCATTGCTTTCAATAGTGAAACAATGAAAATTAGCATGGTTCGGACATGTATGCAGGCACGATTCCTTGTCAAAAACAATACTGGAGGGAACTGTCGAGGGAGGAAGAAGCAGAGGAGGGAAAATAAAGGCATGGACAGACAACATCAAGGAATGGACAGGGCAAGATATTTCCACACTCATCCGCGTTGGTGAGGATAGAATTCGCTGGAGGACTCTGTGTGCTGAAGCATCCAATGTGGTACCCCTACAACCCTGAAGGGTTACGGGTTTATTGATATTGATTGATGCAGACAATAATGATTGAATATTCAAGGATGTGTGAGGTTGGAATACATATGTCACCTGTATGTTGCCGGATTTTAAAAAAAATAACCTCGCCTAGGTATGGGGGGGGGGTTGGAATTGGCTGCTCCATTCCAAAGATCAAAATGACCCAAAAATTAATGCTGAAATTGGACGTCCCTGATTTGTAAACCTAATAAGTTATATTCAAGTTGAAATAAAATATGTATGTCCTGTAAACCTGCTGCAAAATAGGTGATAATGTGTGCCCCTTTGTGGATGTCAGAAATGAAAGTATATTGACACAGATAATAATGTTTGAAACAAATGCTGGTAGGTAAAATCATGAAAAAGTTTTGTGTTGTGCAGACTAGTGATGTGTTGTAAATGTAGCGAGAGGACTGAGAACTTGTGTCACATGGGATATCCTTCAATCACTATAAATATAGCTAGAGGACTGAGAACTTGTGTCGCATAAGTTAAAATATCTTTCAATCACTATAAATTCACATTATATAGCGTGAAATTTAAGTTAAGACCTCTGAAGTCAGATGTGTCAAGCCATTAGTGTAAATAACATAGCCAAAAAATGCATCTCTGGACTAAATGCTGCTAGAAATCTAGTAGGACCTTTCTCCTGCTGCAAGAGAGATACAACGGGAGTTTAAAATATGAACACTTAAAAAATATTTTTAAAATTATGTTATTTTGTGTTTGTTAAAACAGTTTTAAAATTTAGTTGTTTTTTTTAAAGACCGCAAATTCCAGCTAATAACAATGCCTGTAAATGTGGAGCCATGCTGTTTTTTTCTCATCACAGCCATTTACAAGTCAAAGTGCCCATTCATTATTATTAGAATTATATGACTGTTGATAATGACACATTGGCAAAGAGGTCAAGCAAGTTTGGCCGTGACAAGTTTGAGACTGATGACTAGCACGTAGTACAGGCACCAGTAGCAAAGTATGGCTGGTCTATTAACGATGTGGCTACAGACATCCACCATTCGGTGGAAGTGATAAAAATACAGAATGTATTAGTTACCACAGCCAAAGTTGATGCTCCAAGCCATTGGCCCAAAGAAAATGATGGCACAACACATTACTGTTCTCTGGATTACATCCTGCTGGAAATCTTGTAGGACATTGCTCTGCTGCAAGAGTTATAGTGGGAGATTGAGAAAGAAAGCTAACAAAAAATAAAATACATTTTCAAATATTTTGGTACAAATATGACATTTTTAGCATCATTACCCGTGTGATTTTAATTTGACCTCATATGGGACAATTGAACCCTTTACCCCAATCACTGTGTAGAAATTCATATGGAACAATTGAACCCTTTACCCCAACAATTGTGTAGAAGGTCAGAAAACAAACTCAGCAGACCATGACTGCAACAAAAAATAGCCTAGTGAAATTATCTAAAAATATGATGTTTTAAGAAAGCTTAAATATATACAAGAGGAACCGGTAATGGGATGGACAAGAAAAATAATGACAGGACAAGATGGAAGAGATTTGTTGAAGACTTGTGCTTTGTAGGGGGTTGAAAGATGTTATCTATGTGTATGATATAGTTGGGGGGCAGTAAAGAAAACACCCTTTTAAAAAAGTGGTTCCTGGAAAGAGAGTTTGAAAAGCTTCATTATTAACATTTCCTGTAAGACCATTGCAAACTCCTTTCAATTACAGAAATATAGTCAGAAAATATATCTGGCAAACTGTCAACTAAAACAAATGCATTCTGATCTCTAGACTACAACCTGCCAAACCAGCAAGCAGCAAACATTTGAGAATGCAAGAAGTGTAAATACTGATATAGAAGATGATAGTGTATGTACAATCACTGGTATTACAAACAATGTCTTGATTTTACAATCACTGTTATTGCAAAGTAATGTTTTTACAATCACTGTTCTTACAAACAAGGTCATAGTTTTTATCACTGATATTACACAGAAGGTCATGGTTTTTACAATCACTGATATTACAAAAAAAGGATATAATTTCTTTTGGGTTGACTACTTATTGATAGCACTAGCTTCACTGTACTCAAGTTAGACATATAGGCACACAATATCCCATTCCTCCACCTACAGAAGATAGCGAAGGGAATACATACTGTTGATATAATGATGTAATTTATATTACAGGACATGATATCTGGCTAGAAGTGTACTTCCCTGACACTGAGAAATGGATGTGTAAGTAGTTGTTTATACCAGACATTTGTTAGCTTTGTGAAGAGACAATACAATAAGATTAAAGCTCCATTTAGTTATCACTTCCTGTATGTTCATCCATCGTACGCACGCACACAGCACAGAAACTGTAAGTACCAATCAGACTTCACCGTCTCTAGTTTTTCTTCTGCTTTCATCTTTTATTTTGTTTTGTATCTAGGTTTTGACTGCTTCAAGTCACAGTTCGGCAAGCCGTACAGCATAGAGAACTCTGCAACACAACCACTCTTATATGTTCTTGGATTTAAGAATGGTTTGTTGATACATTTATTGCTCTCTGTTAATTGTCTCAGTTATGTTTTATCTTTTCTCAGTTACGTTGTATTTTACCATGTCTCTGTTATGTTGTACTTTAATATGGTCTTGGTTATGTTTTGTTTTAACATGCCTCAGTTATGTTCTGTTTTATCATGTATCCATCTAAGTTATGTTATCTCAAATAAGGGATTTCTTAGGTTATAATATCAAATATTTTTACCTCAAAATGTACTAGTTTAGATACAAGTATGTACCCATTTATCAGATGTCTTGTGTCCTGCCATATCGCAAATATTTACTCTTACTCTACCTTCCTCAGACAACTCAGTGAAAGATGTGACAGCCAGGTATGCCAAGCAATGGTTGTTTCATACCAGAAAAAACCGCATTGACCAGCAGTGGTGGACAGAGACTCTGTTTATCTTTGACAGCACACCCTTCAAGGACAACAGTATTGAAGATGATGAAATTAAGAGTTAGTATTGGAAATGTATCTCCTTTAACTGTCTTGGAATCGTTGTTTGAAAGAGAGGACACTTGTTAGTCTTTAAATTTATTACCCCCTCCAAAAACGGATGTGTCAGGCCATTGGCGCAAATAAAAAGGTGACAACATATTTCCATTCTCTGGACTACATCCTGTTGGAAATCTAGTAAGACCACTGTCCTGTTACAAGAGAGAACCAGCGGGAGTTTGAGAATAAACAGTGAAGAAATCTATTATCCTTGTGTGTGGGTATGACTGTCTCATAGAAATCAGGTTGTTGCTAGCAAATCCAAATAAAAAACATTGCAGTCAAGTATAAATAATAAACAAAGTGTCAGAGTATATCAGACAAAGTGGAGAGTGTCACAGTAACAAAAATAAGATAATTTACACCAAGGATAATTTACTATTGTTACTGTTACTAATAAAACTAATCAATATTAAAAAAACTAAATGTAATATATTGTCAATGAAAAATAAAGGAACAAGAACTTTTTCTACATTACAGCCCTATTGAGACCTTTATCAAGAAACAAGAATCAAACACACACAAACATACAATGGAACAGTCTCACCACTTGGTACCAGTGTATTGAAGAGAAAAAATATAAATAAAGTTGACTAATAATATATACAATGTAATTGAACTTACGGAAATTGAACCAGGTCTGTTCTAGTGACACCGAATTGACTTGCAACTCAAGTAAACAGGTTTTCCATACTTGAGTTGCAAGGCAAGTCAGTACCACTAGAATGGACCTGATTCAATTCCCATCAGCCATAAGAATTATTTTCATTTATCCTCATGCTGCATACTTGAATTTACTTGTGTACCACATAAAAAAACAACATAGAAGTCACATTGAGTGATAACATCCTAAACATAAACACAACAATCAAGCTTACTACTAGAATATCCAAAACAAAAAATACACATTAAATAAGTGTAATAATAATTCAAGTGTCTGATTGGTGAATTGTTTTATCCAGGTCAACTTCTTGTTCAACCCATGCCTACCAGCTTTGCTGAATTAAAAAGTCATCCATTGTAAGTCGATTTTAACTTATTATTGAAAGTGTTTTTTTGTTGTAGTGCTAAGACATACTAAGGAATGCTAGACCAATGATGGTAGACCACCTCAACACCGAAAGGTACATGAGGACAGAAAGAAGAAGAATGATGGTAGAAATTTCTATTTCCTCTCCAGCTTTTGTTGCAATATAGATTGCCACTCGCCCATGTGTTGCCTGGCCAGGAAAGGGGAAATAAGAATAGCCACACTCTTATATGCCATATGTGTGTCCTATAAAATGACTCATGGGGTTCTTTAGGGTGGAGTTGGCACCCCATAGAGGGTCTAAAGTGATTCGAAGTATGTCATGCTGAAATGCTCAGATATCCGATCCAAGATGTAAACCATGATAGCAAATTTAATTCTTTGAACTAAATCCTACTAATCTAAGAAGTATTAGAACGAAAGCAGAACATTCTCACTTCTTTATCTGAAATATTTGTATCAATCCATGTACAAACTATTCCATCCTATATAGGGTCAAAGTGACATAAAAGCAATACTGAAGGTGGATCTGTTAGGCTGAATGTTTCAGATATCGCAGCCAAACTGTAAACTATGACACAGCGAGTTTGAGAACTAATGCAGAAGATAATATTTTCAGATTAGTTTTGTAAGGAAATGACAGGTTGAGATGTCATCACTCTAGTTTTGTAAATAGACATGTTGAGATATCTTTCGGTCTATTTTTGTGAATAGACACGGTGAGAATTGTATCAGTCTAGTTTTGTTAATAGACACGGTGAGAATTGTATCTGACTAGTTTTGTGAATAGACACATTGAGAATTGTGTCAGTCTAGTTTTGTGAATAGACACATTGAGAATTATATCTGACTAATTTTGTGAATAGACACTGTGAGAATTGTATCCGTCTAGTTTTGTGAATAGACACGTTGAGAATTGTATCTGTCTTCCGCCGAAGACGGGTGTGTCGGGCCATTGCCGCAAATAAAATGGCGACACAGCCCATTTCCATTCTCTGGACTACATCCTGCTGGAAATCTAATAGGACCATTGTCCTGCTACAAGAGAGATCCAGCGGGAGTTTGATCATGAACGCTGAAGAAAAAGTATCTGTTTAGTTTTGTGAATAGACACGCTAAGAATTTTATCAGTAATTTTGTGAATAGATATGTTGAGATATCTTTAAGACTATTTCTGTGAATAAAAATATGTGTTGAGATATATTTGTGTAGTTTGTAAACGTGTGTGAGGACATGTTTGTTCATACAGACACATTATATTTTGTCATGTGAGACTCATATTTAATCTGTAAATAAATACAGTATTTAATTTGTTGACTAGGTATGCTCTCCAACGACATCTCCTGAA
This sequence comes from Meghimatium bilineatum, assembly GCA_034231615.1. Taxonomy (NCBI): domain Eukaryota; kingdom Metazoa; phylum Mollusca; class Gastropoda; order Stylommatophora; family Philomycidae; genus Meghimatium; species Meghimatium bilineatum. The sequence goes on from CM067308.1 coordinate 46,793,939, forward strand.
GTTTGAAGCCATTTACCCTGATACAGCAGTCCCTCTTGGCTACATTAGGAATGAACCTGTATATGCCAGAGAGTGTGTCCGTACTGTAAGTCCTCAACTTCTCAAAGTCTCTAGTATGACAAACTTAGTGAATAAATAATTATTTCAGACATAATCAGAAATCCTTGTCTGATTTCTCTTAGCTCAAGACAACTTGGCCTGTTATAAAATAGCTTCTTGGACAACCAGCCCTGTTACTAAACAGACTCTTAGACAACACTCATATCCAACACTGCAGCTCGATATGTTTGTAAGAAAGACTGATACCAAATGTTCCATCTTTTTATGTTTGTAGTGATGATTTTGCAAGAGAAGATGAGCATAACATTAAGAAGGGTCAAGTTTGGTTTGAGTGTTTGTGAGTCCTCTGATGGTTGATAAGTCCAATCCAGGAAGGCGTATTGCAATGTGAACAGAAATGTAGTAGGTCTTAAGATGAGGGAAAACTGTCTGATCTCTCCTTTCATTTTTGTCTCTTTTGAATCACCTGCAGTGTTCTACTTTTTTGAAACTTTTAATACCCGGTTCTGATCTGACTGTTCCAGGCTGGATGGTCAAGAGCTGTGGTTTCCCAGGTGATTAGGTCATTGAAGATGTCTTCAATTAATCCTTGAAACATTTCTTCTGACCTCCTTACCTGCACATAGTTTACCATATAAGCTTCTTTGGAAGATATTCTTCTGGTATATGTACGATTTAACCAGCCCAACGAAGTTGAGACTTGATCAACAAGACGTAGATGCTTCCCATCTTAGATTTTTCAGAGAATCTCTGAGTCAGGGATGTGATCCTGCCAACATACACCAAGAAGCTTTTTTCAGGCAATGGTGAAAAGAGTTGAGCTGTAAAGCATGCCTAACATGTGCAGCAGTCCAGTATTCGGCTGCATATAACAACGAAGACAGAATGATTACTCAGCATATATTCAGTTTGGTTTCCAGACTCAGACTATGCCAGATACAGACATTCACATGAAGACCACTAAACGCTACATTGACAATGTGCAGGGCGACATCCTCATTTATTGGTGTGCTGTTTGACAGGGCTCTATCAATGTACACAAATTTATTTGTATTGCTGGATTTTTACCTTGAACGGTGATTGAGGGTTCTACATAGGAGACTCCTGATGCTTGTTGGTGCATCATGACTGTTTTTGATGTACTGATAGTGAAACCAAATCAATACATGATTTGGCGAAGAGGTCCATGATTGCCTGCATGTTATGCATACATCATCAGTAATGAAGCAAAGTTGATTTCTGCATTGTTACTCCAGCATCGCATAGCAGAGAACACCATGCTAAAGAGCATTGGAACCAGAACACATCCCAGTTTAACTACCATTGGTCACTGAAAATGAGTGTAATAAAGACAATACAAAACACTCTAGTGTGAAGACATTCAAGTTCAATGATTTGACTTGTGATGTTTACAAGTGCAAAAATAATATAGTAATAAATAAGACCTCAGTTTCATCACATGATAGTAAATCTTGAATCTTGTATTTTTTTTGACAGCTACATTCCAGAATTAATTGGCTGAAAGAGGGCAGACTTGTCAGGGTTTGTATCAATGGTGTCTGTCATTTTAGACCAATAATTGTTAATATAAAATTTACAAGAAAATCTTTGGTTTAATTAACACATGAAGCAATATAACATAAAATATTTATCCGAGTGTCAGAAATACTTTACTCATTATACATTTTTTATACTGTATTCATTGAAGTATATAAAAGTTCAGTTTCACAAAATTGAGACATACAAAATGCTGTGTGAGGCCCATATTTGTTGTAGTCATTGAAATGCAAGATTTCTCTGTGATAGAGTGGTTAGTGTCTTCCACCCTGACACACACAACTCTGCAGGACTTGCTCGTGGTTAGAAAATTGATCACCTGAATTGTACTGACGATGCGATTGGGTATATTAGTGGTGCTTTAGAATTGTACTGACGATGCAATTGGATATATTAGCGGTGCTTTAGAATTGTACTGACGATGTGATTGGATATATTAGTGGTACCTAAGAATTGTACTGACAACGGGATTGGATTTATTAGTAGTGCCTAAATATATTACTGATGATGTGATTGAATGCATTAGTGGTGCCTTAGAGTTCAACAACAGTTTAAAATGTGTGTCCTATACACGATCTTCTTCATTGTTAATGAGACTCAAGGAGTAATGTTAACATTATTTTCAGACAGGTTGAGGAGAAGAAGAGGAGAACAAAGGAAAGTATGAATTGATAATATTAAAGACAGGACAGGTTTAAGATTTTCCACATTCAAACAAGGAACTGAGGTGGAGACATGGCAAGATTTTTGGGTGTCTTGTCAAAATGGTATCCTTATGACCCTGAAGGGTTATGAGATTGATAGTTAGGTCTGCTCTGTGAATAATTGGAAAAAAAACTGCAATCGTTATTCAATAATATACATGTAATCATTTAACAAAAAGGGTTCAAAAGATTGATATTTTTTATAGAAAAGGCTTTGTAAGCAATTTTTCTTTATTGCCACATATTGTAACTTATAAACAATATGGACAACGCTGATGGAGACAGCATGTTTCTTCTTCTATGTTCATTCTCAAACTTCTGCTGGTTAGCAGGATGTAGTCTGGAGAATGGAATGTACTGTGTCATCGTATAGTTTACACTTTATCTACCTTTCAGCCTGACACATCTGACTTAAGCTTGGCTTCTGTGTCACTTTCATCCTATATGGGATGGGACCTACTCCAAGACCTCCTTAATCATCTCTTATGACATACATGAAAGGTAAACAGTGTTGTTATTTATTCTTTGGTCTCCTTTTGGATCTTGGCAACATATGGTTTCAACAGTATGATTACTTTGTGGTGTGCTTGACCAAATGGCTAAATCACCGACTTCATAACCATGGGGTCTCAGGTTCAAATCACAGTTTGAACAGGATTTTTGTCTTTCGGAGGTACAATAAAAACAATATTTCAAGTACATAACAGAGTGACTGCTATGGCAAAGCCACCTTTGTTTCTACCAACTATACACATTTTTTCTGCATTCCTGAACAAAAATTTATTCAGGATATCACTGTCTTTGACTTATCTGGTATCCCTAGCTATGACAGACCCTTGCATTAACACTATTCTGATGTAGACAGAGATTCATTAGGCAATATGCCTAATGAATAGTTAATATGCCAGATCATCGCATACCAAAGATACTTTTCTATGATGAGTTGCAGAATGGCATATGTTCTCAAGGTGGCCAAAATAAGCTCTACAAGGACTCAGACCTCACTGAAAACCTTTGAAATAAACCAAGATATATAGGAAGATGCTGCATGAAATAGAGCTACACATCACTCTACAAATCACGAAGGGCGCAGCATCTTGTGAAAGAGGAGAAATGGAGCAGCTCAGCAATGAAGAGTAGCTAGAAAGTCACAGGTAGATAACAAACCATTTACAGTGGTCATCAATGCCTGAACTGTCCTAGGACATTTGCGGCCAGAATGGTGTTTATTAGCCATCTGCGAACTCACAACCAAGGATAAAACTCTAACTGAATTCAAAAGTGGATGTAACAAATGATCATCATGTGATGGGTGAACAACAACATAAAAATTATGTAACAATATAAAAAAAAGTTTTATTTTTAAATGATTGTTCTCTGATTATCAGATTTATTCTGTCATGTACTCATAACATTACCTACACATTTGTATGTTTTTTTGTCTAAAGTTGAATGAGACACCGTACAAGATGGTCAAGTCAAGGCCTAAGTGGGTATGTTGTAGACAAGCATTGTTGTTTTTTTGTATTATTTAGATTTGCTGTACTTGGTGTTCTTTTGTTCTGTCTTGGGGCTAGTGGCTACAATACAGTTCATGAAAGAAATCTTATTGGTAATAACTACAATATAGTTAATTTTTAAAATCTTATTGGTAATAACTGCATAAAAATTGAAATCCAACAGGTAACATGGGGATGAAGTTTTTCTAATCACTGCAAACATACAGAATTATGTAAAAATGAACATTTAGACCAAAATGCCTTTATGAGGAACACATTAACAACATAATATGATAATTAAGAACAGCACTGCCCATGTTCACATAATAGAATTATAAATATAGATATATAGGTGCTGTTCTTACTCGTCATATTATGTTGTGGATGTGTTCATGAATATGCTTTTTTTTTTATCGAAGTGTTGAGTATCATGTGTGCTTACTAGTGTCGTCCATTAAAGAAATCCATAGTGTATGACTTCGACAAGAGAAACGGCAAGAAGATTTGTTACAAACTGCTCATTTTTTCTAACTATTTAATAAAATATCTGTCTGTTTTGTGACTTGAGTATATATAGATGACCACCCCCTTGCTCTTCAGGTATTCTAAGTTTGAACTGCTCATTTCCCCTGTGTTGCCAGGGCCCGAGAGAGGAGCAAAGATTAGCAACACCATTTACCTTCAATGCATGTCGTAAGAGGCGACTAGGGAGGTTATGGGATGTAGTTGGCTGTCCTACCCAATATAGGATATAAGTGACCTAAAACCATGCTGAAGTCTTATGTGTCAGACTGAAAGGCACAGATATTGCAGCAATGCTGTAAACCATGACATAACACATTCTGTTCTTCAAACATCCTGCTAATCTTCAGGAGTTTGAGAATAAACACAGAAGAAGAAGAAGAACTGCTCATGCTCATTCAGGAACAAGAAGTAGCTTCAAACAGTTAAAGGTTACATTAGAGAACCTGTTGAGTTATATAACCTGGTATCTTGGCCGTCACAGATGCCCTCTGTACCATACCGCCAGCGAGTTGGAATGTATAATACACTACAATAATCCATTTCAGTTACAGATTACATTAGGGAACTTGTTGAGTGACATGTGCTAACTCAGTCTGAATTAATATGTAATAGACTACAATAATCAGTCTACTTAGTTGATAATAATTACACGTCTTTTTGGAACAGAACAAGCCGAAAGACAATCCAGATGCCCTTGACCTTGAGCTGTATGGAGAATGGCAGACTGAACTGTTTATCCCTCCACCAGCTGTTAATGTGAGTAAACTTGTATTCTTCTACTTCATCATTCATTCTCAAACTTCCACAAGTTCTGCCTTGCAGTAGCAGGACCATGGTCCCACCAGATATCCAGCAAGATGTAGTCCAGAGAACGGAAACGCATTGTGTCGCTGTTTTAGTTGCGCCAATGACCTGGCACATCCGTATTTGGCGGTAAACATGTATTCAGCCGATGAGAGTACACTTGTGTTCATTTCATGTTTGAGTATGTTAAACAGCAGACATTAGAACGTGTTTGTACCATAAATTATATATTTTATAATTAGGTTATCCATACTCTGGGCCACCCTTAAGAGTATCCAGAGTAAATACCATATGGAGGAACATAATATGTACAGCAGTGAATATAAACTTGTATAAATCTATAATAATACCTATTCTTGTGTACGGATCTGAGAGTTAGACAATTACAGTGGCAATGGAGGTGAGAATACAGACTTTTGAAAACAAATGTTACAGATGAATATTGAGTATTCATTATACAGAACATGGAACCAACAAATAAGTGAGAAACACAATACATACTTTTGCAAGTCAACCAGAACATCTCATGTCCGTGGTGAAACGTTTCAAACTTGTGTGGTCTGGCCATATGAATCGCTTTTCAAAACTATCCTACAGGGAACAGTTATGGGTGGAAGAAGAAGAAGAGAACACAAGAAATTATGGATTGATAATATTAAAGACTGGACAGGATTAAGTATCTCCACACTTTACCCACAAGGAACTAAGAACATAATTTTTGTGTTGATGTTTCCAAAGTGGCACCCCTTAGAAGTCTTAAGTGTTATAGGTTTGATGGTAGTAATGATCCATACTCATTCAGTCAACTGTGTTTATAATACACCATATATATAAATATATTTATTTGATTGTACACCTGTGTTAAACAAATTTGAGCACTCTAAACAATGCTTGAGTTCTTTGTGTCAGTGCTCCCTCGCAACAAATTTGAGCACTCTAAACAATGCTTGAGTTCTTTGTGTCAGTGCTCCCTCGCAACAAATTTGAGCACTCTAAACAATGCTTGAGTTCTTTGTGTCACTGTCCCCTCACAACAAATTTGAACACTCTAAACTTCTTCAGCGTTCATTTTCAAACTCCCACTGGATTTCTTTTGTAGCAAGACAACGGTCCTACTAGATTTCCAGCAGGATGTAGTCCAGGGAATGAAAATGCATTGTGTCACCATTTTAGTTGCGCCAATGGCCCAACACATCTGTCTTCGTCAGTGCCTCCTCAAAACAATATTTGAGTTCTTTGTGTCACTGTTCCCTCACAACAAATTTGAGCACTCTCAGTTCAAATAATAACCAGTGTCAGAAAATATCTGATAAAGTGGAGAGTGCCGAAGTGACAATAATACAAAGTGATAACACTTTACTGATATTATCCTTAGTGTTATCATGCCTCTCGGTTTTTTGTTTAAGTGGTGGAGAATTGTAATTTTGTTCAGTCTTTAATATTATCAATCCATTATTTCCTTTAACCCCTCTTCTCCCACCCTCAACTGACCCCTGCAGGATAGTCTTGGAAAACTTATCAATGCTTCATCACATGACCGAATGACACAGGTTTATGACATTTTACCGCAGTCAGGAAATGTTCTTGTTGACCTGCAAAAACATTTATATTGTTTTCACATATATATTGGTTTTATTATGTTGATATATTTCATTGATTTGCATGTGGCAGCGAAAGATATCTCTTAGTCTAAGACCTAATCTATGTTAGGCTCATTCAAACTTGTGTTTATTTACTCTAAGACCTAATCTATGTTAGGCTCATTCAAACTTGTGTTTATTTACTCTAAGACCTAATCTATGTTAGGCTCATTCAAACTTGTGTTTATTTACTCTAAGACCTAATCTATGTTAGGCTCATTCAAACTTGTGTTTATTTACTCTAAGACCTAATCTATGTTAGGCTCATTCAAACTTGTGTTTATTTACTCTAAGACCTAATCTATGTTAGGCTCATTCAAACTTGTGTTTATTTACTCTAAGACCTAATCTATGTTAGGCTCATTCAAACTTGTGTTTATTTACTCTAAGACCTAATCTATGTTAGGCTCATTCAAACTTGTGTTTATTTACTCTAAGACCTAATCTATGTTAGGCTCATTCAAACTTGTGTTTATTTACTCTAAGACCTAATCTATGTTAGGCTCATTCAAACTTGTGTTTATTTACTCTAAGACCTAATCTATGTTAGGCTCATTCAAACTTGTGTTTATTTACTCTAAGACCTAATCTATGTTAGGCTCATTCAAACTTGTGTTTATTTACTCTAAGACCTAATCTATGTTAGGCTCATTCAAACTTGTGTTTATTTACTCTAAGACCTAATCTATGTTAGGCTCATTCAAACTTGTGTTTATTTACTCTAAGACCTAATCTATGTTAGGCTCATTCAAACTTGTGTTTATTTACTCTAAGACCTAATCTATGTTAGGCTCATTCAAACTTGTGTTTATTTACTCTAAGACCTAATCTATGTTAGGCTCATTCAAACTTGTGTTTATTTACTCTAAGACCTAATCTATGTTAGGCTCATTCAAACTTGTGTTTATTTACTCTAAGACCTAATCTATGTTAGGCTCATTCAAACTTGTGTTTATTTACTCTAAGACCTAATCTATGTTAGGCTCATTCAAACTTGTGTTTATTTACTCTAAGACCTAATCTATGTTAGGCTCATTCAAACTTGTGTTTATTTACTCTAAGACCTAATCTATGTTAGGCTCATTCAAACTTGTGTTTATTTACTCTAAGACCTAATCTATGTTAGGCTCATTCAAACTTGTGTTTATTTACTCTAAGACCTAATCTATGTTAGGCTCATTCAAACTTGTGTTTATTTACTCTAAGACCTAATCTATGTTAGGCTCATTCAAACTTGTGTTTATTTACTCTAAGACCTAATCTATGTTAGGCTCATTCAAACTTGTGTTTATTTACTCTAAGACCTAATCTATGTTAGGCTCATTCAAACTTGTGTTTATTTACTCTAAGACCTAATCTATGTTAGGCTCATTCAAACTTGTGTTTATTTACTCTAAGACCTAATCTATGTTAGGCTCATTCAAACTTGTGTTTATTTACTCTAAGACCTAATCTATGTTAGGCTCATTCAAACTTGTGTTTATTTACTCTAAGACCTAATCTATGTTAGGCTCATTCAAACTTGTGTTTATTTACTCTAAGACCTAATCTATGTTAGGCTCATTCAAACTTGTGTTTATTTACTCTAAGACCTAATCTATGTTAGGCTCATTCAAACTTGTGTTTATTTACTCTAAGACCTAATCTATGTTAGGCTCATTCAAACTTGTGTTTATTTACTCTGGCAGGGTAAAGTGCCAAGGAATGAGTATGGCAATGTGGAGCTATTCAAGCCATGGATGTTACCAAAAGGCACAGTCCATGTCAGAGGTAAGATTAAACATCATCCGTCAGGATTTATTCATGAACAAGTTTGTCACCATCAGCTCAGTGTGAAAGTGGATAGTGGGCCTTGCTCACAAACCTAACTCGCTTAACTTTTACTACACTAAATGCACATTACATAGTCCCCCCCCACGCTGGATTGTTTTCTAACCATTCTGTAATGAAGATGAAAAAATACAACATTCAAGAAATATTTCAAAATGGCTGACTTACATGCTTTTGTGCAACTGATTCCTTGAAAACAAACCTTTACATTTCATATCTTATGATATTTCATAACCAAACTAACGTGTTCCTAATGTCATCTGTGAAAATAACTAAAACACTTAGATGCCACTTATCTATTACATTCAATCTTCAGCAGTTAATCTAAGGAAAAAAAATGTCCACACAAGTGTTTATTTTCATTGCATAAGGTGCAATACACTAAACCAGTTAAGGGAAGAACACTGGCCCACGGAGATGGATATCCACAGAAAGATGTATGGGAGCACTGAGGAGCTTTCAAATACAGCAGCATTTATTAAGAAAACAGGACTTGCTGTGTAGACATGTCAAACTCCAAACGAGAAGAAGAAGAAGAAGAAGATTGCATAAGGTCCATTCAGATCTAACATTGTTGATGTGATTTCATAAGGAAACTAACATGTTCCTAATATCTCCCTTGAAAACAAATGTGATTCCAAATGATTATAAAAAAAATAAGAGTTTCACTAAAATGGCTTCTATTTCATCTCGATTTGCGAGGATTGTAGCAAGACAACTAACATTTTTAAAATATCATCTTTGTTCCGGCTTTTTTAAAAATACGACCTTGACCAAAAGCACATTAATGCTACAATTAGACTTACGTAAAACACAGGTTTATATTCCGCTTCAATGGGACACCACAGACTATATCTATAACTAGTGGGTAATGATGGGCAATGATGAGCACACAAGAAATCATAAAAATTACAATACACAAATCACATTCAACGTTTCAACCAAAAGGTCTTTATCAAGACACAAACAAAACATCAAAAGCTGACGAATGCAAAAATTATCACAAAGTCCAACGGAAATATGGAAATGATATGCCGGAAGGTCAGAAAGTACATAAAAACGTAAATATATGTGGAAACGAGAAACAAACAAAAAGATGAGTAAATGACGGAACAAAACGAATAAAGACAAAGACCACACCAGCCCAGTACTAGACATAAGAGTGGTCGGAATTGAGTCCAAAAGGCTTGAGTGTACCCAATTCAAAAATGAGACGATTTTCTAGAGCATACCTAGATCTATCATCGGTGGTGCAAGATCTGATGGCGGTGACCTGAATATCCAAGCGATAGCTCAATGAATGGTTCATAGCCACCTTAAGTCCTCTGTTCCTGACCATTTTGGCACTGTTCGTTGCTCACGTGTCCATTGCTTTACATGTCCTTACGTGGTTCAGATGCGCTCCATTTCAGTTCCCAAGGCCACTTTCTCTATCGATGAGGCCTTTACATGTGAATCCTGTAATGTCATTTACGTGATCATATGTAAACGCTGTGGCAAACAGTACATCGGGGAAACCTGCCTACGATTGAGCGATCGCTTTTGTAACCATCTTCATGCCATCAAGCACAGAACACCCGCTCCTGTGGCCACACACATCAACGGCGATGGTCATCATGGTGCGTTGGATATTCAGGTCACCGCCATCAGATCTTGCACCACCGATGATAGATCTAGGTATGCTCTAGAAAATCGTCTCATTTTTGAATTGGGTACACTCAAGCCTTTTGGACTCAATTCCGACCACTCTTATGTCTAGTACTGGGTTGGTGTGGTCTTTGTCTTGATTCTTTTTGTTCCGTCATTTACTCATCTTTTTGTTTGTTTCTCGTTTCCACATATATTTACGTTTTTATGTACTTTCTGACCTTCCGGCATATCATTTCCGTTGGACTTTGTGATAATTTTTCCATTAGTCGTCTTTTGATGTTTTGTTTGTGTCTTGATAAAGACCTTTTGGTTGAAACGTTGAATGTGATTTGTGTATTGTAATTTTTATGATTTCTTGTGTGCTCATCATTGCCCATCATTACCCACTAGTTATAGATATAGTCTGTGGTGTCCCATTGAAACGGAATATAAACCTGTGTTTTACGTAAGTCTAATTGTTGTTACGTTTCACGCAGTTACCTTGTATTAATACTACAGTGTTGCCACTCTTGTCTTGGAAGAAAAAGCTAATTTTAAACATTTTATAGTTACAAAATTGCTTAGAGACTGTTGCAATTCTGCTACAACTGTGTTGTAAAGTTAAATTAGCTTATGTTTTGAAAGTAAATTTTACTGTTGATACAACTTTTGGTATGACAGAAATATCTGCAGAAACACTCAATCCCCACTCATTGCACACAGAAAATAAGAGCTTTTTTGCTCCTAATACCTGGAGAATGAAATGAACACCAATTTTATAATGTCTGTAACTAAGTTATTAACACAAGTTTATAGTTTCTATAACTCTTAAGTTATCAACACCACATTTATAGTGTTTGCAACTAAGTTATCTTCTATTGAAGAAATACAAATCAAATAAATTATTTTGGACATATAAGCATGTGACCTTGTTGAAGACTTTACTTGAGGGTAAAGTTGAGGGCTGATGATCAAGAGGTAGGCAGAGATACTAGTGAGAGGAAATATCACAAGATGGACATGTTAGTCCAGCAGAGTACAAAGCAAGAGATAGAGGATGTTGGGGACCCATTGTAGTCAACCTTCGTTGTGGAGACGGCACTTGATAATGATGAACTCTAAGTTAGAATATGTTATGAGTTTTTTAAGTTGGAATATGGTATGAGTAGAGAATCCTATGTGAATGTCAGGCATTCATTAGGTTTGTGTTAGATCAAGATAATATTATAAAATGTGCTGCAGTGTGTTTGTTTCTTGTGTGTTCTAGGTCAAGGCTTACAGAGGGTTGCCAAGAAGTTGAATATTGATGTTGCTGCAGTTATGATTGGCTGGGATATCCACTCTGGTTACACTCACCCAGTGTATGTCTTACACACATTTTGTCTGTGTTGTTCCTCTGTGCCTGTTATTTGTGTCTAATAACTGTGGTGTGTTTCATATCTTGTTGGACTTATGCTGTCAGTGTTGGACATATGTTGTCATTATTGGTCTTCTACTGTCATTGGTTTAATTTGTTAATCATTGCTGGTATTTTGTTGTCATTGTTTTTCTTTTGTTATCATTGCTGGTATTTTGTTGTCATTGTTTGTCTTTTGTTGTCATTGTTTGACTTTTGTTATCATTGCTGGTCTTTTGTGAACATCATTGGTCTTTTGTTGTCACTGTTGGTCTATCATTGTCATTATCTTTTGTTCTCTGTTCTCAGTGTCTGTCTTCTGCTGTCATTGTTTGTCTTATGTTGTCAGCATTTGTCTTCTTCTGTCATTGTTAGTCTTATGTTGTCAGTGTTTGTCTTTTGCTGTCATTGTTGGTCTTATGTTGTCAGCGTTTGTCGTCTGCTGTCATTGTTGATCTTTTTTTGTCAGTATTGATCCTTTTCTGTCAATGTTTTTTGTCTACTGTCAGTGTTGATCTTTTGCTATCATTTATTATCATCTGCTGTCAGTCATATCTAAATTCAGTAAAAACTGTCAATGTAGTCCTCCTGATTATCTGTAGTTTTTTTTGTCTTCTTCAAAACTTGCATTAGGAGTTACCTTGATATAATTTTCTCAGAATGGATGGCTGGGTTGTATGTGAGGAATATGCTGACACACTGATGGCAGCCTGGCTGGAGGACCAGGAGATTCAGAAGCAGAGAGAACAAGAGGTCAGTATAAGTGTTTCTGTAATATCCTTCATCCATGATAGTCGAGTAAATGTGTGATGAGTGATGTGGTGATTGGAGAGTTATGTTGGTGGTTTTTAGATGTGGATAATTAGAGTTGTGATGGTGATGGTTTGGTTGTTATAGTTGAGATGGCTGTGGTTATTAGGTAGAGATCTCCTGATGGTGTAGTTGAAAAGAATGATTTGAGGGAATAATAATATGTCATGGTAATGTTATAAATGTCTATATAATAGTCTTATAGACAACTTATTTAGACTATGCACAGGGCACTGCCACCCCAGTGCATATATGTATCTGTTTCTCACATACTCCAGACTATTTTATGTGAAGCAGAAACCTAGACCCCCAAAGCATGTCTTTCAAAACTATCCACTCTATCCGGATACTGGACGCTAACTGTGGCACAAAAGAGGATCTTGAATGGGTTTCAAGTTTTGGCTGAATTTCCATGTTGTTGGGTCCCAAAAGGGGAGCAAAGAATAGCAAAACTGATTTGTCATGCATGTCATGACTGAGGATGTTTTGGGGGGTGTTATCCCAAAGAGGATCAAAGATACACAGAAGCCATTCTGATGTTGGATGTGTAGGGTCGGAAGGCGCAGCCAAGCTAATTTATGACAACACACTCCATTCTCCAGAATACATCCTGGTAATCAGTAGGAATGTGTACAGATGAAGCAGAATTCATTAAATAAATAATGAAGTCTATGTCACACAGAAGTTGTCAGTTTACAAAAACAGAGAAAGTCCCTTTCACATCATTGAAGCTCATGGGAAATTTTATGTATCAAAAGGCAAGAAAAGATAATGTGGTTGGTATCACAACAGCCACTTTTACGTACCAAATATGGTTCTTGGTTGACAGCGATGTTATATAATTATCTTATGGTTCATTCTCAAACTCCCACTGGTACTCTTTTGTAGCAGAACAATAATCGTCCCTAGATTTCCAGCAGGATGTAGTCCAAGGAACGGAATATGTTTCACCGCTTTATTTACACCAATGGCCCAACACATGCAACTTCAGTGTGGGGGATGATATAAATATGACTTTGAAGTGTGTGATTCCAGTGTGTAGATGATATGATTAGTAAACGTGCTATAAAGCTACACTGTTTTCTCTACTCTAGAAAAAGGACAAGAGAGTCTATGACAACTGGCGTCTTCTTATCCGAGGCTTGTTGATAAAGGAACGTCTCAAAACCAAATTTCTACAGGTATTTCTTTTCCATAATTCTCTCACATATATTTGTTTTATTTTACATTTGTGTATCTTGTAAATTGCTGGCTCTTTTTTCAAATTTTGTGATACCAGCGGGGATATGAGTGTGCCAAGCTGGACGACCATGAGCTGTATTCTACCAGAGACTAGGATCAATGCTACAGTGTTGCTAGAGGGAGTTCTTTAAGTAATCCTTGAAGCACTTTTTCTGCCTCCGCTTGAAAGTTTACCATAGCACAGATTCCCATGTTGTTTGTTTGTTTGAGAACTCCAGGAATTGAGAGCAATTAGCTCTTACTTCCTATGTGCAGAGGGTGGTTTTTTTTAGCTTTCTTTCATACCTACGAGACCACATTTCGGCTTAGTGTGATGCCTATTGAAGGGGCCTTCTACTTATATAGAGGGGGGTCTATAATTATATAGATGACCTGATTCAAAGTTTCGATAAGAGAGTCAATATAACGTAATGTCATCTACTAAGGTTTTCTGTTGCATGGGTGGTTTGTCTAGTGAGCCATTGGTGGAACCCGCAGATGCAACTGCATGCGGAAACAGCTCCCCATAGAACAAGCTCTTTGGAAGGCGTTTGTCTGGCATATGGGTGACGTGGCCGGTCCAGCAGAGTTGGGACCTAATTAACAGGGCATCTATGCTTAGTTCTATAATGGTTGCGTATTAGTGTTTTGGCCTGACTGTACAGTAGAGGATGGCTAAATTGTTCCATTTGTTCCTCCTACTTTTGCCAGAGTATCAAAACAAAAGAATACCAGGACATAAAACAAAAGGTTGGTTGCTGATCCAGCAGTCCATGAGCTCAATCCCTTTGACCCAATGCCATTTTACTGGCATTATATTGATGGGGAGTAAAACATAAGGTATAAGGTAGACAAAGAAAACGGAGGACAGAAAACCTCGAGATAAACATGGACTCAAGGCAACATATTTGGCCTTGGAATTATAACTGAAACAACATGACAACATTCTGAGATGTTACAATATTACTGCATATCAAGAGACCAAATGTGCCATAACCCGAAAGCCAATCATCATTCAATCCTGTGGCGTAATGCCTTTCAGCAAACACAGAGAAACGACAATAAATAGATCAATGTGAAAGCAGATGAGGAAGAGATATGTTGTCTCCAATATTATTTCATTAAATGTCTTGCATGGTGTCATATTTTTACCTTATCTTTGGATATTTCCATATTTCCTTGACCTTTATTTCTTATATGTCCTCAGGAGAAAGCTCCAGTCGAGAAATTAGAGAAACAGGAAACATTTTCTGATGCAGAAGATGCAGGTGATGTTCAACTGTCATGGCCCCGAAACAGACAGGACCAAATAAACGAGGAGAAATCTAAAGCTGCCCAGTCCAAGACTGAAAGAGAAAGGAAAGTTGTTGAGAAGACCTGCAATCTGGTTGAAGATGGTAGGGGAATTAAAAGTAATGCAAGAAAGAAGAAAGGACAGGTAACGAAGATTGATATTTCTGAAAATAAAAGACGGGTGCCATGTAGTTCTAGCGACAGCAGTAGCAGTGAAGATGAGGTGGCAGACACAAAGTTTGTGAGACTCAAACAGGAAAAAGTTCGGAGAAAAATTAGCAGTCATGAAGTTGATGATCCAGATTTTATTCCAAGTGATCGATCCAGCAAAATAAATGTATCACGAAAGGAAAGGAATGATCGGAGAAAATCAGTTGTAGCCATAACAGATAAAGAAGAGGATAATGAACAGATGAAAGATGAAGGTAACAGAAGGAGAACTAGACAAACTAAAGACAAGGGAAAGCTGATGGATGAGACTAAGACTGATGTTTGTGAAAGTGAAGGTGTTCAGCTCAACTTCACCAAGTTGGTTGCTGGGGTTGGGGATGGTGCTGTTTCAGATGTTGTCGATGGTGGAGGTGATATGAAAAATAGCAAACTCAAGAGTGGTAAAACAGAGCAAGTGGGTAAGAGAGGGAAACATGAAACAGCATGCGACTTTGAGGGAGATCAGAAGCAAGATATGACAAATGAAGTCTCACTGGTCAAATCGAGAACACGAACAAGGAAGAGTGGCGATATGGTTAAATCAAATGCAGAAAGTGAAAAAAATGGTAGCACATATGAAAATAAGCACAACAAACAAAGTGGGGTTAGAAGCCGTTTGAGAAGTTCCAAGTAAATTAGAAAATGTGTCACAGACAAATTTTTTACCTTATGTAGGTATAAGTATATACCTGTGCAGCATCCTCAAGTAGACATTTTCTATCTACCTGTTGTACTGACTAGTTTGTCTTGCACTCGTTCAGAAATACTGAACTTGTATGTTTGATATATCCGGTGCTTTGTTAAAATTGTTACATGTATTTTGTTTATTTTTTACCTCATTCATGCTTTCTTTTTGTACTGCGTTCATTCTCAAACTCCTGCAGACTAGCAGGATATAGTTCGGTGAAGAGAATTCTGAAGTATCCACTCCTTTTGGCCTAACACATCCAATCCAATTTCAGTATGACTTATGGGTCACTTTGACAGGGGTCGGGAACCCATGGCTCGCGAGCCAGATGTAGCTCTATTTATGGCTGCATCTGGCTCGCAGACAAATGTTTGATTATAAAAAAAGATGTTTCTTTGAACTCCTTTGATCTACATATTAATTGCCTATCAATATTTCATTCTACAAATGAACTAAAGTCTACTGCAGCTCAGCATCAGAAGTCGCATTAATGGTAGGAAATACTCATTATTGATTAGCAACAGCATAACAATGTTATTAAAAAGAATTCAGAGACATAATTATTGTACTTTTAGTGTTGAAATTACACAGAATGCAGACATTTACTTGAATTGTTAGTTTCAAACATGATGTATGGCTCTCTCAGACAAAAAGGTTCCCAACTCCTGCTATATGGGAATGGGACAGTGAACTCCACATGAAAGCCTCTCAGTCCTCTCTTATGATATACATGGCAGGTAACAGTGTTGTTAGTCTTTGTTTCTGATATAGGCAACACATATGCATTATTGCTTTATTTGATGGACTTGATTTTGGGGTCTATATTTCCTTCTACTTTACATTCTCAGACTTTAAATTGAGTAATTTTAAATAAGGGACTAGTTGCGTGAGACTATTAACCCTCCAGAATAACTGTTTTCTATTCGTAAACAACTGGCGGCGACTTTTGTCACCCATTGCTATGCATTCTTTTAACGATGAGGAACTACATGTTTAATGTTCATGTGACCGGAATCAGCTAATCCTAGCTTTCATTTTGATTATACGTCCTCCAAATAGTGCATGATTGTGTGTACATACACTCCAAATAGTGCATGATTGTGTGTACATACACTCCAAATAGTGCATGATTTCACATGCTAAAAATATAACATAATTTTTGTGTTCTTTGAGAAAAGAGGAATCATTGTGAATGAGATATGTCTTTGACAACTAATTTTCAGCAACCTATTCGCTGTCCCAATAGCTCACTCTACAAATAATGCAGCCTAATTGTAACCTTAATAGTTTATTCTCTAACCCTAAACCCAATAGCTCACTCTACAAATAATGCAGCCTAATTGTAACCTTAATAGTTTATTCTCTAACCCTAAACCCAATAGCTCACTCTACAAATAATGCAGCCTAATTGTAACCTTAATAGTTTATTCTCTAACCCTAAACCCAAATAACTTAGTCTACAACTAATACAGCCCAACTCAAAACCCTAATAAATCCATCCCAAAAACATCCTCAGCCTTAAACAGAGTCCAAATAACTTAAACACCTACTAGCATTGAGATTTGTGAATTAACACTGTCAACCATGCATACCAACTTCAAAATTCATTATAATCAGCACACCAAATAACACACCAATAAACAGATTTCCATCACTATATTATATAAAACCCCATTAACATATTCTATTATCTACATTATAGGACTTTCTAGGCGTCCCTGGCCATGATTGACTTTAACCATGGTGGCTGGAGGGCGGGTATAAGGGCTGGTTCTCTTGTGTGGCTGGCCAGCTATATACTATACAATATGGTTACAGAAGTCCACCATTCATTGAAAGTGGTAAAACACTGAATGTATTAGTTACCAATGCTGAAGTCAGATATGTTAGGCCATTGCTGCGAATAAAAAGGCAATGCTGTGCATTTTCTTTTATCTGAACTACATCCTGTTGGAAATCTTGTGGGACCATCGTCTTGATTATAAAAAGCTTCACAGCATGTTGGGCATTCCCATAAGTGCTCTGCCCTCCATTCCAGCAACCATCCCAGTGTATATAGACTCAGAGTCCTGGTCAGGTGTTGATTGTGGGATCATAATCAACTAGATACTCCCATTTCTGACATTCTCTGTATGTGTACGTTCTCAGCCTCATTGACATTATCTTGAAATTAATTTATTACTGTCCTGATCAAGTCTGCTTTATCTCTTTTCTGCATGGTGCCATCTATCACAGCATTGACTGCCAATAAGTCGGCTCTCTCGTTTCCTCTGACCCCAGCATGACCAGGACAGTATATCCATGTAAAGCTCTGGACAACTGAGTTGTTCAATAAGTCCCACCATTCCCTTCTTAGCATGTACCTTTACATCCCATGCAGCATGCCCTGAGGGTCCGTGAGCATGACCATGCGCATTGATGCATCAGTCAATCAAGTGCTGCTGCAACTCCCTCTATCTCCATCCTCATGCTCGATGTGACAGTAGAATATGCTGAAAATTTCTCAACCATCATCACGCCGTTTCTGTAGGCAACAAAACCCCAATCGCTCTTATTTGCATTTCTGTTAACTGAGCCATCTGTGTATATAATTACGTCTTGTGGTTTCGAGTGTAGCTGGGTGAGGCTTTGCACTGGGACCAATGTCTGCCGTAAGAGAGATCAGGTGGGAGTTTGAGAATGAAAGGAAAAAAAATATTAGAATGTTAATTTTCTGGATTACATTGTAATTAAAACACTTTATCAGCCGAAAAGTGCAGATTTATTACACTCAAGCTGTAAACCTTGACACAATGCACACTGCTCTCAGGACTACTTCCTGCTAGCCAGCAGGAGTTTGAGAATGCTCCCAGAAGACACAATGGAGTTAACACTTGTGTGTATGTGAAACAAAATGTCACTGGAATGTCTTGTTTTTTTCTCTTGTGGCTATGGTTAGCCGGAATATAGATAGAAATAAATGATTACTATATTATGAAAGACTTGCTTGACTACCTAATGTAATCACTGGCACTTGTTTGTCTTTGATACATTTTGTCTGTGTATGTACTGTCATATCTGGCCTTGGATAGACAACTAAAGCTCCCAGTCACCAACCTTACGCTTAACGGCAAGTGTGGATATTCTGACCACCATCCACCTGGGGATAGACAATGTACTGTCATATGTTTGTGCAGATTGTAAGCAGTTTGTATCAGCCGGCTATGTAACCATGTAGCTGTCAGTCATCTGTGTAGCCATGTAGCTGTCAGTCATCTGTGTAGCCATGTAGCTGTCAGTCATCTGTGTAATAATGTAGTAGTCTAGGGTTATCTGTGTAACCAAATAGATGTCAATTGTGTATGTAGCTATCAGTCATCTATGTAACCATGTAGCAATTAGTCATCTATGTAACAGTGTGGCTGTCAATCATCTATGTAGCTATCGGTTATCTGTGTAACCATGTAGCTGCAGTCTGTCATCTATATAACCATGTAGCAATTAGTCATCTATGTAACCATGTAGCAATCAAACATCTATGTAACCATGTAGCAATTAGTCATCTATGTAACCATGTAGCAATTAAACATATATGTAACCATGTAGCAATCGAACATCTATGTAACCATGTAGCAATTAGTCATCTATGTAACCATGTAGCAATTAAACATATATGTAGCCATGTAGCAATCAAACATCTATGTAACCATGTAGCAATTAGTCATTTATGTAACCATGTAGCAATTAGTCATTTATGTAACCATGTAGCAATCAAACATCTATGTAGCCATTAGTCATCTATGTAGCCATTAGTCATCTATGTAACCATGTAGCAATCAAACATCTATGTAACCATGTAGCAATTAGTCATCTATGTAACCATGTAGCAATTAAACATCTATGTAGCCATGTAGCAATCAAACATCTATGTAACCATGTAGCAATCAAACATCTATGTAACCATGTAGCAATCAAACATCTATGTAACCATGTAGCAATCAAACATCTATGTAACCATGTAGCAATTAGTCATCTATGTAACCATGTAGCAATTAAACATCTATGTAGCCATGTAGCAATCAAACATCTATGTAACCATGTAGCAATCAAACATCTATGTAACCATGTAGCAATCAAACATCTATGTAACCATGTAGCAATCAAACATCTATGTAACCATGTAGTAATCAAACATCTACGTAACCATGTAGCAATCAAACATCTATGTAACCATGTAGCAATCAAACATCTATGTAACCATTTAGCAATTAGTCATCAATGTAACCATGTAGCAATTAGTCATCAATGTAACCATGTGGCTGTCAGTCATCTATGTAGCTATCGGTTATCTGTGTAACCATGCTGCAGTCCATCATCTATGTAACCATGCAGCTGTCAAGTCATCGGTGTGGCACTTCTGTAATATCATGTGTTCCCTAATTTATCCCAGTATCTGCACAAACGCTTGCTAACACTTCGGCAGTCTAGGCTGTGTTTTTCTGTCTGGGATGTCTCCCACAGCCTTTCCATCTCCCGATGACACATGCAAGGCAGTAGTTTGTATTTAGACCTTATAGCGACTCATACTCGCTTGATGCTGCCCCTCACTGGACACGTGGGGGATATCAACACTGACTGATACCCCATTCTGCTAAGCTGCAACACCGATTTGGTCCACAACTGCTTTTATCGTCTAGAGAAATGCAGACTTATATTGCCGATGTTCTCAGGTGTCCTCTGTTTAACCATTTAGCTGTCAGTAACCATCGAACCCATATACTGTATCTTGCACGGATACTTCACATATTCCCGCTTCATTTGGGCGATAAAATATGACAAGACCATAAATAGATAAAACCAACACCCTCTTAGAAAGTCAGTATATGACACTTGGTAACAGTAACTCCCAGTAATTGTTTTCCCGTAAATTGTCTTCCGGTAAAATGGCGCGAGACGACAGCTGTGTTGATTCTCACTCGTCACAAATGTAAGTGTAGTTCAGTGTTTCGGGATTCTTCATCTGGAATAGGTGGACTCATTAATTATGTATGAATTAGAGATCACAGCGTAGCCAGGAGAGGTTTTCCCGATACAGCACTGCGACAGAATTAGCAATCCGGCAATGAGAACTCAAGTCACTTGTAGAAAATGGAGGGTTTCCCGGATAAGATAGATTACATCAAACATGCCATACCTTTTAACATGAAGATAAATATAGAAAAGACAGAAACACCAATATATATATATATATATATATATATATATATATATATATATATATATATATATATATATATATATTGAAAACAACAGACTTAAACAATTGACAGAATTCACATACCTAGAAAGTAATATAACAACAGACGGCAAGAGCAGCAAAGAAATACACAATAGATGTAGTAAAGCATACCAAGCATTAGGGTAAATGACACCAATCTTCAGAAACAAAAATGTAGATTTAAACACCAAAATAACACTATTCTAAACGATTATTATGCCAACACTGTGCTACCAATGCCAAACATGGACAACGACAGCACAAGACTTACATAAACTTATGACAGCTGAAATGACATGCTTACGCAGATTCCTAGGAATATCGCCCAGAGACAGGATAATGAATGAGGACACCCGACCAAAAACCGGCACCACACCAATCTTAGAATACATTAAGAGACAATATATCAAATGGTTTGCACACATAGGCAGACTACAATCAAACAGCATACCACAGCAAGCTATGTTACACAGATAAAATGAAGGTAGACCGACCAAGAAAACGATGGTCCACTGAAATAAAAGAGGCGACAAATTTCACAATATACTCAGCACACAAGAGGGCCGTCTCCAGAAAACTTTTCTACCGCTGACGACGAAAGGCATCAAAAGGTTTCAGCAAATAGAAAGATAGATAAAATTGTTTTCCCAGAAGAGGTAACGAAAAACCACAAAATAATGAATACATTAAAAAAATAAATCATGTTTTTTAAAGGCACATTTGGGGGGGGGGGGGGGGGAATGATGTCTGCTGAATATCCATACCTGAACTAATGAATGAAAATCTTCCGTTTTTCATTTTCAAATTCCCACTGTCTCTCTTGTAGCAGAGCAATGATCCTAGTCAATGTCCAGCAAGGACACAAGCCCAGAGAATAGAAATGCGTTGTGTTGACATTTTATTTGCGCTAAATGGTCCGACACATCCACCTTTACTCGGAGAAAGAAAATAATTCTAGATTTCAAGAAAGTCACCTGCGGAGTAGAGGCCTACCCAGCTGTTATTTCACCCTACATGCACACAGAATCAAACGTCTTGGGACTTGCAAAAGCTTTAGAAAATTTCCCATTAAAAAAAAAAAATACAGTAGAGTCTCTCTATAACAACTTCGTTTTGGGCCGACAAAATATATGTGTTATAACAGAAATTCGTTATATACAGTACACACAATAAAGAATAAATATAATTGGGGATTATGAAAAGTGTTGCTTTAAAGATACATTTGTTATAAAAGCGTGCGCTATAGTGGGATTTCAGTATAACAGCCCAGAAAGAACACCAAGCTAGAATTGAAAGTATTAATTAATCACTTATCATCATGCGCCGTCTCCGCAACGGAAGCTGGCTACAACGGACATCCCGTTTCCGTGCCTTGGTGGGACAGTCTATTAGGCTGTAACCTGTCCTTCTCGTAATGCTTCTCTCCCCCTTATGTCTCTGCCTAGCTCTTGTTTGCCTTCCCCCTCGATTTTACCCTCAAGTAAGGTCTTCAACAAGGTGTCATGTCTTTTAATATGTCCAAAATACTTTGTTTGATATTTATTTCTTTTAATAATTCTTTTTTCATACGAAACGTTCTTAGAACCTATTTATTCATTTTCTTCTCTTTCTGTGAAATTCTCCATATTCTTCTATATATTCACATCTCAAAGGCATTAATTCTGCATTCTAGCTGTTTATTCATGCGCCCATGTGTTGCCGGGGCCCGAAAGGGGGAAGCAAAGAATAGCAACACTGTTTACCTTCCATGCACGTCGTAAGAGGCGACTACGGAGGTTATGTGATGGAGCTGGCTATCCCATCCCATATAGGGCCAGGGGCCCAAAGCCATGCTGAAGTCGGATGTGTCAGGCCAAAAGGCGCAGATATCGCAGTAATGCTGTAAACCATGACACAACGCATTCCGTCTCTCCGGACTACATCCTGCTAATCTGCAGGAGTTTGAGAACGAACGCAGAAGAAGTTTATTCATTGTCCATGTTTCTGAAATATGTACTCTCTTCGCAAACCATGTTTCTGAGTCATACATTGATATAGAATAGATGTAGCCCTTTATAATTCTTATTTTTCGTTTGTTTGCCATTTGTTTAGATGTCAATATGTTCTTCGTGTCATTGAAAGTACTTTTAGTCTTCCTATTCTTCTTCTACTCGACACAGGATATGAAATAAGATTGACCACGTGACAGGATATGGAATAAAATTGACCATGTGACAGGATATGGAATAAAATTGACCACGTGACATGATATGCAATAAAATTGACCATGTGACAGGATATGGAATGAGATGCTACATGATGATGATGACCGTATATAGCTACTGCATGTTATTACATTGATATTTCCTCGATCTGGGTCAGATTGTTATAATGAGATTTGCCTGTATCACATTTGTCACAATGACATGAGTCCACATCACTGTAATTAACGAAGGATGCGTACATACCAGACGTGTAAAGCCGATACCATCGATTAGATTAGACATGTTGGCTATTTGGAAAGCAAACCTTCTAAAGTTACTCTGTTGACTTTCCCGTGGTTTTCATTGGCTGTTCACACAGAGTATTATTTATCATAACGACCAATTAAAAACTGAAATCACGGAAAAGTCAAATGAGTTATTTCAGAAGGCTATTCTCCAATAAACTAACATGTCTTATGGTTTCGATGGTCTCGGTAAAGTAAAAGTAAATTAAACCACAGCAATTATTAATGCCGTAGGGGTGTGAGATGTTAGCGATCTCACATTTTCAGAGGCCCTGCAAATGAGGCCGGTAGCCATTTCCTCTCCATCTCCAGTCTTTACTTCCCGGATTAATCCGGTACCAATTTAAGGCTGGATCGACCCGGGAGCCGTTGCGATCTGAAAAAACATTTCCGCCTCAATAGGGGAATGAACCTAGGACCACTGATATACGAAGCCAGTGCGCTAACCACTGTGCTAACGTGGCTTCCCCCGTAAAGGTAAGCTGAGTTGTGAACCAGCGTCATAGCACGTGATTTCCTTTCCCATGAGTGCTCAGACATTTCAAAAATAACCTCTGATTTAATTGGGAAACAGCCTTCAAAATGACTATTTTTTCTTTTCCCTTGATTTTAATTGACCATTGCGATTATAGGCCTACTATGTGTCCACAACCAATAAATATTACGGAAATAATGAAATGAGTCATTTTATAAGGTTGTTTCCAAATTAACCAATTATCTTATATTGTTGACATCGTCTGAGCACTAATGGGAAAGGAAATAATGTCTTCAGCAGGTCTTCTGTTACCAACAGGTTACGGCTCAGCTGCCTAGTCAGACCAGAAAACCACATGACTAGCGTTCCCAACTGCACTTTCTCAGTAGCGGTGGCGACATTCCTCAACCTTCCAAGAGCATGAGCGCTGGAAACCCTACTTACTGATGGATGGGTGAACCACGTGAGTAATTTTTATTTAAACACCACAAATAAAGATGGAAGCCGTGATAGAGATATAGAGACGAGATGTCAAAACGCAAATGCAGTAACATACCGTCACCACTACTTCGAGATCGAGATGGAAGTTAAAAGACAAATGATTTACAGTAGGCCCTATATTCCCTACCAACACTGTGTTGCCAGTGCCAAACCTGGTCTCTCTCATCTTCACATTACAGAAATATAGTTACATGTGAGATGAAATGCTTGACTGCAGGGGTCACCAGGCTCGATGTGATAATTACGAAATGAAGACATCAGAGAAAGAATATCTATAACACCTTGCACAAAATACATAAAGAGACAGCAGATCATGTGGTTGGCCACATTATGAGAATGCATCACAAGTTGCCCGTAAAGGCATATAACCAAATGAGATCAGGTAAACAGCCAGAGGAAGACCACGAAAAATATGGATAGAAAACGTCAGGGACATCTTGAACAAACACGGCTGTAGCACAGCCGAGGCGACACATCTGGCCTTGAAACACAAGCTCTAGCTCCAATCACCCCTACGCTTAACGACAAGAGTAAAATAAAGATGGATTCGAACCGGATCTGCTGCTTCACGGGAGAGTAACTAAAACTTAACGTGACACGTTTCCATAACCCCAGTGTTTAACTGACTAATCATAAAGAAATAATATGGAAGGACTCCGCCCCTATTTAAGGATTAATCTCATTGGTAGTCAGCTAGAGATTTCACACTGTGACCTAGGCCTATATTTTGATTTTTTGGGGGGCATAATCTATGTGGCCGATCTAAGTTCAGTATTAATTAATAAGTTACAGAGAAGAAACAAGCCACTCGTCTGTGCTGGTTGGTTCTGTCGTGTATTAAGTGTGAGGGAGTTTCGTACAGTGAAAAACATGAATGGTACAGAAGTGAACAACCGGCAGCGATTTAAAACGGAGAATACGTGTTTTACCGTGCCGGTAAAGTGTTTGATGTGACAGACTTTGCTGAACGTCACCCTGGAGGAAAGAAAAACTGCTGGAAGAGCACAACGGTCAAGATGTGGACAATATTATGAAAAGCATCCACCAGTCATGTTCACAGCAAGGCTGCGTATACTATTATGGAAAAAATATTTTGTGGGGACATTAGATTCATTCAAACAGGTAGGTTGGCATCCTTATATTACATGGATAATTTCTGAGAAAAAGTGGCCAGGATGATACAGAATATGGATTTACTCAGTCGTTATATTGCGGATATATTTCGTATTTGGTGCATATAGTGTTATATCGCTGATTATGTTGTATTACTTTGGTGCATAGAATGTTATATTCGCTGATATATTTCGTACTACTTTGGTGCATAGAGTACCTATATTAATATTGTCTGATATATTTTCGTACTACTTTGGGTGCATAGAGTACTATATTAATATTGCTGATATATTTCGTATTACTTTGGTGCATAGAGTACTATATTAATATTGCTGATATATTTCGTATTACTTTGGTGCATAGAGTATCATATTGCTGATATATTTTGTATTACTCTTGGTTGATCAATAACTTTTTCTCTTGCGTACGTTCTCAAAACTACTTCAGATTAACAGGGTGTAGACCGGGAATAATTATTTATAGCTATGCCGCGATATTTGTACCTTTCGTCCTGACACATCAGCATGGTTTCTGAAATACGTTGACCCTCTATGGGACGGTGATAGCCAACTCCATTACCAAAACTTCCTTAGTTACCTCTTACTACGTGTATGGCAGGTAAGTATCACTATTATTGGCTCCCCTTTCAGGTCACGACGACACATTAACATAAAATTAAATTTAATAGTTGATTGGTTGAATTAGCTCGCAGAGTTAACAGTGAACTTACTTCACAAACTGAACTCGCCGAATTAGCACGTGACTCGAAGTTCGATCGTCACACAATGTATTGTCAATATCGCCCGTGTTTTGCCGTGTCCGAAATGTGAGTAAAGAATAGCTACTGTGTACCTGCAAAGCATGTAATACACGGTTAATGTGACTTTATGGTGGAGTTGGTTGTCCTATCCTATATACAGTCAAGGTTACCCACAAGTCATACAGAAGTCGGATGTGGCATTCCGAAATGCGTAGATATCGCAGCTAAGCTGTAAAACATGACACAATGCACTCCGGACTATATCCTTCTTTCTTGCAAGAGTTTGAGCACAAACGCAGAAGAAGTAGAAATTATTTGCGATACAATTTCATGTATTAGTGATGGCTAAACAATGCAACACTTTTATTAATATAGAATCTTTGGAAAATGCACAAAAATATGTGCAATATACGCTTGCCAATCACTAATTGCACAAGAATAATACATATAAAATAATACTGCAGTGAAACGCAACAACAATAGAACTTAAGTTGAATACAGGTTTTTGATCACCCCATAACCCCTTAGTCTTAGTGATAGTCCCGTCTGTGTTCACGTGAAACATCAAAAACCTGTGTTCTACGTAAGAATAATAAAGTATGCAAGCTATAGTAGGCTCCTTTCGTGAGGATGTTATTGGTGCACTATCAGAGATAAATTTTACGATCCATGGCGATGATGGATGTAGATCACAAGACCAATCTGAGTCACAGTCTTCCACAGTATATACAATGATCATATACATTCTGCAGTGAACGAAAGAAGAAGAAGAATATACATTCTGCAAAATATGTCATTATATTCTGATGCAGTCACATATTTCTTAAGTCACGTGGTACGTATGTCAGATCGTCGCCTGCCAAATATACTTCTCTATGGAGAGTTGATGAATGGCACCTGTTCTCAAGGTGGCCAAAAGAAGCGTTAGAGGGATTCGTTAAAGACCTCACTGAAATCCGTTAAAATGGACCACGATACATGGGAAGAATTGACACAAAATATAGCTACATGGCGCTCTACAGTGAAAAAAATCGCAGCTTATAATGAAATGAGGAGAAATGCATAAACTCAACCGCAGAGAGTAGCTAGAAAGTCAAGGATAGACCAAAAAACCATCCACAGTGGTCATCGCATGCCCGAACTGTCCAATGACATTTGCGACCAGAACAGTGCATATTAGCCATCAACGAACTCAGTCAAGAACATAACTCTAACTGAATTTCAAAAGCGGAGACAAATGGTGGTCATCATCATGTAATGGTCGAGTAACAAAAAATAAATAAAACAAAGAATCACAAGTGCACTTGTACCATCGATTGTACTTGACTTTTTTCCCGGCCGTGATTATTGTGTGACCATCTACTGTAGCCTAGTCGTGATGATTGTGTTTTCGTAGACGTGCAGCCCGTGAACTAACTGCTATCACTTCCTCCTTTGTCTTTTTACCATTCTTGATTATTCCCCTTTGTGCATGACATCACGTGTGCGATTTCTTATCACTAGCATGTAACATGTAGTCATATACCGTGAATGCATGTATCATGTATGCCGTGATAGCATACATCTTTGTACCGAAGTAGAGGTCGTAAATAGAGATATTTTCCCAGACTGTAATTCCCCATTAATTAGATCATTCCTTCATTGTACGCTACCACACAAGCAAACAGGGTGGGGGAATAGTTCATAGAAAAATATAACATTCAGTACTAAGAAAGAAGTAGGTACACACACACAAAAACATCCAACCCCCTATTTAGCAGTGTTCCCTACCGCCCCCCTACCCCCTTCAAAGTGAAGTGAAAGTCGTGTAAAGTAAAGTCGTTCTTATGACCCTGCGCACAAGCATGACATAATTTATCTTATAACCAAAGTGCCAGAAATTATCTGGCAAAGAAAGGTCTGGTCTGCCATTATTACTTATTAGGGTAAAATCCCATTATAACAACTTGTGTTGGACCGAAGACGATGTTATAGCAGATAGTCGCTATTTAAAGTGCGTGCGTCGTGTAACATATTCTTTCCAGGACTTAGCCTTCCTTATTTATCTTCTTCTTTCGTTCACTTGAAACATGTCTATATCTGTAATTCTGTCTCCTGAATAAAACTCAGTATTTTGTGGTTCACGCAGTGCCCTATGAGGCGGTGTGAAATGGTGGTGGATGCATCAATATCAAATGGTAACAAACTTGAAAAATCAATAGCCACAAGTGTTCATTCTACACATTTCAAGGCAGAAATGTAAAACAGAGTGTGAAACTGAGTATGAAACAGAGTGTGAAACGAAGTGTGAAACGAGGTGTGAAACGAGGTGTGAAACAGAGTGTGAAACAGAGTGTGAAAAAGAGTGTGAAACAAAGAAGCAACACTTTTGCTGCTGGGATCACCCCTCATAGAAGAAATAAATGTCTAGTGATTCTGACCGATACCAAATCTGCTTTGCAGCCTCCTTCTTCCCCACCCCCACTCCCGAACAACCCAACACATTACACATGAATGACTTAAAATCACTGCTATCTCAACTAAATAACAAAGCAAAAGAAACAGCTCTCCAGTGAATCCCAGGCCACTGACAAATTCAGAAAAATTAGATAGCATATCAGCTAAGAAAAAACTGGAAGTAGCTGCCAACAAGAACAGAAGATTCAGTATCATGTCCAGAAATGAAGTACATCATCAGAAGATCCATAAACATGGAATGGAACTCTCAACTCACCCATGCAGTCAAAATAGGTGATGCTATCCGCAGGGTTGGAATAAAGGAATAAACAATCATTATTAGATTGAGAACTCCGCCGAAGACGGATGTATCGGGCAATTGGCGCAAATAAAACGGCGACACACACACCGCATTTCAGTTCTCTGAACTACATCCTTTTAGAAATCTAGTAGGACAATGGTCCTGCTACGAGGGAGATCGAGCGGGAGTTTGAGAATGAACGCCGAAGAAGAAGATGGAAAGAAGCTACAACGGACTCAAGCAACACATGTGTAGTAAGTCTGGAGTTGGCGACACATATACGTGTCCCTGTGAACAATCTCCAGAGCACAGAGAACATATTTAGCAGTACAGCTCACTGCACCACACTGCAAGAAACAAATATATGATCATATGAAACAGCTCTGACGGACAACAGCATCTGACTTTGCCAAGAACATCACACAACTTACCGTCAATCGATATATGTCTCTTCCCTCTGCGCCGAATACTGTACCAATGGCCGAACCCGGTGCTCGTTTTGAGAGTGAGGAAAATAAAATAAAAAACATGTCAAACTCTGTTTATAAAGTACAAAAGAAATATGTAAAATCTACAAGATAATTTTTTTAAATAAATAAAAAATACCTTTTACTTTGATGTACGATACTTTCAACCAGGAACGTTAGTCCAATTAGTTGATAGAGCATTTAACAGGTAGTTATTGTTTGCCTCTCTGTTGGAGAGGCGCCCCACTGGAGCCACTTTCAACCAGGAGACAGCAAAGTCCAATACGTTATATCAGGACGCCCTACCATAAAATATTAGAGGCCACAAAGACCCTATCTGTAACATCAAACAATATAACAGGTTACGATTTTTTGGTAATTCAATTAGCACCACCGCTAATATATGCTACAAGATAAACCACAGCGGAAACATAAAGTAATAAGCATAACATAGAAATATATCATATGCTATAGCAACTATAGCAATAACGTAGCTATCACGACAGTACGAATATATATATATATATATATATATATATATATATATATATATATATATATATATATATATATATATATATATATATATATATATATATATATAAAGGCATATATTCTATACAGTGTCGGATTAGGCATTGCACGTCTGTGTCTGTTGCCAGGACCAGAAGGGGAGGCAATACTGTTACCATAACAACGAGGTTTAAGTTGGTCTACTTCTTAGGTAAAATGACCCTGAAATCGGATGCTTCAGAAATGCACAGATATTGCAGCTAAGATGTAAATCATAATACAAAGCATTCCGTTCTCCTGACTACATACTGCTAATCTGCATTCGTTTGAGAAGGACGACTGTGTATACAATATTAGTGGTTGCCAGGAGACAACTCTGCCGAAATATCATTAGGCCTATCATTTATGATTATGCAAATATTGACCAGAGCGAGGCCGTCACAATATAGACGATCTTTCAACACTATTAATTAGGTCACCATTCGTTACGCTTTATGACTATTGTTTGGATGTCGGTTGGTCACTGTATACTTGGAGTCGCCTTCACTATTTTTGGCATGTGATTCCAAGTATATAAAGTGACCAGCCGACAACCCAACAATAATCATAAAATGTAACGAATGGGGTCCTAATTAATTGTGTTGGAAGGTCTTTTTTGGAGACGGTCATGTGTAGAGCCAAACCTGATTGGGTACCGTGCCAATTTGGCACCAGAAACATCTATGTAGAAATACAGCGAAACATCGACAATATGATCTGTTGGATAATTGGAAAATGATCTTCCAAAATGATTCCTTTGATTTTCTCCGTGGTTTTCATTGGATGTCGACACAAAGTAGGGTCCTATATATAAAAGTGACCAATAAAAACACGAGAAAAGCCATTTTAGTCTTTTTAGAAGGTTGTTTTCCCAATTAGCCAACGTGTCTGATATATATAATGATCACGAAATACATTAATTAATTCGTACTGTTTAACGTGGGTCACATGACACCCATGAATGTCGTGATTTCATGTTTCTTCTTTTTAAAAAAAATATATCCTCCCCCCCCCCCACCCCCATTCATGGGCATTTATCAAGGAACTTATTTTTGAACAAAATGTGGGTTTCAATTGTGTTTTCATATCACTCTTAGGGGCACAGTCTTGCCCTTGTTGCTGTTGAATTTCGTAATCTCTGTATAGCTCATTGTCTCCACGCTCTCAGTCCTTATATATCACAAATTAGAACTTTCCATAAATAGCAATTTAACATCTAGGCCCTACACGAAAGGACATCTGGTGGGTGTTACTTCAAACACAAATAACTTTATTTTCTAGCAAGGAACATTTACAATAACAATATGCTTATACATTTCAAATGCATATATGGTTTATAAGATGTTGTGAGTTGGTTTAATAAGTCATGAAAACTTGTGATGGGAGTGTAATGATGAATATAGGATGTAAAATTAAAGAAATATTCCCTTTGTCTTGCGTCCGCAATCTTTCTTTCGTTATAACGCAGTTGAAATGGAAGCTAGTGCCGAATATCGAATTGCTGTCCAGTTGTCCGTCAAGAACTGACCAATGATTACGATTGGTTAACCTTTTACCTCTGGCCGAGTCACAAAGGTCAAACGTTTGTAAACAAATATCAACGGCAACTTTATTCATTCGTTCTTCTCATGATCAGAAACTTTCCTTTACAAAATCAAAATTCAGAAATATCAAACGAAACTTGACGTGTTCCTGTGATGGCGAGTAGTAATTCAGAAATATCACATTTAACTAGAGATGTACCTGGCGAGTAGTAATTTCTTACATTTTTGTAGAAACAAGTGTTAGAAAAGTGGAGTGTTGTATTGTTGGTGTTTGTGTCTTGCTCTATTCCTACATGACCACATTGAATTTCTAAACTCTACCAGAAGGCATACATATGTGCATCCAATGTGGTACCCCTACGACTCTGAAGGGTTACGGGTTTATTGATTGATTGATTGATTGATCGATACATATTTTGTGTGAGCTTGTCTGCATTTAGGATTACGTTTAATGTGACTGCCTTGTACATGATAATAATAATAATAATACGACTCATAACTCGTCAGGGTCGTAGAGGTGACACACTGGAGACATCACCACAAAAAGCTTTCCAAACATCGTTATCCTCAGCCATTTGTAGGAGTGTCGAAAAATCACGCCAATACCATCCCTTGACGTAATAAACACATGACTTTCTCTTCACAACTATTTTCCTTCCTCCCACCACTGTTCCTTGCAAAATAATTTTAGACAGCGAGTCGTGTCTCGTTACATGTACAAACCAATATTTTGTTTTATTGTGTTCAATTTTATGAATATTGTGTTAACAGTGGAAGAATATGTGGTCTTTCGTATCTGGTGTTTTGAGTCCACAGATCTTGCAGCTCTTGTGTGTCCTGTGTGTTATTATATGTGAGAGCGGTGTGATATTGAAAAGTAGTCTGTATGTAACTTCATTTGCTTTGGGTGTTATTTGTATACAGTGTAGGTTGATAAGGATTTCTGAGTAATCTGTTATAAAGTTAGCATAGCCTCGTTTGATTCTGTTAAGGGTTCGTGTGCTACGATGAAATGTTGTTGGTTCATTGAGTTGCTAATTTCCTTTGAAATATTGGATGCACTATTGACATAAATGTGGTAACGTTCCCATTGAGTATAGTGTGTTTCGTATAGCGCATAAATGGGATATTTTTAATCCGATGTAATAATGTGGCAGCGTGTATTTTTGTGGGTTGTGTATTATTTCTTCTATGAATGCTATTCTTTGTGCTTGAATTTTGTTTTTATGTCAAATAGAGACCCCCCCCCCTTATTTTCTTAACCTGTATAAGTGCTTTAGTTTTCATTTCGTGTATATATGTTGTAAAACGAACTGCCTTATGTGGTGACATATATCCTTGATTGTGTTCTTTGGTGGGTTTAATCTATTTGATTTTTACAACAGTCATGGTATGACGAAGGTGTTTACAACCACGCTTCTGCTAATCATTATTATTGTTTTGTATTTGTATCGTTCTAGTCGACCTTTGATTTCTGTTATATTTTTCCAAATTTCTCTATTCATCTGTGTTGGTGTGCAGTGATAGAGGATACCGTTTACTATGATTTTGTCTGCTTGGAGCAGTTTGAAAGATAAATTTGTTTTATATTTCCGATGCCCTATACCCATTATAATTGAAAGACCTGGCAACACAAAGATACAAATGGAAGGCTATGGTTTCTGTCCTATGCGCCGCCTATGGCCCTGGAGGAACATAACATACCCATTATGCATGTGTTTACCTTCGAGCCACACTCTATTCCATGGGATTTGAAATCTTTACGGATGTTTTGTATGGATGCTGTGTTTGATTTCTTTACGACTGCGTCATCCGCATAAGCTACTACATTTTTGTAGCCCAGTCCAGGTATGAGGATTCCTTTAATATCATTATTTTGTCTAATTTTTTTCTCTCTAACACGGCTCAAATAACAGGATGTAAAACAAGGGTGACTAAAAGCAATCCTGTCTTACGGATCTCGTTAAATAAATTTGGTCCGTTACAGGGTGATATATTAGTAAAATACTCTGTAGGTTTTTTAATATAAGTTTAACCCAGCATTCACCAATATTTCTTCTGTGTATTGTTTCATGCAAGAAATCGTGAAATATTATGTCGATAGCTATATCATCATACGTGGATAGTATCCCATAGCTATATCATCATACGTGGATAGTATCCCATAGCTATATCATCATACGTGGATAGTATCCCATAATCATCATACATGGATAGTAACCCTGGGTTCTTTTATTTAGTGTATTGAGTAATAACTCTTATGAAGTGTGTGTGGTTGCTCATATTTCTAGTATGTGATTGCTGATCTGTGTGGACCAACTTTTGCATGAAGGTTGAAGTTTTAGGGTTAGAGCTTTCGTGAACATTTTGTAGTCTGTGTTCTTCTTCTTCTTCTTCATCGTTCTTCAGTCAGATATCAGGTTACAGCACCAATAGCTTCAGTCAGATATCAGGTTACAGCACCAATAGCTTCAGCAGATATCAGGTTACAGCACCAATAGCTTCAGTCAGATATCAGGTTACAGCACCAATAGCTTCAGTCAGATATCAGGTTACATCACCAATAGCTTCAGTCAGATATCAGGTTACAGCACCAATAGCTTCAGTCAGATATCAGGTTACAGCACCAATAGCTTCAATGAATTGTGTGATTCGCTTCAGGTCATCCATGGAACCCCTCAAGTCTGGAAGTAGTGCCGTCTCAGTAGGCCATATTTTCTCCCTCTCTTCTTGGTAGAGTTGACAGGCATGAAGAATGTGTTCTGCAGTCTCTGGGCTCAGTCCACAGTTGCACAGGTCTGTCTCACCATTCTTCAGTTTTCGAAACATGTGACTTCTCATTCTGTTGTGACCAGTTCGTAGTCTGATGATGATGGTTTGTTCCTTGCGTGACATTTGATGGTAGGAGTCATGTGGTTCTGCGGTTGGGTGCATCTGCTTCCACTTTTTCTTATATTCTGCTTTTAACATGGTCTTACTTTCATAGTATGTATTATCACTTTCTATTTGTTCCAGTGATCCCCCTTTCCTTGCCAGGAGATCAGCTTTTTCATTTCTAGGTATGCCACAGTAACCAGGGATTCACTGCAGTACTGTTTGTAGTTAACCAGGGATCCACTACAGTACTGTTTGTAGTCTGTGGTTAACCAGGTATCCACTGCAGTACTGTTTGTAGTCTGTGGTTAACCAGGTATCCACTGCAGTACTGTTTGTAGTCTGTGGTTGGGATGTCTATGTCTCTAGCTGATGGGTGCCACTGAACAGGGAATCACTCTCGATGATAGTGTGTCCTGTGCGAAAAACTTCAATATCTATCTCTTAAAAATTGTATATATTCTTCCTACATTTAGATGTCAATGTTCATATATTGACATCAGTCAGATGTCAATGTTCATATATTGACATCAGTCAGATGCACCCCCAACGTATACACAAATGTACAACACTAAGCTGGATATCATCGCTATTGACTGTAATATGTATGTGTACTTTGAAAGAGCATTGATGAATAAGTGCATTAGATTGTAAGTAGGCCCTCTTTCGGTTTACAATATTATTACCATCCATCTAACGTCGTACAAATACTCGACTACAATGTAATTACCTTCCATATAACTTTGCACAAACAAATACTCGACTACAATGTAATTATCTTCCATCTAACTTTGCACAAATACTCGACTACATTATAATTATCTCACAAATATTTGACCCTCCAGTTCAGATTAAATTTCTTATCTCTAAGTTACAGTTTTTTTATTTGATTTTTTAACCACATCTCACGGTCCAGAATAGTTAGGGTCTTACGGCAGGTGCAGCTGTATTCGACCTATTTCAGATCCATCAGCAGCATAGTCCTACTGTGAAGAGTCATTCATATGGGCTGAACCGACAGTTTCTTGTGTTCATTACATACTTTGTCACATCCGCCAATGAAAATCACAGAGAAAGTTAAATAGCGTCACTAACCTAGGATGATCCGAGATTTCCGATAGGACAAACCTGAAAATTGACTTGTTTATTCAGGGGCAAGAGATATCCTTTCATATCGGGCTAGACGTAGATTTGCTATTTATAGAACGTTCTATTTTGTAACAGCTAAACCAAGTCCTTCTTTATAATAATCTTGCAGGCCGATCCCAAACTGGCCCAGAATCCATGCTGAATGTGTCACGCCGAAATGCGCAGATATCTCTTCCAAGTTATAAACCACGACAATACATTCCTTTCTCTGGACTACATTCTGCTTAACTTAAGTCAGCAGAAGAAAGCATGGGTCATCATCAGGCTTATCGCGGCTGGGATGTGGGCTTTTGTGGCTGAGATGTGGCTTATGTGGCTGTGGCGATATCGATAAAGGCGAAATTATGGGAACATTGACTTGCTGTAAGAGAGATACGGTAGTGGTTTGAGAACGAGTGTAAAATAAACGTTGCGGTTATATCGATTCTTACTTCGTTAGCTGGACTTGATTCTTCTGGTTCTTCTTCTTCTGCGTTCGTTCTCAAAGTCCTGCAGATTTGCAGGATGTAGTCTGGAGAACGGAATGTGCTGTGTCATTTTTTACAGCATTGCTGCGATATCTGCGCATTTCGGTCTGACACATCTGACTTCAGCATGGCTTTGGGCCACTGACCTTATATGGGATGGGGCAGCCAACTCCATCCCATAACCTCCTTAGTTGCCTTTTACGACATGCATGGAAGGTAAACACTGTTGCTATTATTTGCTCCCCTTTCGGACCCGGCACCACACGGGCG
The DNA here is from genome assembly GCA_034231615.1 of Meghimatium bilineatum. Taxonomy (NCBI): domain Eukaryota; kingdom Metazoa; phylum Mollusca; class Gastropoda; order Stylommatophora; family Philomycidae; genus Meghimatium; species Meghimatium bilineatum. Next base: position 46,830,459 of record CM067308.1, read on the forward strand.
ATTCTTCTGTTTGAGAACTAATGTAAAATAAACGTTGAGATTACATCGATTCTTACTTCGTTAGCTGGACTTGATTCTTCTGTGTTGTATCTTGAAGGGTTTAGTATTCGCCATGTGTTACCGGAGCCCATAATATATACACAGAACCGCTGCATTATGTCATGCCGTTCATGTTGTAAGGTGTGACTAAGGTGGTTGGGGGTTGAAGTTGGTTAAAAAGTGATCCAAGAGCCACGTTGAAGTTGGATGTGTCAGGCTGAAAGCCTCGGATACCGGATTAAAGCTGTAAATCATTAACACGTGGCGTTCTATTCTCTGGACTTCATCCTACTAACTTGGAGGAGTTTTAGAACAAACACAGAAGAAGACTTCAACATTAACTTGATGTATCAAATATCGCGACCGTTGAAAATCATTTTTCATGTACTCCCAGAGTTTGTTCTCTGATGTGGTAGTTTGCTAGTATAACTGATTTCTTGGTCTCTGTGATAGAGTAGGTTAGAGTAAATGGTCTTGTTAGTATAACCGGTTTCTTGGTCTCTATGATAGAGTAGGTTAGAAGGACATGGTCTTGTTAGTATAACCAGTTTCTTGGTCTCTTTGATAGAGTAGGTTAGAGTAAATGGTCTTGTTAGTATAACCGGTTTCTTGGTCTCTTTGATAGAGTAGGTTAGAAGGACATGGTCTTGTTAGTATAACCAGTTTCTTGGTCTCTTTGATAGAGTAGGTTAGAAGGACATGGTCTTGTTAGTATAACCAGTTTCTTGGTCTCTTTGATAGAGTAGGTTAGAGTAAATGGTCTTGTTAGTATAACCGGTTTCTTGGTCTCTTTGATAGAGTAGGTTAGAAGGACATGGTCTTGTTAGTATAACCAGTTTCTTGGTATCTTTGATAGAGTAGGTTAGAAAAACATGGTCTTGTTAGTATAACCAGTTTCTTGGTCTCTTTGATAGAGTAGGTTAGAGTAAATGGTCTTGTTAGTATAACCGGTTTCTTGGTCTCTTTGATAGAGTAGGTTAGAAGGACATGGTCTTGTTAGTATAACCAGTTTCTTGGTCTCTTTGATAGAGTAGGTTAGAGTAAATGGTCTTGTTAGTATAACCGGTTTCTTGGTCTCTTTGATAGAGTAGGTTAGAGTAAATGGTCTTGTTAGTATAACCGGTTTCTTGGTCTCTTTGATAGAGTAGGTTAGAGTAAATGGTCTTGTTAGTATAACCGGTTTCTTGGTCTCTTTGATAGAGTAGGTTAGAAGGACATGGTCTTGTTAGTATAACCAGTTTCTTGGTCTCTTTGATAGAGTAGGTTAGAGTAAATGGTCTTGTTAGTATAACCGGTTTCTTGGTCTCTTTGATAGAGTAGGTTAGAGTAAATGGTCTTGTTAGTATAACCGGTTTCTTGGTCTCTTTGATAGAGTAGGTTAGAGTAAATGGTCTTGTTAGTATAACCGGTTTCTTGGTCTCTTTGATAGAGTAGGTTAGAAGGACATGGTCTTTGATCTAAGAACTTGTTCCAAATGTACTTGACATGTGTGTAGTGCTAGCAAAGAAATGTACTCGTCATGTGTAGTGCTAGCCAGATAAACGTCATGTGTGTATGTGTTTGTAGTGATAGGCAGATATATGTACTCGTGTATGTGTGTGTAGTGCTAGCGAGACACATGTAGCCATCGTTCTGTGAACATCGAAGTAAGAAAACAGATTTGAGTCTCTACGTTCTGTGAACATCGAAGTAAGAAAACAGATTTGAGTCTCTACGTTCTGTGAACATCGAAGTAAGAAACAGATTTGAGTCTCTACGTTCTGTGAACATCGAAGTAAGAAAACAGATTTGAGTCTCTACGTTCTGTGAACATCGAAGTAAGAAACAGATTTGAGTCTCTACGTTCTGTGAACATCGAAGTAAGAAAACAGATTTGAGTCTCTACGTTCTGTGAACATCGAAGTAAGAAACAGATTTGAGTCTCTACGTTCTGTGAACATCGAAGTAAGAAAACAGATTTGAGTCTCTACGTTCTGTGAACATCGAAGTAAGAAACAGATTTGAGTCTCTACGTTCTGTGAACATCGAAGTAAGAAAACAGATTTGAGTCTCTACGTTCTGTGAACATCGAAGTAAGAAACAGATTTGAGTCTCTACGTTCTGTGAACATCGAAGTAAGAAAACAGATTTGAGTCTCTACGTTCTGTGAACATCGAAGTAAGAAAACAGATTTGAGTCTCTACGTTCTGTGAACATCGAAGTAAGAAACAGATTTGAGTCTCTACGTTCTGTGAACATCGAAGTAAGAAAACAGATTTGAGTCTCTACGTTCTGTGAACATCGAAGTAAGAAACAGATTTGAGTCTCTACGTTCTGTGAACATCGAAGTAAGAAAACAGATTTGAGTCTCTACGTTCTGTGAACATCGAAGTAAGAAACAGATTTGAGTCTCTACGTTCTGTGAACATCGAAGTAAGAAAACAGATTTGAGTCTCTACGTTCTGTGAACATCGAAGTAAGAAAACAGATTTGAGTCTCTACGTTCTGTGAACATCGAAGTAAGAAACAGATTTGAGTCTCTACGTTCTGTGAACATCGAAGTAAGAAACAGATTTGAGTCTCTACGTTCTGTGAACATCGAAGTAAGAAAACAGATTTGAGTCTACGTTCTGTGAACATCGAAGTAAGAAAACAGATTTGAGTCTACGTTCTGTGAACATCGAAGTAAGAAAACAGATTTGAGTCTCTACGTTCTGTGAACATCGAAGTAAGAAAACAGATTTGAGTCTCTGCGTTCTGTGAACATCAAAGTAAGAAAACAGATTTGAGTCTCTACGTTCTGTGAACATCGAAGTAAGAAACAGATTTGATTCTCTACGTTCTGTGAACATCGAAGTAAGAAAACAGATTTGAGTCTACGTTCTGTGAACATCGAAGTAAGAAAACAGATTTGAGTCTACGTTCTGTGAACATCGAAGTAAGAAAACAGATTTGAGTCTACGTTCTGTGAACATCGAAGTAAGAAACAGATTTGAGTCTCTACGTTCTGTGAACATCGAAGTAAGAAACAGATTTGAGTCTACGTTCTGTGAACATCGAAGTAAGAAAACAGATTTGAGTCTACGTTCTGTGAACATCGAAGTAAGAAACAGATTTGAGTCTACGTTCTGTGAACATCGAAGTAAGAAAACAGATTTGAGTCTACGTTCTGTGAACATCGAAGTAAGAAACAGATTTGAGTCTACGTTCTGTGAACATCGAAGTAAGAAACAGATTTGAGTCTACGTTCTGTGAACATCGAAGTAAGAAACAGATTTGAGTCTACGTTCTGTGAACATCAAAGTAAGAAAACAGATTTGAGTCTACGTTCTGTGAACATTGAAGTAAGAAACAGATTTGAGTCTCTACGTTCTGTGAACATCGAAGTAAGAAACAGATTTGAGTCTCTACGTTCTGTGAACATCGAAGTAAGAAACAGATTTGAGTTTCTACATCCTGTATGTCGAGCATCGAGGAAGAAAATATATGATCTTTTATTGTAGTTATATATTTACAATATAAAGGTCATGCATGTCCCGGCGTGCTTAGCGCAATACACATTATCGATTTGTGTGAACGTGTATAATTGTGTGTTCATGGTAACGAACGTGCTTTGGCTGTACTTGGTCTAAATTTACTGGCATGCTTATCTTTAGCATTTTATGTATACTACATGTCACGTGATTGTGTGTAACATTCTTTAAGTGAGTATATACAAGCTTTAATGTTTAAAAGATTGAATTCATTGTATTCTTGTCTCGTCACATATACCACGCTCCTCTAAACGAACTGGGGCCAGCTTGCCAAGAATACGAATCATAGAACCTAGCTTCCAGCGATAATATCCAGCGACTACGGGAAAAAACCCACTGTATAAACAGGACGTCACGCATGGGATTCGAACCGCAACCTCTTGTGTACAAAGTCAACGGCTTAACCAATACGCCAGGAAGATCCGTAGAAACTAGCGTTTACCTTAAGCAATGTGATGTTGTGTGTAGTTATTGCATGTTTGAGACACATAGATTGTGCATTCTTTGATTGCTGTTTGCAGAGCATAGATCTATACTTCAAGAATGTTCTGAAATTGAGACAAACATACTTCACAGATATAACATTAGAATCAACGTTCTTTCCACCCCTGTTCAAACACAGAACAAAAGGAAAAGGTAGACATAAACCGCCCTGCAGACAAGCAATAACTCCTACCATAAGGACCAAACTCTCAAACCCCTAGGCAGATAAGAACACTAACTCCTACCATAAGGACCAATCTCTCAAACCCCTCGGCAGATAAAAACACTAACTCCTACCATAAGGACCAATCTCTCAAACCCCTCGGCAGATAAAAACACTAACTCCTACCATAAGGACCAAACTATCAAACCCCTCGGCAGATAAGAACACTAACTCCTACCATAAGGACCAAACTCTCAAACCCCTCGGCAGATAGGAACACTAACTCCTACCATAAGGACAATCTCTCAAACCCCTCGGCAGATAAAAACACTAACTTCTACCATAAGGACCAATCTCTCAAACCCCTCGGCAGATAAAAACACTAACTCCTACCATAAGGACCAATCTCTCAAACCCCTCGGCAGATAAGAACACTGTAACTCCTACCATAAGGACCAATCTCTCAAACCCCTCGGCAGATAAGAACGCTGTAACTCCTACCATAAGGACCAATCTCTCAAACACCTCGGCAGATAAGAACGCTGTAACTCCTACCATAAGGACCAATCTCTCAAACCCCTTGGCAGATAAGAACGCTGTAACTCCTACCATAAGGACCAATCTCTCAAACCCCTTGGCAGATAAGAACGCTGTAACTCCTACCATAAGGACCAATCTCTCAAACACCTCGGCAGATAAGAACGCTGTAACTCCATTCCTGAAAACTATTTCTCTAGAGATAATCCATACATACCTACAAGATACAGATCCACGTATACACAGATGGATCTGCACAAAATGCTACCACAAATGCTGGATACGGACCTGTGATAAAATACCGTAACACAGACCTAGAAGACCACACACAAATATTTGGCCCATGTGGAGACATCTGCTCTAACACCGCAGCAGAGACAATAGCAATGGAGAAAGCTTTGAACCGAATCATTGTGGATTTCCAATGAATTTCCAGCTACTCCACCTGAAGAAAGTCATCTTCTCAGACAAAATCAGCACTTCAGGTCCTGGATAACAAAAATACACTTCCTGGTTGCAACATAAACAGACAAATATATCAGCTATTCACTTCCTACGACGCATAAGTAACCCTCCGATGGATACCTGACCATGCAGTGGTCCCTGGAAACAAAACAGCTGATAAACTATCTAAGAGAGATGCTGCAGCCCTTCAGTTTCCCCCAAAAATCCCCTACAAACAAGCAAACAAATCCTAATAAACAACTTCAGATAAGAATGGCTACGACAGTGGAACAGCTCAAAGACTGGGTGCTTACTATACGAACACCAACAGAAACTCACCCAATGGACCCTCTAAAACAAAACGAGAGAGTATAGAGTCTCACATTACAGCTAAGAACAGGCGACGCTCCTGTTAATAAACACCTGCGCAGAATAAATACATCTAACGAACCAAATTGTAGAAACTTTAACGTACAAGAGGAGACTGTCAAACACCTACTGTAGTACCCAAAATTAACGGACTTCGACAAGAACTACTACCACCACTTCCAGCTATACACAACACACTCTACGCATCTGCACCACAGCTGAGGAGAATCTGTGCATTCGCTAGAAAGGCTATGGAATGTAAGGCATAAAGAGCTGCTTGCTCACAGTAAAATTTATTGAATCATCATCAATTTGTTTCGTTAAAAATGTAGACACTTCCCCTCATAATCTACCAGTAAATTTAAGTAGGAAGCCAGAGGACAATTTTTAAGAATTCTTGAGACTAACGGGAATTGAACCAGTCCGTTCGAAAAAACGGAATGGTTCATATTCTACCGCAGTTTTATACACCGATTATGTTTTAAAAATTTGAAAACATTTGTTTCGAACGATTCGGAAAACAATATATCTTTTTGAGTCCTTTTACCGCTAAAAATAAAATGTGTAGTCCCTGAATTTTTCACAATTGTTGACGGAGGGGGGGGGGGGGAGAGAAGTGGTAAAATGTGTAAAAGAAAGGGTTCATATAATTTCTTCACAGCCCCTGACTCCAGTACTTCACATCCCCTTATTCCAGCACTTCACAGCCCCATACTACTATACTTCACAGCCTCTTACTCCAGAATCCCATTCATTGAATATTAAAATTAGCACATTGTTCTCAAATCTGAACATGAACCCAAACTTCACAGCCTCACTTCCAGGAATTACATGTTTTCCATGTCATTCAAACTCAAGCGTTGACCGTGTAACCTGTGCGTTTTCCACCAGATTACGACGAACATCTAGTGTTCATATTTTCAATTCGTATGTCATTTATGTAAGAAAACGTACATACACATACGGTACATGCATGTATATACACACACACAGTCAGCTCTTAGAATCTTTTAATGTTTACATTGTTCCCCAACCAAGTTGACACGATCCAGGTTTGACTGGGTTGGATGGGAAAAGAGAGAAAACAGCAAGTCAAGGCGCCCCGGATTTTGATGAAAAAATATGAGAAATGAGACCTATATTTCAACATTATTTTTAAATTATGCCTATGTCATATGTTATATTAAGTATGCCTATGTCATATTTCCAGATAGTTGCAATACCCATGCATGTGCTGACTGACACGTAATATATCCCGTGTACATGATCAAACTTCGTAGTTCAATAATCGCGTAGAATAAGTGCAGTCTTACATTTATTTGGACAGGTAGTCAGGGTACTTCCACAATTTGTTGCCGATTGCTTAATCGTTAAGGTCAAGAAGAATGCACACGCGTGCAAGCAGTCACGAAATGATGTGTACATCAATATGATTGACTTGAACAGTACACGTTGACATAACTGACATTTATCGCGTTAAACACTAATCAATGTGTTTTATTGCTAGTTGGAGACGGGGAGGGGATGTTATCTTAGAACTTTGATATCACATTTTTCTTACAATAAACATATTAAGAAATCGCTGTAACGATCGACGATTACATTGGGTACAGAGATAAGCTGTAACAATCGAAGATTACATTGTGTACAAAGATAAGCTATACGAGCTATGTATTCCTCAGACTATAAACTAAAACAGAGGTGGGCAGCCATTTTTTGATCGACCATTTCTCGCGTGTAATGGGGACATGCCCGTAGATAAGGGGAGGAATGTTAACCTCCCCCCCCCCTTTAAAAATACTGAACATGACTTTCAGTTCTAGGAACTTAACCAAGAGGTCAGTATAAACCCCTCCCTTCGTGATTTTTTAATTACAAAAATTCCCCGTGAAATGGTGTAATTTACACACGAAACGGGTGAATGGCCTTTTTTATTTTATGCAAAACCCTCCTCAATGTATATAGGCATACGGCCCTGGAGGGGGAGTTTTAAAAACAAATTTGTTTAATCGCTTGTAGTTTATAAACTCATGTGACAGTTTATAAGTTATAGCAGGACTCATTTTAACTCATCTTGGCGGGCCAGTAAAATATCTGGACGGGCTCGATTTGGCTCGCAAGCCGTGTTTTGCCTTCTTTCCCTGAACGAAATACACAGAAGAACAGTGAGCTTTATGAGAAGAACAGTTTCCATTGTGTTTTGCAGTGGATACCCTCTCACTGTGGAATACCAGGAAATGAAAAAGCAGACCAACTGGCTAAGGAAGGTGCTGCCGAAGACCAACCAGATATACCAATCACCTACCATCAGAAAAAAACAGATGAACAATAAAGAAGCCACAAACACCAACACAAGATGACTATCACATTATGAACAGACCAGAACAAGTTATAATTCTACGTCTCAGAACAGGACACAACCAACTCCACAGTCACATGTATACAAATTTCAAGATTGGCAACACGGCCATGTGTACATGTGGACAGCAGCACAGAGTACCAAACATATACTTCAAGAGTGTTCTGAGCATGAAACGATGAGGCAGACATATTGGTCAGAGGAAACAACACTGGAATCAAAGCTCTATGGGCCACTGTATGAACTACAAAAGACAGTGTTTTATTCAGGAGACAGTTACAGATATAGACATGTTTCAAGTGAACGAAAGAAGAAGAAGAGAAGAACAGCGCGCTTTATATATCATAACAGTGCGTTTTATGAGTAGGCCCTAAAAGAGCAAATAAATACTCTTAGATGAAATACTCCATGTGTACCGTGACTGGCAGCAAAAAAACGAATATAAGCCGCTATAAGCTCAGGTTGCTAGAGTGGGGTCACTAACACCACGTCAGGAACGCGCAAATAGGGAGGGGGGGTGGTGATTGGGATAGGGTTAGGTGGAAAATACTTGGGCAGGAAAGGCTTATAGGTCCAGTAAGTAGGTTTTCTAGGAGATATCATTTTAAATACAAATTACTACATTACAGGGTGTAGGTAGCATCGGGAGATGGAACGGTTATGGGAGACATTCCGGACAGAAAACCACAATCCAACCTGTCGAAGACGGAGTATGTTAGCCAGCGATGGCGCAAATACTGGGATAAATTAGGGCACACGCACTATTACAGAAATGTGATGATGTGACAATCAACCCTGTCATCATGGCGTCGCTCCTATTAGCTAAAACTTGGGAGGAGCTGAGCCGGGCCCCTTGCCTCGAAAATGCCCACCCAAGTGACTGCTGCCTCTGCTAACAGAGAGATCAGGTGGAAAGCGCGAGTAGTGCTACTGACCAAACCAAATGCTTCAGAGTTGCTCAGTGGAATGCGGAAGGAGTGCGAAACAAAAAACCTAAGCTACAGGAATTCCTGAGGAAAAAGAAGAAGAAGAAGTAGCATCTGATGTACCTTAGTTTTTTATGTTGTTTTTTATGTTGTTTTTTATGTTGTTTTTCATGTTGTTTTTTAAATGAACACTATGTGATGTTCAAATTATTATAATACATTGTAAAACAATTTATAGTGAAATAAAACATTTGTTGATGTCAGACTTGAACTACCTTCTCCTCTTCGTCTTCTCACCAACTGCCAAATCTAATTTTTTAACATCGGTTAACTGACAGGCTCTTAACTGTATTTGTGTTGCTAAATTTCAGACTGGAAGTTACAAAGATGTTCCTGATACCATCACCAGACTTGATGAATATGTAAGTTCTCACTTTGTATGCACACACTATATTATGCACTTATAAGCCCATAGTTTATCTCAGCGGCAGAGGCTGTGGGTATCAATTCCCTCCTCTTTGGATTGGAAAGTAGAAAATAACACTTACTAGCATAAAGCAAGAAAGTAACACTTACTAGCATAAAACAAATTGAAAATAACACTTACTAGCATAAAACAAATTGAAAATAACACTAGCATAAAACAAGAAAGTAATACTTACTGGCATAAAACAAAAAAATAACACTTATTAGCATAAAACAAGTTGAAAATAACACTAGCATAAAACAAGTCAATAACACTTACTAGCATGGAACAAGTCAATAACTAGGATGGAACACGTCTATGGTTAAATCTCGTAGATATTTTCCCAATGAAAGATCTTCTTGTTCTACTTTCATTCTCAAACTCCTGCAGATCAGCAGGATGTAGTCCAACTGATTTGTGTCATAGTTTACTGCTCTAGTGAGTTATCTGCATCTTTCTGTCTTGACACATCCAACTTCAGCATGGCTTATTTGTTATCTTGCCCCTATCTGGGATGGAACAGCCTACTTCACTCAAATACCTCATAGCTTGTCTCTAACAACATGCTTGACAAGTAACTGTGTTGCTATTCTTTGATCCAATTTCAGACCTGCAACACGCTGAAGAAAACATGAACTCCGCTAAACTGCAACAACAACCTAGATACCTCTGCTGTTTTGGTTAGTTAATAAAAATCAACCACTTTTATGGTGAGCTATGAACATATTGAAGCTAGGCAGGTTAACTCTTTAGGAGAGAAAGAAATAACCCAATCTATCTACATGACTAAGCTCTTTCATCATGTTTAACTATTAGTAGATGCAGCCTAAAACCTGTATGTTTACAAGCAACTATGAACAAAATTATTAATATCTAAACAAATTACAAACAAGTTACAAATGAGAATTATAAAATGCTACATCTATTCCATATTAATGTATGGCTCAGAAACATGGACACTAAATAAACAATTAGAAGACAAAATTGATGCCTTTGAGATGTGGGTATATAGAAGAATAGGGAGAACATCATGGAAAGAGAAGAAAACAAATAAAGAGGTGCTAAAGACACTTAATATGAAGAAAGAACTACTAAGAGAAATAAAGATCAGGCAAATAAAATACTTTGGACACATTAAAAGACATGACACCCTATTGAAGACCTTACTTGAGGGTAAAGTCAAAGGGAAGCGAGCAAGGGGTAGGCAGAGATACAAGTGGGAGAGTAACATTACACGATGGACAGGTACAGTCTAGCAGAGTGCACCACCAAGACAAGAGACAGGAGATGTTGGAGATACATTGCAGCCAACCTTCGTTGCGGAGACGGCACATGATGATGATGATGATGAACAAAAACACCTCAGGAGGATTTTAATAGAAAAAAAACCACTTCAGGAGGCTTTTAGTAGAAAGTGGATGACTAAGAGTTAATATGTATTGTCTAATTGTGGCTTTTTTAAAATGATGGCAGTATGGGTCTTTACAGATGGGTGAGAAGGAGGCCAATAGGGGTATCCGTCCCACTGATTTGGCTTACTTTGCTAGTAAGGAGTACTATAAAGCTAGAATCTTTTTGCAATTTGTACCAGTTTCCTTTAGACCGTGTAAATGAGATCATAGAGAAAAGTAAAAGATGATATTCTTGGAATCTACAGAGTTTCATGCAGTGCTAGAGGATGACGCGAGTGCACCATTGATTGCCTTAAGGTCTCCCTCTCCTGATTTAAAAAAAAGACTAATCTATTAAATTATGAATAATGTCATATGAAAACAACGAAGATTTATTAATAAAGAAAACGCATGCAGCAAATGGGATTTGAATCAGGTTCCACTCAGATGGCTGCCACTCACCTCGCAACTTAAGTCAACACATTTCGTCTTGACCATACAGCATCAGAGATGCGATGTCTTGACCACACAGCATCAGAGATGCAATTTTAGTCGAGACTTCCAACATGTATATTCTCAAGCTACTATGAATATCACCAGTTGATCTACACACAGACGACAACATCATACACTGAAAAGGTATTTACATTTAGATGCGGTGTGGGGGAAGGTGGAAAGCGTGGTAATTCAAGTTGTGAGGCGAGTGGGTGCCATCTGAACGGACCTGGTTCAAACCCCTGTTTTCTACATGCTTTTATTTCTGGATTCAATTATGAAAAATTCAAATCTCTTTTTAACAGTGTATTATCTGTATATTTGTTTTTTGCAGTACAAAAATGACATTGTTGATTGGTCAAAACCAATACTGGCACAGGTGGAGCTGCTTGGGGACCGATACTTTGATTGGACACATCAGCAAGTAGATAGACCAATCAGACTGTTTGAATCCGACTTTGCTGAGATGATGACTAAAGCTCATTGGTGGTTTGTTCCAGTCACATGGATACCAATTGTGCTGTTTAGTTTAAGGATGTCTGTACAAAATTTGTCTGAGACTCCGGAAGTCTGGCCACGCAATGCACTAGGTACACAGTCCTGCATGTTGTGTTTGCTCTCAAGTTTCCATTGTTTCTTTTTAAAATCCTCAGTATTCCCTTTCCGGGTTATTGTCACATTTTTATATCAAGCAGTCTATATGTAAATTAGTTAGTTTGTTCCTTTCGTGCCGCAAGCGACACATAGGGCAGAGGTTCTGGTTCTCCATATGATGCTGTTCGCTGCCTGCAGCTTCAGTTCCTGTATGGTCTTACAGTCTATTAATTCCCCTTCTTTAAGAATGGTGTTTTTAAGGGTTGTTTTAGGTCTTCCTCTTTTTCTTTTACCCTCAGGTGACCACATAAGGGCTTGCTGGTTTATTCCTATATGTAAATCAATCCAATCTCTAATCACTTCACTCACATTTTATTCAATTCTTCTAGTAATATTCATCAAATGGGAGACAACAATACAATTGTGTAGGATATGGTAGATCAGGGCTTTTCAACTTTTTCAGTGATCATTGTCCAGATGTAATTATTCGTGAGCACTTTTTTAACTTGAATGGGGCAAGCATATATTCTTACAGGAGCACCAATGTGCCTGTGAGCACCAGGGTTAGAACACTTGTGGTAGATAATACAAAATTAACAATAAAGAAGAAAAAAAACCAATGCAAATGAGCAAAGTTAAATAACAAAGACGTAACATATAACGAAAAGGGAAACTGAAAGCAAAACTAAAATTTATTCTAATGATATCTGGGTACCGATAATCTCATTATTATTAATTTTACTTTTTCTTTTAGTGTCACTTTTCGTTATATGCTGTGTCATCTTGTTATCCAACTTTGCTCACGTGTATTTATTTTTTCCTTGCCACACTTCACCTTTTCAACTTCAATTTCTATTAATTTAGAGTAGACTACAAAATTCTATGAAGTATCCTGCTGTATTAGTGTTCTGTGCTTATTTGTTCCTCGTAATAAAGAGCTTTCAGTTGAAATATTGATTTGTTCCATCCTGCATTTTCTATAGGCCTATAAAAAACTATTATTTAAACCCTTTTAAAAAAATGACTTTTAACGTTAATGATTTTATGAAACAATAACTTTCTAATATTTCGCATTGTGTCATTCATTTTTATGTGAGACCGGCAGGACCCATAAAGTAAATCTTCAACATTTTCTTCTTCTTCTGCGTTCGTTCTCAAACTCCTGCAGATTAGCATTGCTGCGATGTCTGAGCCTTTCGACCTGACATATCCGACTTCAGCATGGCGTTTGGTCACTGACCCTATATGGGATGGAACAGCCATCTCCATCCCATAACCTCCTTAGTCGCCTTTTACCTTTGGAAGGTAAACAGTGTTGCTATTTTTTGCTCCCCTTTCGGATCCTGGCTACACACGGGCGTCAACATTTTAATGTGAAGGAACAAATTTAAAAAATACTGGAATAAAATAATTTGGGACAAAATGTGAATATCCATAAACAACTTTAATTACAAAGTAATCACAGAGCAGACTTGTCGTGTTCTAAGAAAATCACAGAGCAGACTTGTCGTGTTCTAAAGATAGCTACTGCAGAATATAATACATTTTACAGACATAGAGCAAGTAACGAATCTGAATTCTACATACCTGTCGATAAGGAGTGGGGGTTAAAACTACCCCCCCCCCCCCAATATCCACCCATGTAGTGAAGAAGAACATTTCATATTATACAAACCACCATAGTCTGATGTATCAGGGCATTGGCACAAATAAAACGGCGACAGCGCATTTCCCGTCTCTGCACTACATCCTGCTGAAAATCTAGTGGGACCATCTTTCTAACAGATCCAGCAGGAGTTTGAGAATGAACCCAAAAAAAATTATACAAAGAAACAAAAATAAAAGATAAGTTTAAAACCTTTATAAAAGATGATGAAACCCTATTTAGGCCCTACTTAAAAATTTAGTACCATGACCAATGCAACATGAATGGCTCACCTCTCCTCTCGTTGAACCTCAAGTTATTTTATCAGTTTGGAATTGAAAAATTACTGGTAACTCACAAACACTTTTTTTTTACAGCGGAGACTTATAAACACTTCGTCTTCTGTGTTCGTTCTCAAACTCCTGTAGATTAGCAGGATGTAGTTTGGAGAACGGAATGCGTTGTGTCATGGTTTACAGCATTGCTGCGATATCTGCGCCTTTCGGCCTGACACACCCGACTTCAGCATGGCTTTGGGTCACTGACCCTATATCGGATGGGACAGCCAACTCCATCCCATAACCTCCTTAGTCGCCTTTTACGACATGCTTGGAAGGTAAACAGTGTTGCTATTCTTTGCTCCCCTTTTGGGCTCCGGCAACACACGGGCGACAAAATTTGTATAAATGACAATAATTTATTTCACAGAGTTATAGTTTTTGATTACTTAGTAAATTTATCTTCTAATCTACAGTTAAATGAAACAAAATAATATATTTTAGCAGATACTTTCATAAAAGGACAGTGATCTGCAGAAAACAATAACAAATAAATCTGGTTAGAATGAATATTTCTGCCATCAGGGAGCCCTGTAGGTTGAGGTTTTCATTTCCTTACAACTTAAGTATTTTAGATAATAGAATAAAGAAGCATCAAGGTTTTATTATCATAGAAATAAAATCAGGCAGTTAAATGGGATTTGAACCAGGTCATTCAGATAGTCATCATCATCATCAGGTGCCATGCCGGGTGGCGTATGCGGTCATGGCTCTCCACAGCTCTCTGTCCACAGTATTATGTATCAAAGTCGTTGTTGTTTCTTTGCCGTGCCAGGTTGTCAAACTGTCTAATATTTTCTCACGTTGTCGCCCTCTGTCTCTGGTGCCTTTAATCTTGCCTGTTGTGATTATGTTCTCTAAACCTGCCTGTCTCATGAAGTGGCCACAAAAAGAAGATTGCCCTTTTCTTATATTGTTGATTAAGGTCCGTTTCGCATTTAACTCTTTTAACACCTCTACATTAGTTTTTCTGGCAGTCCATGGTATTCTCAGCATTCTTCTGTAGAACCACATCTCTGTTGCCTCCAATCTCCCACTTTCCAGTTTGTTTATTGTCCAAGACTCGCACCCATATGTTAGTATAGGGGTTATATAGCACTGCAGAACTCTCTTTCTCACCTCTAATGACAAGGTCATATTACACAGTATATGTTTCATTTTTCTGAATGTTGTTTTTGCCTGTCCTATTCTGCATCTTATTTCTGTTGAACTTCTTCCATCTGCTGTAATAATTGTACCTAGATATTTGAATTGGTGGACATGTTTTAATACTATATCATTCACTATGATCTTGCAAGGTGTGTTATTTTCTTTCTTTGAAATAACCATTACTTCTGTTTTCTTGATATTTAGGAAGAGGCCTAAATATTTAATTCAGACCATTCAGACCATTCAGATAGTAACTATTCATTTCACAACGAGTCAAGACTTTTTCTGTATTCCATCAATCTGAATCTCTGAAAATATGAGATGCTCAAGCTATGAATATGGACCAGTCTATTGACACACAGACAACACACCACACACACTGTACAGGTATGTAAATTCTTCAAGAACTACAAACATTTAACAACTAGACAAGTAGGATCTATGTAAATTCCTCAAGAACCAGAAACAATTCTTACAACCAAGCAAGTTTCAATGACACAACATTTACACATTAGATCAGCAAATGTTGCATTTTTTCACTATTTCAGATACTGGTTATTTATTTTTAGCATGGTAGTCTAGAGAATATACAACATCAGGAATTGAACTATACTTTAATTATTTAATTCAGACCACTTTTCTACTAGAAAAAAACCCCACAATTTCAAGGTTGGAGGTCAATGGTTAA
The DNA here is from genome assembly GCA_034231615.1 of Meghimatium bilineatum. NCBI lineage: Eukaryota > Metazoa > Mollusca > Gastropoda > Stylommatophora > Philomycidae > Meghimatium > Meghimatium bilineatum. Next base: position 46,846,057 of record CM067308.1, read on the forward strand.
ATATAATATAAAAAATAGAATCATATCCTGTATAGGACGTTGCTATTCAATACAAGTATAGAATTCTTAGACAGCACCAATACATCCAAATGTATCGTCAATACATCCAAATGTATCGTAAATACAATATGGAGGATCGACTTGTGAATATCAAGCTACTGCCAAAGACAAACATGGGCCATTAACACAAATAAAATAGCGATACAATTCATTTCCATTCTCTGGACTATGTCCTGCTGAAATTCTAGTAGAACCATTGTCCTTCTACAAGAGACATCCAGTGGTAGTTTGAGATTGAACGTTGAAGAAGAATCGCAAGATAATTCAACAAGTTAGGTTTGCGAGGCAAGCTCTCTATCAACTCTATCATTGAGCGGACAGAGATCAGACGTAACCTACAATTAAAATTAAACGGCGTTGAGTGAACAGGATGTTTCATAACATTTGAAAACTAACAAAACAAACATCATTTTTCAGGTTTTCAGCTTGGACAAAATTCTGTACCTACTCTCTTTGCACTTGGAATATTTTTATGGACCTTTCTTGAGTATGTCATTCATCGATGGCTGTTCCATCTGAGACCTCCACCCAATTCACCATTTCTTATAAGATTGCATTTTTCTTTACATGGACAACA